>JAOTQP010001652.1:19895734-19970129 GCA_026413545.1 Cichladusa arquata
TGTTCTTGTCTGTACATAGTTTTTTTTTTTTTTTTTTTTTTTTTTTTTTTGGAAATATGCTGTAGATTTGACTGGACTCTTAGTTTTTCAGCCAAGTTTCATCAGGATGTATGTTCTCTTAGAAAAATACCCCGTCAAACAACATTTTAGATAACCAAAGAAAATGCCTTGCAAAATGCTGATTTGGATGATTCAGAAAAAACTTACTTCATCTCTGCAATGAAAAATTGACCCTTGTGGTTTTATAATTCAAGTAAAATGTTGTTCAAATGTATTAATAATTATTGTTGCCTGAGCATAATTTATAAAATTTCTTTTCAAAAGTAAAACAAAATCATTAATTACAGCAATCATACTTTCAGAAATGTGGCCCTTAGCAAACAGTTACATTTGAGGCAGTATTTTTAATACAAAATTCAATTGCAGTTGTGATCTCAGGGTTTGATCCAAAGTCTTAGTCACTAAGGATTATACTTGAGTAAAGATGTCAATGAGAATATTTTTCCACAGATGCTTTCATTGATTTCAGTTAAATGAAACCCGGTTGTGTTTCCTGTTTCAGCATGCAGTTTCTAACACCGAAAAGATGCTTTAAAGTGGGGAAATCTGGTGTACTGATTAAATCCTGGGCAAGGCCTCTCTAGTACATGTAACACTTGGTAAAAGGCATTGTGTGCATAAGATGTGAGAGGGACAATGCCAGTGAAGCCAGCAGTTTTGCCTTCTCCACTGATGTTTTGTGTGCTGCCTCAGTAATGCAGTGTTTGTGTTGTTTCACTTCTGTACATTAAGTAGACCCCTGACAACAGCCACAGAAGGGGAGCAGAGATCATTTGGCTGAGTCTATCTGCCCATCCTAATCTGTTCAGATCCCCTTCATCCCTGCTGAGGCAAGAGCACAAAGACTAATATGGTTGTGCTTAGAATATTCCATCTGTATCTTCCCAATGCTACTAACACTGTTCTTTTCCATCAAACCTGCAAACAAAAAAAACTCTAGATTTTTAGTTGAGAGAAAGGAACATAAATGCTAAAAAAAAAAAAAAATCTGGAGACTTCCTCCTTTTGCCATTATATATGTTAATTCTATCAATCATTCTGCATGTTGATTCAATGAATAAGCTATCATTGTGTCTTAAAAATGCAGAAACCAGAGACTAGTGTTGGCTACAAATTGATATGTTTAGCATGTCCTTCACAGCACTTGACCTGACCTAGGTCTAATCCTCATTTATAAGGCATAACAAAAATCTACTTAACAGATGCTCAGAGGATGCATTTTCATAGTTTCTGGGTCTCACTGGTGTTAATTTGCTTACGTTGCTGAAAGCAGGGGGGAATATGTCTGAAATGAACCATGTGCAACCAATGAGAAAAAAAATAGAATGAAAGAATGTGTTCATTTTGAGTCATTGAATCAGAGAGCTGATAGGTCTGCTAACTATACTACTCAATGGAAAATCACTACCTTTGCACTCACTGAGTAGCTCACCTGTGCAGTACATCAGTTCACGAGATAGCAAAGTAATTTTAAAAGTCAAGAAAGTAAAATTCTTGTTTCCACTTACATTCAAAGTGTGCAGCTTTCCCGCTGTTCTGGTCAGCAAGGCTTGTGGGCATGAAGCACTGGGTATGGTAAGGGAAATGCATGACTTAAATCTTGGAATAAGGTCTGTGCACTTTTGCAATGTGAGACATATCATCATCACCAGCATCTCTATCATGAACTAGCAAAACCACTAGAATCAATGATTGATCTCAGCCTTGCTGGGTTTGTTCTAAAACTAAGAAAACCGTAATTTAATGTATTTTTTGTTTTGTGGTCCTTCTTGCTAAATACAGCATGGAAAACTGAAATAAGGGGATCCCTTCAGACACTCTTCAGGATTTTCCTTCGCCTCCTGATACTTCTGGTTCTGCTGTGAGCATTAAGATTTTTGCTGCAATAGCTCAAAGATAGAATTAGCTACATCAGGGCCAGATCATCCACTGGTGTAAATTGTTATTTTTTCAGTGAGGCCCACAGGGCTGCGCAGCATTGTGTCTGCTGAGGATCTGATCCGTAAAGTGTCTTGGGAGTTGCTTTTTCACTGCCCTATAAATTGCCAGAACAGTGCTGTAAGAGGAAAAGTATTTAGTAAGACAACACAACATTTTGCTTTGGATGAAGTGTTAAAAAAAAACGAAAATAAGACACAAACAAACACATTTGGCAATATGTAATAGGTGTCAGATTCTAAGGATAAAGCATCTTTTTTTAAATATTCAAAGCAGACATACTGGGGGGGGGAAGAAGGTTTGATATAAAGAACAGCAGATGGACAGCATGTACTATGTGAGACTCCAGCAGCTATCAAGTGAAATCAGTCTTACTTTTGTTAAGTTCATGGCTGTTCACCACAGAATAGAGAGGAGAGAGATGCAAAAATTATGGCCACCATATGTCTTAATCCAAAACAGAGACATTTCCCTAAGTCCAGCTTCCAGAATCAGCTGACCCGTGAACTCCCTGACTCGGTACCTGCTTTCCCCAGACTGCACCATGGAGGAAGTCCAATAGACAGCTGTCCCACAAGCCTGAAAGCCTCAATTTTTTCAGTCAATAAGATGAAGTTGCCTTGCAGATTCAGATAGTAATGCACAGACTAGGACTCCCAGATTTTTGGATTTTTTTAGAAAGAACCCGAAAGACCTGAGGATCCAGCGAGATGCACATCACCTTTGAAACCTGTCATCACACAGGGAGACAGGACATCTATTTGAATTTGTTATCAGTGCATCCACCCTCCTGGGGCAAAGCTGGAGCTGTGGATTCCTTTGGCATGAGGCACTCAGTTTTGTATGAGCAACTGCAGAAATTGCAGAGAGCATGTGATGTCCTCTCCCATCCTTTTTATTTCCCTGCTCAAATGGCAATGTCAGGGTGCTCAATCTTGTCACAATAAAAGTTACATATAGAAGTTACATTTAATGTCAGGGCCAAAATGGAACGTACATCTCACCAAAGGACAGTATCAATCCCCCTCGTATGTAGGAAATGTTGAATGCATGAAGAAAGATACTGGGGATGAGGAGAAGGGGAAAGGATTCTTAAAATGGCTGATGTCTTTTCAGCATATGTTGAGATCATAATAATTCCTACTGTCTTTTCTTAGCTTAAACCCAGCTGAAAGCCATTGGTTTTTTAATGCTACATTGCTACATGCAGCCATCCAGGTTCTCATATCAGTACACCTGCCCCTTCAGTAGCAAGAACATGGTTTGATGATTTATACCCATTAGAACAACAGTGCATCAATGTAATATTTTTACCTTAGCATGGTAGTTCCATCTTCTCTTTTATTCCATCAATACTTGGCTAATTCTAATTTTTTCCTACCGGTAGTTCTTCTACTGAATTTACTTGACACTGTGGTACACAATGGACTTGTTTCAAGAGTTTATCTTTTATTCTGTGATTTCTAAACAATGTCCTTCCAGCACCCCTCTCACCAGTGAGTTAACGCAGGACCAAATCCTCCAGAGACAAGGAGGAACACTCAAATATTTTTTTTCCCTGTTTAAACGTTTACTGAATGCTGATGTGTCCTGATCTCTGCAGACATTGAATTATGGTTTAATGGACTGCTGGAATATGAGAGTATTTTTTTTCACACACACACAGAGAAGTGTGAGGAATCACTTCACTCAAGGCAACGAACCTATTCCTGATTTATGTTGCTATAAAGAACAGATGCCCTTTTATCAGAATGACAACTACAATGAAGGAAAGAAGCTATAGAATCAGCATGAAGGGAAGCAAGAAACAGCAGATTTTAGGATATTCTTCCCTTTATGGTTGATAGTGTATAAACAGTGGTCTAGTGATACACATGGAAGCTGACTAAACAGAAGGGGGGATTTAAGGCAATACTGCCATATGTGAAATGCTTGGATTGTTTCAACATTTAACACCAGGGGGAAAAATAGTATTCCTAAATGTTGTAGAACCAGACAAGACAAACTTGGCTCTGCTGCTAGTCATTCAACTGTTCTTCATAATCCTGCAACTGTTATCTGAAGGGCTTATAATATATTGAGATCATTGCTTTGGCACTCTGAAAACAAACTGAAGAGAGAAATAACACCAGAGGAAATTGTCTAAGAAAATTGGCTGTCATGGACCAAGGAGGATTTGTTATTCAGAGGCTTAGATCCCAGTCATGCCTCTGACTCCTTTTAGTTGCTCTAGTGACATCAGGCAAGTAGAAAACTGGCCCAAATGGCCAGTTTAGAACAGTCCCTGGAAGCACAGCTGCTTCAATGTGATCTTCATCCAAGCACAATGGGTAGATGGGTGGTAAAGCTTTTAATTTTGCTTTCTTTAGAAAAGCTGAGCTCAAGTCAGAGGTTGCTAGAAATGCACTCTTGCATGCTTGAAATGAAATGCAAGTTCCATGCATGACCAAATACGGTTTAACAGACTAAATTAGAGCTCTGATTGACATCTTACACTTGCACTTATTGTTTATTTGTACCTGACAAATTAATCCTCGAGCAATTCCAAAACAAGCTCTACTTTCTTGTGTTCTGACCAAGTGTTGCATCCATAAAATGGAGCAGTTACATCAAGGGGGATTTAGGTTCAGAATAAATTTCATATATACTCAGGAAGGATATGAGAATTAAGCATTGTAACGACTGCTGTTCTGTTGATTGGTGAAAAAAGTAATGCAGCTTACCTTTCTCTATTGTATTGGCATTAAGGAACCTCTATAGCTAGATCTGTCTCTAAAAATGAGGAGAGGATTAAATAGTGCCTAGTTTACCTGTAGTGTTTATGGTGGTTTTAAATATGCAACTTCTCAACCAAAAGCCAATTTTTTCTTCTACATTCATCCTGAGCAAGCTGAAATAGGAAGGGGACTGACCCTAAACTGCCTATATTGATAGTGTCCTACTTTGGAGTCCCAGGCAAATGTGGACTCTCGGGAGTAGCTGTACCATTGAACAAGTACAGATCATGTCCTATTTCCACTTCAATATTATATGTTGCAGCACAGCAAAAGAGCAAGGGAGATAGAGCATTTCTTTCACTATGTGCAAAACTTCTGTAGTATGTACACACAGCTTGTGTGTTGTTTGACAGCAAGATCTAGGACACCATCTCAACCTTCAGACCTCTACCACTCACTGCAGTAGGCAGTTCAGAAGTTATAAGAAGTCTCAGAAATGTCAAACATAATGAAAAATAAGGGAAACATAGAGAAGGAAGTTGTTCCTGTTTATTCCACACAATGTGCACCATTCTTTTACTCATCAGTGACTGCAGTGGAAAGATTCTCATTCCATTTTCTCTGTTACTCTTGTAGCTACAACGACCTACAGTCTTTTAAAATAACATCTCTTGCAGAAAGAGAAGGACTTGCCACATCCCAATACCTAAAGCAAACAGAGATTTCTACTTTTACAGATTTCTGCTGTAAATTTCAGATTTGTTTTGCAGGTAAACTGAATGCCTAAAAGCTTAAATATCTGATTTGCATCTTCTACCACTTAGCACTATTTATTTGTTTGCTCAAGATGATTGCTTACTTTGTGAATCTCTATGAAATATTAAATAATTTTTCATAGCAATGTATTCCTATTCTTCTATATTGAAACCCGTGTTCCTTAAAAATTGATAGTAACAAAAAACAGCAATAACACCATTGACTCATTTAGGCTCTCCTTTATTCTGTATTTGAAAGATACTTAATCTCAACCAGCTTCATAGAATGAAATATATATCTGAGTTTTAAATAATACCTTTGAGAGGCAAAAGATTTGTTTGTTTCTCCATCAAAGGCTAGCTTGAAGAACAGAGGACCTTTTCTTTTGAAGCCTACCATCCGTAGAACTGCAATTTTGCCCCACAAGCTCTTATAAACTTTTTGTGTAATGTCAAAGATCCATGAGTATGACTTGACCTATCACTATTAGGTTTTGGCTGCTATAGGACAAAAATAGAATGTAATTCCACGTATCCTCTTGCGTGTTCTGTTTTAGGTGTGGAAGAGAGGTTGTAGGTTAAATTTTTCTGGATGTTTAGGGAGGTGCCTTTTCCTTATATATTCTTAAAATATATTGCCTTTGTTACAAAAACCCAGCTTTCAAAGCATTAGGGAGCAATAGAAAGATACAGAGGAATTAGGATTTTAAAATGTATTATTATATGCAAGAAAGCAATCAGCTAGTGATTTTTCAGTTTCTGTTTCAGATCAAGAAGCCGGTCCTATATGTTGCTGGAAGATGAGATTCATTGTTATCCCTTGCAGATACCATTTGTTTGTAGCCTGGTTGCCTTGTGAAATAATGGGATTCGAACTTGTCACTATTCCAGTGCTGATTATTGCCCATTTTTGGTCCCAGGCCAGGGTGATTTTATAGAAGTCCTCATTTACAATGAGGAGAGGAAACATTTTGGCAATTTTTATTTTTAAAACTGTAGTCATTTGCAGCACTCTGAAGATTGGGATGTTGTGGGTATTACAGTCATATTAGGACTGATGAATTACTGAGAAGAAGGAAAGTGAGATTTCTGAAGCTGTGTGGTGGCTGCAGCTTATTGAACAAATCTCTGTGTGCATGTTTCTGAAAAGCACACTAACAACAACTGACAGGGAAGGCATTTAACAGTATCCTTCTATGCATAGGGACTTCATTATGAAGATGATCCTTCCCTAAAGCACTGGTACGTGTGCAGGTCTTTAGCAAATGTTCTTGGATCCCTTGAACTGGAAGGGAGAAAAATTGCTCCAGGCAGCCTGATTCTTCTGGTGGTGTTTTAGAATAGCTTCATGCTTTCCTGCACAGCCTTTCTGAGGTTTGGCTTTGGATGTCTGGTATTGCCTGTGCAGATCAGAAGCACAGCTCCTGGTTCTGTGCACTGCTTGTAGCTTGGAAGTGCACCTTTATGAGAGGACAGAGAGATATTTTGGAAGCATATATAGCTTCCTACTGTGTTTTCTCAGCGTCGAAAAACCATTGATGACTAAGTGGCAACAGAGAATGAAAGATGTGACTCATGAAGATAAAAGGGATGGGAAAATTGAATCTGTAAATATCTGAGTAGAAGTCTCATTCAGTGACAGGTGTCACTTAGCTAAAAAGTAAACTACGTATAGCAAGTTATTACTTATTTCCTTCTCTTTACATCCTCTATTAAAAGAAAATAAAAACAGCATGCAAATGTCCATAATGATTAGAGTGAGCAGATGCAGTGCTAAAGAAGTATGAGGTCTTAGCTTTCCATCCAGAGCTATCCCATTGCCATATGCATACGGCATACGCTGTGTGAGGTGTCAAAGATCATTATGTCATCTGCTGCATAAATTGCACATCTAAGGAGGGTGGAGGAAAAGCAGTCATGTCACTGGAAAATGCTAATCTGATAATAGTTTATGCAGCATTATTAGTGTCCTCCCCAGAGGACTCAAGAGCTACTAGCTAGCTTTGTATGTTTATAAGTTATTTTAGGAATTAAACACAGCTGGTTGTGGGTTAAGATTTACAAAGAGCTGAAGTTCAGAACAACAACAACAAAAAAAAAGAAGGTAGAATTTACTTTTGCATCTGAAAGGGGAATTTTGGGAAGTAGAATGCAATTACTGTAATGGAATGGCTGAGCACAAAAAGCTATGTGCTTTCAACGTTACAGGATTTTATTTTAACCTAAAGTCGAAAAAAGGAGGTGGGGGGAGAAAGCACAGGCTGTAGAAGGAAACCTTCTGTGTGTATGTACACTATGCCACCCTTACTGTTCTGAATGCAACTATTTTTAAAACACATTATTTTGTAGAAGGTGAGGTGCAGAAATATTACAATCATAATCACATAGTACTTTTGTTCACTGTCCATCAGCTTACATTGGCCAAACATAAAGGAATTTCCACATAAAGCTGGCAAAGGGAAGGAAAACAACTAACTGAACAATTCCTTCATATTATGTTTTAGAAAACAGTGATGACTGGAAAACTGTAAGTACAAAAAAAAGACTGAGAAGATTGAAACTTAGGAATATCTGATGCAGATGATGAGGTTTGGTGACAATAGAATGCAGGATTAGAACAGGATTCTTTTGCTACAGAGGAGATGACCAGTCAGACTAATGGCATAAAACTTGCTTGCCTGCTTGGATGTTTGAAAGTGGAGGGTTGATTCGCTTTTGGTGTTGTGATAGGAATATTTAGAGATTATTGCTGACAGAAAAGGACTTAATCTTCCCCAAAGCAACAGGATTAGCAACTCAAGTGGAAGCAACAGTGAATAACTTACAAGACTTGCATGTAGAATCAATCCAGGGAACACAAAGCCGTCTGAAAGCAATCAAGCTCAGGAAAAGCACTTCTGGAATAAAGGAACTTATTTTGTGCTTGTTTGTAAACTTAAAATCATCTAGAATTATAACTGCAGCCTGAATGAACAAGGACGCTTACCAAATTCCACCTGAAATCCAGGATATGAGTCCCCAAAACATGAAAAAGAATGAAAAAAAACAGAGGAAAATAAAGCAGATTTTTATAAACAATATATATGTACGCGCACACACACACACAAACACACACACATATGTGAAATAAATATTTCCTATTATTCTGCACAAACTGCTGTGCTCTAGACATGATTCTTATACTTGAGACTCTTTAATTACTAAGAAACTTCAAGAGAAGCTGCAGGTAGCCTGAGTCAAGGGCAGTTGACCAAGCTTGCTGTGTCCAGGATGAGGTCTAATCAAACTCCTTAGAGCAGGAGCAGTTCTCTGTGTTTCCTGAGTAAAGATCAAGTGTTGGGGATATTACATCACCAGTGCAACTTCCTGAATAAGCTTTCCTTTTACTGCCTTAAGTTAAATAAGACAAAAATGTCTATGGTAACTCTAATTCATCTCACCCTCAGTGTATGGTCAAAATAAAGTGCAGCAACTTGTAAACTGTCAGCATATGAGACTGGACAGAGACAGGAAGGCATCTACCTCTCTAAAGCTCTGAAAGGGCTACTTGAAATGTAATGACTTGCCCTATGAAATGTTGTCACCACCTGGATATTCCTAGAGAGCAATGGAAAATCGGTTGAAGGTTACCTTTCAACCCTGTCTTAGAGAGAATTGGCAACATTCCCAGAAGAGGCCCAGGTAAGGTTGAACATCTGTCTACTCTGGAAAAGATATTTCCAAGACTATTGATAGTGGGACTTAAAGAAGCTTTGTATTTATGAAACTGTATATTTGATTGTCACAGTAGATGGAGAATATAACTGCAGGAAGGGTCACAGCAATTGAATGGAACTCTGTTCCCTCTTACCTTATTGAACAACGAGTATACTGAAGTTTTATATCATGGTTTCAAAAAAGAATAGGCCCTTTTATCAGTCTTTGAAGAATGACATTGCAGAGTTTTGAAGAAAGAGATAAGGCAGGGTTTTCCAAGAGGCTTTAACAGTGTCTTAAAGATTTTTAGATCTGTGGTTGCATCAGCCTAAGCAAAGAAATTCATCCTGTCACAGAGATTCAATGTATGGCATGGGGAAGATTTATCATATAGCCTAAGAAATTTTGGAAAGCAGTCAAATGGATGAATCTTTAGACTAAAAATTTCTGGGAATGAAATAACTTTCATCTGATGGAACAAAGCAAAAAGTATTGCACTGAGCACTGGATGAGAACTTTTGGCTTGTATAATAGGTAAGAATTTCAGTTGTATTGCTGGATGTTGTTTTAAATGTGTGTTTATGAAATATGCAAAATTTAGTATCAGTGTTTCAATGCAGCTGCATTCAGTTTTTTGCTAGTACAAGGATAATTTTTAAAAACAAACAAAAGCATACTGTTACATTTCCGGAGAAAGTGTCTCTTATTAAACACTTTCACCTATTAGTAGTAACACCCTCTCAGGTAGGGATTAATTCAATATAATTCTGGATATAACAGAGAAGACTGTACACAGAGAAGTTTTCATGGAGTGCACAGCTCTGTGTGAGAATTAGACAAAAATCTTTTCTGAACAGCATAAGACTCATATCTCACACTGATATTTTTTGCACAAAATCTTTGGCTCAGAGGTATGATTCAACAGGGGGAAGGACTTGGGAGTAGTAGAACAAGAAGTACACTGGAAAGAAACCTGGCAGTGTTCATGTTTCCCTAGTATGCCAATAGACTTACGAGCCCCATGAACTCAGTTCAGAAACTTGTGGGTTTCTAGGAAAAAGCTAACGCTAGTGATCTTAATCCTTCTAGAACAAAAGGGAAAATGCTAGAAGGCCTTGTGTTCTGAAATCAGAGCTATAGTTATGTGGAAGACAGTCAGGCCTGAAGACCTTTCCAGAATTATCAATTTCCCTCCATTCACTTTTGGTGATCTTACCTTGACTTGACTCCCTAAAAAGTAAAATCCATTTCCTCTTGGTCAGTCAACTCATAAGGTTGCTCCAAATAGTTGATTCAAAGGAACAATGAGACACTTAAATCCAGAATAACCTTGAGTGGAGCTGACAGTCTGAGGGAGTAAAGCTGAAGAAGGATGGGAGGAAAGTCAGGAGAGACTGTATTTACAAAATATCTGCTGTGAAACTAGGGAGAGGAAAGTTTTTCCTTTACTGCTGCTGCAGAGAGGCTTTGCCCATTTATGGACCTGATGCAAGTTATTTAGTTAAAAGCAGGTATTAAAATTGAAAACTGGGAGAGAGAAGTTCAGCAGCATGGAGTTAAAGAAATTATTTACAATATTGCCTATACAGTCATCACTTGTTTTTTTCACTATTTCTCTCCATGGGAGGATTTTTCCCTGTGCAGTTTATGGTACAATTAAAATAGAACATTTTCTTGCATGATTGTGAGCACAACTTGTTTTAGTTGAAATGATCTATCCATTTGCACAACTGTGGTTCTATTCTGTGTGTACCTGTGCTGTTGGTTCTGTCTTGTATAGGTTAAAACTCCTTTCATTACAAGGAATCAGACTCTTTTTCATGCTTAATCCATGGAAAAATACTGTAGTTTTGCCTACTTGTTTGGATTAAGTTTATCTTTAGATTTGAGGTTAAGTTGAATTTTTCTGTGCCAAGAGAACTTGGCAGGGATTTCAGCTAGTGTCATTGTTATTTTTTGATTGTAATATTAGCAACAGTCTTGTCCTAGGATCATTTTGAAGTTTAATATAACAAATTCCCTGCTATTTCAAGAGTCTTAAGAATTGTTTATGAGGCCTATGGCCTTGATTTGCGTTGTTTCTGTAAGTTTCCTATGGAGTGTCAAGTACAAATTTCTATGAAACCTTTATTGCCCAGACCTTTGTCATTGCGGAATACAAGATTTGAAGACTGATTCACTTCAGCATCTGTTTCTTATAAGCAGGACATGCAACTGATTTTAGTAGAAAAATTTCCTGGAGTGAGGTGCTGCTCAGTGCAAGCAGAATAATTTTACTGAGTACTATTATCCTGCCTCAATATTTTCAGATGCAATGGGTAAATTGCTACCTGCATATAATGGTACCACTGTTTTTTATGTATGCTCTGATAAAAAGCCAGATTCGCACAATAAAAAGTTGTAGATTTTTTTCTTATTCTATAAAAAAAAGAAAGAAAAAAACCCCAAACACATTTTTATAGGTATGTGTTTACTATTCACTTCCTGTACTGAAAGGTTTTAAAATCCTCTGTAAGGCATGAAATACCACTTGACTAATCAAAAGTCCTTGGAGAACATCCTTATAGATTTTGCCACTCTCTAAATTGCCTTAGTTGACTAGTGCCTTCCACAGAGGATTTTATTTTCAGCTTATTTGTTCAGACTATTTTTGAACAATGAAGCTAGTCTAAAATTCATCGGAATATTATTAGTTCATTATAAATTATTTTTCCTGTGCTGACAATATGTACCTATTTGATTGTCCCCTAGCTGAATGGGAACAATGCAGTCAAGTGGCCCTCAGACACCTTACATTTTAAATAAATTGTACTTAAAGCTTATTCCTTTTTTGTTCTGACTTCTTCCCATCACTGCACCCTTTGCTCTGTGCTTAGTTTGAATATGGACACTTCCCAATAAATATAGCTTAGACTTAGCTGGCTATTGAGAAGCTATGAGTGGCTTGTGAATGAGCAGTTCAACTGCATTTAAAAAAAAAAATCAATCAATTTTTTAAGACTTTGATGTGAAGACCATTAGAATCAATGGAAAGTACTTTTCTGAAATTGAATGGAATTTGAACAAGTATCTGTAATGATTTTCCTATCTGGGATGCTTCCATGCCAGAAACTTAGTCAAGCACTTTTATAAAAATTCTGGTGTTCATGAAGTTATTGCTCCCTCTTGCAACCTCTTGATAAAATTAGTCTTAGTTTTCTAAATACTTGCACTAAGTAATGTATTATCTAACAGTATCATGATTGATACCCACTCCCTGTTGTGCATTGAGGCACATCTAACCACTTTAATAACAGCATGGGAGAAAGAAACTTGCTGGAAATTCTTGAATGTGTGGCCAAGACACACAAAGCATGTCCATATGCCTTTGTGACCTAAGAATCTGCAAGAAGTCTTCATCAGTCCTTGCAAATTCAGAACAAAATCAGAGAGTTCTGGACAGTTCATGCTGTGATCTGGCTTCTTTCCCTGATGAAAAAAAAATCAGTTGTGAGCATTAGTAGCCCAGTTTATATTGTTTATTCCCTCAGTGTGCTTGCCCACAACGACCACACATATTGATGTGAACAAAGCCAAGAATCTAAAGGTAATGCGTCTCCAATCAGCATTTACATCAATGGATTTTCTGGTGGATTATTGACTAGCTTGCCATGGAACAATGCCTCCAAGAGTGGCTTCTGCCTGGCTCCATTTCCTCCTGGCTAGACATATCCCTGAAATTATGCAGAGCCCTGAACCATGCTGTGTTCATCCAAAAGAGAATCCACAAGCTTAGAGGGAAGAAGATTATTATGATGTGAAACCTCCACTCCTCATCTGTGCTTGTTGGACACATTTGGCAAGGATTATCACCAACTGACCTACCCCTCGCTGAGCAGCTGGAGGAGTGATGTCACTCCACTTTGTAAAGGAAAAGATGAGTCAGTCTGTTCTTACTGCAATTCTTAATGCTGTTTATGTTTTCTTCCCTGAAGAACAGATAGTACCCTGTAGGTTCTGGTAAAGCCATAAGCAGGCAAGTATTTTCATACTTAGTTGAAAATAAAAACTCTTAAAGCATTGGTGGTTTTCTTCCCCCTAGATCTCTGAAAAATTGCTGAGGTATGTCACCTGCTGTGGCTATCAAGGTAATTAAATGTTGTCATCCCTTCCATTTTCATAGCAATTGTATACCTTGCCATTACTTATTTGAATTCTATGTTTGACCAACAGTAAGGAACAAACCATAGTATGCTATTATGTATTTGGTCTTTCCCTCTTTCATCTCTTATAAAGATGGCCAGTACTGTAAGCTACAAGTTCTTGGAACAAACAAACAAAAATGCTAACAAAATACTTTAACTGGAGTTAATGCTGGCAAAATCATAAACTGTTCTAAGCAGGAGAATTATTTTTTCCTCTCCAAAGTTCTCGCCAAATATAAATGTCCAGATCCAGAAGCTCCAAATTTGAAGTGAAAACTGGAATTCAAGTGTATAAGAATAGTTGTTTTCTTCTCTCTCTCTCTTATGTCTCTCAGATACTGAGGTTCTTTTGAAGATGAAGTTTTGTTATTCTTAGAAAACTAAGGAGCAGTTTTGACCATGTGATGCTTATTTCACACATCAGAACTGGCATTAGAAATGTTGTGATTGAAACACTGAATGCTGTGCTAGGGAATAATGACATATGCCCATTTATTTACTTTTAAATAGATAGAATTGGAAAGAAATAGTGATATATCTTTAATAAACCATGAGAAAAGGGCAGATAGATAACTGGCTGTTCATTTATTCTATGAGGAAAGTGCAGGTAGATAGCTGGTTGATGAAACAGCAAGAAAATAATCAGGAAATGGTTGCAACAATATGGGATTTTCTTCCCACTGGCCCCCACCTCCAAGCTGTTAATAAAAAATTTTTCTTCAGAAAACAATGTGTTTTGGGCACTAGTGGCAAAAACATCCTTGTCTAACATTTCTCTTCAACATTAATTTTCCAAATTTGACTCTGCCAAAATACCTGCTGCAAACACAAAAAAATGTATTGTTCTTCTCTGTTGATGTTCTTCCCAGAAAATAAAAATCCTTTCTTTTGATGCCTGTTTCCAAATACTGTATTTTAATGTGGGGTGGGAGGTGGTAATAGATGGTAATGGCAGAATTTCTATGTAAACCATAATAAATTGGACAGCTCATTTTAGAGAGATCTGTTGCTGCGTTAAGAATGTGTTTCTCAAATCTCCTGTGTGCAACACCATCTGTTTCTAAAGAGTAATATACCTGTATAGCCTCAAGCTATTTTGCCAATGACTCAGGCAATTGAATGAAGCATCCAACAGCTAGATAAAGATAGCACTGCTGTCTACTTTAACCAGAGGAGCAATTTAAGCTTCCAAATCTCAAGAAAGCATGACTTTCTGCATGGAAGGCATACAGCAACACCACAATGTTTTGTTGGTACATATGAGGCTTGAAAAAGAGAGCAGTTTCTGGACTGTAAAGCCACTTTCCCATAGTCTGGCATTGGCATTAGATGTAGCAGAAAATATTTGTCTTGGAAGTAAAAAATCGTGGTTTTATATAAACATCACTGGTTATATTAATATGTCATAAATAGGAATCAAGGGATGTAAAAATGACCCTCTTCCTTGAAGCTGTTACTAAAGATTACTTTCAAAATTAAATTTTCCCCAGCAGAGAGTTTACAGAGGTCACCTACTTAAACATGACCCTAACAGCCATGTCTTAGACCTTATGGTGTCTAAAGTTTTGTGGATGAGATTTGCATTAGCAAGATTTCACACATGGCATATTTAAATGAATGAAAATGTCACTGAATGAAATGCAGTGCTCCAAATTGAATGAAAAAACAGAATTTGGCCTTGTTTAACTGATGATACAGTTGCTGGTGTGTTTGAGTTCTCTGTATTGTGTTACATGTGAAGTAGCCAAGAAAACACATTGTTAGCTGGTCCTGTTCTAAAGAGGGGATTATAATATGTTCACATCAGATAGATCTGGTATGATTCTTATTTCTGCTACTTCTACAACTGCTCTATTATCAGTATTTATGATGCTATTCACAAAATCAAACCTTTTTGCATCACAACCTATATGAGTGTTTGTCTTAAGCAATGAACTACTTTTGTAACTGCAGAACAGCAGCTGAACACAAAGTGGTGTTGAGAGGAATGCAGTACCAGTTATCTTCGGGAAGTCCTGAGCAGTGTGATGTGAACAGTATCCAAGCTGCTTACTCACTCTTCTTTTAAATAGACTTCATGAAAGGCACTTGTGGAGATAGAAGCAGCAGTTAAGGGGAGGAAAATAAATTCTCTTTGCTTTTGCTTATGAGGAACTTCTTCCATGTATGAAAAGTGCATGAGGAGGCAGGCCTGAAAATATGATATAAAGCACTATTTGCTGGCATAATTGGCATAGTGCATATCCATTTATTTTCCAGTGCAAGGTATTGAGACATTATTGAAGTAAAGGTTGAGACATTACTTAGGGGAAAAAAATGCTTTTCCTTTCCCAACTGATGTGAATTATTTTGAAATGCATTATTAGAAGCTGTAGGTCCAGTCAGATACTATTTGTAAACTGGAGATTGATAATTTAAAGTACACAATGAAATACACACTTGTGGACTCATTTGCCTTCTGAAGCAATTATCCATCTTAAACAGTCAAGAAGTCAAAACTGTATTTATGGGCCTCTGCCCAATGTAGAGTGATTGGCATGGTTTATAATGATGTTGAATGACAGAACTGATATTTATTTCTTTCTGTACTGACTGAATTGTATTTCTTCTTTATATTGAGATGCTCATTTCCTTGCTCCTGATGCAGTCTCATAATGCAAAAGTGAACATAAAATCAATAACCTCTGTCTCAAAACAGTGTAGATCTTCTCTCCTGTACTTCAGTCTCAAGACTGAAGTATCAACAAGGTAACCTATATAAACATGTCATAAAATCTGTGCCCCTTGCACAGCCATCAAATATCTTAGTGACTAAGGACAACCACTTAAATCTTGTGTGTCTCTTGCACTAATCTCACTCAGGGGAGCCTGGAATACTACTGAGTGTCTGAGAACTATTTTGTTCTCCACATGTAGAGGGTACTTGATGAAAATAAAGTAGGAAGAATATCATGTGCTATGAGGGCCTCATCATCTCATCAGCTCATAGCTTCAGAGAAGTGATATGATGCCTGAGATGGGGACAAGCTCTCCCTTTGCCCACAGCATGTCCCCACGCCCATGGCATGTGTGGGTGAAGGAAGTGAGGGCCAAACCACAAGGATTCTCACCATCCCCTCCACCAACACCTAGCTCTGCATCAACAGGGAGTGCACATTATCTACATTACTCTATCAGTGCCCATGTGCCCATGCTTTAAAATTGACTTTGCTGTATAAATGTCCCAAAAAGTCATGCTGGGTTTGTACGTTATTGAGCCTGAATATGTGAATGTGTGACTGAAATAAACTGAAAAAAATTCTGCACTAAATTTCAGTAGGATTTGTATCTAACATTTTTTGGATCAAAAAGTAAAAACGAAAAAGACAAAATCCGATAAGCCCCCAATCAATGGGGAGGGGATTTTTAAAAGCCTTGTAATAAATACAACAAATTCTACAAATGTATTTTAGAAGCATTTCAGAGGCCTTGATGATGATAATACACATTTTGGCAGAGGGCAAGAGGAGAATTACAGCTTCATGGAGTCAGTTTACCAGAGCTCTGTGACATCAAACCTCTGATTTAGAGCTTATGATATATAGGGCTTAAGTAAGCTTGTTGGGAACAACTATAGTGGAGAATAAGCTGTTTCATAAATCTCTGCACTGTACAATCTATGCACTGTATTGCAAATCAAAACAGTATTGAAGCAAAGTGCATTGATTGTCCCTGAGCCACTACCAGCTTTAATAATAGAATTGCTGCAGATGCATGTTTGAAGTGGCTTTGTTTAAAGCCCTTGTTTTATTTACAGCACAGATGAAAACTACTCTGCAGTAATAAGCTTCCCCTTCTCAACAGTGTGTATGTGTTTGTTGGTGCTGGTTACCCCCTGATTCCTGATATTGAAAGAGACTTTGTCTTGATTCATTGGGCAATTTATGCACCATTTACATGCAGTTCCCCAAGTGTTATTTGAAGTAATTGAGTACATATTTTTATGATCTATAAAACAGTCCTTTAAATTTGTACACATGAGAAAACTCTTTATGATGAACCAAAGAGTAACCATCCAAGTATGAATAGCATCTAAAAATCAGGGGCAAGATTTTCCCACAGCACTTCAAGTGCTTAAAACTTCATAGTAATTCTTTCTTTATTGCAGTTATTTACTCTGCATATGATACTTCTCATGTGTAACATTCTAAGTATTTTATCAGGAAAAGTAGCTACTATTTTCCCTTCCCACACACTGCTTTTCATTGTGGAGAAAGCAGGGGTGGAGAAAGATTAGGCAATTTTTTGAAGTGTTGTAGAACATCTGCCGTGAAGATGGGAATAAAATCCTGAGAGAGCAGTGCTGATCTCACCTCTCCAGTCACAAACTTGCAAGAGCCCTACATCCTGTGGAGGGGCAGTGTGGAGTGGTGCCACTGGTGAGGAGGCTGTTGGGATTGTCAGAGAAGGAGTTTCAATGTCTGCATATATTCCCCAAAAGGAAAAATATAACCACACAGCTTTGCTAAATATTTTGAGAAGGCATGACCTGGTCATATTAAAGGTCAACCTGTAACAAGGAGACAACAGCAATTGTATCTTAAAAAAAAAATAAAAATTAAATCTGACACTCATTGCCTTTTTCAGTTCAAATTCTTATCAGTAGAGGTTGCTGTCAACGCATTTCATTAAATAGCAGAGTGGTTCTTTGCATCACCATTTTCTATACTTGTTTGGCTCTTCCAAAGAATTTTCACTGCTGCATAACTCTCATGGTTTCTTTGCCAATCAAACTAATAACTTTTGGTGTGCTGTTTTTTCTCATTGCTGATTATTGTTTTAAATTGCTAACCTTGTACTTATTTTGTTAAGAAATACAAGAATAATATTTTTTGGGAAGTAACTTATTATAAATTGTAAATTATTATAACTTACAATTATAAATTTACACCTCTTTACCAGTAAAATGTCATGCAAATAAAATTATATAAGTGCATAAAGAAAAATGTGAGTGTGAATACATACAGAGAATGAAAAGCAATATGTGTTTCATTACCGATTTTTTATTGCCTTTTGTCTCCTCAGAAATACAGCTACCTGATGTTATAACATAAAGAAACTCTTTCTAAAGCCTGTCTTTCCCCCCAGCCCCCAACCAGAGCCTCAACTGGTAAAATTTTATGATACTTATTCACTTGATCTTCTTGACAAAAAGCATCATCCTTCCAACATATTGTATTATCATTGCTTTTTCCAAGATAAATTGGGAAGCTAATGTATATATAGTAAAAAACTAGTTTAAGATCCTCTGTCCTTTTCACAAATGAATGGAAATGACAGAGCTTCTAAAAAAAAAAAGAAATTAACCTGCTTCTAGAAAGACCCTTGCTTTGAAGAAATCTAGCTGTCACTGTGTAAGAAAGTCAGAGCAGGTTTCTAAATTTCCTGTTATCTATCCATCTGCTTTCTGTGCCAAATGTGGGTGACATTATGAATAAAAACACTGAATAGAGACGGAGTGAAGACCTGCTATCATGCTTCATATTCAGATATTCAGGGCTAGAAACTTAATGTAGATGCTTAGAATAGGACTGCATTAATTAGTAATCTTGTTGTCTTCAGGTTCTCAGACACAGACAATCAAGAAGACATCATTAGATCAGAATGCTTAAGGCCAAATATTTATGTAATTTATCCATGGCCTTTTTCTTCATTAATCTGTTACACAATTGTCACCTTATAACCTGCATTGAAGAACAACTCTGAGAAATCATTGCATCACAGTAAGCACATATGTTTTGCATTTTTGTTTTTATGGTGAAATTTTAGCACATGTTAATTTAAAACAAGTGTCTCAAATGTCCTTATGAAAAGAAAAAAAATCCACACTGAGAAGATATATAAATTAAAATCCTACTGAATGCCCAACACTAACTGAAAGGGCAATAACTAAACTCAAGTTCAGTGCAAAATTAGCATTTCATGTTTGAAGTGTATAAAATATTTTTAACAATTTTCACATTCAATAAATTATTCAAGTCAACAAAAATCACTTAAATCCATCATGGAGGGGGATAATGTTTTGGAATCAGTAATGACTTGCCTCCCTTACATTAAGTAGGCAAGCCACAGTTTCTTCATTATCAGAAGAATATGCAAATTGCACAACTAACATTGTTGGTTGAAATACCAACATTTACTTTTGTATCCTTATCTGTGACATATGTGCATGGGAGAATAACTGCAGCTTTAAAAGGAACAATGTTTCTCCATCCTGTGGTATGTTCTGCATCTGTGAATTTTCAAAAGAAAGCAAACCCCCAACTCTTTTTGGTTGCCTAGAATGTAAGATGGAGAATATTAACACCCAATATTTGTAAAAGTGAAAAGCACCCTAATTATTCTGTTATTCTATGGAATGCTGACAGGGCTTGTGTGCATGAAAAAGCATTAGATAAAAACCCCTAAAATTCCCAGGGAATTTATCTCTCCTATAAATTGTTTGATAATCCTAGTCTTTTTCAATGTGCTCTAAGGTCCCTGTGTAGAACTGGCCAGAAAATTGCTCCCAGGGAAGAGTTATCCTTTCACCATCAAAATGGGTGAAACCTCGGTTGGATCTCTTCAGATTCTAGTGCTATTCAATATTTTTCTTAGTGGCACAAGTGAAGAACTAGAGTGTGTGGGTATGCTTCTCACAGGTGCTGCTGACACCATCCTAGGAAACCTGTCAAAATTTTCTAAAGGGTTTACTTCCAAAACTATCTTTACTAATAGAAGACGTGATTGAAAACACAATAAAGCTATTTCAGTTACTGCATGATATTGGATTCAGATAGAAATAACCAGGTGAACAAGAATGGATGGAAAAGATAAAAAATGTTGTAGTAATGTTCTTGTAGTTGTACCTGGTCACAGATTAAATATGGATTGTCAATGTTTCCCTGTTATAAACAGGATAAATGGCATGCAGTGATCAGTATGAAAGAGTTTAACCTGCAAAACTTGTGAATCTGATGAGACTTGGTGTAAAAGTCATGTAGTTCTTCAGTCAATAATTTACATTCTCATACTTCATGTTTGCATTTGCATGATGAGCTAAGACTAGAAGGGCTTGTTTTATGATATATTCGAGCATGTCAAGGCTGCTGACATACCTTCTCTCACAGTCACACGCATAATTAGATTTTTTTTTTATTATTTGCAATGTCACCATGGCATGAAATTGCTTTATTTATTGAACTGCCTTATTTATTTTAGTTTCAAAAGAATATTAAACACGTTTGCTAATCAATAGCAGTAGTTAGTTCAGACAAGGGTGAACCAGGAAAATTATTTTAAAAGACTGATGTAAAGTCATTTGGATGTGCTGGATTATAAGTCTCCCACTTGCAAGGCTACATGCAGATTCTCATTCCATGTCCA
This sequence comes from Cichladusa arquata, assembly GCA_026413545.1. Taxonomy (NCBI): domain Eukaryota; kingdom Metazoa; phylum Chordata; class Aves; order Passeriformes; family Muscicapidae; genus Cichladusa; species Cichladusa arquata. Next base: position 19,916,489 of record JAOTQP010001652.1, read on the forward strand.
GAAAAGTCATCTTGTGCAATTCAGTGGTCACAGATCAATCTGTAAAGCTCAGACTAATTACCTGAAATAACAAGGAGCAGTATTGAAGTAGACTTCAGTGAACAAAGTTTGTGAGAGAACAAGGCTGATAAACATTATTTATTTTTATTTTGATTTTAAAAAAATGTGAGAATTGAATTAGTTGTACTGGGATATAACAGCAGATGGCTGCTCACAAGCATGTTCTTTGTATGGGCCATCCTAGAAAGAGAAAAATAAGCAGGTTGCCTTCTTCCAGAAGCTTATTTAATAAAGGAACTATTGTGGAAATTCTGCAAAATGAGCCCTAGTAACAGAAAAAATGTTGCTTTTCTATAGGCAAATAATTGGCCTGAAAAGGACCACAAAGCTCAGTTGACTATTTCAGGTGCAGGAAGTAATGATACTTGTGGAGGAAAAGGAGTTTAGAGCATCTTCCTTTAGCCCAACAGTACATTCTATTGCTTTTCTCTAATCCCTACAGCTGCAGGTTACTGTTCAGATACTAAGGTAAGTTACTAAGGGGTTGTGCTCATTTATTTTTAGATCTGGAGAGGGTGTAATTATTCATCCTTATTGCCAAGCAGAGATACAAATCTTGGTTCCTTCACCTCCACTGGACTTCATTTGGCCACATAAACTGGGAAGAGATCAGGCAGTTCATCAGCACCGCTCACCATGCCAGGCCACTCCCTGGTAGGGACAGGTAGTCACTCTCCTGGATTTTGGACCTTTTCCACTGCAGAGCTAGAAGCATTGCAACAATTTTGTGATCTGTATGAGAACAGAAAACCATCCCAGAGTTGTTGTGTCATAGGGTCCTATAAAACAGTCATGGAGAACACATGCTGTATGATGTTAGCTCATGAGAGAAGCAAGCAGGCAGCCAGTTCAGTAGAGTTAATTTTCCCACTAAGCCTGCTTTTCATTATTTTATTAGCTTAGTAAAAAAATTCTACTGTGCAGATTTTTTTCAGATCAAGCAAAACCAGGAGTCACAAAAGCCCACAACTGTACATGTACTTATTGATGTATGAGGAAGTACATGTTGACATGAGACATTTCTCTGTGTAGAAGGCTTCACTTTCTACATAGTTGTCCCTACTCAACTTCACATGACTTAGCATCTCTCAGCCAGCAGATCTGCTGCAGTACCTTTCACTGAAGCTCAGTAGGCAGTCTTCTGCTGTGTGAGGAGCTGCAGGCACACCAAGCTGGCATGCAAGAGCTGCTGAGTGACAGCCAGGAACAGATAACCAATGATGTGCAAGTTGTGAGAGCTGGATCAAGAGCAGAAGACTTAAATGCAGCACTGGTGGTGGCAGCAGTACGTGGCTCTTTACAGTTGCCTGTTTGAGAAGCAGCACAGCTTCAGTAAATCCTCAGCAAACTTAGTTTTATCCTCCTGCATTTTAATGAAGTCATAGAAGCGACTTTTTGCTAAACAAAAAACCCAGACATCCCTCAGGTAGTAACAGCATGACATTACTGAGACATCCCTAATGCAAATCATGCAATCAGCTGTCTCCACAATCCCTGAAGCACCCAGAGGTAGACATGCTGGCATTCATAAACCTCAGATGTAGGAGTACCAGGCTTTTATCAGAACAGAAATAATTCTGTTGCCCTGAATCTGAACCCATTATCTGTGCTGGTTCAAGACAACATCTCTACTTAAAGGCAGAAGCAGGTAAAAATACCATGGATGCTGTCAAAAGAGAAACAATCATTCACCTTCCCTTCTGGACTGGAGTGAGCTTTGTCATCTCTGGCTGTGATCTAAGAAGTAGCTGCCATTACTGCTGCAAAGTGCAAGAGATTATAGCTTTTTCTAGAACAGAATCTAGTTTTTTACTGATTCCCATCCTTCTACACTGAAAGGAGGGGGTTAGCCAGCCTTGCATTAGCTGGTGCTCACCCATCTCTCTTGTTTACTCCTTGTTACACATTTGGACTTTCTTCTCAGCAAGGGTGGGCCTGTTGCCTCCAAGAGATTCATATACTGCTCTTCAGGACTGAGAAGCAGCTTTCATCTATCATAGATTCATAGAATCCAAATGCTTTGGGCTGAAATGAATCTTAAAGATCATCTTTTTCCAACTCCTCTGGTATGAACAGGGACATCTTCCACTAGAGCAACTTGGTCAGAACTTCCTTCAACCTGGCCTTCAACACTTCCAGGGATGAAGCATCCACAACTTCCCTGGGAAACCTGTTCCAATGTCTCACCACCCCCAAAGTAAAGAATTTTTTCCTAGTTTTTGATATAAACCTACCCTCTTTCAGTTTAAAGCTATTTACTCCTCATCCTGTCACTACATGCCTTTGTAGTAGCTTTCCTGTAGGCCCTCTTTAGAAGCCTTATCTTCCCCAGGCTGAAAAACCCCAAATTTTTCATCCTGTCTTCATAGGAGAGTAGTTGACTTCTTAAGAAATACATCTGGTGTGACATCCCTCCTCTCAGGAAGAAGCCAAGGATGTGGGTCAAACAGAGACCATTGGAAGAGTTTGAAAGAAAAGTACATATTGTCTGTGCTTTGCTTTGACATTTCACTTCTAATGCTGGGAAGAGTTAAAAGATTGGGATATTTTGGGTTTTTCTCAGAAGAAAATCCCCACTTTTCTTGTCCATCAAGATACAATTTGAAAATTCTAGTTTTCTCTCTGAGTTAAGGAAAATAACCTCTTGGTACTAAAAACGAACCAAACACGACCCATTTGTTCAGTCAGAATTACTTACAATGTCCTTTATGGTCTCCAGTAGCAGGGAAAATTGGTTTTCTGAAGTGTTTCAAGATGTAAAAAGTATGTTGTAGATTCTCTAAAGATGCAGATACTCATCTTACTACTTTCCTGTTGCTAGGCTACTTGCCTGACTAACACTAGTGCTGTCCTTGAGCAGGCACCCAGTTGCCTGGCTTCAAGTAGAGCTTGTGAATCTCCAGGACATGGCAGGAATTTTCCACTGTCTTCATTTAAGGACGGTAATGCCTCTACAGAGAAAGCACACGGACATTAGACAGGTACTTAAAAAAACAACATCGTGGTAATATGGAAAAAAATTTAATTATGAAACCAAAACATGTTGTTTAGGTTTCTGGAGAATGAGATTCACAAAGACGTGGGTGACTAAAGGGAAGAAAATCAAACTGAATGTAATTGCAGTTAAAGTCATTATAAACTTCATTTTTTGAGGCTAGATTTATGCACATTTAGTGAGGGCAACTGGCCTGCTAAATCGCAGAGTCGAATTCAGAAGTGACAGCAGCCGGCACAAGGAATGTGACTATCTCTTGGAAGTGGCAATGCCCATTTATTACAGGAAGAGTAACCTCCATGCTTGGCCAAACAACTACCCAGTGAGAGGGGAAAATTCTTGTATCATGGTTAGGGCAATACAAGTATTATTTGAAGGGTTTTTAGTGTGCTGGAGCTAATAACTCACATTAAAAACTTGCAGTCAACAACTTAATATAAAGAAACATTAATTAGGTCAATGCAGGTGACTCATTTCTGTTTTATGAGTCAACAGTGGTGCCCTTCATCTTTATTCAAGCCCCATTAAAATTAGTTTGTTGATTTTCCTTTCATAGTAAATGGTTTGACATAGATTCTCCTGTTGCCAAGGGCTCCATGACTCCTAAAAAATACTGACCAGCCTTTATTGAGCCTTGGAGACAGTTTTTTCCTTGCTCTTTTCCAAAACAGGGCCTCCGAGCACCTTAAATCAGTGGGATATATGTTCATAAAATAATCAGCACTGCAAAAAGAGGAACGTTGTGTTTGCTGCTTTTTGAAACAAGGAAATAATTTTATCTGACTGTGCACTGAGAATTACTAGCAAAACTGTATGGTTTACAACATGTAGCTGCATTTATTGTTTACTTGATTAATTAGGAGTAGTCAGGATTTAAAAGTAAGTTTTTCGCAGGCTGTCTCAAAAATATTGCTTGATGCTTGTTTACTGCAGTCATCTTGGCCTTGATTAAAACATTGACATCTCAACTAAGAATCAAACTTATATTGTACTACTTGCCATATGCAAAAATAATTTTAAAATTGCATACTTTCCTTAAACTAATCTCATTTTTCCTGGCTTCTAGTTGTATGAAAAAGTTTTATAGTTAAAAGAGAATTTGCATAATGCTTTTAGAAGTCTTAATAGCTATAATAATTTGAATCTACTATGGACTGTTTATAATGTATAGTGAGCTGAAGCATTTAATTGTTTAAAAAGGAATATTAAGGCACATCTTCTAATCAAAAGAGTAATGGGAATATTAAGTATGGTGGGTTTTGTTATTTTTTCCTAATTGCATCTGGACATCCAATTTTATTACTTCTCTTGAAGCCCAAATGACCATGAAAGCTGAGGTTAAATCTTCATTATCAGAGATATGCTAAAATAAGCTCTATGCAGGTGTTTTATTTAGTATCCTCTCTGGGATTGCAGCAGTTGGCTGTGTTGAGACCTGATCCTTCCCCCAGTCAGTCCGTTAATGTTTTCCCATTCATGTTCTTTCAGCTTGGTTCAGGGCTGGTGCTATGATTGGTGGGTTTTATTTATTTACTGGAATATGAAAGACAAAAAATATGAGTCCTTATCTTCAGTGTGCTATTTAGGCAGCTATCAATCTCATCAAGAGGTGCAGCAGATCTGACATGAAGGACCTGCAGCTGTCCCAGAACAAAACACACATTGCACATAATAACAGCCCCACACAGATTTCCCCTCTCAAGTGTCCAGCCCAGATACCACAGCATAGAATCAATGCAAATCTCTGAGCAGAGTGTAGCATGGCCATTTTTCCTCAGATTTGATGCAATTCATCTTTTCAAACACACTTTCTTTTTTCTTTTTCTGATGATGGTTTCAAGTGGGAAAGTCGTTTCTTTGGTAACAGTATAGAATTTTATGGCGGCTTTGTCAGGAAAGCATCATTTTGATTCAATCTTGCCATCTTGGCAAGATGAGGTAAAATTTCATAGCTGTGCAATAGAACCAGCAGTAAGGAGGAGCAAAATTTCTACCATGCGACGTGTTTGTGCTGAGTAAGATGTACTGGCTCTTTTTTTAAAGTGCCTGTCAGAGACTGGAGAAGGTGGTCTGTTTTGAGACCTCTTAGAGGCTTGGAATGTGTGGTGGGTCAGGCTTTGGTCTGGTGAGGTGGTGCCCTGCCCCAACACACCCCAGCCCCACAGTGTCTGTCAGTTGTGGCTGCCCCCCAGTGTCACCTAACCCATCTCTGAGTGGCCCCAAGATCAAAGTCCCACCTGGGAGGAAGGTCCAGGATGGGCCAAAATGATTTAAGAAAGGTAATCTTGAGGCAGGTATGTTCTTCTTTAGCCCTACCTTCATCTTGGAGCTTTACATCTCTAGAACCCAGGAGCTGATAGCTATGTTTGTCATTCTATATATTTTCTTTCTGTTTTTTTCCCTTTCTTCTTCTTTTAACTCTCTTCTCACAGAACATAGCATTAATGGTTTGAAGGTTTTCTATGTTCAGTGCTAGTAGCTTGCTAGCAGTATGCTAAGTAGCTTGCCAGCAAACTTTTGTGGTTTTGCCTCTTGAGAATTACCCAGAGCAAAAGTACCTTGGTTTAGCTTGATGTTTGAGTGACAAGGGTGCAACAGTACCATAAACTGAGAACAGAATTTCCATTTTATCAGGAATTCTAATATCTAAATAATATGTTCCAAATTGGAAGAGAAAGTTGATAGTTGACATTTGTCAAAAAACAAAAAGTTCTGATATTGTTTGGTGGGGTTTTTTCTTAATTTAATGGTCAAATTTTTGTATGATTATTTTTATTTTTCCTTAATATTTTTACCACATTGAGGCATAAAATATATATATCATATCCAAAACTTACGAGAAGGAATATTAACTGCATTAAATCAGATTTTTATGCAAAAATTATTTGTATTGAAACCTTTCTTCTCTTTATAGAAGACTGTGAAACCTAACTTCAAAATTTTTGACATGAAGGGAACAGCTTTTGATTTTAAACAATCTGTTTATATTTACTGTTTTGAACAACCTGGCATCTTGCTTCTTATTGTCATTGTGCTGATTAATTTTATCCGTGTTTTAGAATAAATCAATGCATATTGTTGAAGTTTCATGTTAATCCACTCTACAAATTCAGAATCTACATCTCTGTGACTTTTTCCTGTGGCTGTTCATAATGAAAGATCAATATGCACATATAGATCTATTTATCAAAAATTGTATGTTCTTTAGTATGAAAGTAATATGATCTATGTTCTGAAGGTAGAATCTGCTACGATCCACCTGGGAAATAATTTATGTAATTAGGGGATGGTAGTCTAGTCTTTTATCACTGCAGGCAAGGCAGGAATTTTTTTCAGAGACAATGATGGTGTGTTTTATAACATTTGGTATCAGTAAGTCCCTTAAGGGCTGAACATAAATGCAAATAAATTAGGAGCTTCGTTGCATATTTGCAATTTATGACCGAGTGCAGTCTCACCTACCAGCAGGAATACCATAAGAAAAGTAATTCTCTTCTAGATCCCTGACACTTGCTTTGGGATTGTAGGGCAAAAAATTACCCAGGCAAAATAGGGTTCCTGTTTGCTCCAGAAGTTTGAAGTTTTTGCTGTTTATGAATGTCAAGTCTGTGTAGCATTCCAGGTTTGTGCCTTCTCCCCCTTTCTTGCCATTCTTATTGCAGATTTTTGGAAGTAGAGATGTTGGGTGCCTGCATACACACACCCCACAAAACTGCTGCTTAAAATCTGTTTGTTGTAACATTAATTTACCTCACTCATGTGATAAAAATTAAATTGTCTTAATACATAATAGTATACTGTACCTTATAGATCAGAGCAAGCTGTTTTAATAATAACTTTTATCATCTGTAGTGACTCAATTGCTTGGCTTAGGGGTGTGAAAAGGATATTTCTGCATGTTTTCCCTATATAAACACTCTTACATGAGCTTTGCAGTGGCATTGATGCAAGTGAACGCATTCAGTGATGTTCCTCTGTCCATATGACATTCAGTTCTCTGCTTGCAGGCTGAAATCTTGTCTTTGTAGAAAAGGTCAGCTGAACCTGCAAATCTTTTAATCCTTCTGTATGTACTGATGTTATTGTTCAGCAAAAAAAGTCACATTTTGGAACACAGAGAAACTGGGGTAAAAGGGAGGGTTCCCAACACCAAACAGAGTGTGTTTCAAGGGACTTAAAACTGCAGCAACTTCTGCTGGGAATTGCTTTGTAAAATCAGGTCTTCCAGTGTGGGTGATTGGAATTGGAGTGTTTTATTGAAGTTATGGCTGAAAGGGTTGGGAGGCATCTCTGATGATTTTCTATCTGCACTTAATTTCTACTGTACAAGACTACTAATCTGTTTATTTATTTCCATCAGCATTTTTCTGCACGTTCATTTTTTGGCCTTTGAAATGTTTATACCAGGAAGTTATAACCTGGAAGAGCTCGACCTGAAATGAGCTGCTGTTTTCTTGGTTTTCCAACTCACTTCCTTTCTTTTTTCTTGTCTATTTTTTTTTTTTTTAAGACAAAATACATGCTTGTAGAAACCTCAACCTGAAAACCTTCTTGTTCACTGGTACATTTAACTGTCAGATATACTGAAGCTTTTAGTAAACATAACTCTGCTTTGAAAATAGCCATATCTAGATACAAAGACGTTTTCAGATTATAAGACCATTTTAGATTGTTTCTTTGAATGGGTAATTCCAAAGTAGCTTATTATCCTTTCTTCATCCTGCAGCAAGAACAAAAGTGCCTTTATGTTTTCTCAAGGCATAACATAGTTTGAAGTGTTTGGAAACTGCATGCTGAAAATCCTCCATTTCTGGCTTTCCATTGAATCCAAGCAGTGTGCCAGTGCCTGGTGCTCCAGATACATGCAAATATATGTGCACCTGTCTGCAGTGGAGCTCTTCACATTGATAGAAATGTTGCTGTTTACTTCAGTGATTGCCCATTGAAATAATGATAGTACATTTATATTTAGATAGTAGCAGCTATTTCAAACGATCCTGAAGAACCGTATCATCGTTAAGACTCTCTGTCAGTCATGAGGAATCCCGAGGGATTTCAGTGCATCATGTTTGGATTTTATCACAGGAACAGGGATATGGAGATTTGGGGGGTTTGGGGAATGATCTTCTGAGTCAATTTGCAATCTTCACCACTTTAAAAGGAAAAAACTTTACTTGTTGCTGAACTTAGACATATTTTTGGTAACATGAAGCAACTTCCAATCAAGGTGGGTGGCAAGATAGCTGAGAAATTGACTGGTAGAGGGGGCTGAAAGGGCAGTGGTCAGTGGTGCTAAGCTCACCTGGTAGGCAGTTATCAGTGTCATGCCTCAGGATCTCATACTGGGGGCCAGCAGTATGTCATGTCTTTATTAAAAACCTAAAAAACAGGATGGAGTATCCCAGAAGATTTTTAGGTGATACCAGATTGTGGGATGGCTGCACAATGGGAAGCAGGGCTGCTACTCAAAGCAGCTGAGCAATGGTGAGAAAGTGGGCTGACAGGAGTATTACAGATCCAAGTGCCAAGTCCCATGGATGGATGAGGAAGCCCATTTTCAGCCCAGGTCATGGAGGGCCAAACAGCTGGAAAGCATCTTGGCAGAAAAAAAACCCAGGGCTGTCCCTGTGAAAAGCAAGTTGAAGGGAATCATCAGCGTGCCCTTGCAGCCGAGGAGGTCAAAGGCATTCTAGGATGTATTAGGAGGGCTGAGGGAGAGGATCCCTCCTCTCTGCTCCACACTGGATCCAGTGTGGGCTCACCAGTGCAAGATAAATAGAGATATACCAAAGTGAGGCTTGTGTGGAGCCACTGGGATAATGGGAGACTGCAGCATGAGGTGTATGGGGGAGAGACTGTGAGCTGGGGTCCTTCCACTTGGAGAAGAGGAAATGGAATTTAATTTCTGTCTACAGCTGCCTAATGGGGTTATGTGGAGGAGCTGGAGCTTGAGTTTTATCAGAGGAAATCAGTGGAATTATTAGAGACAATGGGCAATATTTCAGATCCTTACTATGAGTTCTCCAAAACAGTCATGTGCACATTCACTTTAGATCTATAAATAGCTTCCAAAAGCTCTATTTTGACAGGGTTTGGGATGGCATGTATCCAAGGAAACTACTTCTTTCTCATCAAATTGCAACAGCATTAATATCACATACATTAATATATATGCCAAATGAAAGAGTTTTTAAAGTATTTTACATATGTACATCTAAACTTATAATTTTAGTTAAATGCTTTAAGTACAATTATTCTGCATTTAGAAATTACTGTGTTCTTTTTGCATATTGAATGTTCTTATATTTTAATTTAGAGCTTGTTAATCTAAACCATAAGAATCCTTTTCACTGTGAAGTAATCATTTCTAAATATTTTTTTCTAGAATGTAAGAGATGAATTTTTTAGCACACCCAACTCTAAGCTGATCCATCTGCATTTGTTCATGTGACAAATGAGGGAAGAAGAAAATATAAAATTATGTTTCTAAAGACAATTCAGATTTTTTCCTTTCTTATGCAGATGGAAATATTTGGTATAAAATCATGCACAAGGCTTTTAAAGAGAGAGGAAAAGAGGAGAAAAATCTGGGATTACTGCTGTTATGTAATGATCAGCAATTTTTAAAACTCTTTCCAGACTGTTGCCTTTATAATGTTTGAAAAAAGTATTTACCAGATCTAACTAATATTATTTTAGTTGAACTAAATACTTTTAAAGACATTAATAGCCATGGTTGTGTTAGCAGTAGAACCACAAGCCAGTTACTGCACCTGATGTTCCCTCTAATTCACAAGTACCACTACAGAGAACAGAGTATGTGTGCAAGGCTAGCTGCCTTCTCCATGGCCTCAAAGGTGGCAGTCCATCCTGCCTCAGCAAGGAAAAGAACTGGAAAAAACAAGGTTGAGATACATGGGCACATTCATTTTCTCCATCCTAACCATTCCATAATAAGCAGGAGAGCAAAGGGTGCCCAAGTTAATAAAATGGTGTTAAAATATTACAGTGAATTTCACATAAGAAGATTGCTGTGGCATTTTGCTTCAAATAATTTACAGAGGAAAAATGCCATTTTTTTGTACTTCATGAGAATAATTTCCTTTTGATTCTTTAACTCTTAGCAGATTTTGGCTTTTTGTTTTAAATTGCAGCAGTTCTTTTTCAAGCCTTTTCTCTATCTTAGGTCTTTTTTTGGAAATGGCATTACCTAGAGAAAATACATGTTTTATTGCTGCTCCAACTTCCAAACTCCAAGGAAAAGAGCTTATCTCTTTTCCTATAGGACAACATGTATTGTCTTGTACAGGACAAAGTAATGATTTCTTAGAGGCTTATTAACAGAGCTGAGTGAAAACTGCAAAATATATCAATAAACTGTTGATAAATGTAAAAATGAATGGCTTAGCTGCTCCTTTACCCCTCTTCTGGCTTTTAGCAGGGAGCAGCTGACCATTACCATGAGTTCTGCAGAAGAAGCAGAAATATGCTTAGTACTCTATGAAAATATGTTCTCTAAACTATGCCTCTGAAATCAGAATATTTTAGATGGGAGGAATTGTTTGGTTCCTTAAAATATATGCAAGATTTCTGATAGGGAACTGCTTAAAAACCTGTAATAAATATATTTCTGCTTTCTTTGCACCTTGGATTGTGATATCTGTGATATTGTGAAGTTCATAAACCATGTTGAGAGAAAATAAGATGCAATATAACTAATATTAGTGTATTAGAGTAGCCAATTAAAAAAATGCCACCAGTAAAGCATATAGGTGCCCAGAAAAACCACAAACTATAGCAAAACACTTTTCATAGCAAACCCAGAGATTTGTTGACTAATTTCTCATCTCTCTTATGAATACATTCATTCTTTCATAGAACAAAAACTACTCAGTGATTCTCACAGCACCCACATGCCTCTAAAATTTGTCCCATAGGATTTTTATGATGAAGCAGTGAGGAAGCCATGAACACACAGTGGCACAAAAAGCACCAATTACCTGTTTATGCCTTCAGCATTTGTCTGGCAGAGCCAATTCCAAGAGCAAGGAGGTTCCAAGAATAGGCTGCAATCTTCTGGTATGGAAGCAGAACCCAGAGGGTTTTCCAGTATCTTTTCATCCCACCAAGAGACTGGGCAATCTTTCCCTACTGTGTTCTGTTTGTAGGGGAGAAACATCATGCTACATTTTGAGGGGCCAAATTGACTCTTCAGGAGTGTGATGTTGTTGTAGCTAAGAAACCCACTATTTATTTACAAGATTGGACCACAGTGTCCAAACTTAAATGATAAATGAATCCCTGAGATCTCATAATCGGTGGAGATGGAGATTGACCAGTGTAGGAGATGCTAAGCCCTCAAGAAACAACTGTATCCCAAAAGAAAGGGTTAATATAAGTGACACTTTTTGCATAAATATCCAATACTAAATATGCTCCTTAATGTCAGTTAAAAATAAACCATATCACTCATTCTGCTGCAGTCCTCACCACTGGTGGTCAGTGAACCCCTCCCGTGTATTTTTGTCTTTCTCTATAAGGGCTTCTCAGGGATTTTGTCATGTCTGAACACTAATTTGGTATTTCTGTATGCCCTTCTGAAAGTGTTTGATGTGATCCATACATCTAATCCTTGTACAGGCTGATTAAATAAAACTTTTATTGGTCTTTACAATCCTCAGTAAAGATCTGCCATATACAACCATAATTATGGCTGAGTATTTCATCAAGTCAGAGATCTTCAATCATGGCCAGAAGTTTTTCTGTTAAAGGGGTGTGGAGAGCAGCAAAATCTTTGAGGCTGAAAACCTAGGTTAATGCTGCATGGAATAAGGATCTTAATTTGCTACAGTTTCCTTGTGTGCTGTTGTCAAATTCCATCAAAAGTCATGAATGCCCATAGAAAAATAGCAAAATGTCTTTTATACTGCACAGGCTATCAGTGTATTGAGAGATAATTTTGGGAAAACTAAAGCCTGAGAAGAAACACAACATAAAAGCTGGACCACCTGTTGGGGAAAGCTGCCTAGCATTCAGAGGTCTTTCCAGGGTTTTCACAGTTATCATGCAGTCAATATTTACATTGCTATTAGAAGAATCCCTTTGTAGACTCTTTCAGTGTAGTGAAACTCTGGTGGGTAGGTGAGGGGCTTTTTCATTTTGAGAGTGTGTGAATGTGCATGCCTGATGAAACAAATTTGGTATGCCAGTTCTGGGGTGCCTATTCATTAGTTTCCTCCTGCTGTTCACATTTTATTAATGAAGCAAACCATCACCCCCCTACCAGCAGACACTTAATTCCTTCCCAGAATCCATCTGCTTTCCATGGTCCTTTGAAAACAGCTTTTTATGGAATCAGCTTTAACAAAGTCTTACTGTCGTGGGTCAATTAAATACCAAATATTGTTATTTCACAGTTACAGCTCCTTTAAAGTGTCTCTTAGCTGTGATTAATTCTAAGATGATTTCTGGGGAGGGTTGGACAATCAGGTCCCTAGTTTAAAAGAAATTTATTCTTAGAGGAGATCATGGAATAAAGGCAGAATGTGAACTCAAAATGGGAAAATTGAGAGTATGATTGTGGAACTCTCACTTACTCAGACTCTTCTTAGACAAGAAATCACACTGGCTGCTTATTATGGGGTGCATGATATTCTAAGGATAGTTTTTAACTCTCATGATGACTGTTTCAAACTTAATCAGAGAATGCACGTATGCATCTCTCATGATTTTATGTTTTGCTACAAACTTAATAAAGAATGACTATACACATACAATTGCTTAAGGTGCAATAGAGAATAAGAATATTACAATAGTGTTTTGAGAATATCCATGAATCTTTCAAGTACTGAAATAAATTATATTTATCGTCAGTTTCTCTTCCAATGACATTCTATTATGTCAACTATAAAAATATACATTCAAAAAACTTTCTGTATCTCCAGTTATAAGTAAAGTTTTTTGACAAATTTAAACTTTACTTTTTGTATCTTCACTAGACCAGTTTAAAAATCACTTTTTATGTCTTCAGTATTACGAGTGTATAAAAATATATTCTAAGCCTTTCTTAAATATTAAAAAGTGTCACTTATATGACCTCCCTACTTCTAAAGGTCATTTTTATGCTTCAGGTTGGTGTCGCTACTGAGTTAATAATAACACTTTAATGTATAGAGGGGCATCACTGAAGAACTGGTGGCAGAAAGTTTAACAGAATGGATGTGGTGGGACCTAAAAACCAGTAGGGCTTGCATTTCATTTGTGCTGAATGCCCAACTTTATCTTGCAGCTCAACATCTGCTGCTGAAGTTTGGGGAATACATAAAAAGGTTTGCAATTCACCTCTAACTTTTTTATATAAATTATTGATTCAACCACTGGCATTCAGTTTATCGCTCTCTTGTGTTTGCACTGTCTGGGATTTTTTTTAAGTTAAGACAACTCAATCAGGAGCACTTTACACGGAGGGTGATAAATTGTGGACTGTTCTGAACTGAAATGAGGTGACCCATAACTAAAGAGAAAAAATTTCTGTGTTCAGTAACCACTGCATGTGTGTAACTAATGCCTGGATGGAAACTGCGTCATCTTCCTGCTTGATCTGAGACTTGTGGCATTGGAGATCCGTGAAACACTTACACACTCACAGCTCTTGATAAAGGGTGAAGATATTTGAGTGGTGGGGTTGAGTGTTATTCCCAGTGAATTAGGCAAAACTCTCTTATCTGGACTAGTTTGTGTGTTTGTGTCTGGACCAGAGAGTGGTGGAGGTTTGAGGGATTGCTCTGGGGTTTGTTTCCATGGTCATTTCTGACACCTGCCTCACAAACCATAGTGGATGTCTGCCTGTCTCAGCAAGCAACAGCAGTTTGGAAATCCTGAGCATGAAAAATAAAACATGGTTTTTCTAACTGGAGGTAATTCTGTCAGCAAAGATGAATATTTCTCAATTGGATAGAGGAGGAGATGGTAATTCCTTCTCTTTTTATTGTAAGAAACTATATGTAGCCTATCAATTTTATGCATTAATTTATATTACACATGCACATACCTATATGTTTTTGTAAATAAGAAACAAAGGCATGCTCTCTTTTTTTTTTTTTTTTTAGCATCAAGTATCAGCCAGGATTCTGCTTGTAGTAAAAACAGACTGTATCTTTGAGCCATTTAGTGGAATGACAGGGAAGCATTTTTAAGTGGGCTTTTCTTTGCTGGCATATGGCTAGACACTCTTTTTGTTACCTTGTCTAATTCTGTAAAGCTATTGCTAGAATGTTACAAAGGAGAATGTATTAACTCCATGTCGAGATCCATAAACAGTATTGTGCCATATGCAGTCCTAGTCTAGGTAATTCTTGTGTTTGTCTAAGCCATTAAGTTTAGAAATGTTTAGGACCAGAATATGAGCGTTGACCCCTGGTACAAATATTTATATTCTGGTGTTATGTTCTATAAATGCTGAGGTTTGTAAGTAGCAAATATATAACCAATATCTTGAGGTAAACTGGAGGATTTATCACTATGGGAAAAAAAAATTTAATCTCTATAAACATTTACATACAAATCCTGCATATAGCTAGAAAAATAATGGACAGTCTTAAGTAAAGGAAATATAGGATTTGGAGACAGAGGGAGATGTTTTGACATGTGCCTAATGTCTAACATAAACACATTAAACTGTACTTTAAGTAGTCCCTGCTTTTTAATGTACATTTTTTCTGTATTATGAAGGTAACCATGTACCAGGCTTCACGTTATAATAACAAGAATAAGGATTGGTCATAGTTTGAATCCAATGACCATGCAAGCCAGAAACCTAGATTTCTTTTTCTGCTCTTACAATTTTTTCATTCAACGTTTCTCTAAGAATATGTTGCTGCTTAAAACAGCCTAATCCAGGTAAAACTTCAATGCTCAGCTGCACCATATGTCCATACTTTATTTCAAAACCAAGTATGTTTATTAATCAGCTGCTAACTAATAAAATCTAAAAAAAGAAATTTCTAGTCTCCCATATACTATGCTGGATTGAAATAAAAAAAATCTGAATATTTTGCTTGTTTGAAAAAGTTCAGTTTTTAAACAGTGAGTTATGTCATTTCAATGTCACACGTTTCAATTTAATAAAGAAAATATTTACTTTTAAAAATAGAAGGCAATATGCTGGAATATAAAATACCAAACATCGTGCTGTAATCAATACCTGGAGGCAACTGTTGCAACATTTGTCATAACAATGCCATTCTCAAAATTATGTGTTCATTGTACTGCAAGCTACATATGGCATAGTCCTCTCAACAAATTCATTGAAATCCTCACATTCCTTCAAAGATTTTTTATATTAAGTCTACATTTTTTGACCAGTTGTATTGATTCAATTTAGTGGTGAAGTACATGAACATTTTAGCTTCTAAGTCCTGCTTCATCCTCCAACTAGAGTGTAAATGAACCTAAAAAATTTGCAAATGAAGTAACCAAAAACTGTGGCCTTACTGTTAGTCTTTGGCTAGTGCTACCATGTTGTCTTTTGAGATATTGCAAGCTTTCCCCAGGCTGCCATCTCTCTTTTGAGAAGACCCTTCTGTACCCTTATGAGAATGAATGTGATATTTATTCCACAGGTATTTTACGGAGAGCTTTCAGGCAGATAGTAATTTGTGTGATGACTTGTGTGCTGCAGCTGAATAGACTGAACATTTATTTCTCTTTGTGCTGCTAAAATATTAAAATAGTCTTTTAAAAAAAAGCCGAAAACAAACAGATTTTTATTGTTCAAATCACAGTAAGGCTGTTTACTTTATAACAAAGTGCTCTACAAAAACTGTAACTTCAAATGTAAGCATGACTCTGAGTGCCCCTGCCATGTACACAAACAAGCCACCTAATCATCTACCTGAAATTGCATTTTAACCATAGCAACCTGAACACATACCCTCTGAAACACTTCATTAATGAAAATACTGTAAGAATTCTTTGCATCTAGAAGATTAGAGTAATTTAGAAAAAATTGGTATTTCATTTTCAAGCTTTTAACCTCTAGGGCATCATTGATTTTGGACATCACACCTTCTAGGGCATCATTCAGCTTGTTTTACTTTTGTATTTATTCTATATATTTCTGCATTGATTTTAATTTGCTTTTTTAATCTCTGGGCAGAACCTAATTTTTAAGGGATTCTTTTAAATGTTGTATGCTTTGGGTAACTTGGTTGTTTGTGAGGTTTTTTATGTATACAACTACATGAAGTAGAAATCTAAAATAAAATAAAATACAACCATATAAAATGAAAAACAGACAAAACGTTATTTTCGTTTCAGTAGTTACTTGTCCTCCTTGCTAAAGAAAATGACTGACTCTAGATTCTTCTCTTTTGCCTTCCTACACATGTTTATTGGCTTGCTTGAAAACTGGGGCCTCACACTCAGGATGATATGCTGAGAGCCCAGATTTAGTAGTGCAAAGCATTTGGCAGCAGTACCAGTTTTATCATCTCCCACATCCTATGATCTGTCCATACCTCTTGCATCAGCAGCATACCATTTAAAAACAAGAAAAAATAACCTGTTGTCCTCTTTTCCTCCAAATCATCAAAGCAGTAACACAGCAGTTCAGCTAAGCTACTGGGAGGTAAATATTTGACAACATTTGCAGATGATTCAGCTATGTTCTGAAGAAGGCAGTATCATAGAATCATAGAATCATTTCAGTTGGAAAAGCCTTTAAGTTCATAGTCCACCAGTAAAGCTGTCCCTAAGCGCCACACCTGCATGGCTTTTGAATACCTCCAGGGATGGTGACTCATCTGCTTCCCCAGGCAGCCTGTATTTGAAAAGGAAAATAAGAAAGGTGTATTAGGTGTTAGAGAAAGGTTAATCAGCTTGAGAGAATCAGAAGTCAGGCCATAGCTTTCACTGTTGTTCTATTTATAGTGCTCCTGGCATTGCAAAAGCCTGAAGAGATCATTGTGTTTCTGTTTCCTTGGTTTAGGGAAAATTAAATTCCTGTTCTGTATTTTTCTCAAGGAAAATATGTTTTCTTTGAGAAAGTTTAGAGTTTTGCAGGTCCAAATTTATAATCTCTTTAGTGTTATGTCTTCATATCACTTTTGATAATTGTGAATATAAAAATATATTGTTTCTATACTTGTATATCTGAATGGAAACAACTATACACATACATCCTAAAAAGAACTCTTGGCTGAAAGAAGCCATGAATGGAAAATATTTGTTCATGTCTCCTATGAAGTACAGGATTAAGAAATCCCAAATTTCCTTCAGCAGCCTTAGTTTAGACCTTTGGCTCTGAACAGAGACATGTTCTTCCCTCAGTTGATAAGTACTTAAAATTTTTTAGGAATTTCTTTTATTGAGAAGGCAGGTGAACTGCTATATTTAGGCTCAACTCTACAGGGAGGAATAACCGATATTGAATGTCATCTATTGAGCTGTCCCATCTGGATGAAAAGTGGACAAGGGGAAGCCTGGTTGGTGAGTGCCTGGTGGTGTGGAGGTTGTGCTACATTCTGTGTGATATGACCAGCTCACACTCATCTCACTGGTGTGTGCTTTCCTCAACAAGGCAGAAACAAATATGTGAAGATGGATTGCCTTGCAGCATTTTTAGGAGAGATGAAATTGATAGCCAGCTAAAACATGAAGAGAGTCTAATCAGAGTGGAATGATGTACCACAGGAAACTACACAAGAAAGCAAATACATGTGAAGAAATGAAATTAGAGTTTACACTTCGAAGGCTAAAGCAAAGTGAGAAGATGATACTTAGTCTTTCTATTAGTTTTTCATCACATCCTGGTAAAGAAAGCAGTGTAACAGCTGTTTGGGTTTGGAACCAGGAACCTTGTGATGTCTGTCATTCCATGGATTGAATGGAGGCTCTGGGAATGATGGCAATTTGGCCTATTTAATCTGTTTTATGTTGCAACTTCTGCTTCTCATGGTTCTGAAGGCAGCCCCATGGCTCACAAAAGACAATGAAGCAAGAACGAAATTGCACAGGCATTTTTCTCTGCAGTGCATAAAGCTACACATTATGCTGGTGTTACACAAGTATCTGTACATGACTGGAGAAGCCAGAACACTGTGGTGAGTACAAAAATAAGTGAAAATCTTTCCTAGCTAAGTGGCAGTGCAGAAGCTTTTATTCAGCTCAGCTTTTGTTGAAAAATATCCAATTTAATGTTAAAGCTTTTCTTGCATTCTTATACATGCCTTATTCATGGAGCACTCTCCAAAGCCAAAATAAATATCCCGGCAAACGTTTTTAGAATCTGACAATTGTATAGAGATGTATAATATTAAAAAGTAAAAGATTAGCCCAGTTTAATGCTGGCCATAATAAGATATATTTAAACTAAATACACCTTCAAAACATGACCATTTCCCATTGCAGAGGTGTTATTTCTCTTATGTTTCAACTTATTATTTTGTCACAAAAACATTTAAAACATTTAATATAAAAATATATGAAAAGAGTTAGACAAGTTTCAATGGTTCCCCTGAATTTGTTAAACTTACTACTTGTTAGAGGGAATTATGAGGAATAAGATGTATAATGCTTAATAATTTCTGAGAGAGGACATGATTTTAACTTCATTGTCTTTTATTTTAAGCAACTGCTCATGAGTTGTAGCAGTAGAGCTTTGAAAGCTTTATGCATTATAAAAAACAAAAAATATTAGCTGCTGTCCAGACTCACAATAGTGCCTGATGCAACAAAAACATAGGTCATATGGCTGCAAAAGGCAGTACCCATCAACTCAACAGGAAAAACACAGATGCAACAGCTCAAAACATTGATTCATTATCTCCCAAATCTGTAGCTAATTTGCACTGCATAAGAATAATTTTAGTGTTATCCCTGGAGATTATCATAATTTAAATATGTGAGATCCTGATAAACAGAAAAATTGTATCCTAAGTCTCAGTTTGTTTTCTTGTCTGCACTCTCACACACATATCCAAACTCAGCTGTGGTGAATAACATGGAGTTTAGCTGGTGCAAATGAGGGGCAAATGTTGCCTGGTGTACTTAATCACAAAAACATTGGCTTACAGATTCACCCAAGGGTGATGTGTGTTTCATTCCTGGCCAGTGTGACATTGCACATATTTTTGCATGCCAAGTTGCATCAGGCTGCCATGGAGAGCAAACAAGTGAAATAACAAATCCCTGTGGTGTAAAATATGTGAACCCTGATATTCCTAGCTCCGCACATGACACAATTCAGAGCTAGAGGGGTAAAAATTGCCCTACTGGAACCTGGTCTGCTTAAGACAGGTCCTCAGGGAAAATGCCAGGAGCTTGCTTGTACTGGGACACAGGAACTAACAATCAGCAGACCATTGGAAATTCCTGGGCACTTCTTTCTGCAAGGGACCAAGGCCCCTTTCCCAGCAGTTTACCTGTGTGAAATGGTGACCTCTGAGAGTAGCTGCATTAGCTTTGAGATTGGGGGGAGCACACTCTAAGGCACTATTTCTAAACTCTAAGAAAACATGGAGAGAAAAAGAGCATGTGGCATTGACCTTCTCCAGTGGAGTGCCAGGATAGAAGGAATGTGCTGGAGAAAAGTGGTTACATTCTTTCCCATAAGCCAGTGACATTTTGAGCTAAGGACATTTTTCCATCTAATTTCTCATTGATTAGTCTCTAAGTTGTTCCAAAGTAAAGAGTAAGGGCTGGCAGAGTCAGCCCTCATGATGGTGCCAA
Organism: Cichladusa arquata; assembly: GCA_026413545.1. Classification (NCBI taxonomy): domain Eukaryota; kingdom Metazoa; phylum Chordata; class Aves; order Passeriformes; family Muscicapidae; genus Cichladusa; species Cichladusa arquata. Next base: position 19,936,272 of record JAOTQP010001652.1, read on the forward strand.
CAGAAATACTGTACCTGTGCATTCTTTTCCTTCAGGGAAAAACATGAGAAACCCAGAGAGGCCAGACTAGACTCTGGAATGTCCTTGGAGGAGGGAGAGATTGACATCCTTTGTGTTTGGGGGTTTTATTTTCATCATTATTAAGGTCCTGATTCAGAAGGGTAGGGAAAACCTTTCCATCACTTTCAGCACAAGAGGATGCCTGATTTTGCAGTGAATTACCTCAACAAGAATACTGCTCTGAAGTGCTGGAGAGCATCTGCTACTTCTTTGTATTCCCACATGGAATAATATCAAATACCCAACATAATGTTTCTGATAAAGTGTCTGGAAGTTCAGCAGTGAGCTGCAGTTTAACCTTCAGATTTTATGCAGTCTGTGTGACTCTCCTTTAATAAATATTTAATATACATAGCACATCCAGAGAGTTTTGGTAAGCAAGTCTACAGCCTCTCCCCACATAACCAAGAAAGGGGGAAATGTGAGAATATGTCAGTATTAGAAGTGCATTATAGTTAAATCTTCTGGATTGTGTCCATGGACAATGAGCTCCAGGACTCTCACTGTAAATATAACATACTCTGTTTATCTAAGCTTCCTAATAGCTGAGAGTACAAGTGATTTCAGTTACAATGTAAGGAAAATAAAAGCTGTACCTCACAGGTCATTCTATACTTCTGCATACTGGATTTAAGGAAGAAGCCAGCCTCTAAAATAAATTATTCTGAATTGTCCTTGACAATTGTCAAAGACTAATTATTCTGCTAATGTTGTGTGACTTACTCAAAGGCTATTTTTACCATGAAATTTTCCTCATGATAAGAATGCTTCATTCTGCTTCAGTAGTTAGTGATATGTCCTTGAAACACGGATCCTAGGTTCTGAAATTATCAAGGGCTTTCTAAAATGCACTTTACTTTGTAACTGAACTGATTCTCTCTCTTTCCATCTCATGGAATTTAACAAAAGCAAGTTTTCATAGCAAATGCAGAAAATAACCACAGTGCCTCAATTTGAATCCATATATGTTTATATATACATGAACATCCAAATATCCAAATATAATTATATATATCCAAATATAATTATACTAGATCATGATGTCCTTTTCTTCTATTTTTGTTTACTGTCAGGGTTTTGTTCTGAAGGTAGTAGTATGATGTCTCAGTGACAACAAGCACTCCTTGAATGGTGCAATCAGGCAAAGCTCTGCTGATTTCATGCAAAACATGAAAACATGTTGACTCTCACCACTGATAGGTGATTTATAGTTTGCTTTTCTACTGTGGACAATTTGTAAGGTACACAGAACTTTCTATATTATAGTGAATATTCATATATTTAGAATAGAGATTAGAAATTCTAGGAACGTTTTGGGAGCAATTTCTGAACAGAGACATGGTTTTCTGAGGAAGAACTCTCTCTTCCATTTGCAATACTGCAAGTGTTGGGGAAAAGCAGATCCACAGTGCACATAACAAAAACTTGTCAGTTGTGCTTTAATGTTGGATGAGGATTCCTAGAGAAGCCTCTTCTCCAAATCCTGTTGAACTCTCATGAATTTCCTGAACATATTTTCTGTTATTCTCAAAATCTTATTTCTGTTTTTTTGTGTAAGTGGGGGTTGGCGGGCGGAGGGATTTTGGAAAGGTACATAGTCTACCTCTACCCAATAATTTTTTAAGAATGAACTCAAGTGAGACATAATAGTTGATCCAAAAATTCTGAGTCAAAGTAATTTATTTCTTTGGTGCAGTCAGGCAATATTTTTCTTTTGTTTCTTCATACCCATATGCAGTTATGAATAAAAATTTCTAAAACACTTAAAACTGGAGGATAGAAAGAGTATGGTGGATAAAGGTGACACTGGCATTGATGATATTATTATTGTGCTATTACAAGATCCCTTGATCAATGGTTTGCTATGTTCCTTTTGAAGCTGTGCAATAAATCAACCTTGCTCTGGAGATGTTGCAAAGGGTGTAAGCAAGGATGCTGTACACAATTCTTGGGAGATATTTACTAACCTTTTCTCTAAAATCATCAATCACTTCAGCTGGGCCAAACTGACAATGTCTAGAGGTCACTTGGTTAATAAGACAGAATTAACCCTTCCTAAAATTCATACCTTCCAGTCATTAACTCCCATATCAGCTACAAATTCTTATCTTTAAGAAAACACACTTAAAAGCTTGTATATCATCATGAAAGTTGAAATTATAAACAGTGTCTTGAAAGTTTGAAATTAAGAAGAATGATGAATTTCTGTTGCTTACTTTACTTCATTGTAATTTAACCAGTAATTACAATATTACAACAATATCTTTATTGTAATATATTTACAATTATATGCCAAGTTGGAAATGGTGATGCTTAATGTTGGGTTTGCTCACACTAGACCTGTTTTGGAAGCCTGAGGATTGTTTTGCAGAAGGCCATGTGTGAATTAAGACATTTAAATGGGAAGGTTGCAACATGAGTATTGACATATAAAACAGTGGATTTATGGGCCTGAAGTTAAGATAAGCGATATTAAACCCCTCACATTCTGCAGTTCAGATAAATAGAGCAATTCTTGTGTTATCTGTTGCAGATCAGCAGGTCTCTGAGAACTGTATTGTTGCAATCATCTGTCCTCAACAGCTTCCAGCTAGATCTGTCCATTTGGCACTGAACCATGTAATGCAGTCTGTGGATCTAGAGGGCATGTGAAACTGAGTCCCAGTTCTAAAATCTTTCCCACTTTGTCTTAGCGTGGGTCAGCATTCCTTTTAGCACCACAGTCTGGTCACAGTGTTCATCTGTTAGTGGGATTACTTAGCTCTGTCAGGGTTAATGTCATCATTTTCAAAGGCTTGTTTTCTGAGGTACACTGTAGATTAATTTCATGGCTTCTCACACGATCTGATCTTTAAAGGTAATGACTTTCAATTGAACTCTTTACCAAAACTTCTGCAAGCGATTCTCTATTTTATTACAAGGATGACCCTAAGATTCTCACAAAACTGCACCTTTGATTTTCTTACCAGCCATATTCTGTAAGCCAGTCTCTGCTCTACCCTCTCAAAAAGGTGCATTTTGTTCCTGCACATCCTCTTATGCCTGGAAAAAGTGGAACATCTGTATTTCAAATAGAAGGAGTTCTTTACATCAGTCTTCATATCCTGAGCAGCCTAGAAAGACATGGCATAAACTTTCTTTCCATTTCCTAAAAAAGCAAACACCTGTGCTTGAGATCAAAGGGGTGTATCTGTGCTTCCTTTGCAAATACCAAAAGTACTAGATATATAGTTAAAATTGGCCCTAGTAAAAGTGAAAGCTTTGTACTAAAAGCTCAGTTCTAACTTGCTGCTGCTCAACTTGCAATCCATTTAGATGGGTGGAAAGACTGTCACTGATTTAATTAGGAAGCTTTAAAAGTGAACCATTATTTAATCATACTATCCTAGAATAAAAAAAAAGAAAATAAAAAAAAGAATTAAGTGAAGATGTTAAAAATATTCTTTAAGGTGATGTAAAAGGTTTATCAGCTTTGTGAGGAAGATTTAAATTTTTTAGCATTTATGTTGTTTATTTTTGAATTTCTAATCAACTTCAGTCTTCAAGAATTTCTTACAATAAAAGTCCAGCCATAGATCTCCAAAATAAGTTCTGATTTGCTGTTGTGTTCACACTGAATATCTTCTAGTTTTATTGTATATTATCTAAAATAAAAATTTGTTTGAGGAGTGGAAATAATTATAAACCTTGCTCTGTGTAGGACATAAACCACCACCTTCCTTACCAGTGGATGGGAGCACACCTGAGGGAATACACCTCTCCTTTGAAGTCTCAGTCTTGTCTTTTACTTTCAATTTTGCAGCCTTTAGTAGAAAAAGCTCCCCAGACTTGGTGGATAAGCAATACCACAATTCAATATAGATGTTAGCACTGGTTTTCATGATCTTTAGTGATAGCCCTGCAAACCAATAGAAATCTTGGTAATTATCCTGATTTCTCTCTCCTCTTCCCTACCACTCCTTGAACTATACTTTGTGAAATGTGAAAATAGTGTGAAAATGTGTTGATTTGAACTTTTCTGTGCTAGCTTAGTCAATCTAACTCAGATATGTTATTCAGAAACAGGGGTGTACACTAAGGTTTCACTCTTGTGGCTTTGAATTGTTGTTAAGTCACACAGCTGGAATACCCAATTTGTACATAACAAAGTGGTAGTTGCAGTAGGAAATACAGAAAATAATGGGCCAATGTTCCTCAAGAAAAGTAAACCTGAATCTGCCCTTCTTGAAATAAAGTTTTGTAATTACTTAAGAAAAACATAGTTGAGGTTGTGTGTGAATTGCTTGGAACAGACTTAAAAATGCTGTAACAGTACAGTATTGCTAACTGGTAATTTTTCCTCCTTCCTCACAGCATTCTGATAATTTCTGTATCTGGTTTTGATTTTTGCTCCATTTTTAATACAATGAGAGCATTACATTTCAGTCAATTACAAGAGTATGTATTTTGTTTCCTTCTAATGGTTTCTCATATCTTTCCAATGCACAGTAGCTATATGATATCTCTTAATTGCTCGAGGTCATAGGCACACAATACCAAGGCAGACAGGCAGAACTACACATTAAAAATCTGAATTGCACACGTCCACATGAAACAGGCTGGAAAAGGCAGATCTTATTGCTAAGATGCATCAGAGTTGTCCTCTATCTCTTCTTTGTTCTGTTAAGACTTTTATATGTTGATAATGCAGAGATGCTGAAAAAAACCAGGAAGAGATCAAATAGTCACAATTCACCATTGCTTTCAAACTTTCCTATTCTGCAGATGTAAAAATGAGTTTAACTCCTGTTTTACATACGGGGTCATGTTTAATCTTCAGTGAAATGAATAAGAGGCTTCATATTAGTTTCAATACACATTGGATCAGATTATCAGATATTTGACACATGACATTCAAAATGGCATATATGTGATTGCATGCCTGAATAAAATTATGATAATTATCATACATTCTGCCAGAAACACCAGGAAAAACCGAAAAAAAATGAAAGTAGCAGACATACTTTTGTAATGCACATACAATTTTAAATGCTACAAATTACAACAACCTTGAAGGTTTTGCTTTTGGAGATAGTTAATATGTTTAGGGGATGCTAAACTTGAAAAGCAGCAAATTTTGGGGGTAAATAATTAGTATGTGTACATCACATATACCACAATATTGTCTTAAACAACAAGAATATCTTAAAATATTAAATAAGTAACTTTTACAGGAGATTAAACGTTCCAAATATTGGAATTTTGGGTTACATACAGTGATGTTCTGTTTATTTTGCACATGTCTTATGGGGAGCTCAAGGTCTTATAAGGAGAAGAAAATTTTGAATCATAAGTTATCACCACTTGAAAGATATATTTATTCCTTTGGTATTTAAAACATCAAAGATTTCCTTTTGCAGTGACATAATATAATGATGTCAAGATCTTAAAAAAAGACCAGGATATTAATGAGGCAGAAGGCTGGTTCAATGGATGAACTGTTGATAAAATGTCATTCTCACACAGCAAGTAATTTTTCTTAAGATATTAGGAAGAACTAATGCCTCAGGTGTTTGCTCATGTAGACATAACTCTAAAAAATCTGGAACACTACAAGTCTTTTATTGCTAATCTGTGAAACTTGAGAAGTGACCAGCTCATTAATTACTGTAATTCACTGGCTGCACTCAAGAACTATGACATGGGTTTAGATTTAAAAATATTGTGAACAAATGCAACTTGATATATTGAAAGCCTTTAAAATGAACAATCCTTTTTTTTAAAAAAAAAAAAAAAAAAAAAAAAAAAAAAACAAAAAACAAAAAACCAAGATATTATAGACAGTCTGCTCACTTTGATGGACACAGTACTGTATATAGTGAGACTTTACAAATATCCAGCAATGTCTAAAGGGGTTCACTTTAAGAAGTATCCCAGTGTTGAAGAAAGTTGGCAAATGAATGAAGCCTGAACTCAGTCACAATGATTTGTAGTTTGACCTCTACTAATACTTGCAAAGGCAAGGAATCCCTTGAGAAATAGATGAAGGAGGAAATGGGAATAGGTGATTTAGAAGCAGGTTTGGTCTGAGGTAGGCATACATAGAAAGATTAATTTGAGGGAGTGGAGAGGCTTGATAGATGTTCTTTTGGAATTTCCAGTATTTTCCTCATTTGTGCCTGCTGGGAATACTACAGGGCAGGGACTTTTCTTCCATTGGGAGGCTCTTCCAGGCCCACCAGACCCTGATCAAGCACCATCTCTGTAACTTCTGTGTTTCCCTCTTGCACTGAGCAAGGATTGCAGGGTTTCACATACCATGCCCAGCACCACCCTGCACAGGAGATGAAAATGCAGGTGTCTGTGCAGTCACTCTCAACAAAAAAGGATCCCCAGCAGCTAAGAAGTATTTGGGCTGACACTGTTAAAAAAAGTAAGCCTATCACTGTGTTTTGTCAGTTCTTGACCTAGTTTCAAGTCTAAAACAAATGCTTGTTTTGGGCTGGTGGGCAGAAAGAGGAAGTTATTCAAGTGTTTTAAAACCTAAAAGAAGAACAAATCTAGTTCAATTAAAAAAATCATCTGGGATGTGAAGAAAAAAAAAGACTTCAATGTAATTTAAACTTTATTTGTCTTAGAAGAGATGAAAATCCCTGTTCCACTGCAGAGAGGTGGGGTGTTCTTCTCCATTCTCATTTACCTCAAGTGCCAGAAAGAGTAGGATCACTGAGAGGTAAATAGGCCTACTGGAAGAAAAAGAATATAAATGCTGAAAAATTACATAAAGAATCAGACAATTTTGTTAAAAAGTAATATGCAAGTGCTGCTTCAGTTTCATTATTGAAAAATTTCATTCATTTGTGAAGTATCACAAAGTCTTCAGTCCTCATTTGGAATTTATGAATTACCCCAATTCCCTCATTTATGAATTTATTATAATACTGAGTCTTTCAAAACTTTTACAGTACATTTCTTACTTGATCTGTTTGGAATGCTACAAAGCTTAGTCTTAATTATTAATTTGTGGCGTAGTAATGCATTTTTAAGAGCACTTGCAACAGTGTGTTTTACTCCATGTCATAGACATGTACGTTTGTCCCACCTTTTACTTTAGCAGGGTTTCAACTCCTTTTGACTGGATCAAGTGATCCTGCATTTTGCCTGGCTAGATTTTCTCTTCCTCATGTATTGTACTGCACCTATAGGCATGCCCACCAAGGGGAGGTAACTAGGATATGCATGATCCATGCCTTGTAAGTCTTTGACTTCTGTGCAGTTTTAATTTGGGTGTGATTTTGAGCTGCAAGCACAGTGTGAATTCAATCCTACTTGAGACAGGCAGAGGGAGCACAGTGGTCCCCTGATCTGTGAGGGTGTGGAGGCTGCCACCCAGCCTCTGCCAGACGTGGAGCTCAGCTTTGGTTTCAGTTCCACTGGGGAAAAATTAGAGATGACAACTGCTTTAGAAGGGACTGCTCTAAAAAGTGTGATTTGGAGTCAAATATTTATCCTTTAGAATGTACTGAATAAATAACGCTTAGTTACATTGAATAAAAAGAATGGACGAAAAAATTACCTTAATTGAAAAATTGTAACACAACATATCTACAACATTTCTCTCTTTTAATTTTATCAGAGGCCTGAAGCTTCAATGTTACTAAGATTAGTCTGGAATTGAGTGTTAAGGATCTTCAATTAGAAAATTGTAATTAATTGTAATTCCAAAAAGAATTAGCAGATTTTAGATTCCTTCTCTATAAATTCTTTTCCTAATGAGTCAGTGTGGTAATTTTAGGGAGGATATATCATAATCTTCATGTATATCATAATATAGAGACACTTTTAACTGCAGCTCTGAAACTAGTTAGTTATAGAGCTATCTACAACCTTCCTGTACTCTGTAATGTGTTTAAAGGGAAAGAGATTATAAATTCATGAGTCTATGCTTCATGTTATTTTTTACTGGAAGATTTTGAAGATAACTTTCTAATATATCTGGTAAACAAGTAAGCATTTTCATATTTTCTGAGATAGCCTGATGCTTGCCCCCAACTTCCAAAGATACATATTCTATTCCCCAGTAAATTTATGTGCATCTGGATAAAAACTGTTTTCTAGCTGTATATGCGTTGTCCATATGGCTAAAAAGCTGTTTAATGTCTGGAAGATTATCCAGAGCAGCAGTGCAGTTAAGCTTTATGTTCAATTAAGTGTCATTATTTTTTCAGGACAGTAAAAATCAAGGAATATTAAATGGAAACAGATAAAAAGGTGTTATTACAACAGCCCCTTAATTAGCCAGTATGATTTTCCTTTTGATCTTTTCAATTAGGCAATAAACTCTGTTTTAAGTTATGTTATTGGGCAAGTACATAATGGAAAATGAGTTATTTGAAAGGATTTTAACAAACTCTCATCCATTTTTACAAATGTAAATGTGCTGTAACCCTTAGCCAACTGACTAAGTAGCCATCTGCTGTATAGATGATCACTCTGATTATGAGCAAAGACAGCAGGTCTCTACTGTAGGCTTTATTTTATTTATAAGGCTATATACATTGGCTTCCATTCTAATTAGATTTTCACAGCTATAGTAATGTAGGAGGTACTTTAATAAATGCTCAACTGTATCTATGACTCTGCCAGCTTGGCTTAATATAATGAGATGTCCTTTACAGAAGTGTTCCAGAAGGGATTGTAAAGGGATTGTTTACCACTTGGTCTTACAAGGAGTTAACCAGGATTCTGTAACAGCAGAGGCTTGTGGATGAAAATCACAGGCTGAATTTCAACTTGAATTGCACTGTAAAAGTCACATAAAACAAACCTGTACAAGGCTTTACATATTAATCATCCTTGCACAGAACTTATTTTCTCAGTAAACACCATCTCAGATTAATTGCAATAAGACCCTAAAAAAAAAAAAAAAAAATTTGAATGTACAACTAATAGCTGCAGGACTGTTTCAACCCTTTTGTTGCTCTGGAGGTATGTGATTCAAGTCTCCAGAAATCACAACTGCAAGACATAGTTGCAGGGAGAGCAGTTTTGATGAATATACACTGAAATTGTAATGATAATTCTGTGTCAAAGCCAATAAGCTTAGACTTCTTGTTTCTGTTTAGCTGGCTTTCATGCTAGAAATTCTGATTCTTAATGAGAACAATTCATCCATTAACTGGAGTAATTATACAGTTTTGAGACCCTCTGTCAAAGAGATTAGTTGTTGGAGACACTATCAAGGGGCTGAGGACCCACATGCCAGTTTCATTAGATGGAAAATTTTCCAGAATGTTGTTATTCCACTGCAAGCCATGCTTATAATTTTTGCTCAATGACATTGAAAATTTCAGTGAGGGCAACGTACTTCTGAGTGGGAAGAAGAAAATGCAGTTACACATAAAAATGGGTAACTGACCTGACAGAACAAAACATCCAAAAGAAGAAGTATGCTGCAGTTATTAGCTTTTTATGTCCTATTTGTTTTAGTAAGTAAAGATGAAATTTCCTAGTGTGCTAAAGGAAGGCAGCTTCACTTCCACAATGAGATTTTCTTGAGTGAATATTTTATAATAACTCACCACAAAAATATTGTTGACAATAATAAATCGCATTCATATAATTAAATGTGTTAATTTCCCTCTAATTACAAAGGGAAAAAAAATCAAAGGAAAATATGTGCAAGCCTGGCAATAAGAGGTAGATAGTAAACACAATCAAATCTCCAGTTTGAATAATACTAGTCAAGTTGAACATGTCTCTGTATTAGGTAATAGCTTTAATTTGCATTAAAATAGGCTTGAAACTGCATTACAGAACTACTACATGATAATGTCATGTAGATTGTCAAACAGGGAATAAAAAGGTTTAGGACATTTACAACTTATTTATAACTAGCTAAATGGCAGCATCTTTAGCTTGCCAAGAGGGAAGCAACACCATACACATGTGATACAGGATGATAGAGTGCAATCACAGCTAAGACAAAATGTAAGCCTCTTAAAGTAACAAATACCTGATTGGTTTAGCACTGCTGCCAAAAATAAAGACAGTGTGGGCTGCTGGGTAATCTGGATGTGCAAGCAATGAAAAAAGAAAGGAAAATCATGGCTTAACTGTTCAAACTTGTGCCAGATTATTAAATTAAAAAAAAAAATTATATTGATTCAACTAATTTCTCCCATCACTTTTCATTGCTGTGGCATTCAAAACTATAATTTTGTGATAATCTTCCCAATCAAATTACTTCTTTGCGTAATTATGCCTTTTCCACTGTCAGTTTGACAGCCTCTCTCTAGGGTGATGCATTATGTTGGAGATACATGAAGAGGGAGAGCCTGCTGCGCTCTTCCATGTGGTGACAGGTTTGGTGCAGCACGATGGCAGCATGTAGGGTGCAGTCCATGGCCTCAGAATCTCACAACCTGCTCAAAGGCAATCCCTTCATTTCACTGCTCTATTAGTTTAATAGGCAGGCTGAGGCTGGGGAAGGGATGAGCAGGGGAAGTAAGAGCAGTCCTTTATGCTCAAACAGCTTTCCAGGTGAGAAGTATTTCCCTAGAGATACTCTGTGTTTCCATTCTTTAGTTTAATTGTCTCTATAAGGCACCAGCAGACAGTTTCTACTTACAGAGAACATCTCTGTCCTCTCTTGCTTTCCTCCCCTACATCTGTGTCCTCACTTTCTAACTCTGATACCGCTTCAGCTACGAGTGCTACCATGCATTGCAATGAGGCAATTGAAAGTAACATCTGATATTTAACTGCTTTCTGGGAATAGGCAGAAAATTAATAGGGTAAGTGAGTGAGTGTGTTTCAAAGAACAAAATAGGGAAATAGCATTTTCCAAATCCCAGAAGCTGAGTGCAATTGCTTATACTATTTCCACTGAATGGAGGTGGGGTGGAGGGTGGCCTGTGTGTGTTTGTGTGTGTAATTGCATCAGGACTATTAAGTGCTTATGATTCAAATTTTCTGTTTACTGATGTGTCTCTAAACCTAGCATAATTAACTCCACCTCCAACACAAAACTCCAGAACTCCTTGGAAACACAGACTCAAATGTGGGCAGAGTGCTCTCATCTTTCAGAGACAAGAAATATCATAATAAATAGATTTCATCTGTGAATTTTTAGAGTGACAAAATCAGAGATTTTTTATGACCATTATGTACTCCATAAGCAGCAAGAACCATTGTGCTGCAGGCCTGTTTCTTAGAAGTCCTAAAAAGCAGGAATTTATTTGCAGTTTGTGGGAGTTGCAAGAATTTAGACCTTCTGAAAACTGGCCCTGGAGTCTTATTCTTGGGAAGTAACAGGAAAACTGAGGGAAAATAAAGTCCTCATACAACAGAAACACATCTTTTTTTCTTTTTTTTTTTTTTTCAGAATAGAATTATTATTAATAATTTCTACAGTACCTTGTAATTATCAATGGAAATCTAACACATGAATCAAACATTCAAGCCAGTGTGTTCAGTTACTTTATAGAAACTGTTCACAATAGCTGTCTTTACAGTGAAGTTATCAATGCACTAATAGAGGGCTGGCTGAAAACCACTGAAGGATTTGGCACTTGGTTATCAAACTATCCTTTGCAAATGACAGTCTGAGACATGAAGGACAGCCTTAAGAGGCTCTGAGGAATAACAATAAAATTCCCCATTGAAATTGTTTTATGAATTGCTGAAAATATGCAAATCCTAAAGGAATGGAAAGGTATGGACTCTCTACAATAAAATACTTTCAGTGAGAGCCCCAGTGACTTTTTCTTGCCCTTTTAGGGTGTTTAATGCTAGATTTTTGCTGAATTGGTTTGTATTAAAAACCAGTGAAGGTTCATGGGACTACAACATTAGTACAATATAGAGTCAAAATATTTTTATATACTGAAAATTATGTCAGAAACAACTACTGTAAGGTTGATGCTTTAAATTACTATTCTTACTGACTCTTTTCCCTTAGTACGGAAAATGTCCCAGGTTTCAGGTAGTGAGTGGATACATCTGAGCAGACCTTACAAATTCAGCTGTAAAACATGATTGAGTTTTACAACCACGCTGGATGAGTGCACGAAGGAGCACTCAATCTTCTAACATGACTGAGATGGGCATGAATGTATAAACTGGTTGGGATTTCCTGTCTTCATGTAGATTTCTCTGCATGTTTTCTCTATTTAAGGAGAAAAAGAAAGAAAAGAATAGGACATAAATATTACAAGACAATTTTTAACTAAATTTAAATTCCTGATGTATAGCAATGTCCAAGACAAGAAAATAGCTCTCTATCCATTCTGGTGAATTCAAAGCCATTTTGGAGATCACTGATTATTTCTCTTGATTTATGACATATGTGTTGCTCAATTTTGATGTCTTGTATAGCAGAAAATACCATACACTGCATAAAAATAAATATAAATTAAAAAACAACCAAATATTTTCCTCTTTTTAGCTTGTGTGTCAGTAATTGATCAGGTAAGTCTGTGGGCAGATTTTTGTCCTATGACAAACTTTAATTCACTTAGAATCTAAACATTGTTTCTGAGGCTTCTTAGCTACCAAAAAATTCACTTCTTCTGAAATGAATATGCCGTCATCGATGTACATGTAGTCCTTGACAAACATCCTGGATAGATTCTGGGAAAATGTGATTGCACTTCACAAAGTCAAATATACATATAAAGGGTATTAATAACTACACATTTGGGAACATTCTGAAGAATATATTGGTTTAAGCGTATTCTCAATTCTGAGATAATGGTAAAAACATAATTTTGAACCCATTCATGGTTTATATAAAGAAGAAAACTATTTCATGATAATAGAAAATGTGATACTTCTCAGCTACTGGCTTTTATGAGTCACTACTGAGAAAACAGATGATTATCTCTATCTCCAAGGTGCAGAGATTTGTCCACAAGAAAGGAAACTCATTTACATATTTATCTGTAAAACAGAAAAATAGCAGTGTCTAACCACATGGTGATCTGTGCACTTAAATGAAAGATTTGCACATTTAAATAACAAGGATTTTTATTTTTGCTTCCTTATCTCAGTTTGACAATAAGTATATCTGAACTGTAACATTTCAATTATAATGGTGACACCTCATGGTTTCCTTATTTTGTCCTAGAATGTCATTCAGTAAAAGACTTGATAGGTCATTCTCCCAGCCATGCAGAACAGAGTTGATTCTCAGTAATTCATACACTGATTAAGTAAAAGGAATGTGAAAAAGTTGTCACAAAAACAATGTGATTGAATCTCTCAGCTCTGCATTTTCTCTTTAGTTTCATGTCCTTTTCTTCTTGTTGCAAATTATTTTGCTTGCCAAACACATCAAGCATAAGCATCTTAAGGCAGCTTAATAATGGAACGGAAGCCTCGCTTTCTGTAAAGATAGTTCAGTGAAAAGGAAACTAAAATTTGCAGAAATGGTAGGCTTGACCCTCACCTTGGTCTCATGTAGGTCATTAGAGTTTCATTTAGCAGCATCAGTAATCTTTCTGCTGTCCTTCCAGTGTTGTGGGAATTAAGTTCCCAAATCAGCAATTTCTTTTGGACAGCATTATCAGGCTTTTCTCATCTATGTCACAATTTATATAGTCTCTTTAGGATCATCTGTTAATGGAAAGTGGCTGGCACAGTGATGCATCAGAAGTAACAAGACTAATAGTCATTACTTCACATCTTTTTGTTTAAAGCACTTTCACATTTTGGCACAGCAGTCAGGTGATTTTCGAGCGAAGATGTGATGGATTGGTGGAAGTTCTACCTGATGTAGCATTTATAATCTACATTTTTCTCTACAAACATAAATTAACATTAAAAAGCTGTAGGTTTGCATTTTCCTTTTCATATAAGTATTTCATTTTGGATAATATATAGCCTTGCATTACCTTCCTGTTACACAAATAAATGATAAGCCGCAAGTAATAAGCTTCAATTATTTAAGCTTTTGCAAAACCCTTACCAAAGTATTTCCACATGATTCATACTGTATGAAATTGTCTCAGTAGTTGCTCATCTGTTACTGATAAGGGAGGCACAAAATAAATCACAGCAATATGATTTGGGTAAAATTTTCTAATGCACCTAACTGGTAGAAGATTTAATTTTGGGGACTTGGAGCTATGCAGCAATGCAGTCAAACCTTGACTAGAATGTAAATGCAGATTCCAGTAGGATTTAAGAATTTATCTTCTTAAAAGCATCTGAAAATTCTATGATCCTTTTTCTGCAATTTTTAAACATCGAAATATTTTCATAAGTCTTGGACTGTAAAAGTCAAAGTGTAAAAATCATAACGATCTTCAGTATTGAAGAATACAGAGTTTGATCCAAGTGGAATGGAGGGACCAAGATTTATGATTAAAATATTTCAGATATCTAAAACTCCAAAAATATCAGGGCCAGTATTTCCCCAAGTTCCTAATGTTCCAAATGCACCGATGATCCCAGTTTAATACTGAGCTGTTAAGGTCTTATCTTTTTCTTATGCAGTATTATTTCTTTATCTGCATGATATCAAAGAACCTAAAATATAAATCCATTCATTCCCTTGGGTTTTAGTTCAGGCTGCACCTCCTCTGGTTGTTTACAGTCTTCTTCCACAGATCCTGATTACAAGAGTATGTTTTGTTTATTTATAAGCTTTCAAAAGCTACTCATCGTTATTTTTCTCATCTCATTTTGGCATTAATCAGTGCTGTTTTAATACACTTTGGAAAGGGAGTAGAAAAATATTCTCCTAGTTCTGAAGATGAAATGAGGTACTGAGAGGTGGAAGGATGTGTTCTAGTCACACAGCCAGGCACCACATGAAGAGATTATAAGCCAGATGTTTCCATGGCCCTCACCAATGCAATATCTGAGCACCTGACACTTCCAGTGCACTTGCCCTTCAAAACAGCCCCATGAGATAAGGAATTACTACAATACTCACTGTAAAAATGAAGAATTGCATTACAGGAAAACTAAGGGTGCAGTACTAAAGGCATTTAGATGTTTATTATCTTGAAATTTTCCAAAAAAACAATGTAGGAAGGAAATTGCTGGAGCAGGGAATTAAACCTGCCTCCTAAGCCTTGAGCTAAAGCTGAAACTGCTGAAAAACCTTCCTCTTTCTCCCTGGAAAACTCCTGCTACTCCATATCACACAATCTGGGTCATATCCCAGCTAAGCTTGTTTCTTTTCTCTCCTGGCATACTGCTCAGATATGTGTGTGCAGACTGTTAGCTAAGGAAGCTGATTCATTGGGATCATCTGCAAAGGTTAATTAAATAGGGAATGCCATTAACAGGTTGGCCATTGACTTTCTACGTGGTCATGGGGATTCCTGTAACAGACATTTTGTGACACCCTCTTCACCTGCATCAGCTGAGACTCCCTGAAATGCTGGCCAGTGAATTATTGTAATGCAACTAGCCACATTCAGCATGGCTGCTCTGTGGTCTGTTGGCTACCTCAAGCCATATACAAAACTTATGGAAACATATTATGTTGTGACTATATAACAAGCATCTACAAAACTGCATCTGAGCATAGTATAGAACTGCAAATAGAATTCTCCATCAGGGAGTTTCTGCCAGTCAGCTGATGTTGATGTCTGTGTGAGGCCAGGACAGCCTAGCTGGTGTCCTTTCTCTATCCATAACACATCTTACCTGGGCAGAAATAGGCTGGGGAGCACCTGTTACTGCCTACCAAACTGTGTGTGCAAGTGTATGTGTGTGTGTGTGTGTGTGTGTGTGTAGGCACAGCTTTTACACCCACCTGCATTATTGTTAAAAGTAGGTTACAGCATTTAAATCCAGTGTGCACCAGCATATGTTTTTTTACCTTTTTTATCCTCTAAAAACATCTACATATCCCTGGTTTTGCAGGGCTTCCTGTCAGCCATTTCTTTACTCCAGTAAAAGGACTGCTCAGAAGGCCCTTTCTGGGAAGCACTATCTCTGCAGAGCCCAGGTTTTCAGTGGCGCCCCTGAGAGCAACAGCACCTGTTCTTTTGGCAAAAGGGATATATGGAGAGAATGAGCAGAAAGAAAGCATTGTTTTCTACTTATTTTCCCCTTATGTTATTGTTTCCAGATGAGCCAAATAAACAGAAAAGCTTCTTGAATAACTGAGTGACTTGTACGTGCTTTCGCATATGTCTTAATGTATATTGCTGGAGAGAGGAATCAAGTTTTGTGCCAGGGTTTTACAACACAGTCTTTTGTTCTTGTTTTTCTATTCAGCATATTTGATTAGGAAAAAAAGTGCTGAATTGAGCTCATTACTTGTCAGACCTCAGAAATTGCTCTGTTTTCCTGAACCAGAAACTGAGTAAGAACTTCAGAACTGGGCCTAATGGTTCTGTAATTATAATGTCATATTATCACTATATTCTTTAAAATGTCAACATGAGGTTCTCCTCAAGGCTATAGGCTATTATTTTCTCATTATTGCAGTGTTCCTTTGAATACTGTAAGAAACATCAAACACATATTTAGAAACAAAGGCAGACTGAGTAAATGAGATCATGCTGAGGCCTTTGTTGCTCTGGCTGGATTGTTTTTGATGTCTGAACTAGCTCAGTAACTGGTTTTATCTTTATCTGGGACCACAACGCAGCCTGCAGCATCAACACACCCGGCCAGACAGCCAATAACTGTGGCTGAGGTTCTGACCTTTTCAGATTTCCTCACAACTAATAAGTAACTAAGTGAGAACCCTTTTTTGTCTTTTGCTCCCTGGAAGACACTTCTCATACAAAGCAAAACACTAGAAATATAGGTTTATGCAAAATTCAACTACAATTCCATTTGAATTTTCTTCTTCGGAAACTGCATCATGGAAAGCACCTGTGTGTGTGAGGAAGCACTTCTTGTTCAGCTGCATTTCCCAAACCTCAGGCACGTTTGTCTCACTGCTCTGCATTACAGATTGGCCTTTGGAAACAAAATACAAAGATTTTCAAAGGTATTTTAATAAATTTTCAGTGTTCTGTTTTAGTGTTGAATATAGGTGTCCAGTAGTGTCATATTCACTGAGAAGTACCTGAATAGAATCAGAAGGACTAATATATAGTATTTTCAAGGCCTACTGATGTGCACACTGGTTAACCTATTTCCTCTGGTTGCTGCACTCCTGGTGAATAGTTGTCACTTATTTTCTATGCTTTCAAGGGTATCATCTGTCAGCAATTTGGTCTCTCCCATGGCTTTTAGGTAGGAGAATATCTGTCTTTGATTCGTTAGGATCCTGCTTTGAGCCCTTCATCCTTCAACATTTGTAAATCCATTCCCAGTAATATTAGGCCTCCAGGGCTCTCACTTTGCTAACTCATAAGGTCCACTTTAGAGTCTTGTAAAGTATGGGTTTAGACAAAATAGTCTGGCCAGAGCTAAAATTATTCACTGGATGTTATATGATGCCTTGAGTGCTGTAGACCTAGAGATAACAAAAGTAAAACTTGGTATGCTTGATTTCAACATGAGAACTGAGAAAATGCATTTAAAACCTTGAAGAAAGGAGACTCATCCAATTTCATAAGGAAACACTTCTCATTTGTTTAATTCTCAGGTAACAACTTGCAAGTTTACAATGACTTCATGTTCAAAACTGCTCAAATGTTCAAATGCTTTATTTAAAATCTAAAATGTCGTCATTAAAATACAAGTATCCTTTTCCAACTTTATTAATAATAATCACCCTAGCAGATGGCCAAAAAAATCTGCAGTATTGTGTTCCAGTGACTGCAGCTGACCTGCAAGTGAGAATGATGCACAAGTAATAAGAAATTTCCTTTGAAGCTTTTTATAATCTGCCTTTGTTTATGACATAGGTGAGATTTCTCAGACCTTTCTCTAATTGGATCAAATACTTCCATGAATAAAGCAAGAAATTGAAATACATAAAGCAATTTTCTTCCAGCACCACGTATTTTTAAATACATACAGACTTTTTTGTAAATGCTTGTATTTTCCAAATTTAAAATTATTGTAATTTATTTCCAACAATTATTCCTTGGCAATGGAGGGGGTTTTTTTCTCTGCTTTTGTTGCTTGCTGATGAACTGTAGATATGCATTAGTCCTGGATGTGTCTAAACATTGTTGTTTGATATGGAGAAACTCTACCTTGAATATAAATGAGTGACTTCAGTTGAAGACTGAGTATTTGAGGAGAAGAGGAAAGAGTGGAAGCTGTTCTGCATCCAGATTGGTGACTTTGGACATCTGCAGAGACTAGGATGTAGTGCAAGTGATTGGGACTTCAATTTGGAGTAGCAGTTCAGGTACAAAGCTGAAAGAGTAACAAACCTGCCCTCTTTCTCAGTGTTTATCCTTTCCATGCACTTCTTGTCTCCTGTTCCAAGGTAAACTTGAAGCAACTATATCAAAATAAATATTGTTGGCCAGAGTGGCTGAACTGAGGTCAGAAGTTCAGCATCCATTCCTTATACAGGAGTTCTACATCCTTCTTCCTTCATTTTGATCAGGAAGACCAATGCCAGTTTTCATCCAAAAGTGCTTTTCTCCTTCCTGAAAATTATAATGAAGGGAAAGAGAAAGGAAGGGGGGAGAAAAAAAGAGGGAAGGACCTACTTCTGCATTCTTTTTAACAAATATTATTCCTTCTGACAATGATTCAGAATTATAAATAAAACTTTCACAGAGAACATGGAGGGTTTTTTCCCTTTGTCTCTCACTTTCTTGAGAACCTATCTCTAACTTGAGAACCAGCCATGGCAATTCTACAGGATCATTCTAATACCCTTGGCCACCTGTTGAATCTGTGCCTGCTCCCTCTGGGTGATGATAATGGAAAGGGAAACTTGGAGGGGGCAGTATGGAACCTTTCCATCAAGTTTCAGAGTAATTTTAGTTACTGTGTTACTCTTTTGTTCACTCCGGGGATATTTGCCTATATTTGAAGCATAAGGTGTAGGCTGAGCTTAAATCAAAATACACTGGGTATGCGCCTTTCCACAGGGTTCCTTTGTGCAAAGAGATATTTGATGAAAATGTTGTTTGCACACATATGCAGTGCAGGATGTTTTGCAGATGCACACAGAGCTTATCACAAATATCAGTGCCTCTGTACGAAATAAATCTGATTGCAAAGTTCAGGAACAGGTCTAGTAGAAGCAGCTTCTCTACTCTGAATTTATGGATTAAGAACAATGGGGTGTTTGGCTCAGTTGTTTAGAGCATGGTGCTAATAATGCCAGGCTTGTGAGTTTGGTCTCTGTATGCATCATCCACCTAAGAGCTGGACTTAATGATCCTTGTGGGTCCCTTCAACTTAGGATATTCTGGGATTCTATGTAAAAGGCTGGGCTGGATGAAGCTTAGTGATTACAAAAATCTAGCTATTATATAATATATACATTCTATGGTGTGTCTAGGTATATAAATATTTTATATTATGATTGAATGCATATTTTAATTATACAGCAACGATATATTATTGGGGATACAAATACTAACACTGCTAAGAGAGAATCTCTTTTTACACTATCCAGCCATGTTGTAGGAGTTTCCTGTACAACAACGGACCAGCTTTTGAAATAGCTATAATTGTAAGACATTTTATGGACAGAAGGAAGCACCAAAGCATGGTAATGTATTGTTGTCATTAAACAAAGAGGAGAAATTATTTTTCTTATCTCTTCCAGAGGAATTATTTTCTGGGTTGGACAGTCAATACCAGATGGAGCTGAGTATTCCAAACTGTGTTGCTGCAAAGGCAGGCTGTTGTTTTCAGTAGCTGGTTTCATGGCTATCACAGAATGATTAAGATTTTCCTCCATGGTTTGATACCTCTGCTTTTGATTAGACCTTTTCTTCTACATAGGAAGGGTTCTTGCTGACTATTTGTTGAGTGAGCCTCAGCAATGAGGCACCAGAGCTGGCTGTACACTGATAACTTAACTATGCTGTGGGCTAATTCCAGCTCTAGATATACTTTCAAACACCACAGACCATTTCTCTCCTCCATGGCTGTTTTAGATTTCTTCTGCTAGGGAGTAGTCTCAGTGTTACTGCCTTGAGAAAATGATGACAGAGACAAATATAAAGGTGTTTCTGAAATATAGATGTCAATATAGATTTCAAAGTCTTTGTTCCTTTGTCCATCCCAGTAGATCATCTAATCTCTATCATGAGAAAAAATAATTTGCATGTCTTAAAGATCCATCTTCCAGTTCTTTGGAGAGATGAGGATCAAAGATTTATTCTTTTTTATGGTTTAATGTCAAGATAAGGAGACAGCTTTTTCACTTCCTTCTTCTCCCACAACTCCTCTCACCCATCTGATGTGTCTGCAGTGCAAAATCCCAGCATTTTGCAATTTGCAATTGTTTTAACCTTGTTTAATAAGACACTTCCAATAACAGTGCTAAAGACTGGGAAGTGTTTCCCTTGGAAGTGTAATTTTCTTTTTGAACAAAAATTAACACTACCAAAGACATGTTTTCTGGCTGGCTGGCAGCAAATAGTCAGAAACTCCTGAGTACTAATTCATTGGAATCAGTTTGGAGTGTGTTATCTGATTTATTTTTGATTGAGTGATCAGACTTAATTTCTTTGCACAGATATAGTTACTGATTCTTCCTGTTAATTTTCTTTGGTTTGAACAGGAGCATTTTTAGCATTGATAGGTTTTCTTTTTGTGTTTTGAGCTGGGTTTTGGGGTTTTTTTCTCTATCAATTACACCATTGAGGTTCATGCAATGCTGCAGCTAGGAGGAAGAAATAGCCTCTTTTCCTGTTTGCAGCAGTCCAGGTCAGGCAGCTTTCCCCAGAGTCTAATTCTGTTCCCCTGCCAATCCATGCTAACATGAATGGAAGGAATCACTTTCTGCCTCCCTTGGCTCTGTCTTTATCAGCACTGATGCTTTGAGGGCAGTAATAAAGAAGCACTATCTTAATGACATCAGGAGTGACCTTAATGGACAGGGAGATTGTTAGGAGGAGCTGTTGGTGATTAGTTTTGGACTAAGAGTAGGAGATCTCATGGGAACAGCCCATAATATAAGTCAGAGAATAAGCCAGGGAACTCTTTAAAGGAGGAGCAAAGGGAAGGGAGAGTGAAAGGATTCAGTAGAGCCTTAGGGAAAACATCTTTCTTGAATGAATCAAAATGTGTTCGTTTTCTTGAAACTTCAGGCTGTTTTGTAGGTGCTACATGTGCAAGTTGGAGAATGAAGACAAATGTTATAGGAGATCTTGACTGATTTTGCTAGTAACAATTGATTTTGTAAGTGTTATTTTGGTTTTTACCACAGTAGAAAAAAAGATCCTTTTTTCTCCTTTCTAACCTGATAATTGTTTTACTCAGGTTCTCAAGTTCCTTTATGGCGTCTTTTACACAGTACACATACAAGAATTTTTAGTCTTCATGACTAAACCTCTTCTAAACATCTAATTCCTGTGCTGGTAGCTGAAGGTGAGTTCCTTAGGTTATATGACTATGTGAGAATAATATCCAGTCTAGCAATAGGTCCAGCTCTCCAGGAACTTATATTTTCACTTTTTCTTATAATAGAAGAGCTTTAGGTTGTCATCACCTTACCCAGCTCACAAACAGGTATAGGCCTAATAGGCCTAATTATTTTGCATCTGGTATATGATTATTAGAAATCCTGACATGACAACAAGATTTAAATTTTTTAAAAAAACATAATGCCTAAGACATCTACATTATTCTTTTCCTATCTAAGCTGCTTTAGAGATATTGTGCTGTCACAAAGTAGATAAAGGATCAAGGAGAAGAAGAATAACATATCAGAACCTCTAGTTTCCCTTTTAAAAAATTAAATAATTGCAGACAAATAAAAACATGTTCTTCAGTATAAAGTTGGGTGGATAAGGCATTTTAAAGTGTAGACATGTATTTAGTTTTGCAGGTCTAGATCTGGCCCAGTGTGGCAGCAACTGAAGATAAGCTTTGGGCTGGCTGGTATGAAACAGATTAGTGCTGTTAGCTTTGTCCTTATGGCTGAAATGCTTTTAATCAAGAGCCATGATTACGAGTGCTCTTGTTCATCAGAGCATCTGAGAGGGCCACTGACAATTGCGAGCTGAGTATGAACTATGTTCCCCCTCTTGGAAGAAACCTCTTGGCCACAGCAGAGGAGACAAATGAGTGGGTCATTGTGAAGGGACAGCTGCATAAACTCTTGCTGTCTGTGGGTGAGGAAGAGACATAAATTTCCAAAGACCCAGTCTGGCATCTGGCCTAGCCATTCCATCCGCTTGATATTAAGAACTATGTGTGGGTTTGGAACTCAAATATCTTCTCTTTACCAGAGCTGCCACTCCAGTGAAAAGCATTGTACCCTGCCTATATTGTTCACTGAAATAGTTGCAGTAGGCTGAGGGAGGGAGTAAGAATATACTTGATGATAAAATTTATTGCTAGGCCTGAAAAATCCTAGACGTTTTCCCTGCTGACCTATTTGTCTGGGAATTTAGATATACTTATTTAGGGAAATGCTATGCTTTAGAAGGGTGCAGTTTGGGAGAGCTATTGCATGGTCTCTTATCTTTTCAGTCTGTCATGGGGATACACAGTCTTACTCATTTGGATATATAGTCCTCTAACTGCTTTTTCCATAACCTTTGCATCTTTGCACCTTAAAATGTGGCTAACAGACTTGTGCATAATCTAGAAAAGAGGTTAGATCCTAAATTAATGCTCAGCTAAAGCATGATAGTTGTTACATCATCATGCACGCTGCCATGAATGAGAAGGTTCCCTGACTGCACTGAGACCACAAACACTTAGGCAATAGGTGAGCAAGGAAAGCTGTCACTGTGCAGTAAGGGACTTAGCATCACAGATTCTGACACTAAAAATGGCCTACTATATTTAGTCTTGCCTCCTCCCCTCTGAAGGCATCGATTGCACAGAGTCTGATTCCCTTAATTGCCTGTATTTTTCCTTTTGTCAAAGCTGGCTTTTCAGAAGCGACACACGTCAGCCATAACCCCCACTGCTGTAAGTAGGTCTAGAAAATATTCCATCTCTCTGAAAACAAGATTTTACTTTTTAAGTAATAACCTTTCATCAGCAGAAAAAAAAAACCTGATGTGAAAAACAAGGTTTGTTGTTTTTTTTTTTTTTTTTCCCTAGATCATCTTCTTACTGCGCTGACTGTTTTGAAGCTAGTTTTTATTTCACATTGAATTTGGTTCAAACAGAAACGCATTCATTATTATCTGGCCACATTATAGTTGACATCTAAACCTGAAGAACCATAATTTGTCTTTGCAATCAAATAATCCACAGTTCAAAATTAAAAACCTTAATCAGGTGAGGTTTTATTATTATTTTTCCCCTATAAC
The DNA here is from genome assembly GCA_026413545.1 of Cichladusa arquata. Lineage (NCBI taxonomy): Eukaryota > Metazoa > Chordata > Aves > Passeriformes > Muscicapidae > Cichladusa > Cichladusa arquata. Next base: position 19,959,647 of record JAOTQP010001652.1, read on the forward strand.
CCTTACTTTTGAAACAAGAACAGTTACATCTGTAAGAAAATGGACATATATTTTGCACATAGTTAGTATCCTTTGGATTCATTGGATGAAATTGCAACCAAAAGAAATTTTCAATTGGATTGAGTCTTGTCAATCCTTAATGGAAGCCAAATTGGTTTTGTTCTAAACAAGTATTTGAAGGCAACAAGCAGGTACAAAGGAAATTAAATTATGACCAAATTATTCAGCTCCTTCCTTACCTTGGCTGAGATTTATCAAACTTTAATGGTTTCCTCGAGCCCCAAACCTTGTACTTGTATTAATGGTTTGCACTTTAAAGCCTGAGATGCTGTCCTTCATGCTAAGAAGCTGTACACATCAGGCCATTTCCAGGATTACTCCATGGAGTAAAAGAACACAGAATGAAAAAGATGCTTTGAGAAGACTGGAACAAAACCACCTGTTTTCATTTTGTGGGTATGGTTTATAAAAAAGTGAATTTAGTGTAGGTGCTTAAGCATGCACCAAAATTTTCTCCTTAATAACCAGTGGGCTCAAGGTCACACCATTGTTCTTCCCCCTGGCAGGGCATTGACCATCCATGTCCACACAGCTACCTATGCTATTTAAACTTGTGCAACTTCATTTCTCCTTGAAACCTTTCATGTTTGGAAAGGTTAAGCTGAAATTGGTCTGTGAGTAAAAAGCACACACATCCAAATGCAGACAGGCATGGACATGCACAGACACACAACAAACGTAACCATGTCAGCCTGCTGAAATGTGAAATGAGTAATGGAAGAGGACAGGATGGGCAGAGAGAAGATTATAGTTGAAAAGTTCTGGGCTAACTGCAATCCTTATCTTCTTTTAGTTGTCAGACAATAGAGAGTCTAAATGTGTTTCAGTCTGGCTCACTACTAAGTTACTGTGTTTTTACTCACTCTCTCTCTTGGGCAGGACTGACCCCCTACTACAGTGATATCTCCCTTCTGATCCCCACTGTGATTGTGCCTCACTTGGCAGGGGTTTACATGGCTTTTTTTTTTTTTTTCCAATGAAATCGCTCTCTGAACAGCATGTTCCCCAGCATGGGTACAGATTTCTGAACTTTGTCTTCAGTGTTCTCTTATTACTGACATCATTGCTTTAATTTTCATTTTTCATTTGGGAAAGTGCCACACAAGATGGTCTCAGGAACTGCCCTGAAAGTTAGTAGGAAAAACACTTCTCCTGGGTAACATTAAAGAGAACACACACATCCAGTTCTGTGTGGCTTAACATCAAAGACACAGAAAATCATCAAAAGCCTTTTCACCTTCTTTAGCCTTAGGGACTCTTCCTGGGCTGCCTGTGAGCTTTGGCAGAAGTTGTTAGCATTACCCTGAATGGTCTTCCTCATACTTGCCAAATTCTTTTGAGTTTAGTAATATATTATCACTGTTGGTTATATGCAAAATTTCTTCCTGTCATCTCAAGGCTAAAGTTACTGGAAAAGGGGCTATAGCATTCTTTAAACCAAATATCTCCTGCTGTTTGCAGGGTTGTTGCTTCTAAATGCTGTGAATTCCTGGGTTTTGGGGATTTTTTTTGCCTTAGATCTGTTTAGCTCTGGAAAAAATAAAATATTCAAATTTGATACACAAAAGCTGTAATTCCATATTTTCTTGCTATCCAATTTAAGATAGAGTTCTGCTGTAGGTACAGAAAGGGTTACAGGGGTCAGATGTGATAACAGCTGTGACCGAAACCAATAAAAGAACAAAGAAGGATTTATTCATGGATAGGTCACTTTTCTTCAAAATAAGATTATCCAAAACCTTTATCTGTTGGAACAAGGAATTGATTTCGTAGATGAGAGATTAATGAATGCTGTGTTATAGCGTGAACAGTTTTTTGCTACAAGTTTACTCAAATTTTCTTGTTGATGTCTACTCAAAATTCTAAGATTCAGTAAGTAAACAGATGGAAGTTGCATTGCAATTTATCAGTGGTTCTGTGATTTTCATCTTCTTTTTACAGTTTCATTCTACTTAATTGATACCTAAACCAACACATATTGCTGCTTCCATTCCTATGAAAGAACACATGAAGAGATTAAACTTTATCTTTTGTCCAGAATTTTTACCAACCTGGTAATAACAAGTTGGATGGACAAGTTTTTACAGAAATGTCAATTTAAATTATTTGCAGGCAATTTAATATCTTTTTATTTTTTCTTCATTACTGCATTTATTACAGCCTTCCACACTGCATTGTATTTTGTGTCATCTCTGTGGTACACATCCAATTGACAACCCACTCTGTGCATGGAAGTCCTGTGCAAGCAAAGCAATTGTGAGCTGAGCTATGGGATCTGAGGAGTGGAAGAGATGGAAAAGTGATAGAAGTAACACACACATGCCATTTCTAGTAGTATATTCACATATTTACAATTACTCCCCACTGCCTCCCTTTTTTTAGGGAGTTCTCTACTCCTTGCATTCATCTGGGCACCAACCCAGACCGACTCAAATCACTGGTCTGAGTCTATGGACTGCTCTGAAGAGCAAGACTTCAACCCCGATCAGAGATCAGAAGAAAGGTATATGCATGACTAAGCAGTATTTTCAGACTAGTTGGGCTCAAATGCAGTTACCAGCTGAACTTGAGTTAATTGAGGTGTAGGAACCAGCTTGGCAGGAGTTTTGAAGTCATCCCAAGAGAAAGGGAAAAAACCCTAACATCAGGCAATCTCCTCTGAAAGAAAGAGGAGATGAAAGGAAGCAAGGAGAGTGAGCCCATTTCTGCTTAAATGAGCAGTGCTAAAATGGGGTGAGGGCAATGGCATGACCTACAGCTCTTTAGTAATGAGAACATCCTTCATGTGCTCCGTGTGTTTTGCCTGTTCTGGGCTGAAATCAAGCACTGCCTCAATAGGCTTCTAATGCTCTGGCTGCTGTACAGAGCAGAGAGACTGGGTAATGTGCAAAGTGTTAGATTTCTGAAGGGTCTGCCCTTCAGGTAAGTGCACAGGATGATGAAACACGGGATTACCAAACAGAGCTATTGATTTAAATAGCTATTGGTTTCATTTTTACATGCCTGTCCAATTTTCATTGCTGATGTTTGGTCTACAAGAAGTTTCACGTATAGGTCAGAAATTCCATGCAAGAAATTTGGGAATGTTGAAACAAGGCTTTTGTATCAAAATGACTGGCAGATCACATCATGTTACAACTGCTGGTGAGTTGTAATAGGCATGTTCTGTGGAACATTAGGCCTGAGTTGAAGCAGAGATGGGGAAGTCCAATACACTTTTAATCCCTGGGAGGGTTGCTGAAGCTTTGTTCAGTCTTGCAACCTTGCAGTGGGTCACAAAAACTCCCTGTACTCCTTCCCCTTGTTGCTTCACTGTGAAGCAAAGGTATGGATCATACAAATTGTCCAGAACTTAGAAGACACAATGATGGACCTACTGCATCATCCTACTGCAGTGTCACCATGGTGATTTTCATTTGCATTCAAATAAATATTAGTCTGATTTTTTCATCATTCATTTTTTTCTGCTTGCTTGCCTGTATGGAGATTTCACAGTTCCTCAAAACAAGCCCTGGGACTACACATTATTGTAAACCTAACATTCTTCAGAATGTTTTTAGGCATTGAAATGTTTTTGAGCAGGGGGAGTGGTTCATGTCAAGTCAGGTATCTTAGCCTGAAGTACTGAATAGCTTCCTGCAAATTCCTTTCTGCAAAAGACCTCTGGAACAGGTCGGAAAATCAGGGCTCAGGACCTCTCCAAAATTGCTAATTAAAGCAATTTTTTTAAAGCTGGCTACCTTTGTTTCAGGCAATATCATCTGCACTTTTCTGGTCATGTGCCAGGGCAATTCGGGATGTACGGAGGGGAAGCTGAGAAACATCTGGACTAATTGACTGGCTACCTGCTGAGTTTGCTCTATTTGTCTCTGTCTGTGAAACATCCATGTCTTTCTTACCTTGGCTGTCATACATGAACCTGAATGAATAAAACTGATTCTTAAATTTGGGACATACTTCATTCACAGCAAGTAGTCAGAATTCGAGAAGTACATATAGTAAAGCTTTTTGCAGACTGGATTTACTTTTGAAGTTTGGGGTTTTTGTGTAGTAATGTTGCCAGCTTGCTTCTTGACTGTGTTTGTTACTGCTGTTGTTGCTGGTTTTATGCAGTAGTGCAGTTTCTACCTGATATTTGTGAGAAGTGACCTATTTGAGTCTGAGTTTTAAAATGAAACCCAGCCTTTCCAATAGAAGAGAGGAGACAAGCAAGAAATGACAGGCCTCAAGGCCTAGGGTCCTTCAGGGCTATTTGTAGTATGTACAACTTGCTCCACAGCACTTGCAAAACACAGCTGTTAAAATAAATTATCCCTTGGGTTGTTCTTTTGCCCATTATACAGCATCCAGTCTCCCATTTTATCTCCTCTGTATTTAAGTTAAGACTTCTGTGACTAGTTACAATTTTTCTCCATGTGTACAGACGTTGCCAAATATGTCTCTAGAGACACTAATTGCATTTTTAATTCATTTTAGTAATGCCACTTATCTTTGGAAACCCTTGTGTAGATACCACACACTGGCTTTTCTCTGAACAGAAGGCCTATTTGCTTTATGCACTCATTATGTGGAGGAATATGACACAGCCCATGATGGTTTTAGATGTTAATAGTCAGAGATGTCTATAAATAAAAAGCCCTTGCAAGTAAGTGGAAGCTCATTGCTTATCCTGCCAAGCAAAAGGCCACACTGTGATGAACACTATTTACAGGACAATAAGATCAGGAGGCAGCTCCATATTAAAGCCTCAGCCAACAGCTTTCCAGGCTTTTATAAGACCTTTGATCTTTCTTACTGAGTTATGTTGTAGGCTACTACAGGTTTCACATGGAAAGGATTTCTGACTTTTCCTTGCATTAAATAGTGACCACAAAATATTTTATTGTAGTTAAATTGAACTATTAACACGTGCCAATTCAAACAATGTAGTTCCCTGCTAACACTTTTATAAGCAGTTGCTTCCCCTGTGTCTACATCAGATATATATATTAAAAATCGACTCTCCTATAAAACGCAGCCCTAAGCCTGCTCAGCACTTCAGAGGCAGATTTTAGGTGTTGCTTTAAGCAAGGTACTTCTTCAACTGAAGTTGTGTGCCATGCAGATGTTTAACAAGTCTCTGGACACCAGAGCAGTGTTTCTGCATGTGCTCCTGACATATCAGTAAGATCTGAAATTACTTTATTGTATTTATTCCATACCAATAGTACAGAAAGTTAATTACAGAAAAGTAACAGAAAGCATCAGTCTTCACTTTTGTCCTATGTGTGAGCTGTGAGTAAGGGTGCTGTTGCCTAGAAGAGAAAAGTTGATAATAATTCATTCATTCTACAAATCTAGCTAGAGGTGGAACAAAAGCATTTATTTAACTACCTGTCGAACCACGAGCACAACAATTGCTGAAACAGTTCCAAAAAATGTTCTTTCCAACAGGCACTGTTAGAGAAATATTCCAGCTCAAGTGAGTCCCTGTAGCAGACACACAAATACATTTTGTGTGCTATTTCCTAATGTACCATTCTGTGAATGTTAACTGGGATGTGGTGCATTCTTACCATCTTGTAGAAGGGCAGTTCTTAGAAACACCCAGCCATGAAAAAATGAAGGCTTTGAGAAAGGATAATGCACAATTTCAGCACTGATTATAAAATTTAAAGATAAAAATTTAAAATTTTAATGTTTTGCTTGGACACAGATCTGATAATAAGTAAGGATCAGTAATAGGGCTTACAGTGGTGGAAATTATTATTGGTTCTAGCTCATATTTTTTTTCCCCTGTTATATTGTAACCTTTTTAAGATTATAATGCAAAACCCATTTCGCAGGGACTCATATATTTAAAAGCCAGGTATAGAGGTCAAGAAAGGTGCAAAACAGAGGCAAAATCTGCAGTTACAAATCAGATAAAGGGCCTAGGAAACCTTTGGCTCCCTAGATTCAGTCTTGGATTCTTCTGCATTGTTCCTGGGTGTCCGTTGGTGAAACACAGCCTAGTGTGTGGGTATGATTCACTGTGTTCCCTTATGAAATTTACTCTCTTGGGCCTCTTTTCTCTCTTTTGTGGCAGGCAGAAAAACATAACGAAGCTGGGAAGTCTCCAGTACTGAGCTAGCTAGCAACTGGAGAGAGCTGAAACCGAATTTGTGACAAAATCCTACCACTTCCTAATTCTGTATAGGCCAGAATTATTGATGCAACAACCTATCTTGAGGCCTTTTTTGAGCTCCCATTTCCTGATGAAATAAATCAGAAAGTAAGATAACAAATAAAAGTAGCAATAAGAAAGAAACCAACAACTCTGAGTTCAAAAAAGGATAGCAAGACTTCCGTGTAACAGAGAGCAGAAGAGAAACAGTAAGTTGAACTTGAATTTTTCAACAGAGGTTTGAAACAGCCCTAGGTCAGTATACTGTGTAGATCAATTTCTCAAGTGCAGTAAACAAACACAATCCCTATGCTCTCAGTTGAGCTTTAACAGTGTGTCACTCTATTTCCACCTGGTTTATCCTCACAGTGCTGTTTCTCATGCCAGATATCCATGTACACTGTTGCACAGTTGTTTTCTCCAACTTCTGGTGGTCTATAGTTAGTGAACCTTGTGTGGGAACCAGTTCAACATGGGTTTGAAACAGTCCTCTAATGCACTACACTGAAAATCAACTAAGTCATATATACTTTTGAAAAGACTTGTTAGGTGCTGAGGGTTTTTGGATACTTTTTTTTTTTTTAATATCAATTACAATTTTACATTTTAGACATCTCAAGTACTAATTAAATTGTACTGTTTTTTGATGAGCTTCATACATTTATACCATGAAAGTTCATTTTATTATGTGTCAAAACATAACCCATTAATATTTTCAGTGCAAATGTATTCATTAGTAAGGAAAAAAAATAATCAGAAATCTGAGGAGCATAGACTACTTTTTATCTTCATCTAAGAAGGTGTTGTCTAAAATTTCCAAAATAGTTTAACTAACTTGTCAGTTCCACCACTGATGTTTGACAGAGCAGATTGACCATTGTGGTTGAAGAGGAAGTAGGTGAAAAGGGTGACTTTTTTCTGCTGTTGGCCTTGTCAACCATTTCATAAAAAATAAATTGGTCAAATGAGGGATCCCTTGGTGGCAACCAGTCAAGCCACAAATAATAAACCCTCAAGAAAGTCATCATGAGGAACTCACTATATGTGAGGACCTTGTTCAGCCTCAAGGGTAAGTCAATGTTAATACAAATCCTGGCACTGAAGAGTGGATAACATGACATCAGTTTTTAGAGATAGGGTCTCTAAGAGAGACTCATCAAATCATGGCAATCTGCCTGAACTCAATGGTGAGATAACTCAGCATCTCTCTACTAGCTCATCTTCCCAATGAATCCAGGTCTCAGTGGGAGAAGAAATTAAATAAGACTTTTTCCCCTCTGTCTTAAAAGGACTCAAATGTTTTGTATTTTACATGACTAACTGATTTAGATTTTCTGAGTACATTTTACTTTCAGTAACCTAAAAATTCTGAAACACAGATAAATTGCCAGGAAACTTGACAGACCTGGAAAAACATAAGCAAAACTCCTTCTTTTTATTATTTTATTTTTTATTTTTTAGGAGGTTGTTCATAGCAACTTTGGCACATTTCTGCCAAGAGCTTCAAGTATTAAAAGCATGCTGTTTTGGAGAATATCATTGATATTCACTGATATATTTTGACATATCAAAGGGTGCTGTAAACTTTGCTTCATGTCAAGAGCATATTTTCTTCTAACAGACTCCTTTGAAATGTTGCACTAGATATTCATGCAGGAGATCTTTCCAACAGAAAACAAAAAAAAGCCTAAGAAGATATGACCTAAAAAAGAAGCACCTGCCCTGCTGAGATCTGCCTGGCCTTCAGCCAGCAGTGCAGTGCACTTGTGAGGAAATGGGATCTTTCCCACTTCCCAGCTCCTGCTTGCACTAGGAGAGGCAGGGCTGCCTGATGCCTGGAGAGCTGGGGGTGGGATTCATCAGCCTCTCAGTGTCCACAGCCTTCTGAGAGAGAAAACAAGGAGTATGTGTGACACAGGGCTCTGACCGTGCTGCTCGCAGCTCTTGGTACAGCATCCGGGAAACTGCTTGGCTGTGCAGGGGAATGGGAAATAGAAGATGAATGTGTCCTGACAAAGGAGTGTTGTTTTGGCAGCGTGCAGCCTGTAGGCTCCCAGATGCTCAGAAGTCACTTCCCACACCCCTGCTGAAGGGCTCTGTTTCTCAGCTGCTCTGTAATGACTTATAGCTATGGAGTGCCATCTTCCCTTAGATCCCAAATTGTAGGAATGCTGATTCTCAAATTTGAGCTCATGTGAATTGACTTGCCAATAAAAGTTTCTCAAAATGTGTAAATCAGGCATGCTTTCCTTTCTTCCTTATTTTTCTTTCTTTCGTTATTGTTTTAAAAATCATCTGTGTGAGAATGCATGTTTAGCTGCTAGTTAGATACTCAGTGTCTGATATTGTTACAAACAGGTAATTACCAAATGGAAATGGCAGTGGTGTCACAACATTCTGAAAATGGAGTATCAATGACCAAAATCATATAGGAAATTTTTGTGTGCAAGGCACATGGAGTTGCTGTGAAAAGCACCTTAGTTTTCAGGCTGTCTCATTGTAATAAAAGGAGGACTAGAGAGCGTTAATCTTTTTTCTTTTCCCTTTGGTTGAGAGTGCACTGGCTCCAGTGGCAGCTGCACAGGTGCAACAACAGACAGAGTGAGTTCATTTAAAAATTCAAATTAACAGAAAATGTATACATTATTCACTTGCCCTAGTTATTACCCAGTTCTGCACAGGAGGCAGAGCCCTGAGAGCAGGTTTTGTCAGCTTAGTAAATCTTGGACTTTTCTCATGTTTATCTGTTTACTGAGTACACCAAAGGATGCACACGGGCACAGCCCAGCCCTGGCAGAGCTGCCATGCTCTAAAATCAGGTGGAGGGCTTGTAGGCAGAGAACACTAAATCAAGGCTATCTGGGACATGGATTGCAGAGACCAGGGTGGGTATGACTCTTGTGAGGGCTGAGGGGGGGCTCCCATGCACAGGGCTTCGTGTGTCTGATTTCATTCTGCTCACCATTCCATTCTGCGGCCTGAATCTGGCTGTAGCATCATTTTAAGATTTATTCTTTTTACTTTCAAATATAAATATTGCACTGAATGAAGGCAATAGATTCTCATCTCCACTCTTTAGTGGGCAGAGGTGATAAAATGTTTGTGCACTGTGCAAGATACTGAGCAGCACAGAGCTTTAAACAATTGCATTACATATCATGCCCTACACTTTGTTGGTTGCAGTGATGAAAAGCATTTTTTCTTAACAATTTATCAAAAATATGCTTGATCATGAACTCTTAAATCTTCTGGCCCATTGACTAGTGACTACCATGACAGAATGGTAAGAAAATACAGAGCTTGAAGCTGGTTGCTGAGCTTTATAGTCACAGAATTTAATTTGTTTGAATATAATTGAGACAATATTTAGAATTTCTGGTTAGCATAATAGGTAATTTAGGAGCAGACACATGCTTACTGGTGTATTAGACAAAGCTACACCATAACCTCAGGCTCCAGAATACTCCATGCTCAGTGTTCTGGGCTTTATTAATCCCTTCAGGCGTGGGATCTTTCCTAGAAATCACAGACCATGGGACGAGTGATTAGCAAGAAAATTTTATTTAATGTGCCGTGGTTAAAAAAATAGTGAACCTTTCCAATAAGATGCAAGTTTGTAAACACATTTCTAAGTAATACCCATTTAGTGATACAGAGATTTCAATAAATGTTAAGGTTTTGTTTTTTTCCAGTAGCTCACTGTGGGGTATCAACAAAAGAAGACATTAAATGTGTCACAGATTTCTTTAAGCTGAAGATATAAATGTTTCATTTAGGCCATTGCAAATTATTTAATTTTAAGCTCAAGCTTTTTCCTTCTTATTTCAGTCTCTCTCAAGAAAGTTCATGCTTTATTAATTATCCTTCCATGTTTTCATATTGAAAACGTAAAATCAGACTGATTTACCTGTTTACAACTCTTTCCCCAGACAAACAGAAATTTAAAGTAATGAAATTTATCAAAACAGCTGAGATCTGAAAACTTCTCAGTTCCAAAATATTTACTTTTTTTCCAGCATAAAAAAACTTTAAACAGCTTTTAACTAAGACACATAATGTTCCTTGCATGCTACAAATTCTATTGGCGTGAATTCTGCGGTGTTGTCACTAAAATTAGATTCAAATTGGAGTGAAAGAATCCTATGTCTTTAGAACTGTTGCAGTTCATTATGTTCGGGTGTTTGAAGGACCATACTTTTTCTAGCCACACCTGTTAAGAAAAAGCTACAATTTAATAGGTAGCATCAACAGTAAAAAAGAAAACATTCCTTGGATTTG
>JAOTQP010001652.1:19970139-20109243 GCA_026413545.1 Cichladusa arquata
ATGATGTTTTCCTGTGCCTAAATGATATTGACTGTTGTTCTTATTGAAGAGGAAATAAGTATGTGCTCGGAGCTACTCAGACAACTATTCATCATTCTCTCTGGCAACAGAAAGAATCCCCATGCCAGGATGCAAAATTCAGCAGCAGCTACAGCTGCAGAATATCAGAAGCCTGTATTAAAAAACTCACAGGCAAATCAAAATCCAATTTCCAGGCAGGATGCACTTCTTCAGAAGCATTGCTTTAGGACATAACTCAGTTCTCAGGACACCACAGTCTGCAAATTAATTCAAGTATTTAGGGGAAAATAAGGGTCTTTGAAATAGAAATGACACATTAAAATATAAAACAATGTATTAAAAATATAATATAAAAATAAAGCAATAACATATTTTGTTCTTTATTACTTCCTGATGAAGCTTTGCTGGAGTTCTGTAGTGAATAATGGTAACATTTATTCTTAAAATCTGATTCAGACTTAGTAATTATAACAAATTGGGATGAGGACCCCTGCTGTGAGAGGTGATGAAAACATCATTTTTTTATAAGATAATGGTGAATATTCTTGCTTGGTAAAAACACTGTTAATATCTGTAAGGGTGAATGACTCTTGTTTGGTTTCGTTAATTTGTTGTGCATTGTGTTGGTTCATAACCACTGACTTAAACTTGACTGCTGGTACAAAACAATAGGTTAAAACTTTTGTCACCAAATTAGTTGCTTTATTTGGAGTCAGTTGGAAAAATTGACCATAAGGAACAAAGGAAAGAGGTGCAGACTGGCAAATTGAGTCTCAAGGGTGTCCAGACTGTCAATCTCAGAGCATCACAACAGGCTCTCAGGGTGCTAACAAGATAGGTATCATCCTAAATTATATTTTGGCCATGCCTTGAATTATATCTTCTTGGCAGCACATGGAATATGGCTCCTCTTAAGTGAGCATATTCACATTTACTCCCAAAGAGAGAAAAACACAGCAAATTTTAAATGAACACAGATCTCGGACAAGGGCCTTGCTCCTTGACCATGAAAAGTAGAGTAACTGGGCTTAAGATTAGCACCATGTTACAGAGTACAGTTTCTGTCATGGTGGCTCAACCCCTCATTTATTTTTCATAGACTTCTATTATTTGAATTTTCTAATGGGAAACACTGTTTCTACAAGATAGTGCAAAATTAAAACAATAAAAGAAAGTAACCATTAAACTATTTTATTCCTAACTGGATTTGAAAACATTGTAAAATACTTGTCATTGCTAGTTTTCATATATTATTAAAAGCTTCCTATTCTTATTGCAATGACTATAGAAAATGTAAAACCTAATCTGAGTTCAATAGAACCCTGGAAAAACAAAAGCTTTATCAAGAAAAATGAAAGCCCTGCTCAGAAACAAAAGCTAATTAAAAAAATTCTTAAAAATGCCCTAGAGAGAGATAAATGTACAGATAATAGTCACAGTCTGTTTAATATTGGCAAGTATGTCTAACATGGCAGCACATTCAAACCAGCCTTTTCCTGTACAATTCAGCATCTAGCACGGTTATAATGACTAAATTTCATAACATTTATTAGCAATCTTATGCCTATTAAATTATATATAAAACCATATCATCTTGAAGTATTACTGTTATTCACATTTATCGATCAATGTCTCACAAATGTTTTCATTTATTGGTTTAATGTGTTTAATCTTGTATTAATTTGTGAGAGCTTTTAAGAGATACAACATCTAGGCAGCATACTTCTGTAAAGAAACACAGGCATTTACTGCTCCTTCTTGAAAAAATAGTTGAAAATAACTGGGTTAGTGTGAAGGGTTACCATTGCTAAAGCTGAAGGAAAAAGTATTTTTTTAATTCAAATTTTAGGGCTTCTCCAATGATAAATTAAAATATACAGAATCACCCTGTGGATCTGTATGAATGTATTAGCAAGGTAACTTATGGCTTTCTATCTCCAGGATTTTATATCCAAATGTGGAATAATATTGTTAATATACTTTTTCCATCTCTAGCCTTCATTGTTGGGTGAGCAGATGTAATAGCATGCCATATTTTGTGTCTCTAACAAAACAGGTTTTCCTTTGCCAAAATGCTACCTGCAAGTCACCTGCAGCCACCGTGACAAAAATCAAGTCTGTGCAGTTTTTCTCATTCCCCTTCTGCAGAAAAATGAGTCCTTTTTTAGAAAAGGAGTGAACACGTTCTGTAGTTTATGTATGGCCTCCCGCACAGTAAAATAACACATCAAATCTCTTTGCCTCCTACTCGGTCTCACAGTAACATTGACAAAAGCAGGGCTCTAAAGGCAAAGAAACTTTCTACAGAGTGAAGCTCTGAGTGTGCTGATGAGCTTTAATTGCCCTGGTCAGCCACACCTGACCTCCTCCTGCCCTACCCTGAGCTCTGCCTAAGCTCAGCCTGAGGCTGCTGCCCCTTTCCTGGGCTCTGCTCTGCTGGTGCCCCCCTTGAGCCAGGGCTCATCCAGAGGGATGGATTTCTGTTTGACTGCAGGACCCACATTATGAGCTGGGCTCTTGGTTGGACAGGCTACCATCCCCAGGGCATTTCCCCTGCCTGAAGCTGGCATGGTATTCCCTCTGCTCCAGGCTCCCCCCTGCCCAGGGAGCACTGCTGCCCTGGCTGCCCCCTGACACACTGAACTGCAATGACCTCCCCTGACATGGAAGGGGAAGAGACAATGGGCTTGAGCGTGCTGGCAGGGATGTGCAAGAGGTAATTTTATGCTCTTTTAATCTTCCTGTTGTCAAAAATGTATTAATAATTAAGCTGGCAGTCTGGGAAACCCATTTATTTACTTGTATGCCTTGAAAATACACAACTCTAATTATTCTAGCTCTTTTTTATATATTAGGAGTCAAAATTTTCTGCCTCTAGCCATGTATCCAATTGGAATCCCAGAAGTTGTGTGTTCTGTTCTAAAAACTATTATTTTACTTTGGAGTACATTTACCTATTTATCTTGATACACAGGCAGGTGGATGCATTTCTACCTGTCCCCCTATTTCTGCATATCTTTGCATTTTTATATCTAAGAAAGCTTGTTCTTAAGTAACTGTGCAGAATAAACTTCCTTATTGTTTAATATTGTTTTATGTTAAAGACCTCGTAAGGAAATTGCATCTGACTTGGAAATTACAGGGTTTTTTCTAAGTATAATGCTGATGAATGCACATATAATACTGCATTTATTTGGGACTTCTCTCTACTGCTAATTACTGAAACCTATAAAATCTATTATTGGCAATTTCTTGTGACAGTCAATTGGTTTTCAAGCTTTCCATGAGCTAAAAGTGCTTCAAAAATACAACCTGGTTAGTGACAGAAGTTAAATACAAACACTGAAGTTATTTCAGACCCTTAAAACTTCAGTGTACTTATGATATAGCATGCTGTCTTGCTGGTGAGCAAAAGACTTATCTGTCCAGACCATCAAAGTCTCCTCTGAGGGCAATGAATATAATTTTAATTTTTTTAATTTGCTTTTTGTTGATGTAGTTAAAAAGCAATAAGGCAAAATGAAAGGTTTTGGCTTCAGAGCCAGATATATGCAGCAAAGAAGGGAAATGGCAAAACTGCAATTACAGTGATGAACTTAATTATATCATGGGCTCTGGAGTCTTACTCATAGAGGAGGGTAAGGAGAAGGGAACTGGAAAAGAAATCATTTACTTTACAAGCTAAACACTTGTTTTTGAATTCTGTGTTTAATCTGATTGCTTTATTTGAGGAAGCAGCTCAGCTATAAAAGTGGTGTCCTAGCACAGCAGTGCTGCAGACAGCTGTCTGTGCATACTTTGTGTCACTTAGCATTGATGTGTGCAGGCACTGCCACTAACCCCTGTGGCACAGATCCTGCTGCCTGTTGTTGTGCTGTACTTCTGCAGTGATGGGGCTGTGATATGCATGAGATCCCTACTGCTGCTGTGTGCATGCAATGGAGTGTGGAGTGCTCACTGGAGATACAAACCAATAATACTATTATAACTTAGTGTTTGGAAAGAAATCCTCTGTGCTTACCCAGTCCCTCTGCCTTCTGATGAAAGAAGGTGAAATTCACTCCCAAACTTCACTTTTCCTGGGTTTTATGTGTTAAATTTAAATCTGAATTTTAAGCTTAGGCTTTTACACTGAGATTCGTGGTTACACTACCAGCAGCTGAAACTGTGTGCAGGAAACAGAAAGCTCTGATTGCAAACTGTAGCCTTTCTTCTTTGTAGTTCTGAGGCAGGTGGGGGAAAAATGAGTGAGCAATAACAGGTCACAAATTCAAACCAGATTTCAGTGATCTGTGCACTGTATTCTCAGAGCAACATGGTGACCTGTACATGATAAAAAGAAAAGATTTATACTCTTAAGTCAAATGAGTTTGTTTCATGTTTTATCAAACATTTTAATAGGCTTCTTTCTTAAGAGAATACATTCAGCATCACAAATGCTACATTCTCATTCTGATAAGGAATTCTTTCACAATCTCTAACAGGGAGAGGCTGGGAAAGCCTTTGTCCTTCAAGGTATAAAAGTGAAAGTCACCACCAGTACAGTTACAAACAGCATATTCCTAAAGTTAACGTTGGAATGGTGTGCAAGTTGAAAGCATGTTGTCCAATATTTGGCCT
The DNA here is from genome assembly GCA_026413545.1 of Cichladusa arquata. Classification (NCBI taxonomy): domain Eukaryota; kingdom Metazoa; phylum Chordata; class Aves; order Passeriformes; family Muscicapidae; genus Cichladusa; species Cichladusa arquata. The sequence goes on from JAOTQP010001652.1 coordinate 19,974,781, forward strand.
TGTTTTTGCTGAGAACTTCCTTTCTGTAAAAATGTAGTTGTAAGGCATCCATACCTTTGACTAACTTTTCTAAGGAATGTACTTCTGGTGGTTTCAAATAATCTGTGACTGGGCAGACTGCTCCAGATAGTTCCTAAGGTCCAGCAAAACCACTACAACTTTCAGTTCAACATTGAATGGTCGAGTCTGTAATTAACATTATGCATAACTCTTGGCAAATCACTGCACTGGTCAGTTACTCTGTGTTTGTTTGCATTTTCCTTTCCAAGATTGTCTGTCTTTGAGGTCTTCTAGAGTAAAGTTTGACAATAATTATATGCCATGCATCACAGGTGATTCCAATTGCCCTTTGAAGCCTTAACTAATACTGGAGGCCTAGGCAATATCTATTTATAGCCAAGTGTTATTAGTTTAATGAATGTCAGAAACAAATAGGTGGCTGCCTTCAAACTTTTGCTCATATTTAAAAAAAATAGAGAAATATTTCAGATATATGATCTTCCCTCCCTGCTTCCAGTCTTGTTTCTGTGACTAATAGTCGTTAAAATGTTGGATTTCCTCTGCAGGTAGAACAGTGTGATAATGTTCACAAAACCAGGAGAAGTATATTTTGAAAGGCAGTGGATAAATTTAAGTCCTGTCAAGAAGTTGGATGCTGTCAATATTTAAAATAACCTGCCATGACTTGGCAAGATACCACTGCCATTTGTATTCACTACTTCAGCTTCTTGTAAAACCAAACAGCAACAAACCATTTCAGGCAAAATGAGCCTTAAACACAGGAACTGCTTGTGTTCCCCATCACTAGTAATTAGTAGAAGGAGGTGGAAAGTAAACACTGATAATTACTAGAAGAGGAAAAAGCCCAAGCAAGCAGCATTTTATTCTTATTTCTCTTTGCTTGCTTGGGTCAATCTCATAGGTTTTTTAGTAGGCGCAACCACATTTCAGTAATCTTAGAGTTTAATCCCAAATATTGGACAGAAGGCACCTGAAGGGGAAGGTAGAGGGTCCAGTAACAATACTGGCTATAATTTTCGCTTGTTAACCACTAGTGAGCAAAGAGTTACTTTATTCTTGATTAAAAGAAAACCAAACTGGATTATGTTAACAGCCAAGGACACCTAATAATATATAGCCCTTGTTTTTCTTACTGATGGTATTTTTGGTGACATGTGTGACAAGAAAAAAGGCCAGTAGTTTTATTTGAGTGTCTTCTGTTTGTGCCTCAGGTATGGCTCTGGTGAATATCAATGTTGTGGATGGCATGGATGCATTCTGAGAAAGGAGGTAAGCATTTTCACTCTTAAAGGACGTAAAATATTCTTTATGGAACTTTACTGAACTGGTGCTTTTGGAAGCTGAGTGTGATTCAGTGTGCAGTGGGATTTATTTAATTTTAAGCTGCTTTTAAGCACAATAGTCCTCATGTTTAATTATATTTACACTTTAACATCTCAAATAATTGGAGCTTTTACCTCCAGTCATCATTGATTTTTAACATCTGTGTTAGTCTTTCTAAGTTAAAATTATTAAACATTAATACAAATCTATTGAATTTTTAACATTTTTGAATAGTAACCCATTATTTTTGAGGGCTCATCCATAATATTTTGAAAATAATTTTATATATGAAGCTTTTGCTAGCTTGTACACAGATGAGATTTATAAGCCACCCATTTATAGAAAAAAATAGCAATGACAATCCTTTATTAAAGATGCCTCTGTAGATACTTCATAGGAGAGGAGGAAAAAAGGACAAAAGATAAAAGCAGAGAGATTAATTCCACAGATTGGTACTGAAAATACAACTCTGTATTTTCTGCACAGGTTTACAAACAGCAGTGGAAACCTGGGATTTAAGGCTGCATTTCTCCATGTTCTTAATGGCATTAGGTCTTTATGAGTCAGGAAGCAGATACCAGACTATGCAATTGCTTTATCAAGTCTAAGAGTTTCACAGTAACAATGTTTGATTATATTTCTGAAATAATTTACTCATCAAACAGTGCTATTAAGTGTAGGATACCTTTACAACATTGTTTCCATTGTTGTTTTCACATTCTATTTTGCTGGCAATAAATCATTTTGAAGCAATTTATTTTTTACACATTGAGAGATAGACAGCAGATCCTGAACTCAGCAGATGACACATTAAATTCAGAGACATGTCAGTCACATTTAAAGCACGCGGCTAACTCCTACAGCAGATCATTCCAGTGGAAAAAGCAGTTTCTCTGCAGTTCTCTATCCATGTCAAACTGAAATAGAATTTTATTTTTGTTCACCTGGATAAAGAATTTTTAATGCACGTTCTGTACTTTGTCACTGAGTAGCAACAAAAGAATAGCCAGTATCCATATCAAAAGTACAGAGCTCATAGCCCAAAGACCAGACTTTTGACCAACACCACCTGGATTATCCAGTGTTTCCCAATTAGAAGATATATTTGACAAATAAAAATCAATAACGTTATTTCTTATTACAGTAAGGAGACATAATGTTTCAGACATTGGCATTCACCTTTGGCTATCGACTAGAATTTTGAGAATAAACTTCAGAAGCCTTCAGTCAGAGAAAATGCAGGCACACACGAGCTAGCCTGGAGCTCTGCTCTCCTACAGACTCACTGTAACACTCACTGCTGAACAGGACTGACACCTCCAGCGCTGCTCCTCAGGGCCAGCATTGTTTGCAGGAATTTGCCTGTTTTGATAAAGCATACGTAACTAAGACTGTTTAATGAAGTAGGAAAATCCCATCCAAGATAAGCTTTCATTGAAACACACTGCTGTTTGAGTTTCTTGGCACGTAAAGTTTGCTGCATCTTCATTTTTACATGTTTAAGGAACTGTTTCTGTGCTGTGATGTTCAAGCCTGAATTACTTGTGTTGTTCAGCATCTTTTCGCAGTATGCAGCCTAAGCTGAGTTGTAGAATGTAGTTGGATTTTAGCTTTGAACTGTCCCAAGCAGTCAATGTTAAATGTTAATTTTGCACCTTGGCCTGTAAAGGATTCTAAGCAGTGTCTGTGATAATTGTGTATGTTTCTGCAGTCTCTGTTATTTAGTGCTAAAGTTTGGACTGTACAACTCTGAAAATTTTTTCTGGATTTTTTGCATCTATTACTTCAGCTGATAGTTTTAAAGAGAAACCTTACAGTACCACATGTTTCAGGGCATCGCAGTTGGAGTTTTTATGGGTATTAGGCAAAAATTCCAAACATTGCTGAGAAGCAGTGTGTTGTGAAGCTCAAGTGCTGTTTGCTATGCATCAAAGATGCTCAGATTTTGATAGGTACTGTCCTCAGTATTTCCTTTGTTGTAATTAATATTCTAGTGGGAATGTGCTTTTTTCTCTCTAATGCAGCCTCTCTCTGCTGGAAATTTTTTTATGACCATATTTCATTTCTCTGATGCTAATTGTTAAATTTAACTGTAAATGGGAGTGAAAATGGGCACAGATGTGACATATGTGACTTTCTAAATTGACATTTGTGGTGGAAGCTCTTTGCACATTTTCATAACAGAACACCACCAGTATTTCCCCTAAGTAGCACCATGGCTCCTGTCAAGCACTTCCCCAAAAGGTCAGTTATTTAGGCTGTAGCTCTTGTTCTCCCTGGTGCTGCTGCTGCACACTCCATCACTAGGTGACATTACAGAGAAGGCAGTACTGCAATCAGGAGACTTCCACTTTAGTGCTAAAAAGCTCTTTAAGAGAGGGGATGGGACTTAAGGTAGAGGTTTTTTTGGCATGTGAGGAAACCCCCATGATGCTTTCCTTCATGCAGAAAATGTCTCTGCCTCTCTCTAAAATCTCTGCAATGTGCAGCATGTACACTTTAGCCAGGTGTGATAATCAAGGCACTCTTACATGCTGACACTTTATTTCCTGAGGTGAGTTTCTAATGCTTTCAGTTAAAGCATATTAAACAATAAACAGAAAAAAAGAGCTTGTATCTATAATACTTCTAGAAGATTCATTTTGTTATGTGTTATTTAAATGTTATACATACCAAACCTCTGCATTAATTTCCATCTTCTCCTGTTCCTCCATGAAGTAAAACTGTGCAGGACCTGGGGATAAATGTGAAGAGAAAGCAAGAAAGTTTTTTGTTATTAAGCTTTTTGCAGATTATAATGTAAGGGGGACTAAATGTCAGTTTGAAATGTGGTTTACTTGTGGACATGAAAAGAAGCTTTCATAATTCCATTAGAGAGATGTAAGAGATTTTGCAGAGTAACAAAATTGCACAACCTTTTGTCAAATGTTCAGAGAGCAAGTGAAGTTAATGTAGTCAAGCAAAAGAATCAAGGACATTTCTTAAGCTCTGGAAGTAGAGTATGGTACTTGCAAGGATTTCTAACTGCAGACTTGAGAACTACACATGAATGCATATATATCCAGTTTTTGTGATTTATGTTGACAGGGCATATGCTACCAATGCTGGGAATTATTTTCCCCTGACATAAAGGTCTCTCAATAATTGAAATTTGACCTGAGCATGAGGAATTGGTTGGGGCAGCTCAGTATTATCAAATTTTCCATAAATTTTTTGAATGGATTGACCTTTAGCATCTTTTTAAAACTCTAATGTTGCCCACTGCATCTCCGTGATGGCCTGAATTTGTAACTCTCCCACTCTAGCAGGAGATGGAGATTAAATGTGTGCTTATGCTTTTCTTCTCTGCCCCTCTACCCTCCTGCCAAGTTCTGGAAGCATTGGTCATAGGTGACAGTTTTCAGCTCCTTTTAACAAAAGAATTGGCCAGATGAGTTCCGTCTAATGCACTGACATTTTATGATGAATAAATCTTAATTTATTCTCTGAATCCTTAAATGATTGAGCTTTCTTTTTGGTGAAGATATTGATCTCTCCTCTTCCTTTTTTTTTTTTTCATTATTGTTGTTGTACTGAGTTGTTTTGACTTTTAATTGTTACAAATCTGTTTCATGCATGCAAACAATTTCAGTACGGTATTTTTCCATTTCTGGAGCTCGTGACAATTTCTCATTATCAAAATAGTAGGTGTTAATATATGGATCAGGAATTTCTCCCACTGATTGCTGATTTTCCTTAAGTGTGCATGGGCACACCACGTTTGTCCTTGTAATTTTTTCACAAGCTTTTCTGTAGACCAGAAATACGAGTTTACTTCTGTGGGATTCGTAGTTTATGTACTGAGTGTCTTCCCCTTAAACTTTGATCACTGCTGGCTGTTCCTGAAAACCTTTCATTTTAGCTGTATTTCTAAAGAATGAAGAATCTGTGCTTTGACAGCATGTCAGCAGGCTCCTGCTGCTTCAGACTCACAGAGATCTCGAGTAGGATTGTTTCCTTGGGGTTCCCTGACTTCTTGAGGTGTGCCTGCTCTCCATTAGTTACTTGCACAGGTACATTCTGCCTTCAGGTGTTCTTGCAGCCTGTGGCCCTTGGGACATCAGGGCAGTAGGAATGGTGTGTTGCATACCATTTGAAATGCAGATATATATATATATACTGGCTTTTTTTAAAGAGTAACCAGTTTTAGAAGGATGGAAACAGGTGTAAAACAAAGCATCTGGGGGAGAAAATTTAGTCAGACAAATGAGAATGATAGTGGGGAACTCTTTAAGACACCTTCCTGTAGGTAATGATGTGTGTTTTAAATCTTTAACAAAAGAGTAGTACTTACAGGTTCCTGTTTATTGTTTCTGAGAATGATCAGTGCACTTCTGGCAGATTTATATATTTGTAATTTGGGGCAGTGAAATACAAATTTCATTTATTTTAAATTGCATCTTCCTTTAAGCAAATATTCTGTACTGTAATTTGCTTAAATATATGTAAAAGGCGTTGGTGTTTTTCTTATCTCTGAATATATCTGTTGAAGTGGGGTTTAGTAATTCTGTGGTAAAAATATTTGTGAAGTTAATGACCATGCGTTGTATGCTGGATATCTGGACTTTTGAGGGCCTTTGTCAGTCAGGAGACATCCACTGTGGCCATTTGTAACTGTGTCAGGGGTTTGTCCGGAATGTTTCTCAGCAACATATTTTGGTGGAATTCTACTCTTTCACAACTGGTGTTGTGTACTAACTATGAACTACAATACAATCACAGCAGAACAGTTTTATTAACTATAAATGTTAGCTGCATATGGGCCCCTCCTAGAGAAATAGCTTTTTAAATAAATATAGTTGGGGCTTTTGTTTAGTTTTTGGGTTTTTTTAACTCCTTGATTTTTTCTTGGTTAAGCAAAATGATTTCTTCTATCAGTGATTAAAAGTCCATTAATTTAGATTTACATATTTTTTATTTTATCCTTTCTCCAGTATTGGGTAAGAAGTTGAAAGAAAATAAGAAACTCTTGACAGTTTTCTCCCTGATGGTTTTGATGTAGGATAATGACGCATTCTTTTAATGGTTTCTGATCGGTATATTTCAGTTGTAGTTTGAAGTATTCTGTGTCTTGCTGACAAATAATAAAAATTAATATCAAAAGTTATTCAGATTACCTTCCCTAAGGCCCCCTAGAGAATTTGGCAAGTGTTATTTAAACACTTGTCAACAAACTACTGTTTAGACAAGCCATTCATTTGCTGAAAACATTTTTTTGTATCAAACCAGTACACAATTCATATATTTTTTATTCTTATACATTTTTTCTGTCATTTTGTATTTCTGTAGATACAAACCCACTCATTTCAAAGCAGAAAAAAACTATTAAAATTATTTTTAACTGTAATCCACACCAGCTTTCTGTTCTTCAATGACATTTCCAATAGTGTGGTTGTTTTCACTGTTTGGTTACTTGTACTTTTTTGCTTTTATAACCCTTTTATGTGGTGTGTTTGTATTTGCCTTGGAATTGTGTGTCTTTTTTGCTCTCTATCTGTTCTATCTATTGACTCCATTTGTTCTGTACTGCAAAATGTATTTTTTTCAGCTTACGTATTCCCTCTTCCTTCTAGGCACCTTTTATCCTACTAAAAAAGAAAGAAAAGAAAAAAAAAGACCTGTATTGTATTGTTATGGTTTAACTTGTGACATGGCCGAAGTCACTCCATGGCCAGGACTATAACTAAATCTACTCTCCCTAGCCCAATAAATCTCTAATATACACAAAAAAAAAACAGGTGCAGCAGTACTTCTAGGTTCAAGTCAGAGCAAGATTTCTTGCCAAAATGGAAATAAACTTCACAATATTACTTTTTCATCATAGGGTTTAATGTAGGAGTTTGTCTATATCTTGTAGCTGTGAAAAAATACTGCTTCCTCCATTGTGGAAAATGTTAGTAGCTGTTTACTGATAATTTTTTGGGGGTGGGGGAGAAAGGCAAAAAGAAAAGCAAATGCCATCATCAATACATTCAAGGAATAGTTTGCTGAATGCATATTTTATAAATCTGATAGATGGAGGGAAATCAGAGAAGGTATACATTGCCTTATTCCATAAAAGTAGCAGTTTTTAAAGAAGATTGTTTGGTTTCTCATTAATTAAACAGGTGCAAGCATATAGTTTTTACTTAACTGGAAAATGAAATCAAAATATCAAGCACAAATCTAATGAGAAACACACAGTTAATTAAATTGCAAGTCTTTTAGGAAGAGAGATTTTGTTCATGTTCGAAACCTCTTGGCTCACCTGGATCATGAACAAAAATCCTACTTTGCCAGTGCAGCACCTCCCGTGATGGACTTGGTCATAAATAAAATATTTGTATGTACATGTCTCTTAAATGTGTGGAACTGGGAAGAACAGAGGGCCACGATAGCTACTTTCCTGTGTCTTAGAACAACCCAAAATCTCATTCAGAGTACCCAGTTTATTGTTTAACTCTCTTTAACATCTGCCTTGAATGTAATTGCAAATCTAACAGGTATGTAACTGAGGATATAAATATGCACAATCTTATGAGTGTAAAAATATATATATAAATATTTTATTGGATCAGTGCTTCATTGCTATGACAGACTCAGAATCCATCAGGGCTTTCTTAGCAAAACACACTTTGGTTTTTATGCAGTGGGCAGGTCACTGGTCCATGTCCACCTCCCCAATGAGCAGGAGAAGAGCATCTTCTTAATCTTCCCCTCTGACAGAGAGGCAGAACATCTTCACCAGCATTTTCTTTGAGATTTAGACCACTCTTACAGCCACCTTCACAGGCCTGTGTTCCTTTGCTGAAATCTCAGTAATTTCTTTAATCCAATATATGTTTTGTGTCAGAATGTCTGGCCAAAGTGCTGCCCATCTGAAAGGTATCTTCCCTCCTTTTGAGATTGTTCCCTTTCTCTCCAAACCATACCTGGAGGGATTTACACCAAATATCTGCTTGTGATTGTGTGGTTGTGGTCCACTATGTCAACACAGTTTTTGATGGAAAGCAGTAATGAATAAGGAACGATCTTTGAATTTATGTTCTCCTGAAGAACTGGTAGTAAGTTAAAGGCAGATAACTCAACCAATTCCTTACATAATTTACACTGATGTAACATTTCTCCTTTCATAGACTTGTGAGTGTTTAATTCTATATTTCAAAGTTTATTGAATTTTTTGAGATCTATTGAAAAATATGAATAATTGATATCTGAAATTATTACTGTTTCTCAGAAAAAGTTTTTTCTACTAGGAATTTCTATAACCTGAAATGAAATACATTATACTTTTTATATAACCCTTCTAAAACAGATTTTGCTATGCAAAATGCTTTTTAGAAAATTAAGCAAGAATGTCACCTTATCTAGTCTTCTGTGGCCCTCTGACATGTGTTAATTTAAATTTATTCCTATGATCTCATGATTTTACTAGTCTATAAAAGCAATTTATTATAACTGTACAAATTCAGAATAGTAACACTTAGTCTTATGTAATGATTTATCTTTTATTTTCTTCCACATTACACATGCTGATTCGCAAGGTCTCAGTGTATGCAGAACACTGTTATTAAAACCCAATTTATAGGTAGGTAAACTGGGGCACAGATTTTGAAGGTTTTGCCAGCCAGCTGACAGCAAGTCAGCTTTAATAAGGGATAGATAGGCTCAGACTGTCTGGATTTTTAGTTGGCTTACATGTATTATCTTATTAGCTGAATGTAGTTCACATGAATTTGGAGTCATGTAGCTAAATGAAACTCTCCTATGCCGCTCTGTGTATGTGTAAAATTTGCCTTCTGAAAATTGAAGGTTTTTTCACTATGGTGAAGGAAGCCAGGACTTAGCTGTGCAAGGCACTCCATTGAAATATTAGGGAGTTTTACTTTCATAGGTGTTATATACGTAACACATTATACAGTACTCTTCAGTCTTGATGGTAGTGATTTTTCCTTCTTCTTAGTTAAGGCAAATTATCTTCCACTCATCTCGGTCATGCTCCATTTAGAGTGCTGCTGATATATTGGTAAATGGTCTTGGTCTGGTCTTTATAAAAGTCTCCCTGTCATCTGCACACTGCCCAATTTTCTAGGTCACTGAAATTTTCTTGTGAAAAAAATTCCAAAACTTGTGTATACATAAGATTTCAGAGCAATGTAGGTGTTTACAATCTTATGGAAGTCTCAATCAAAAGTTGTTTGTTTGTTTTTTTTAAAGGAAGCCAAAGAATTGCAGGATAAGGTGGAAGCATTAGCTCAAGTCTTCCAAAAAGCAGAATTAGAACAGTTTCTTAGGGACAAAACCATACTGCACTCTTTTCCTCTGAGAACAATAAATAAGGAGTAACACTTTTTGGCCACTAAATAAAAGTGCTTCTGAGTTGGTTGTACTATACTTCTCTACCATAAAATATCTGAATGTTTGCTCTTGAACAATTTGTGGTTTGAAACTCTTCACAAAACACTGTCCAGGTTTCCCTGATGCGCTGTCCACAACTCAAAAGCAAAAGGAAATGCTCTATTAATTTTAGTGGTTTTTTCCAATAGGCTATTTTATGATCACAGTCCTACTACCTGTGATTTGCCTCATGTACCAAAAATCTAGTTCTTGCTGCCCTAGTTATTATGGAAGTGAAACAGATAATGTTTTCATTCCCTGGATCAATAAATGCCACCTCAGGTCTGCCTCACTTGGAGCTGATACTTCTATCAGAAATTCTGGACTTTTCAGGAATTGTTTTCATCTGCCTGAAACCTACTTTTTGCCAGATAAATACAGATGTATTATGAATGTTAATGGTTCAAGGCTACTTAAGAAAATATTTCTGGAAAAAGAGCTTAGGAAGTTGGCTCTCCATCTTTGTTTGGAGATACTCTCCTTATTCATTTGGCTATGTGATCCCAGGATGCTTTTGCTAACACCTCTCATTTTATAAAAATATGTTTATAATAGATCTGTCTTGTGACTTGCACCTTTTTACCAGCAAGCTCAATGCTTGTAAAAGACATTGTCTATGGCACTTCACTCTTGCCTTTGGAGAATATTGTCTTTGCTGCTTATGTTTTTAGTTTTGGTTGTTTTTGGTTTGATTTGTTGTTGGGAGGTGTAGTTGTTTGTTCCTTTGTTTGTTGTTTTGTTGGATTATGGTTTGTTGGGGTTTGTGATTTTTTTGGATTTTTTTTCAGAAGTCTTATATTTATTTCCTGTGTCAGTTATAACCTCCCATTTTCTTAGCTCAGTCAATAAGCATGTTTTCTGAACTAATCTTCAGTCAGAATCAGAGTTGCATGGCTTCTGAAAATGTTATTCAGTTCATGTTGTGTTCCTCTTTTTTTCTGATAGCAAAATCAAAACGTGAGGTTGTTTAGTAGTAGCTTATCCAGATCTTTTACTGCCTCTGAACCCCACCATGGCTATGCATTTCCATAGTGCATTACTTTTTATTTTGAATGTTCACTGAGTTTTAGAATTGTTTCACACAATCTGATTTTTGGATGAAAGTAAGTAGGAGAAATATTGCATCTCTCCTCTTCTCATTGTTTGAATTAATGACTGTCCTGCAGCTATCCATATATGTATTCAGTATTCCGACTCCAATGAAGGATTCTCTCTTTTTTTATTTTATTTTTTTTTTTAAGTTTTCCCCCTGCTGGGGTTTTTTCATGGTATTTTCTTTTCTTCATAGTGAGAACAGTACAAGGATGTGTTCATTCAAATTTCCGAATATCTATTACATGGACCACTCACGTGGTTGAATCCTAGAGAAAATTAAAGGTTTGCAGTGGACAATTTTGTGTCCTGAAAGTATGTGGGGAAAACTGAAGCCAGTAAGGAACTTAATGTGGCAGTTCTGCAGGAGTCAAATCTCTTCACGGATTTGTAGGGACTCTTGGTGATGAGCAAAGCCCATGGAAAACATACTAACCATATTCTAATTGGTATTCCTACTACTGTCCATTAAGGTAAACAGAGTACGTTATTTTCCTGCTGCTGACATAAAAAGGTCATTTGCAAGAGACACTAACTTAAAAAGCAGTGTCACCACTAATGGAAAGAAAAAAAGATGATACTTAGGTATATTTTTGATAGCTTTCCTCAAATTCTGTAGGCAGCTGAAACTACATTACTTATTCAAACTTCTGGATCTCCGATAATGTTTATAGAGGCAGATAAGGATTTTCAAAAAATGAGGTTGAAGCAGGATGGACACATTTTCAGATACCGATTTCTCTGACAAAGTGCCATTTGAACTCTTCAGGCACGTTTCAGTATTTGGTAGTAGTAGGATCCTGTAAAGAACAAAACACTTCTTAATGAGGTCTGCATTTTATTTCTCTGTCTTTATATGGCACCCCATGGATCTAAACATTTTGATATATTATTAAACATATAAAACTGACAGTAGAATTCAAGCTCAGTAATTATAAAACACTCCCTTATCTCTACACAGCTCTAAGTTTGTAGTAGGATAAACATTTAAGAGAATGTTTCATCTTCAACAGAACAGACAATTTAATTTCCATCTTGTATGATATATTTTCCTACCCATGGAGTACCAAAATGCTTTACAAGACAATCAAGTAAATACAAAAGTGAAAATATGGACACACAGTAATTTGTATCATGTTCAGCAAAGCTAAATCATAGTTTCACTCCAAAAAGTGGATAAAGTCCTTTGTGCTCAGTGAAAATAGAAGTCATGGACTTCAGTTCTCTTTGGTTGACTTTGAGCTATTCCTTCTTACTGCAACACAGAAAGGTCCCCATTTTTTGAAGAGTTTCAAACAAAGGTACAAGGAACATAAATCAAAAGGCTGATAGTTTGATAGCTGGTTATGTTGCAATACAGTACTAGGCTTATTCACAGCATCTAGAAAGGTAACAATTTTATATATACAACAAATTAAACAATAAAAAGCTTTACCACGCTTTCCACTAGAAAACAAGAACAGCACTTATGAGGCATATGGTCCACCATTATTGACTCTCAGCTCTTTCTTCAGAGACTGAAGGAGTCCTTAGTAGTTTTGAATCCCCTTAAAGCATAAATGGATATTCACCTTCCATCTATTCAGCTGCAAAGAGAAAGGAAAAAGGAAACATGGTGCTTGAAACAGTACAAATGCTGTTGACTGAGATACTGGTCATGAACCCTCATGCTTACAGAAGAGACTGGTGGCAATGAAATACACTGAAAGAAAGGGAGAACAGCCTCAAATGGATTCATTGTGCTGTAAGTACTGTTGCAGTTACAGAAAAAGTCAATCTTCTAAAATCTACAGTCCAAACTCTAGATTTGCTAGACATGAATGGAACTTCAGAAGAACTGCTTGTTACCTTTACATAAGAACGTTCAATAAACTGCACCAGTAGGGAATAAACCTGCTCCTGACAAATTATTCTGTTTGACATTGAGAACTGCAGGCTTGCAAATGCAGCTCTGCAAGTCAATCACTTGAGATGGTCTGGACAGTTCAGTCTGTGGGTTGTCTTATTGCTGTGCTGCAGCTGCTGCCCTGGAACAGCAAAAATACACAAGACTATCCTCAAAACTAAGGCTTTATAAATGAGCTGGCATGAAAATCCTTGATTTAAAAATGTTGTTCTCAGTGTGCCGTTCTCAGGGAAAAATATTCTATCTGGTCAATTAACAGAACAACCAAACTTGGCACATTTACCACACGAACATTTTTTACCAATATATTTGCAAGGCTCTTTGGTCTGAAAGGACTCGGATCTGTTGAGATCCTAGTTCACTGAGACTTTCAAGTAGCACCCACGATACAGAGCTTGATTGTTAATGAACTGTTCTACCTATGTAACTAATGAAATGGAATTTTTCATACCTTGGTTAATCCAAACCTTAAAGTTATTGAATTTCGTGGGGTTTTGCTTGTTTGTTTGTTTTTTGGGTTTTTTTTGGGGTTTTTTTGAAACCACAAAATCATTATATTGTTTTCTTTGGTTATGTTATGAAATCCTAAACTATCTCTTCTGTTGGCCATTCATGTGCATCACACCATAGGAGGAAAAAGGAAAAGCAAAGGGGGTATATTGCTGATTTTATCTGTATTTCAGATATCTATTACCACTCTCCTTTTGAAATACAGCCTGCATGAAATAAGAACCTCTGCTAACACTAATGCTTTATTTTGGCATTCACCTTAGTGTCAGACCCCCCCTATACTCTATCTATAGTCATCTGCACTGTAGTGTTTTCATTGCCTTCCAATATCTAATGAGCAATTGTAGAGCAGCCCTAAAACTGTGATGGAAAAATTATCTAAGCTTCATATAAAATTTCCAATGCTACCACTCTTCTGAGGCTGTCTGATTTTTGGTCCGTGTGTATTTTTTGTCTAGAAGTGACTGGGAACATTTTTACAAAGGTTTACTGGATGTGAATAAATAAAAATTGACCTGAGGGTTTAAAGCTTATAACTAATGGAAAATTATTAATAAAGTCATTTTATGGAGGAGATTTTACCCACTCAGCACTATTTGAAAGACATTTTTCATATAATGAGCTAACTGCAAGTACTTTTGAAAATAGATAAAAGGAAAAAGTTGGAACCTTTACAAGGAAACTTAGTATCTCACCTGGCAACTCAGAAATGTGCCTTGTCATTCTCTTAACTATGTCAGGCAGAATCACTTACTCTGCTTGTCACTTTTGAAAATACTTTGAAAGCTACTGCTGTTCCCAGAGAGGATAAGGACATGAAAATACAGTTAATTGTGAACTACAATTTGATCAATGCTGGCACAAGGAAGAGTACCCTGGTCATAGGACAGGTGGTGTAAATTTAAATAGCTTGGCTTCAAATTTCAAAATCTCAGTTTGTGATTTTAGATGCCCAGCTAAAGTACCCAGAGATGGATGCTGAAGTGTCTCATGTCTTTCACAATACTTTGTTCTTCAGTAAAATCACCACTTATTTTGACATCTTAAACCCTACTGAGCCTATAGAAAGCTCATACACCATTGTCCAGTGCTATAAATATAACAACTTTCTCTCTTCTGGAAATGTTTCTCTCCTATACAGAATTTCTAAGCTGTTCCAGCCTGATTTATGTTCTCTTATGATTTCTGCAAATACTTAGTGGGCTAAGCCGCAGTCACAATCCCTGTTTCTTTTTCATGCTACATCATATATGAAAACAAGCTGTTGTTTAAGGCAAAACAAAAATTGATTCATTCATTTTAGTAGCTAAATATGCATTATTTTTTTGGACACTGTTTGCTGTCAATACTGATAGCTTTCTACCAAATTCTCAGTGTCCAGAGCTTGACTTTTCCTAATGGGCATCAAGTAGACAGCGTTGCACAGTACAAGAAGCAAAACAGCAATTCCAAGTTGTAAGAATAAAATATGAGGTAACTTGCAGTCAGGCCTGTGATATACTGAATGTGCCATTTCTGAAGCATTCTTTGGGAAAAAGAAAAAGGTTGTTTTTTTTTTTCCCCTTTGCACTACCTACTGTGTTCATGGTAATATGAACTTCTCTGCAGGATAAATTACTATAAACCGAGTTTCACTACATTAATTTTTAAAAAGTTTACTGTTCATATTTGAAATGAAATATAAGTATTAGTCTACATCTCAGCCTTTGTGTACTGGCATTCAGATATAGCATATAGCTTTTATAGCCTTACTGTTGTATCTATTAACCAATGATGTATTTTTAAAAGCATTTAATGCATTAAATCTTTATTTTCCATCGAGACCTCCTTCAGTAATTTCCTGGAGTAGTAATTGTGTAAGCACCTCAGCAATAACAGTAACACTACACAGTAATTAATACTGCATAAGAAGTCAGATTAGCTGGTATTATTGCTTCTTGTTCCTGAGTTTTCTGAATATTTTCTGATTTTCAGCTTTACTATGTTTTAATTAATATCTCCTATTCTCTATATTGCACCTGTGTGAAACTGTACTGTTCTTCAAAAAAGTTCAGTGAATATTAAGTAGGTAGGAAATATTGTTTTCATCTATTAAATTAAGGTGTAGAGAAAAATGTGTGCTTTTTTCTGTTGTTTGTTTAAAATCCTGAAAATAGGATAAATCAGCACTTTTTAAGTATATGGATTTAGGACGAAAAGTTCTGAATTATTGAAGTGACCCTTCCTGACACCTCTAAATTTATAAATGGAGCTATCTTACCCTTGGCTTTTATGGAGTCTGTGTTTTCTAATAACAGCAAGTATAGAAGTTGGAAGGAAACTTTGTTGTCTTAGCAGAGGAACAAAGCTGGTGGTAGACAAAATCCGTGCAAATGCAAGCCCTCCCTTTCAATAATTAAATAGTAGGAATAGCTTGAAAACAGCTCCACAAGAAATAGGATCCCTGTGGAATTTCTACCTGCTCCTACTTTAAATTTTTGTTTAGGAAAGTTGTTTCCACTGTGATATAAAACTGACTTCTCAGCAAAGCAATACTGTAATTTGAAGTGAAACAATCACTAAAATGTAGGAGAAGGCATACATACATATTTAAAACTTCCAGCCAGTGTGAGGGGAAGTATATGTCAATAGGAATGGAAAATGAATGCTAACTAGCAAACATAGCAATAAAACATATGCTACAAAAGCCATAGTTTGGGGGTTTCCTTTAATACAGCAAGAAATCACATCAGTTCAAAATCAATACTTATTGCTGCTGGATTCAAGTGTAGTGAACTGTACATTCTTAATCATGAGCCTAAATGCCTCCCTGCCAAATGTATGCATGTGATGGATGCTGTGCAGCTTGACAGGAGTTGCATTTTAACATTTGCAAATGACTGTGCACTTAAGAGAAAAGTTGCAATTCTTCTTCCTAATTACAAAAGCACTCTCTGTCAGGTAGGGAAGAGAATCTCGCTTCTATGTGCTGGCATGTTATTTTCATAAACTATTCATTGCTTGCCATTATATTGACATGGATTTAGGATTCAGTGGAGTCAAAACAAAGTGCCACTTTAATCTGATTTTTTTTGGTCTTGTCAGCTAGGTATATTCTTTTTTTTTAAATGCATGTTAGTGTACACACAAGTATGATAGTCTCAAAATACTGCCTTAAACTCATAACATTCTTATTAATTCTTTACTGTATATATATCATGACATCACTGGGGAATATATTTTGTTGAGGTTCTATCTCTTAACTATTTAAAATTAATTGTTTTGATGATTATATTTTTTCCCCCAAATCTATAGAACTAATAAAAAATTGAGGTAACTATTTAATTTTCTAATAAAGTTCTGTGAATACTCAGTTTCAAAAATTTTTGTCCAGGTAAGATTTCCTATAAAATTATCAAGCAATTCTTATTTGTGAGGTAATTCTTCCAGTGTTTTTATGGAAAGCATAAATGATGGGAGGTCTTAAGTTACTCTCCACAGGTGTGGCTCTGTTGCTTTAAAGAATGATGTTGGTTTACAGAAACTACAGAAGTGCTCTAGTGTCGTACAAAATGCTTTGCACTAAGGTGACACTGCCTTGCAGGGGGCAAAGTAAAGTCATCAAAATATTCCAACAAGTTTTGACAGCTGCCTGCATAAACTGAGTGTTGTATCTGTGCATTTTGAGTAAATCACATACTGTGTCCTGTCAGAAATTTTTTAACCTCATACACGTGCTGCTACCTGCTGAAATACTCTTTGCTTTTCCTGGATAGCTGGGAGGGGTGAGAGGGGTTGGGGCTCTTTAACTCAATTATTTTCTTCTCAGATATCTAACAGGATATGTGTACATCTATTCCCACACACATATATGTGCATATTGACTGAAATACCTATCATTACTGCAATGGTCCAATGTTTCTTGTTATTAAAAAAAAACAAACATAAATCACAGAACTTTACTATTTTGTGGTTTTGGATTATGGTATTTGCAGCAGATCATCCTGCAGACTTTTAGTCCACCAACCTCCAGTGTGAATGGTTTGGTTTCTTTTCAACCTGGCATTTTTGTCCATGTGAGTGCTTCTAAGTGTGTCCTAAATTACTTGTTTATCCATGATTGCAAATGAGATTCTGGAAGAGAAAAAGAATGTGAAAGGTAAAAGCTAAAATAAAAAATTGGGACCAGCAGAAATCTTGACTCTGTTGTTGGCAGCCTGAAAACACTTTTGTTGAATGCAATTATTCTATTAAAAAACTGTTTTGTTGTAGTTCACAGGTCGCAGGATAATTAATGAGAAAACTTGGTCAAAAAAAAGGACATTTGGATTTTTTAAAAAATTTTTTTAATCTGTTTGTGTATTGTATTTATGCTTTCAGGTGCTTTATACCTAAAAGAGCTGAAAGGTCACATGGTGGATTTGTGAGAGCAATACAGCAATGGCAAAATGTTGTGAGCAATGTGCTAAGGCATCATACCCTCAACCAGTGGGGTGAGATGGCATACTGTCTTCATTAACCTGTCTTGTCTTTGACACTGCTGTAGTGGGGACCTCAGAATTGAGCAACAGTGTAATCCTTGTGACAGAGTCTCTGAGAAAGTGATATAACTTCTTTTGATCTGCTCTTCTTTCTGTCTACTTCTACTGCAGCCTTTATTTCTGTTTTTCAAACCTTCCTGCTGGAGTATTTTTTAGAAGGTAAATAGCACTTTTCTCTCCTAAACTAATGGCTTTGGATAGAATAGTCAAATTTATTCTCAGATCTATCATTATGCAATTGAAATACATAGGCCATTAAAGACCTGCTGCTAATGAAACAGTCTTGTTACTCTCTTTCCATGAGATCTAGGGGTCAGCTCACTCAGGGGACTCCATCTGCTGCACATGCAAGAGCCCAGGTTTCTACATCCTCCAGCACAGTCCTCTAAATAATGGTGTCTATTGGCATTTGGTTTGGCCCTCCAGGCTCCCTGCTGCTATTTCCTTGTACATGTCTCCACATACCATGAAATCATGTGCCATCACACCCCTGCTATTGTGTGCCTCTGCACACCAGCACAGCCTGTGCTCATGTCTTCAGCAACTCATGGTATCTTTTGTCCTTCAGCTTTCATTTTGTTACCCCTAGACCCATGCTTTGATCTTTCATGGTTTTTTCACATTTGTCACCCTAGGAACCCATGTGTCGAATGTCTGCATCCTTCCTACTGAGTTCTCCTGGCTCCCCTCCCCTTCTGCCCTGTGTCTGCAGGCAGGGGTGCTGGCCCTGCCTCTCACTCAGGTGTCCAACAAGCGCTGGCTCCACTGGGCTGTGACAGTCTGGGCACATGGGAGGGGAGCACACAGTTGAGGCCAATTTAGGCTGAGGGACAGCGAGTTGCTCTGCATCCCCTCTGCCATAGTAAGCACCCCAGGGCAGGTTTCGGCACTGTTTATGAAATGCAGGTGACAGGTGGTGATCAGGGTTCTCAGGAGGCAGCTGAGGCGTGGCAGGGCAGCTCAGGCTGCTTCCCCCAGGCAGTGGCTCAAGCAGCCACTCCTGCTGTGGATGGTTGGCATCTGAACTGCACTGCTCCTCTACTGCAGGAAAAACCATCACAGGAGCTGCAACTGAGCTGGCCCCCTGGCCTCTGCTCCTCACTCCTGTCAAGGGCCAATAGGTGACCTTGGCTGAATCTCTTAATCTGCATGTATGTTGCCTTCCCTTCTGTGAAATCTGGGTAATGCTATCAAATTGCCTGGAAAGCTCTCTTAAGAACTAGTCAGAAGTAGACAATAGAAGAGTTAGGTTTTCCTAATTCATCATAAATTTGCTTTCCTGACAGTCACTACATGTCTTTGGGGTTCACTTTCTTTGTTACTCTGAAGTTAATTATTTTACTGGTGTCTTACATTTGTGCAGCTGTATCTTTGGATCTTAGCTCATGCCCAGTGTCTAAATGTAAACACATGCCTACTGCCCTTACTTTATACAATGATATTTCTTTGAATATTTGTTGTCTGTCTAATGACTTCTATAAATTCTTTGGGAACTAAAGTTGCTAATTTTCAATATAAAACTGAGCACAGAAATCCTATGTTGTGTGTCTGCATGAATTTTATAGTATGTCTTCATTTTGTTTTCTTGCGAACTTGCCCTACAAGGAGATAAACAATCTTGTCCTGATGGTTTCAAATGAACTGTTCATGTATTTAAGTGTGAATGAGATAAATATGTGCTTTGTTGAATTGGCTTCTGCTGGACAAAACTCATTAAAATTTAGTTCTTTTGCTACTCTGAGATGAAGTCCCTTTCATGCTGAAGATAATGACTGAAATCACAGGGGGCAGTATTTAAACATTTGCAAAATTATACATTTAACTTGTATCTATCCACCTTTTGTAACATAGATGATATTGTGTAAAGGTATTTTTTATTTTTTGTGGGGGATTATTTGTTTGGGTTTTTTTGAAAGATTGTTATTATCTGCAATTACCAGAGAATGTGCCTAGGTTTTTTTTTTCTCCTCTATGAACTGATATGAAACTAGACACCCACCTTATATGCATCATTTTATCCTAACACTAGTTTTTACTTCCCATGGAAAAATAGAGGTTTGTAGCACAACTGCTGACATCCTTAACTATAGTATGCTACTAGGCACTGCTATAATACAGTACATATTTCTTTGTGAAAGAAATGAAAGCTGCAATAATAAAGCTTAACTTTATGGTATTGAAATTTGCTGTGTTTGTACCTCCAGGGAGAAAAACAATTAGAGAAAGACAATCTACCTAAATAGGCTGGGAAACTGAATTGCTCTGTCTATGCTTCATTACCCTCCCTCTTTCTCATCTCACACTTTCCACAAATAGCATGATTATGTTTACCTGACATCTTCATGCTTCCCTGCTGAGCAGGCTGAGGAAGCCTTCCAGCTGAGATCAGCAGTGCTTCCTATGGGGAATGACTGAGGGGTTTTTTGTTTAAAGGATACAATTCTTCAGCTATTTCAGCAAAGAACTTCAGAGTGTGCCTGGATACTGATAGGGAGCAGAATAAATGAATTGCCAATGGGTATTTTTTAAAAATGACCCTTGGCTGTTACAAATACTATCCTGGCTGATGTTAATACATCCTTAGTTGCCTGATAGAAAGGCATGGCCTGAGATGCTAAACATCATCTTGGTGACCTTCATAACTGATAGAAAGCCTGACAAATTTTTCATGAAGATGCCTTTGAGCACCAAAACAACAGTCAGCCCTAAGAGTGGCACTGAAATAAAATGCCCTTTTACAGATAAAAGTCTTAATAGAGAGAGAAAAGATCTGGGATGAGGCATGCTGTGAATGTTACCAAAGGGCTTTTCATTGACTCCCTTGAAGAGCTGAATCATAAATCCAGAACAAAAAGACTTGGGAAATACAGAGGTTATCTTTACAAGGAACAGGTATTTTATTTTTCAGACTTGCCAGGTAACAGAGAATTCAGCACTTTCCTGTTCTGAGTTGCCAAGTTATAAATCTAAATAACTTAACTACAGATAAATGGTCTCAATTCCTCAAATTAGAAACCAATATTACATGTGAGAATTAATGACTTTTCATTATGCATTACCATCTACATTAATAAACTATGACTGTATTAGTCTTAGCAGCAGCATACAAGTCTCTTTTTTTGTAGCCTTTGGGATCTTGTTCTAAATCTAGCTTTAATCCAATGCTGCATTAGCTGCAGAATAACTGAATTTGAATTAATTTGCATTTTAGTTTGAAGCACTCAACTACTCAGTCAAAACAATATTGTGAAACAACTAGATACCTGTGTAAACTCTGAGTCTATATGCTATAGGCTTAATATCAGCAGCCTAAAACCCTGCTACCTCATTTGACTTCAAAATGTTTGAGCTCAAAATTGACTGGAACAGCTTTTTTGTCTTTCTGCTTTTCTGTATTTGAGTCCTACAGTGCCCATGACCTGAACTTGCTCTTCAGGTGCCAAAAACAGCTTCTGGTCTCAGAATGACTAGAATTAGAGCGTTTTTCTACACTTTACAAAATGTCATCAAATTGGAAGTGTGGAATTAATAAGCACCTTGGCTTTTCTGCCCTTTCACTTGTAGTTTCTCTTGCGTGTTACAGTTAAATGACCAGGCAGCTATCCTGAACTTTCCTTAAAACATGGACTATGTTAAATTAAAATCTGCAGATTTGTTGGTGTAGGGGTTTGGGGGATGTTTGTTTGTTTTGATGAGCAGTAATGTAATGAATCCCACCTTCACATTAGGGAAAGACTCAAGCCAGGCTAGTTCAGATCAGAATTATTAACCTGGATGAAAGCAGGATTCCCTTTCTGACTGCCTCCAAATTCAAGCTCCATCATCTCAAAGCTAAAGCCTCCTGCAAATTTACAATATGACCAACAATCCTGGATCTGTTAGCAGTTCTGTATTAATCATTTTGGGTGTCACATTGTTATGAAAGGTGTGCACAGACAGGCAGGTACCTTATAGTTCATATCTCAAAGGATCCTGGAACTAATTTATTTTAGGATAAACTCTGCAGGACCTACGCAACAAGCACAGTCATTTTGGACGTCAGACTACAGTAGTGACAGTGTGGTTCCCATCTCCAGAAACTCATAAGAAAACATGTCTCAACATACCTGGAAAAATCAGCAAGATATTTACGATTCATTTCATGTGCAATGACCAAAATCAGGCTATTGACCCCCTGTGCGTGTTACAGCAAGAGAGTGAAGGGCAGCTATGGCAATTTAATAAACTAATGTCACACAACTTGCTCTCATTCAGTGACAATACCTAGAGGTCTGTGCATTTTACATTACACTGATCTAGAGTCAGATCCTTCAATTACTAATAAGTAAAGGATTTAACAGAACAGTATTATTGCATTTTAAACTTTGAAACACTTGTACAACTGTGTAGCTTACACAAATAGTCTTTAATACTTTTCTATAAACAACACAGAACAATTTAAGGGCCCAGACTATCAGCTGTGATTTGTATGTCTGTGGCTTCTCTATTCTTAGTGCAGCTATAAACAGTAATAGCTGGTTACAGTTTCAAGGGATTTTCATGCCAGCATTACCTGGAACAGAGTGACTCTTTGGACTTATGCCCTGTCTCCTGTCTACAGTTTTTGCCTCCCAGTGCCAAGAAAGTATTGACAGGAGCCAGGATTGCCTTTCACAGATTACCTTAGGCCTTAGGAACAAGCCACTTAAACAATTTTGTTACCTTTTCCCCTGGTTTGTTTCCCGTGCCGTGCAGGTTTGCCAGTGGGAAGTGTGGACTTTTTTGTTCTCTGGTGGAGCTAATTTCTAAAGTTATCACACTTCTATCATGGAGTTCAACAGCATTTAACTTAATCAACCTTTTTATTATCCTATCAACAATACATTGTGGGGGGGTCGTTTTATGTAAATAGAGTTAGTTGTGAGACTTAATGCTCAATTATGCACAGAGTAATCAGCTGAGGATCTAGACCTTAAGGTGGGAGGGTGAGCACTATGCAGAGGTATGACCTAGCTCTGAAACAACGACCTCTACAACTTCAAACCACATGGCCACCTTCAGGGGGTGCTTTGCTGACCCAGTTAGTCCTGGCAGAAGGCAGCACTGATGTAATTTTGCTGCTTTTAGAAACCAACCTGGCGCTTCTCTGTAGTGAAGTGCTCTGCCAAGTGGCTCTACCAGGTCATTCAGAAGTAGATTGGAGATTTCTGTGTTGCAGCACATTTTGCAGTGCTGGGTTTACCTGGAGAGTCCTTCCCTATGGTGTGTACTGTGAGTTAAATTAGGGGTTGGTTAGATGCATTGGAGGTTTCCAGGTTTTTAATGGTATTAAAAAGAAATGAGAGGGTGAAAAAAAAGAGGGAGAGGAACGAAGTACACCTTGCCAACCCTGTTTTTTGAGGAATAGTAATAACTAAGTTCATTATTAATAACCGAGTAAAAACTGTTCTGCACTAAATATATTGAGTCAGCTTTGTGATGTGTGTCAATTTGCCTAGTTCCACTGATTAAAGGAAAAGTGCAGTGATTTACACCTGTGTTGACTCAGCACACTTACCCTTGTAAGTAGCCTGTAATAAAATAGACAAATAAATAAAATAAAAGCACAAATCCTGTACTCTATAGATATTGCTTAAATAATTCATTATAGCTGCAGGGATAGAAGTAAACACAAAGAAAACTGCTTGCCTTTTGAAATACTAGCCAGAGCAAAGTCTTTTATTTTTTCCTGTTTTGTGTAGTTCATATTTTCTTCCAACGTACTCTTCAAGAACTTATAAAAGTGCAAAACTTTAGGTTCTCATTCATCTATTCAGTGAAGCTGACATAATCTAAACGTTGTCCACATCTCCTAGTACTGAAACAAGTGTGGTTATGCAGCATATTAAACTGTAGTTTATTTATTGAGTTAGAGAATATCTCTGGGCTCTTAAACCTCTGTCTAGCTTCTCAGTGATGGCTCTCTGTCATCAAGTTGCTCAGCTTGCTTTAGTGCTGTGATGGAGCTGCACTTCAGCTGCATCACAAACGTGGCCCTTCCACCTGAGTTGTGCTGTGTGGCTCTTAAGGGCAATGCAGACATAATGTTAAATGGCTACTGTTTATCGAGTAGTGACATAGACAGGGATAGGAAAAGGGTAAGAAAATTACCAGGCTATGTTTATGTGCACCCCATTTTCAGAAACATTGCCTGCATGGTGCTGCTAGGTGGGAAAAGCCACCCCTTGGGAAAATAAAGCGTTAATTTTTGTCCTTGTAAAAACAGTGGAAAATATTTTAAACGTTTAAATATGTCCAGAATAGTAGTGTGTAAGAAGTCTAAACTTTTATGATTTATATTAAAAGCATGAAAAGCAGGGTGTGAAATTGTGTAGTTCAAAAGCTGCAATATTGGTTTAGAGCAGCAGTCTCTGGTCTAAGCTATCTGTACTCTGCCTGGTGTCCAAGGTGAGCAGAAGCCAAGCAGCCAGGTGCTGAGCTGAGCTTAGCTGAGGATAGCAAAGCTGTTGAGCCTTAGCACTGCTAACATCATCACACAGCCCTTGAGTCTGGGCTGGGCTGCACTGTGAGTGGGATGTGGGCAGAGCTGCTCTCCCCTTGCAGCTGCCTGCAGCACCCTTTGTTGGCTGATGTTATCCTCTGTCAGATAAACTGTGCCAACAGAATGCTGGGGCATTTTCCTATGTGAAAGTGGATTAAATGCAGTCAGATACAAGTCCTTAAACTCAGGAAACCGTTATACCCCTGAATCAGGGCTGTTGAGTCTGATAAGAAAGTATTCCAAGCACTGGTTTTTTGTCTCCCTCTGTTTCTCTCTTTACTGTTGTAAAGGCAGTATGCATAAATAACAAATGTGAAATCTCACCCACGTTTAAATACAAGAAAAAGTATTTACTGACTTGACTTTGTCTGGGATTTACCTGAGGATATTTATTACCTTTTTTTTATATTTCCATTTATGATATCTGCTATAAAAGAACAGCACTATGCTGCCCAGCAGTGTCATAGTAGCTGTAAGAAGTATCTTTTTGCAATCCCAAATACATGTTGCCCATAAATAATTACAGAAAATTTGCATCTTGTTCTAGGATATCTGCTCTTTCTTCCTCTGGTTGTGTTGTTGTCAGCATCTTTCTTCATTTTTGTTTCTCTGACTGTCTTACAGGACAGCAAAAAGCAGCTGGGAAAGTGTCTCCACTTATCTGTCCCAGTAGCCACTGGAGGAATGAAGATTTGGACATAGGAAGTCCTATAGTCTTCATTGTAAGCATGGTTTCAATTTAAAATGGTACAATATCCACAACATGGAAGTTGTTTCCTTCCAGCCAGGTGGCAATGATATTTCCATGTGCATAACATGCAGTGGAAGCTTTCCAGTCCTCAGAAAAGGAAGGCAAAGGCATGGCAAGACAGCAAAGATGAACAGATGGCTCAAGGGTAAAAGCTGTGAGGAAAGTCTGAGGATGTCTGACCATTAGGAAGCATTCATGGAACAGGAGTTCCTCTGGACTGATGGACTCCACTGGAGCAGCTGGGCTAGTGCCTTTCTGGGGGTGAGCTAGGCATGGCTAGTAAACAGACTTAAATAAGCAAAGGTGACAAAATAAAAAACATAACAAAGGGTGAAAGATACTGGAGAGTAGAAGGATGATCAGGGAAAAAGCAGTGTGTGTCATGATGAAATAGATGCAGTGAAGGAAAATTAAGAGCTGTTTCTTTACTGGGTTTCAAAACCAACTGAAATGTTTTTGTAATGATGCAAGACAAATGGGCAAAAAGGTGGAAGAAAGATTTGCTGGTGGAAAATGTGAAATTGAGTGTCACAGGATACCAGAAATATAGATTCACAGTGCATGCTCTGTGGGGTACATGATACAAAGGAAAGAGAAAAATAAAGGTAGAGATCCTGGTGTGTGTTAATACAGGAATAGATTGTCAGCAATACCACCCATCTGGGTCAAAATCACTTGCAGCAAGAAGAAGATGAGAGCATTACAGAACTTTGACTCTAAAAATGATAGAGACATAAATGATGTAGGTGACAAAGACAAATCAACTAATTTTAGCATGACTTTGAGAAGAGTTGATATTTCCTGGAGCCTGTAAAGTCTGTTGCAAAACAAAGAGGCTCTAGTCTTCAGGACAGCCTAGAGAGATATTAAAAGAAAACAGAAAGCTTACAAAAAGCATATAATGGAAAATAAATCTATGGTTTCTTGAAGAGCATATATCTAATGAGATCTGCTCGAGGTCTAACTTGTGAAGGAAATTAAAACAGGCAGTGAAAGACATCTGTATGGAAAAGAAGTGGTAATGAATAGAGGTAAAAGTTTGATATGACTCCAAAACTATGTGAACCAGTTGCCTAGGGAATCTATGAGAATGATTAATGAGAATGTTGTAGCACACGAATGCAGGGATGGATTAAGAAATTAGCACTACTAAATGAAAAGCAAAACTGCAAAAATTGACACCATTCAGGCCATAGGAAACTTGCACAATTTTCATTCTAGAACTGGGGCAGTTCCCAAAAAAATCCCATTCCCCTTTTTCCAGCCTTCCTCTTTGTATTTGGTTCTGTGTAGTACTTTGCTACATGGGCTTCCAATGGAGTTTTCTTTCCCCAGTGGATCTCTTTTCCTTTAACTAAAAGAAGGAAAGTCTGTGGGTTATATAAAATGCCTTTTATTTAATATCTCCTGGATAATACTTCAAGAGAACCAATATGAAAAATAACCAACCTTCTTGAAATCTTCCTTGAAACCAATATCTGATTTCAAAGCACTATCTAACAGTAGAGTTCACAGACTTTAAGAGAAAGTTTTTAAACACTGTGCCTGTTCCAACATCATTTTGTCTTTGGAGATATAATTACAGCCTAGATTCAGAGTTATGTAGCTTTTATATACCCCTTCTCATTCTCAGACATACCTTGATCAATCTAAGCAAGCTTGATTTACTTAAATCTCTGCTCTTTCCTTTCCCTGAGCGCTGTTAGGATACACTGCGATTCTCTGTTCTTGAACTACTGCAGTCATACCCGTGGCAAAACATTTCCTAACCAAAAGTATCCCCTTTCTCAGAGTTAATGTTACCACCCCCAGGCCAGCAGAGTGGCAGAAGTGCTTTTTTATGAGAGTCACTCATTTGGACTGAAATTTATTCTTTTAGAAAAGACAAGCTCAGGCCTCTGTGCTTGTGTAACCTATTTGCAATATGCTGGGTTTGGGCTGACCCTCTGGAATATTTCCCTCTCTACCTTTCAAACAGCGACTATGTATTTTTTTTTCTGCATATGCACAGCATGTCTCAGACACATTTCCTGGTACTGGTTACTGTTACTGAAATATGAAATGTCATAATGTCCTGGTTCCAGCCAGGACAGGGTCAATTTTTTGCAGTAGCCAGAAGGGGCATGGCTAGGACGCAGAGGTTATTCTGTACCATCTCTCACCTTGCCGGGGGTAGTGGGGGGAAGGGGTCCCTTCCAGTCACATAACAGGGTAGTAGTGCCAGTTCCAGGATGAGGAATTGCGTGTGAATTGTTTGCCTCTCTTGTACCCTTTGTTATTGATACCGCAGCTGCTACCGTTCATTTTATTGTTCCATTGCTGTTTACAGTAGTAAATCGTTCTTATCTCAACCCATCATCTTTATCTTTTGTGCAGGGGAGGGGAGTGGGGGAGTCAGGGGGTGGCATGAGATTTGGAGGTCTTTTGGCAGGAACATTAAATTGAGGAATGCCATTCCTAAATCACAACATGATATTGCAGTGCTTTATGCACAGGGGATCTTCTCAGTCTTTGGGGATGGGACAACATTTGACATTGCTGATGGAAGAAAGGGTATTTGAAATGAAAAAAGACCTCTGAAACTGCAAAGATGTCTACAAAACAGAGGTATTGACTTTATCCATGCTGATAAGGTCATGGCATAGGTCATGGAGTAAGCTAGGTTGGTGTCCCTTATGGCAACGAGTATGTGTTCCTGGATTTACTTAAGAAAACATTTACTTGCACTCTATCAGCTTCCTCACGTTCAGGTGCATTCTTGTAAATGTTTGTCAAAACCTTTTCATTTTTTGGTTGAAAAATTTGAAGTTACACAGCAATTTTTACAATTTGGGGTATCATTTTCATAGAGAGCAGCATAAAAGCTCATTAGCAGTTTAAGTCACTTAACTAGAGAAAACTGGATATGTGGTACTTAAAAAAAATACTGAGGTATGTTTGGCTAAAACATTGTCAGCCTTTTCTGCTGCCTCTACCTCTTCTCAGACAAACAGCACATAAGCATGTGCCCACATGCCTGGGTATGAGAGCAAGAAAGATAAAGATACTTCCTTTGTATTTTGGCTGAAATCCAATGTTTTATCCCCAAGAAATGTAGACTAGGGGGGGAAAAAAAAAAAAAAAAAAAAAAAAAAAAAAAAAAAAAAAAAAAAAAAAAAAAAGCTGTTTTTTCAACAGCTAAAAGGCAAAATATAAAATGTTATTTTTTAATCTGAAAATAAATTTCCTTCTGGACCCCACAGACTGTGTGCATTCCACACATTTATCCCCATCTCTCACTGATCTTTTTTCAGAATTGTGTTTTGTAGAAATGATGTGGAAATGCCCGAGAGCTCTGCTGGGTCAGGAGCTGCCACAGCTATGGAGGGAGGGAATCAAGCAGGCAAATTTATGACAGTTTGACATTTCAGATAATAGAGGTCAGTCCTTCAAGTCAAAGTCCCCCTGAGATGAGTGAGTTTCTGCCGGTGAATGTGGGAAGAGCTGGTACCGTTAAATTGTCCCTTTGCTGCAAGTGAAGCATGTGGTGATAGGCTGGAAGAAAAGAATTCCTTTCATTATTGCAAGGCAAATTCTGCTCTCTTTCTGATGTGGATGAATGATCCCATTCATTTCAGTTGTACCTGCTGCTGGAAGAGGAGCAGGATTTGAATTGCTAGAGGAAGGCGTGATGTTGTGAATGAGCTGGAGTGAGATGTATTCATGCAGGGCTCCCCCTTCTTGCACTCTCACAGCTCACATCTTGATGGGCTCCTTACTGTGAATACTGTTTATGACGTCTGAGACCAAATAAATTTAGTCCACTTATTAACTGGTTTTGTGCACTTTTTCAAGTGGAGATTTGATACTGCTTAGTCTTTAGCAGTACTGGTGAGCCCTGTCCCCACTCAGTTGTTGCGTGTCTCAGCCTCAGGCACTTTTGCTGGCAGTTGCAGGAGCTAATAGGATGCAGTGTGATAACAGTATTGGTGTGAGGTTTATAGTGTAATATTTGCTAAGTGTTTTGAAACTGGGACTTGAGAGGTGCTCTGGAAGAGCAAATAAATTAGTATTTGTGTAGTAATTTTCATTAAATGATGTGAGAATCTTTTTATAATTGTATGATAATATCAAATTTAATAAACTATATTGGCCTTTTTTTCAGAACTGGGGATAAAGGCCTCCAAATAAACAAACTAATGACAGTTCTCAAATTAGAAATATGGCTTTATTTGTTTGGGTTTATGTAATTAAAAGTAGATTTTTTTTTTTTCCCTTTCAGTTTGTTCTTGGAACTTCTTCCACTAAAAGTAGTCTAATTAAAACGTCAACAGCTACTCAACTTACTGCTGTTCAAGTGTGAACTGCCACATTTCTTAAATATCTATTTTTGAATTAGCAGTGGAGAAAATATATGTCTAATTTCTGTAGAAACAGAGGTGAGAATTAACTCTAGTCACTTGACCTTCCTGATATCTGGACTGAAATCCTTGCTCCACAGAGAGTTAAGAAACAACATAAAAGCTTGACTGTGATGTGACAATGTAGTAACTTGCTATAAAGAAGCAAGAAATGAAAAGGGGGGAAAAAAAGTGATTTATATTAAGCTGAACTGTAGCATCAGCTACAATAGCTCCTCCTGCAAAGATATGAAATGATTGATTGTTGTGGTCTTTGAATTTCTGTAAATGGTAATCATTAAATTTAATCACATTGGGATTTAATCTAGAGGAAACTATCAGCCCCTTTTCCTACTGAAGACAAAACATTTCATAAATCTTTTAAACTTTTCATTCTAAAAATGAAACTTCCATGTACAAACGTCTGTTTAATGTGCCCCTTCCTTTATGATTCCTTATGAGAAGCAGTCTTCTTAGATTCAATGTCTTGGAGCCAAAAATGTGTCTGCAGTACCTAAAATATGTGCCTGCAAGATCAAAGAGAAAGTCTCTTGTCTGGAAAATATGGGAAAATAAAAAGTTTGTACGTGAGGTAAATACACAATAGTTACATTGTGTACATGTTTATATACTGTATGTAGCTGAGCAACACCTCCTTCATGAAGGATAAATGATAAAAATGTCTCTGAACATGTTTGCAAACATGGTGACTCAGGGAAAAGGATACTGAATTTTCTTTCTAGCTGGACTGTGAATCCTCAAGGTCAAATAGCCCAACCACAGTTCTGTAGATATCTACCTCTTTAGACATCCTGTGTTACTCAGGGCAAAATTGACTCTCACCATAAACGTGGACTTCTCTCCAACCTGGGAGGAAAAGTATGGAGTTGCTCTCTGAACTCCCAATGCACACAAATATTTTTATTTTGTAGAAAGTTAGTTTGCTACATTACAACCTACTTGTACACACACATTTCTAATTTGTGTGATCTCTCTAAAAATTATTTAATCTTTCATCTTGGCCTTGGAAAAAAAAAAAAAAAAAGAGAGAAGAATTATGATTTTCAGGTGATAAAATGGAAGAGCTAGGGAAAGAAAAGCATTCATTTCAAGTAGCTCCCTTCTTTCCCTACCACCCTCTAGTGCTAGCACCCCAGGTGTGAGTGCTTGCACAGCAGCTGTGTCATCCAGCCCTCAGCCAGGCAGACTCCTGAAGAATGCAGTTCCTGGGCAAAATGAGCACCATGGACAATGCCCATATTAATGTTTCATTCAGTATTTTGTTGGATCATCATTGTTTTCAGGTCAAATTAGAATTTTCAGGAGTTCTCGGCATTTTCTAGAAAGAGGAGGTGAAGGTAGAAGGAGTAAAGCCAGGGATTAGGGAAACTAGAGTCCTTGTGTTTTTGTAAACATCTCCAGATGACATCCCAGTACTGCCTTAATGGCTACAAGTCAGAAATTTCCAGTGAGGGACTTAAGTAAAATTATAGGCTCTTGCTAACTCAGAAAACATTGAAAAATTACAAAATTAGGATGAGACAGAGCCAAGCTCAGGAGAACTTAATGTTTCTTATGGAGGGCTGTGTGATTCCAAAGCAAAGCTGAAAAAATCCTTTAGATTAGCTGCTATCTGTGGATTACTAATGTCTGTCAGTCTATATAACATTCCTTTTCTTTTATCCACTTCAGTGTAGTGTTGAGGTTTGTTTTTCTTATTGTACCCTCATAACAATAATTTGTTGAAAATGTCCTTTACTATAAATATTGTTCCTGTAGCTTTACTTCTTTTCAAGGCAAGTTTTTGTGATGGACAACCAGAATCCCAGTGATGGACTCTTTCTTTTGCAGTTCTTGAGAATTTTTTCCTTGTTACTTGTCTCTGCCTGATCTTCTCTGTTATTAATATCTATAGTTGTTAAAAGTTTATTAGCAGAACACTGTTGTATATTACAGCCAGTTTTGCTTTGTTGCACTGATAGTCCTTCAATTAGCTTTTATTTTTTAAAATGGGACATGCATGATATTCTGTGTGTGCTTACTCTGATAAAAATACTTCAAAGAGAAGAGAGAAAAAACATCATATATTTGCTTTCATTTGTTACAGTGGAACTACAAACAAAAAAGTGAAAAAGTGTAATTTTGTACAAGAATATTGTTAAATCTTACAAAAAATATTGCTATATCATCTGTGTGTTAGTACAGAAGGGAATTAAATTAGTCTGACATATACTTCTTTTGCTCAAAAAATCCAGCAACATTGAGGTCAAAAGTTTAAAATTCAGGCCTTATCCACAGCTCAGTGGAGTTTTCTTATTTGGCCATAGTACTGGCTGGATGAGGCTCAGTCATTTCTTTTTGTAATTGATTTCTACCTGTTTTAGCCAAAAAAGGGGAACTTAATTGTTTCTGTAAATAAATATTGCCTTGTTGATTTGAATCTGTAAACTCTCTCTGCAGGAAATTGATATTCTAGAAATCTGTATAATTAATCTGGGGAACTGTGGATGAGAGTCGTGCTGTGGTTCAAAACTCCACGTTCTGATGCCTGATTATGCAGCATCAAAGGCTAGTGACCAAGATATTCTGTGATAATACTGATTACACCAGCAAATTCCTTTATTCCTTAAATATTTTTATTTATTTTCTTTAACCCAAGCCCAAATTTTCACTTAGTCGTATAACTTTCATATTTATTGCAGTCAGATTTTTCCAGAAAATGGTACATCTCCTTGCTCTCCTGGCTTTCTGTTGCTGTAGTGCCATCACTTTGTTTGTTATTTGGTGTCTGGGTTTAGTACACACAAACCATATCTATTTTAGCAAATACTGCAGCCTGTATGAGCAGACTTGTATAGCAGAAAGGTCCATAATGTCCATATTTAAAGGGATTTACTTTGCACTGCTTCAAGCCCCAGACCCACAGTGCCCTTTGGAGACTGGAGCATATCATGTGAAGCTCTGGGGTGGTTATTATAGCTTAGTTTGAAGCAGAAAAAATCCAGTTTGTGCTGAGGCCACCCTGTGATATGAACTGAGGCAGGGACAGTTCAGTAACAGGAGTTGTGGAGTGTAGAGCTTTTTGGCAGGATAGCAACTGTAAAGGTATTTCAGCACCATCTCCTCAGCTTCCCATAAGACTAGATTATACACAAATATGTAAATATTTAGATATATTTATGGTATCAATTAGCAAAGGCCTTCTACTCAAATAAGCAGAATTATTTGCATTAACTGACAATCTGCTTGCTAATTTCAAAATATTATGCTGTACGTAATATTTATTGTTTCCTACTTTGGAAGCAATCATAAAAGATCCCTTACTCAGAGTTGTATTTTGGTATGGATTGCACTGTTCACTTCAACAAAGTAGTAATTCATCAAACTGTCTGGAAACAACAGGTTTCACAGTACCTTAAAATGTGGAGAATGGCAGGTTGTATCTTAGATATGTTTTTCTGACTTTAGTGTGTATGAGAATCCTGAGATTCCCATATGAAGTTCATGAAAAAACCTTTCTTCAGTAAAATTATGTTATTAGAGTATGCAAAAAGATACAATTAAGTAAAAAGGTATAATAGCTGCTGTTTAATTTAGCCACCTGAAATCTTGAGAATAACCCATTTCCTATCCGCTGGCCAGGGTACTAAATGAGGCATGCTCAGTAATTACTGAATTATCCCTTTCAGCAGGGGAAAAGCAACATGGGTGCTAGTCTTTTGTTATTTTACATTCACCCTCATTAGTGTTACTTGCTGCACCTAATAGGCTGATAAATGGGGTATTGCAACTGTCAGTGGCTAAATGGCACTTAATATTCCATTTTGAAGTTCAGGAAATCAGAAGTAGGAGGAGAGGCTTTTGATGGCCATTTGCTCAGTGGCACAGACTTATAATCAAGTAAATTGATGTTGAAGGTTCAATTATGTGGATCTTACCACAAAATGGAGCTGTAAAATTGTACAGTTGATGCGACAGACTTTGACAATATAACCCCTCACCTTATTAAGATTGCTCCAAAATATAGTACTAAAAATTAGAAGTAGACCTCAGTCTCTCATTCCTGCAACATTACTTCAGCTAGGTAATGAAAAGAAGAGGGTGTGGATCAGAGTGCTGCACTTTATTGCAAAATATAGCAGCTCACTGAAGAAGTTTTAAGGTGACAGTTCCTACTTTGAGGAGCTCAAAGGCTGTTGGCAGGCACCTTTGCTCAGGAGAGAGCAGGGAATCTTAACATCTTGAAATATTTACACCAATGGATTCTGTGGACTGCTCTTAGACAACTAATCCACAGTTGTTAAAGCCAATACACATTCAATAAATCCTTTGTAACTCAGAAATTGTTATCCCTAGGTGTAGTTTTCTCTTTGTCGCAGTCTAGATAACACACTGGACACAAGAAACAGCAAGTCCAACAAATTTTGCTGTTGGGCCACAAGAAAAAGCCACTCTGAAGAAAAAGAATTCAGATCCAGGCAAGGAGAGCTTTCACTGATGGATCTGGATGAGAGTCTGGGTTTTAAACACTCCCATTATTTAGAGTTGTTTGTATTTGGACAGCTGTTTCTGACCTTCTCTGATTCTCCCACATAGGTACATACTGTCCGTAGATTCATGAGGAAAAGGTGCTGTAGCAAGCAGCTTAACAGTATGCAGAGTGTAATGTACAGGCTGAGATTTTAAAGTCTGAGAGAAGCAGATTGGCCTCTGCTGAGTCACTGAAGTCCTTCTCTGGGGCTGTGACCTCTTTTCTGGCCCAAACACCATTGCAGGTTTAGGTGGATTCCGAGTCTGCATGCCCTCCTTGCCACTGGACCTCTCTCTAGATCTGAATTTCTCAAGTGTTTTGAGAGCTGCCTTCTCTGCAGCCTCTACCATCTGGAATAGCTTCACTGTGGCTCTCTGCCTCATTGACTCTCTTCTTCATTTCAAATCTCAGTTGACCATTTATCTTTTCTACCTTGCCAATTTCTTTTAATTTCCCTGTCCATCTGCTTCCTCTGTTTAACTTGGTGAAAGCTTTTAGATTGCATTTTTTATTGTAGATGCATGGGGAAACGGTACTGTATTATATATTAACAACTTCCCCAGCTTAAGCAAGCATGCTGGTGGCATCCACTGCAAAATCCTACATCTCCCCTATGTGCTCAGTGTTACACTTTACAAAGTTAGAGGGGGATGTTGAGCTTGTGCTGACAGCCAAAAAAAAGATACCTGCTTTCCTAGGGCTGCAGCAAGTAGAGCAGATGGTATTTTCCCCCGCTTCACATCACTCTCTGTCCTTTCCTTCCTCATGCCCCATTGTTCATTTTTCACACTTCTCTGTTTGGTTTGGATTCAACACCTGCTGAAGTCAATGGAGAATCTCCCACTGACTTTATTTGGCTTTGCCTCATGCTCCCTGCCATCTCCCCTCCCTTCAGCTATGCCTGGACTCAAATTCCAGCTCTGATCTCTCAACAGCTCGGATCCTGTCTGTGCATCACCTCTCCTCTCACTTCCTGCACTTTGCCAAGAGCCTTAGCAGAGCAGGGATGGGGCAAAGCTGTGTGGAATGGATATTGCTTGGGTCAGTAGCTCAAAAAAAAACCTGTGAAAAATTTTTGGTTTGGATTACTCTGAAACAACATATTCACTAGTTTGCCCCCCACCTAGCCAGAAAATGAAACAAGAACATAATCTTACATTAAATATTATTGGAATGAAAATTAAATGTTTTGTTTCACTTGGGTTTTAGTTTTTAATTAAAATGAAAAATCATGTCAAAACAGAAGTTAAGCCTCCCTCTTTTGGAAATATCATAATGAAATATGTTGCCTTTCAGGAAATAATGTAGGCAGTTTTCTATAAATAATTTTTTCCCAAATCATTGGTTATGTTAATAACCCCAAAACATTTTTTTTTGTGGTGAATTAATTACTCAGCTATTTGATGCTATTTCCTCTCCTTTCCAAAACACTGGCTACCCTCTTTCTCACTGAGATCCTTCCCAATCATCCATTTCTTTTGTTGATGTAAAAACAAAAAAGGAAAAAGAGACAGGGTTGCTGTTGCTCTACCATTTAATTTTTTTTTTAACAGGGTGTTTATTCCCTTGATATTTCAATTTAATACAAGACTGGAACAATTGTTATTTTATTCTCTAAATAATGCTGCCTGCATCCCATTGCACTTGAGACCAGCGTCTTGTGACCTCCGGTGGAGGAACCCATTTCAGTAATGAATTTCACTAAATTTTCTGTGATATTCTCCCGTAACAAGAAAGACAAATTCTGTACTTTTTTTCTGTGTGTTCCATTTCCAAGGACACAACAATTGCCCCAGTTAAGTAAAATTAAAATTTCCATCAACTTCATGTAGTCACAATGGCTCCTTGTGCATCAAATAACCTCTGTGACTTTGCTCTCAAGCAACTCCAGGAACGAAAAAAAAAAAAATTACAAAATATTATGGTTGTCATAAGCAGTACCTCAAAAGCAACTCTCTGTACTTTTCTAGACCTGGGAAGTGGTGTGAGTTTTAATTAATGTGGCATCTGTAAGAGTTGTGAGAATTCTCAGGAACTTGCAGGATTTAGCCCTAATAGTATTTACAGTAATTAAGCACACTAATTAAATAACAAAACAACTAATGACAAATTGATTCAATGCCAAATAAAGAGTCAAATAAATGCTTAATTAAAGATGCTAATAAAATCCCCTTCAGCCTTTACAGACCACTCCCTAGGGCTAGAGATGACTTTCTACCTCAGAAATCTTTGTAGCCCTTTACAGCACCAGTCTCTAGGGTTACTGCCTTTTTTAACCTCTGGATTAAATGCTTGTTAGCTAAGCACTGTATAAACCCATTTAAAAACTATCAAAATAATTAAGTTGGATCCAGAACACTCTGTCCCTTCCAGATATGATACACCATGATATTCCCATCTGCATGGATGTTTCCTTTCACTGGAGTATGCAAGGTTTTGTCTAACTGAGCACCTGGGCAGCAGGACAAATGCCTGACCATCAGAGTCCTTAAGCCAATGGCACAAACCACTGCTTAAATTGAGACTGACTGCCTTGCAGATCTGAAGTCAAAAGAGAAAGAGAGAAAGAGCAAGGCCATAATGCAGCCCAGTTTAAGTAGAGTGAGACAGCCATTCTCTAATTCATTATTGATCTTGTTCAGCTCTCTTATTTATCACCAAAGTAAAGCCTAGCAATAAAAATATATTTTAAAAAATAAATATGTTGGAGAATAGGGCTGCTGTAAAAAAATGGCTATTAAGCAGCACTCAGAAGAGAGATCTTTAAGTCAGTATTCAATATTTCTTTCATGTGCCAGGAATCTCTGTGTCACCCTGGCAGATAGCCTCATTAGATATTTCTCTCCTTATCTGAACTTACAGCTTTTTACATTTTGTGTCAATAATGATTAAACAAATGCTTATGAAAGTAGAAGATGACGAGCCATTTCTCAGCCTTTCATAGAAGGTTTACAGAAGAACTTTTGAGCAGACAGATCACCCAGTACCCAATGTATAGTGCACAGCAGCCCTTTCCACTTTTATCTGTAATGTTATTTTGTGATGGGATTGTTGTCTTTGGCGTTGCCAGCAGTTAGTCAGTCTCAAAGTTCTCTTTTCTCCCTCTGATGTGCTACACCATTCCACATTATCTCATCTAACAAGCCAGTGTGATTTCAGATAACACTGCATGTGTTTAACTTCAGAAGAAGCTCTGAGCCCAGCTTGGGTATTTCTTATCAGCTTCGGTACTATCCAGCCCTGAATCTGGGGCAGATGGAAGTAAATGGGATGTCAGTGAGAAGGAAGGAATTCCTTATGCTTGTATAAACTGCTTTTATCTCTGTGCTATTTGCTTATAAAAGAAAGCAGGTTGTGCAGGCTATGAGGGAGTTATTATACTGATCTGAGTAATATAATTTGGATTTTGATGGAAATATTAACAACATGTATCCTATGTACCACATTTAGTCGTGGGGGAGGGTGAAGAGTGGAAATTGAGAAAGAGCTAATTCATATGCAGGTGCTGTTCGCAGTGTGCTGAATTACCTGTTGGATACCTGAGTACTTGCAAATATTGCAAATAACTTGCATTTATCCCTCTGGAAACCCAAGAGAAAATGCTTACATAGCAGGCAAGTTAAGAAGTATGAAAACAAATGAACATAAAAGAGGCTTAAGAAAAAAGTGCTGAAACAAAACACAAGATCCTGAAGTGTGAAAAGAACAGAATTAGAATTAACATCCTTGACTGAAATAGACTTGCTCTAACCACTGATTTTTCTACACTGCACCACTCTACATCTTCCAATTATGTCCTCATGCTGCTTTCCATCAAGAAGGAAGAAAAAAATCCAATCCTGCAGGCAACAGTATTTGAAATAATGTATCACATCCACATAACAGTGTACTACAGTGTCAAATTGGTGTTATTCTAAGTCACGTTCTGACCCATCAAAGTTACTTCTATTTCCTCATCCTTGTTTGCTTCCGGCCTTTAAAATATCTGCTCTTTCTTTGTTTATCTCTTCAGTAACTTTAATTTGCTCTTATTTTGTGTCATACTTGCATTTGTGTTGCCCACTGTTATCCTTCAGCCCTTATTACAGAGTTTGGATTGGGCTGTATTTTTGAGACTTTATGAAGGGCCCAAAATTTTCTCCAGTAATTTTTGAACCCTTGGCAACTCTTCAGAGAAAATATGCTACTTATGCCTAAGGTCTTTTATTTTTTTATATCCTTAGACCATTGTGACTAGAGCAGTAGGACTGTAGAGCATTTTAAAATGCTGTTATTATTGTTGAAAACACCATGAAAGACTGAGAACAAAAATAGAGCTCTGGGTCAAGGCTTATATCTGATAAAAATATATTTAACTTCATTTCTCTCAAAGTTTATAAAGTGAAAGAACAACAGTAGATGTCTGCCAGAAATTTGTTTTGCCAGAAAAGAAACATGGGGATCATAGAAAAGCTCAAATGCAAGCGATTCTTCTGGAGTGCTGTGTCTCTGCCTGTAGGAGTTTTGTCCTGGGTTGTTTGAGATACAATTCTGCAGAGTGAAATGGGGAGTTCAAAGCCAAACAGAGACAAAGCTGATGAAAACAGAGCAGCTCCTAATATTTGTCTTTGTGTGTCTCTCTCTGTCCTTTGTTATTGCTGCTGATGACAGTAGTGATGTCTGTTGAGGTACAAGCAGCTTCATTCACATCCCTGGAGTGAAAGGGGCTTCCTTTGTTTACACAGCCTCAGGAGAAGCTGATAGACAATTCCAAATCCTAAGTCTTTGAGCAATTATCTGAATTGTTCTCAATATCATGCAGTATTTCCATGGCTAACTTGAAGAACTGCTCTGTTATCACTCCAGGAAGTAGCCTGGAAGGGAAATGCTACTCTGTAATACACAAGATGCTGTCTGGCATAGCTGTACTGAGATGAAAAAAGGAAAAAAAATCACCATACCGTTCAACAGTGCTTTAAAGAAGCAAAATGATTTCAATCTGAGCAAAATGTCATGGTTGTTCCCTGAAGTGTCACAACACAGGAGCATGGAAGTACAAGATAAAGGTCTGCTGAAAATTGTTATGTCTCTTGATAGCTTTAGTCAGCTGTGGCAGGGAAAACAAAGGCATTTCTTGCTGTGTTGCACAAATGTATAGTGGGCATAAAGGAATAAATCTAAGAAGTCACACTGACATAACAACACAATGCAAATTTCATTGGTTTCAGTAAAAGCATAGCAAATTCTTTGTATCCTATAATAATTTCAGTTATTCTTTTAATGGCAGTAAGTCAAGATTGTTCTGTTGAAGAATAAGTTGCAATAGTTTGAAAGGTGGAAAATCTGTCATCACTGCCTAAGAACATGAAGATTAAGTTTCATCAACAAAGGTAGAAAAAGAAGTTCTTTAGTTTCAAAAATATTTGAATTAATGGCATAGAATAGCTAAATATTTTACTGAAAAAGGAGAAATAAGAGGTTGAGAAGGACATATTCAATAAATGCAGGTGTGCAGCCATTATTTTAATAACAGAAGTAATTTTGATTTCCAAAATTCAGAACATCTGGAAAACATTACTTTAAACAGAGGAGATACAGATTAGTACTAATAATCCAAATCCACAAAAAAAATTGTTAAAATGCCCTGAACAGGGGCAGGGGAATTTTGCCAGACAACTTTACCTGGTCTGGTTTCTCAAGCATGTATCATGGACTTGTTCTGTTTAATGCTGGTGTGTAAGTTGGTACACTTGTTAGAACTAATGTTAGGGCTTTGCAAGCTCTGCTAGTGTGAGAAGCTTGCTGGTGGCACAGTCCAAAAGATATCAGTACAGGAAAGAAACTGTGTATTTTTCAAGAATAACCAGGTGACCTAGGTGATAATCATAAAAGTGAAGGTTAAAAAGTCAGTAATGTATAAGCAGAATTTATCCTTTATCATGGTTGCTCCTTGGTCAGAAATTATTAAGGAGTAGAAAGATGTGAATCTAGCTCACAGAGAAATTAGGAGCTGTTCCTACCATGATGCCATTAAAAAGGCAAAAGCAATTCCAAAATACTTTAGACAAGCCATTTTCATGTGAGCTAGCAATGCCAGGGAATATCTCACTGGTTCATCTGGAACACTGTGTGTGTCATTCTGTGCACCTGCATATTGAAAAAAAAAATAATCTCAATTAAAGGAGATAGAATAGCAAATAAAAAGAATGTAATATTTTTGTGTGAATTAATTGAGAAACAAGTACTAAAGTACATTTAAAGTTAGGAACAAAAAGAGGCCACAAGAAAAAAAATGTATAAATTATTGTCATTAAATAAAAATATAAAGTTTAAAAATCATAATATTTGGGTTCCAAATTATCCCCCTACCAAAAGATAAAGAATAATTAATATTGTTAAGATGAAGATCTAATAGTTTATAAATGGTTTAGAATCAGCAGCAGATGGTTGGCCTAGATGGAAATTGTGGGTGTATCTATTGTAAGATTTTAGCTGGAATAGAAGCAGAACAGAAGTTGGAACTGAAGTGGCCTCTGCAGCATCCCTGTGGCTGTGCTTTGTCTCAGTAGAACAGTCTCACTCTGCACTGTTTCCTTTCAGCTGAAGCTGAACTGGAAGGTGCAGTCTGCAACTGCATTTGATGCTGCATCTGCTGATGGCTTCTCAGTTGACAGAACCAGGCTAGAGCTGCTAGGAAGTAAAATCCTGGGAAGTGCATATGCTATGGATGTTAGGCTCTTAGCACAACTGTATCATTGTCTCTGTCTGCTACTGTCCCTGTAACTTGACTAAAAATGAAAATGCTGAGTTTATGATTCAGTTTGGATTTCTTACTCATAGCCAGAAAGCCAAAAAAAATCTGTCTTAATTCCAAAGAAATGAATTTGGCATTTGTATATATGATGTTAGTGGTTTACTGGTGTTTGAAAAGTAGGAGGACTGAAGTCTTTAATGCTTTCTAGGAATGATCATCTTTATGTATATTTATACACACACACCACACATACAGATATATATATGCATCCACATGCACAGGATCTTGCAAAACAGAGTTCTATGTTGCACTATGATGCCATGAAAGAACAGACCATTCATAAAGTCTTATTAATAGCTTTTTCTTTTGCTTACAGTGTTTACTGTATGCCAGTGTACAATATTAATTACAAGGACTTAACCCTTATTTGCTGCATTAAGCGAAAACAACCAATACAGTCCTGGACCCCAGCTAGCTTATTGACATCCAGAATAAAATAATTTGCCTAATTTTGTAAGATACTTAGAGGAAAATTTGGCTATCTATGGACACATGGCCCACAGAGATAATCACCTTACTCATGTGTATAGCATGAATGGTTGGTGTTTATGGGGTGCCTGGTCATATAATCTGCACTAAAACATCTCACTGTCTTAATATTCCAAGGTACACTCAGTAATTGTAAAAGTAGTGATTTATTTAGCTAGATAAGATGTAAGGTTGCTAATGTTCAGTAAGTATTTTACTGCTGATGCATGAGAACGCTGGGAGGCTGCACAATGTGAGAAGTCTGTGAGAGGTAGGTATATACAGCCAGTAAATCTTGACTCTTCCAAAATTTAACTGCCAAGTGATGCCTTTTCAACCCTTTCTAGATGAGGAGCACTGTGCAGGCATTCCCTCTCCTAGACTGGTGCTGTTAATATTGGGCTGGTACAGCAGGCTTTAAACACAGGTACCTGGAGCAGGGGGAGACCAGCTGTAGGGTTCTACTTTGGATCAATCCATTGCAGAGCTTCCATTCCTCCAACTCTCATGCTGGGCTTGCTTTCTGCAAATTCCTCAGGCTGACTGGCTCCCCAAACCAGGGATCCACCCACCATCTCTGTTACCATTGAACAAACAGCTTCTGCAAACAGAGGCCTTGCAGGATCATGTAGTGGAATATACAAGTGCTCTTGGTGGCCCAAATGCTTCTTACAAGGTTATATTCAATATAGGCAGACAAGTAAATCGAAGTACTTGGGCAGCTAGACAATTTATCCCCTGCAATGTCTATAATTCCTTCTAAGAGGAGCCTTGTGTTTCTGTCAACAATTGATTTTAAGCATTATTTCTGTCTTGAAGATTATTAGACTTCACGCTTCTGGGAAGAAGTCAGTAATACAGGCAACCACAGATAACTTTTAGTAAAATTTTCCTGGCTCATTCAGCTACTGTTTGGTTCTGTTAGGGTTGTTGTTGTTTTGTCTTTTTTTAAAAAGACTCAAGAGCCTATAGGATTTAATTCCATTGCTTTCAACTCTGATGTGTTAAAAGGACTCTGAGTTTGATGAAATATGGATAGTGCTATGTTGTGTTATTTTTAATTCTTCCATTTCTACTTGGCTTATTTCACACTTTTGTGATGGGCAAATAATTTGCTGAGGATTGCTGAAAATTGCAATGGTAATCTGCATTCAGTCTCCCAGATATTTCCATTATTAATTGTAGTGAAAAATATTTAGCTGTCAGAGCTCCCAGAGCTCCCATCAAACTCTGACAGACTTGGGGACTGTGGCTTGCACTGCAGCACCAAGACAGGCTCTGTGCTATTAACCAAGGTTGCTGGAGAAGGTCATTAACAGACTTCATAAAATCACTAGTGTTTCCTTTCTTTTCTTACCTCAGGCAAGATGGCAATTGG
The DNA here is from genome assembly GCA_026413545.1 of Cichladusa arquata. Lineage (NCBI taxonomy): Eukaryota > Metazoa > Chordata > Aves > Passeriformes > Muscicapidae > Cichladusa > Cichladusa arquata. The sequence continues at coordinate 20,017,388 of JAOTQP010001652.1, forward strand.
CTTTTCTCTGTTATTTGCAGGTGAGAGAACCCTGTGATAAGGGGACACTTTGCTGTATAGGGGACCATTTAGAGTGGGTAGTCTGATACCACCACGTGACAGGGTGACTTTGTTTTAGAGCTTCAATTCACAGCCAGGTAATGCTCACAAGGGAAAGGGGATAAATGAGTAATTTTGAATCCTGAAGAGCATTCTAGCAAGACACTGACTGAATATAGAGTTCATTCATGCATACTCTGTAACTCAGTCACAGCAGGGCTTGGAAATTTGAGTGTTTAATAAATGCTTCTAGTTTTTAAGGAGCATTTTCCTCTTTGTCAAATTAGCATTCTACACTCACACACTACACTTTGGTGCCTTGACAGCATTTTGGAGGCTTGTAAGTGCTTTGAATTGTTGATTTGATACGAACTATGTGTTTACTCCTCAGAATTACTCCTCAGTGTGGTAAACAATTATTGCAACAAAATGAGAAAAGATCCTGTTTGTGACTAAAGACAATTTTCATTACTGAAGTGCACAGTCCAAACTTATCCCTTAGCTAGCTTTGGCTCAGCCAAAGAATGACAGATGTGTCCTGCCAGGATTCCTCTCTGTGGTCCTAAACTCTGGGGTCTAATGTTTCTCTTACCTGCATTCATAGTTGCTGAAGTCTGTAGCTGGATGTAGAGAAGGGCTGAAGACCTTAAGTTATGCTCTGTTTTCATCCCCAATACCAGATCAAGCCTCTTTTTGCAGCTTGCCATTGCACAAAGAAGTATCTGTCACAAAATCAGTAGTGGGGGGAATATTGCTCTCCCTTACCTCCTAGCAGTAGAGACATCACCTACAGTCCATCTTCTCCTTGTCTGTTTCAAAACCAGTATGAACCAGTAAACCACCTCTGAGACTAGTCTTCAGTGGCTGTAGAACTTCCATTTTGCTTTCTTTTTCTTTGACAGATTCCACTAAACCAGTTCAAATGCACTAAATTCAGATATTCTAAAACTACACCTAAAAGTGATATGTACCAACTTATGATTGTGCAGACAATTTGAGAATAATTAAAACCAAACACATTTCAAACGCTCTTCAGGCACATTTTGTAACTGCTAAGATTTACTGAAATAGCAAGAAATCAATATTTTCATATCATATCTGTATTTTCAACAAAAAATAAAAATCTATCAATATAATGTCCATGTGAGACAGGCTAGAATTGTTATATATCCATTGTTCCTTGATAGCCTTCCCTTGAGCCTTTTCCCTGCACAAACATGCTAGAGAGCATCCCTAACATGGCAAACTTCAAGGATAAATGGGAAAAATGCTGATTTCAGGCTTGTGTGCACCAAGCTGGTTGTGGAGAAACACATTAACTTCAATTTGTGCATACAGAAAGGATGTATGTAATGTCTCCAGGTGTAAAGAGAACTTTAATGGAGCAGCCAAGAAAGGCAAAGCCTGGAAAGAGGGGAAGAGCTTGAGCTAATTTATTTACTTGCCTACTTATTTATAGAAATGTACGTTTACATAAAATGGCCTAGTGCTGGGAGGAGCCAAAACTGAACTTAAATCTGAAGTAGCAGAAATCCAGAAGCATTTCCAATCTTCAGACTTTCAATGAGTCTCTAACTGTATAGCACAGGTGTACAGGAATTTTTCATCTGATCAATGAAGCAACTGATTGTGTCAATAAAAATACTTTGGTCCATCTCTGTTAAGATTCTCAACATAATACTAGGTTTCTGGTTTACTGCTTGATATTCTTTCATCTGTTATATAAACAAGTAGTCAAAGACAGAGCAAACTGTGACATCCTCCCTTACAAAGATAAATAAGGATCAATCTTTTCTGACATTTTGCCTAATAAAAAAAGCCACAAACAAGGCAGAGAAAGAAAGCAAACAAAAATGTTTTCAAAAGAGGGAATAAGAAATAGGGAACAACTGTCTGGAAGGATATATGTCCCACATGAAAAAAAAAAAGCCAACAAACAAACAAACAAAAAAAAAGGCTGAAACTGACAGCTCTATTTGAAAGATATTGAAAATAGTAATTTTCTTGTGACTTTCAACATATAAGGTCCTAATTTTCACCCCTGCTTTTAAGCACTGCCTGCTTTTAAAACCAAAAATCATCCCAGTACCAGCATTGTGCATTAAAGCAGATGAATTTGCAGAAGACTCTTTTTTTTTTTTTTAATATTAAAAGGAATTGAAAAAAGTTAGCATTTCTTTCTCAAGGGATTAATAATCAGCTTTTCATTTCCCAGGGTTTGGTATACATCTTGATAAATGTATGTTGAAATAGGATTAAAAATAACTTGTGAATATTAATTGATGAATTAAATTCACATTCTGAAAAACTTTTAAAATTTGGAAGAAAATGGTTGTGTGATTTAAAACTCCCTAGGTACTTTTGTGAATGCCTAACAAGAACTCATTTCATAAATCAGTTTGACCTTGTGAGAATTAAAATAATGTTGGTAATAATCTTTTATAAAAGGATTGCTCAGTAGATGTTGAAATTAATCTGTCTGCATAGTACTCCTCATTCTCCTGTTTTTCTCTGTTAATATTCTCTTTCCTTTTGGTTGGGATTTCCACATTTTCTACATACCTTTAGGTCATGTCCCAGTGATGAACTCATTTTCAAAAAGCTAAGTAGTACCACACTGCATTATTAAAATTATCATCCTTTTGAGGTAATCACCTAATGCATTTAATCAGTAGAGGTGCTGCATTGCATAATGGGAGTTATGCAAACTAATATTTCATGTGGCAAACACTGGAACACATGCTCCAGTTTTTTTCTCACATAAGTAAATACATGTACATGCTTGAGGATTTGCAGAACCTGACATTGTGTCATGGATTTATCCTGGATTGAGTTCCTGCAGATCTTGGACAAGGTAGAGCATAGGAGTCCACAGGCAGGTTCAATGGCTATTCCTTTCAGAACACAGTGAAAGCATTGCTAACATGACTGAGCCTGGGAGAAGGGTAGTGATATCCAACCCATGACAAAGCAGGAATTAAAATAACTTCCATCATATCTAGTTGTCAAAGTTCCCATTGGAATGATTTAGTACCTACTGGTTACATTTAATTGTATAATGGACCTTCTACAGCAGTACGGTTTTCTAATTTTTTGTTTGCTTGTTTTTAATTAAAATGTTAATAAATAAATTAGAAAGGGATGAAGTCTGAAGAACTTTTCCCGTCTTTTTTCGTTGGTCTTTGTTATGCTGAGATATTGCTTTTTATGAGAGATAATTTCAGTATCATCAAATTCCAAACTGGGAAGATGTTTATGTCAATTTCCACTTTTAAAGTGAGAAAAGTATCTTTTGAGAGGTCCATGAAAATAAAACCCCATCATATCATGAAGGATACTGGCTTGATCTGTTATAAAAGACCCACCTAATTCTTAAAATGGCATAGAATACCATTGAATTTGGAGATAAAAGGTAAAATAATGATAAAAGAAAGTACTATTGACTCTAGATAAACATGCTGCCTCCTTTGAACCAGAATTTAATGCAAATTTGCCTTGATCTCCAAGTAACACAACAAATAAATTCGCCAAGTATGCTGTCTTTGCTTCAGTGTTTCAAGTAACAGGTTTGTGTTTCAGCTAGATTTTTCAATAGAACATAGAATAAGGATTCTGTCATGGAACGGGAGGAGATAAAGCTTCAGTTATTGAAAAATATAAGATCAGAAGATTGTACAGGGTCCTTTTCCTAAACTTTATGTTGGGGCCATTCAATTATGTGTTGTGCCCTGAAGATGCACATTGGCCCTTTAGTAGTATGGAAAGACTATGGAAATACAGATTCCAACTTAATGTGGTGCTTAAGCAAATAATGAACTTTGGATACATGAATAATGCCATTAAACATATGAATGCATATTCCTGAATATATGGGAGGCAGCTGCAAATTGTTGCTTTCTTTTTCTACCATGAATAAGACAAAACCCTATCACATATGCTTGCATCTTCATTTTATGAAATGTCTCAGCCTGGACCAGGAACCTATGGAAGAGGAAAGGAAACCTGTTTCTATGCTTCCCCAGTCCATAAGTCCAGAGATTTTAGAACAGTCACTGCGATACATGATGAAAGAAAGCAGTTTTATATTGTCTTAATCCATTTGCATTACAAGCACTAATGACTTAAGAGAAAATGTGTTAATCCTACTCTAAAAGGAATTCAAGAAAAATCCTATGAGAAAAATATGTATCAGGTTAAGCAAAAGAGGAAAGAGTGTAGAACTAGATTTCATACACAGTCTACACTTAAAATTGTCATTACTGAGATAATGATGTCAAAATTATTTAAAAGAGAATCTTGGAAAGATAAAAAGATGCCTGACATCAATGAGTCTTTAATAGGAACTGGACAACTAACTCCACTTTCTGACTTTGAGGAATTCTTACAATTATGGAATGCTGTGAAGCATTTTTCAAATATATTCTTTAGATGTCAGTCTCTCTGCTCCATTATTTTTTATTGATATCTGTGTAGAAGTTTTAAGGTACTCTACAATATTTTAAAAATATCTGGTCAACAGAAAATGGCATCTATTTCTACCAGTAGCATCTGAATTGAGAAGTTTCCAAACATCATTACTGTTCTAGCAAATCAATAGAAGTATTTACTGTAAGTTTATATGATCCTTTTGGCAGTGTTTTTAGCCACAGTATTGGGTTAAAATTTTTAAAAACCCCATGATTTCATTAAGATATTTGAAAATTCACAAATTAACCACTTACACGTTACAGCAGTGCAGCTATTTTCAGAATCTGGTCTCATGAGGTATTACTGGTGTGTGGTGAAAATGAGTTGATGATTTACCCTTTCTCCTTCACATTACATCCTAATGGGCTCCAGTCAAAGTAGGTGGTGATTTCTCTGGTTTGCTATTCCAGATGTGATCCTAACTAAATTGAAGCAGTTCAATGGGGAGCGTCTCACAAAGGTTGTGCACTGGCTAAATAGACCTGCCATGGCAAATGGCACAGGAGTGTGACTGCAGTCAGCTTTCCCAGCTAGGAAGACATCTGAAGGTCTTGTTTGTTGCCTGATTTCTCTCTCTCAAGCTTAAAGTTCTGTTTTCCCTATTCAGCAGCTGTATTTTGGAACTATGCAGGAAAAGGAAAGACTCTTTAATATTTGGGCACCCATGGAGTTTTCCTTTCCCTAGTTGAGTTGAGAGCTGCAAGGATCAAACTGCTGTTTATGCACAAGGTGAGCAGGAGATAGGGGAAGAACAAAAGTCCCTTTGTGTAAACATTAGTCACAATTTCTTCTTTGTCAAGTCCTCTGAAAGTTGAACCTGCCTCCCCATCCAGTATTGCCGCTCACATGTTTTTGATTATGTCTAGCATATGTTGAGAATTTTCAATGATCTGAAGGCATAATTTTTTTTCTTCCTATGAACTCAACTATGGTTGGAGGTAGTGTGTTTTTATCACAGAAGAGAGTTGCATTTTGATGTTTCAGCCAATTAGCTGGGTTGTCTACTCATTTCCCTCTTAATGGGGACAAAAATGAATAGTCATTTATGGTTGTACCCTTGGGCTCAAGCAAATTCAGCAGTGAATTTCCCTTTATGTTTGAATAGCAGATAATTTTTTTTAATTCAATGGATATCAGTGTCTCAAATATTGGGGGAAATTAGAATGAAAAACGTAAAGAAAATTGTTGTCCCACAACTTGATATTTTGATTAAGTTTGGTACTTGTATTTGTAATTGATACTTGTGCTTAAGCCAGAGAAAATCCTGAGAAGATGGGTTAAATAAAGTTCTGACTTGAATATCAGACAGAAATTGGCACATGCTTATACCCTGGTAAAAAAAGCATGACCCAGTGTGTCTTATCTGAAGACTGAATCCTATTTATAATGTCTGCTAAATTTGTATTTGGAAGATACAGGAAAATCCAATGAAAATGAATTAATATTTACTTATATGTAAGTGGAAATTTCCTTTTCATCTCTGTACATGTCTTTCTAAGCATAAGAGTAGTAGTCTTGCCATTTAATGTATATAAAGTGGATATTTACAATTGCCTAGAGGAGCTGCCCTGTATCTGATCCATCCCAGACACGCCCCCTTCAAGTCTGGGATACATAGAAGTACTTGGTCTTGTCTTCCCATATTCAAACACAGGCTCAAGATGTTTTTTTGTTGCTGAAGTACTTTTTGTAGTGTTTGACAGTGAGAATGCTGGGTTAGGAATGTTGTTTTTCAGGGACAGGTGTTATTTATCCTTGTTACACAGTTGGACAATAAAAGTACCATAACCTTGAGCTCCCCAGAGAGTTTGTGGCAATACCATTTTAAACTCTACTGGTAGCATTTGTGAGAATATTTCTGCATATATTCCCTTTATAATTGTAGCTTTTCTAAACTACCTCTTTAATTACATTACAGATTAAATATCCTGGATGAAATCCTGATTCCAATAAAAGCATTTATGTTCTTGATAACTAAATAACCCAGCCAATTTCTATGAGACCTGAAAGCCTGAAGCTATAAATTAGTCTTAAATAACACTGTGTGATGGAGAAGGAAAAATATGACAGAATTTGAGCTTCAAATTGGAGACTAACTTTAATGTTTTTTGGGGACAGCATCCAAAATTCTGTTCTCGTGATATGTTTTTCAGTATCTGCTTGGCACAGTATGTCTAGCAAAAAATGCTGTTATGGATGGCTTTCGTAGGCTTGCATCTTTAGAAAATTGCATCTGTAGGAGAATCGTGCTGTCTTTCCTAGTCAAAACTAGGATGGAAAACACTAATTTACAGTTTGGGAGGTGTGCACTTTTTTTCTTTTACTTTTCCTTTTCTTTTTTTAAGAAAATTTTTTTTAATGTTTTGTGCAGAATCCTTCAGCTTCCATGAAATCCATCAAGCAACACTGCCTACCTCAAACCCTTCCTTTAAAGAAAGATGGTATTGTAATTGGTATTGATAGATGCTATTTCCATTCCTTCGCATTAAGTAAACATAAATCCATACCATCAAAAAGAAGGCAATTAATAAGTTGCTTAGATCAGGCTAAAATAGGCAATGGAAGAAGAAACTGTAATTTTCCAGCTTGTGTTTTCATTATTCATTTGGCCTTTGTTGTTAATAAAACATTGCAATGCAGAACAAGGTAATACAACTCATAGAGTGCCTTATTATCAAGTATCCTCGAGGCACTTCAAAATAACATCAAAAAGGAGACCAAAAGACAATAGCTCTTCTGTATGAGAGGCTTAAAGCTTTTGTTTAAAATGTAATGAGCTGGGGTCCCATCAACTTCAAAAGAATTTTGTTTAGGGCTATGCCTCTCCCTTTCTTTTTTTGGTTTGTGTTTGTTTAGTTTACTGTACTTCACAGGAGAAATAGTTGCAGAAACAGCAGGGGGAAATAGCTCTTGTACCAGTGATCTGCTGGGCAGTGTTTGCAGTTGTGGAAAAAAGGAGATTAGTGGGAGTTCCATGACAGGGCACTGCTGTCTGCATGTGGAAAAGAGGCTGGGTTTTCACTTACTACACATTGTTTGTAGATACTACATTCCAGAGCTGCCATAGGTAGTGTATAATTTCATAAGACGAGACAGTTTTAGGGAGTCACTAAATCCAGCAATTCTGATAGATGGAAGGCAGGTTAATGCTCCAGGTCCAAGCACTGGTGAGACTGAGCATGTAATCCAAACAGGTTCATGTGCAGGCAGGTGTAAAATACACATATACACCACTGGCCACACAGATGAATTAAGTATGCAGTGTTCACACAGAAATGAGCTGTCCCAACAGTCTCCTCCTGATCCCCATTGTGATGATCAGCATTAAGAGCTGTCCCTTTAATTGTTGCCGCCCCACACTCAGAGTCCTCAGTCCAGCTTCTGGCACTTAGACCTCCATGTATATGCATGTGCATAGATTAGGGATTTCCCTCATCCAGGAAAATGGAGTTAAAGAAGACAGAAGTGACTGTGCAGTTCAGGTGCAGGGCATAGCCAAACCAATGTGCTGACATGCTTGTAAGTAACATGCTTATGAGTAACTGCCCCCTCTTATCCCCTTGTCCTCATCTTCTGCACTTGTTCTAAGTGCCATCCCCAAGTGGTCTTGCCTTCCGTAGTGTGCCCCAAACCTCTGAGATCCTGAGGTGCTCCAGATGGTCTCTCCCATAGACCTGTGGTGCTGGGCTTCCCAGCTGGACTGCTGGGACTGCTGGCTGTCCTGGGACAGCCCTGGGGGTGGGTGGACAGGGGCTCATTCCTCTGGCTGTCCTGCCAAGGTTTGTCCCCCTGCCAGGTTCTTCATTGTATGGGCTGATGTTCCCCTGTGACTGGGTGGTGCCAGAGCAGGGTGATTTACAGGTTCCACAGCTCCTATTGGAGCTCTACTCCTTGCTACTGCTCCAGATGGGCTATTTCTCACACAGCCTAAAGCTAAGGAGCCTGTATTTTAGAGATTTATTGGCTCTGAGTAGGAACACAAATAAAGAAGCAGGGGAGCAGGCCCAAGGTGCCACCCAAATTCATACATCTGTATTAGCTGTACACAGTACAAAACTGCAGTCAAAGCTGTTCTGCATGTTAGAGCTCCAGGATTAATGATGATGAGTCAGTCTATGCTGCAACTGCTGTCATCACTGCAGCTCAGTTAAAATATACATAAGCCCCATTCAAATTAGCTGCAGTCTTGCAAAAGTTGCTCACAATGATGGATAAACTCATAACTACTTAACTAATGCTGCTGGTGACCTTGGGTACTGATGCCACACTGGCATAGCAAGGCTGCTAAAATTTTCACTGAAGATCGTGCTGTTCTGTGTCATCTCCACTATGTCAACTGGGGATAACTTCACTGGCTAGTGCATTCATTTAGCCACAAATGACATGGAGTGATTTGTGGGTTACCAAGGGCTTAGACCTCATTTTTCATCACTCAGGGAAGCTAATATAGAGACTTTGGCAAACTAATATCACAGAAAGGAAACATCACCAGAATAATTTTAAACATATTTTCATGGAGCAGAAAGCGTGGATAGATTTTCAACAGACTTAGGTCCAGATTGCCAGTGTAATAAATTCTTAACAGTTAGCCAAAGCACAATGGAGGATATAAACCACATTTTACTAGCACAGGCATATTTAGTCAAAATACTGTTGACATGGGGATTGTAGTGTTTGAATAAATGAGATCAAAAGACTAAACACTATTTAATTAATGCCTTAGAAGAAGATAGAAGATTTTTTTTTATGCCTTATGTCAATCTTAATTATTCTTCCTCCATTTTAGCCAGAATTTTAAGCTGGACTCTTCATTAGGTGTCTAACAGAAATCTAATGATAAGTGTGGAGGCTGACAATGTTATATGGTTTGGACAGAGGTAAATGCCTAACTGCTCTCTATGCTCTTTTTTTAGCCAAAATTTCAAGTGCCAATGAGATCAACCGAGGGTACACAACATAAGTGAATGGAAAATGTACCAATGAATTAGTCAGAATGCATAGACCAAAGAATTTTGCTAGTGCCTTTAGCTAAGAGCCTGTCAGAATTTTTTTATTGCAAATTTCCATTCCAGGGCCCTATTATGTAAAAGAAACTCTCTTGGGTAATTTATAAAATTTGTTATAATTTTTTTGACAATATACTTTCCATGTGTACAAAAAGAAGAGAAAAAATTTGAGGTCACTTTGGTGCATGTGTTCAGACTTAGTTTACTTCATTATGTTTTCCATGACCAGCAGACAACAGTGTGGATGAGACATGTCTGAAACTTAATGAAAAAGCTGCTTTGATTTGCTCTGGGGCATAAGGGATCGAGCACAGTTTGTCAGGTGAAGCCAAGGGATGAAAGTCAATATGAATCAGTTTTAGAGGAGTCATGGCTTTTCTGTCCTTCAATTTATCCACCTATAAAATGGAAATAATGGGGAATGGTTAAAACACTAGTTTGTGAAGATTTAAAGACTGCTTAGATAATGGTGTATAAAGTTTGTTGGATTGAAAATGGCAAGGATTTTCATTATTGCAGAAGTACTGCCGGTGGTGGTGCCTGGCAAGGACTTTATTGGCAGTTCCTAGCATTGTGTTCCTGTAGGAGACCTGAAGGAAATCTTTTTCAAAGTAAGCCATAAACCAGCTCAGAGCATGCTACTTAGTCCTGAGTTTATCTACCCATTTTCTAGCGCCATCATTAATGAATTTCAAAACCATTTCTAAAAATGGAGGTGGAGTCCATTAAGAAATCTCTCAGAAGCCTTGATAGTTATGATGGGTATCTCATCAGATGTGACTAATGCATCCTTCATTACAAAACTTGTGATGTCCTTTTGTATTAAGGTCCTATATCATTGGCCTCAGACATTCCAAGGTTTTCTTTGGATTAGTATATTTAGACAGACCTCTTGTAAGCTGATAATGAAGCTGATTTAACAGAGGATGGTAGCAATTTTTTTGGTGCTGTTTTGTTAAGTATTACTTGGGAAATAACTTTGCATTTATCTAGATTATGCAAGGCTGAAACAGGCCAGTCACATGTACCAAAACAAAATATTTTGGTAAGGTAACATTATGAATCAGCTGTCACCTTTTTCATGAGATGGATGAGCAGTAGAGGAAGTGGAGAATGAGTTGTATTTATAAGGCATGTTGCAGGGCAATTTCACCAAATTACGCAGCACTTGAGACATGTAGTCAGAGACAACCTTAAAAATAAGTAAAAAATTCAGTTCTGAGCATTGTAGGTAATATTCCCAAACTCTAATTAAATCTTTGTTTTCTCCTATCAGAATTTTTCATGATGTCTTACTAAATGAGTCTCTTGGTAAGCCTTATTTTCCAACTTTCCTTGCTTATTAAAGAATTTTCCAATAAAGACTGCTTTTGTTTTTGCCAAGCTGAATGCAGGTTTTCTGAGGCCTGCAGGCTGGAAGGCACTGTTCCTAGATGAGAAAGGAGGCAAAGTCTTGCACTGGCATGATCAGATTCAGGTACAAAGTTATAATCTCAGTTGAGCAAAGGTTAGTGGTTATTCTCCAAAACAAACAAAAAAATACCTTGGAAGAGACCAACTTAAGAACAGATGCTGTCTAATGACATTGAGGATTTTAGATAAACTTTAGTGAAATTTATGTTACTTTAAAATGTGTTTTCTTGTGAGGATGAGAGTGACTAATATATGGTGCTTAATGACAAGATTGTTTAGTATTTATATCTGAATCTGACATTTCCCAGACCATAATAGGAAGATGATCTATACGAATATCTCTGTGCTCTCAAGAGAAAAGAGCACAGAGCCTGTGGCCAAAAGTGGGGTGCTGGCTCCTAAAATCACCAACACAGCAGGATTTGTCCCAGAACAAAGCTGCCAGCAGCTAGGACTCCAGCTGTCCTTGGAGCCCCAAATGTCACCTCTGACCTGATCTTGAAACACTGGGGGGGTGAGCATTGCGTCCTGTGGAAAAGGGCCACATTGTGCAATATTCACAATTTTGGGGGCCAGTATGTCCCTTTTGGCCACAAGCTCCTGTGAACGCTGGCTGTTTTCCACAGGAAGCAATTCTCAGCCTCCCAGTGTCTGGGGATCAGGTCAGAGGTGGCATCTGGGGCTCCAAGGGCAGCCAGAGTCCTGGTTGTTGGCAGCTCTGGTCTGGGAGAAATCCTGTAACATTGACAATTTTAGAGGGCAGCACCCTACTTTCAGCCATAGGTGCCTGCAGTGAAGTTGATAACATTTTTAAGTTTTGTATGTCTTTTTAAAACTTTATGCTTAAAAAGGAGAGTTTTCTATTGAGGAAAAAAAGGAGCTTCTGAAAATGGTTGTGCATTCTTTCTGTATTCCTCTGTTAGCTACGCTTAACTCTGTAGTTAGATTGATGGAGGATTGGCCAATATTTTAGATTCCTTAAATAATTAATTTACACCCTAACCTCTCTCAGATTAGGTTCCTATTTATCAGTCCCAGATTTTCAAACTTTATCAGTTATCAGTCCCCTGAAGGGCAAGAAATTGTCCATGTCAGCTTCTTTCATGAATCCAGCCAGACCTTTCTCCTCTCAAACATTTCTGCTGTGTTCAGGTGTGTTTCTCCTTTGAAGAATTTATTTTTGCACTGAATTTTCAATTCTTTTAGGCCCTAAGGTTTGTGTTTTGGATCAGTCCAAACTGAAACCTTTACATTATTGCTTCACTGTTGGAGTGTTTTATATCTCATTGTGCCATGAGAAAAATTTAAAACCCTAGCTCAGCTTTAACTTTATAGACATTCTATATCTCTGAAGTTACTGAGATCCCTGAAGCACATTGTGAACTAAATTAGTGATTTGAAATTCTCCCATTTAATGTTAAGTATCTTTAGAATTTTGAAGGTACCAGCTGAATGCACTCCGTAATAGCTTTTTGAGCCATATTCTTAATTTCTGCATATTATGAAGTTTTCACCACATTTTTGTCAATTGTTCCTTTTTGAGCTCAGCCATATAATAGAGTAATTGAAATAGTTCACTAGCATGTAACCACTTTGCATTAAAAGATACTAATGATAACACTTCAGACTTATTAAGGAACCTTTTCTTTCCTTTCAAAGTCACAAGGCTGTACATGTTAGAATCAAAGCCTGTTCCAAGTGGGCAATTGTTCCACATTGAGTCCTTAAGTTGCAGAACTTAATTTGAATAATTTTATATGCAATTTCTCAATATAACTCCATTTAAATGACTGTGTAATTCTGTGTAACTACATAAAGTTGACAATATAGCTGCTTCCCAATTACATAATAGTTACAGAGTAGTCAGTGTTACAGTTTAAAATGTAATTGATTCTTAATTATTCTACCTTGGAAGAAAGGACACTGATTATAATTTCATTAGGGAGATGGAAATGACTCTGCAAAAAGAAAGAATCAGCCATGTATAGGCATGCTTATTTTCTGTTTGCAAAGTGCTGTTGATTTATCTGATTTAGGGTTTTTTATTTTTAATTTGATATGCAGTGATTTGCTATCCCAGAAGCAAACTGAAGATAAAGCAGTATTGTTAGGCAAGTTATTTCAGGACAAGCAACAATATACAGTTACAGCAAATAAGCAGCCAGAGTTAAATATTATGCCTTACAAACTCACTCAGCAAGCAGAATTGGGCTATCCAAACTGCAGTTAATCAACTAATTGTGCACACTTCTTGTCCCCCTCTCCCTGGGACCCTGCTCCCTTTGCCCTGAGGTCAGAGCATGCAGAGCAGAGTGTCCGAGGGCACAGCTTCAGCAGGGTGGTGAGGTGGTTGGGCCCCTGTATGAGTCAGGGCTCTTGCATTATTTGGCTTTTGACAGAAGTGGAGAGTCAAGCACTGCACACCTGCCCTGCCTGATAGTGGCTTCCTGACGAAGGGCAGCTTTCCCATAATCTTCACCACCATTGTGGGAGGTTTTCTTTCCATTAACATGATACATGGAGAATTTTGCTCCACGGGATACAACTATTCTCCAAGGTAGAAGCTAGGTCAGTTCTGAGGATACCTTCTACAATGCTTAGAATAGCATAAAATATTTTCTCTGTTATTAGTCTACATTACAGTGAAAATAAGGCCATGCAATGCCTTTTGATGTGCCATGGTAACTGCTATTAATAGGATTATTCAGCTATGGACACTGTTCAGATTACAGGATGTTTATTCAAATGAGAAATTTCATTCTTCTGTGCAGTCAGGTTTCTGTCTTTGTCTTACTTCCACAACAGAAAGTAATTCTAAAGGCACCAACACAAGGTTAACAAAAGAGAGTTGTCAGGTGAAACACTTTCCACAGAAATGAAATACATTTAAACAATAAGTGAACATCCTCAAGGAGAAGTGGCCTTCACGGATGGTTGCCTAGTGATGGGATCACCCAGTGCAAGGCTGACTGATTGGCAGCTCGGATCTAGAAGGCTGCAAAAAGTCAGGGTTTTTTTTTTACCAATTCGGGACAGGGAGCTGCATAGGAAATGTTTTCTTTAGCTCAAAGTGAAAGAAACCTTCTGAGTGGTATGGGAATCCATTCCATCTACGTACAGAATCTCCTGTAAGAACTCCCTGAATCTGACTGGGGCAGTAATGGAGGTGGCCACTATGCCTAGAACACTTTCTCTTCACTTTTCTAGCTTTTCCATTAACATAAGTTTGGAGATTCAGTGCAAAATTTATTTCAGGCCATAGTTAACCCCTCACTGAAACTCATGTATAAATTATGCTTCTGCTGCTTAAACACATGATTTACAATCATTTCTTCACACATAAACACTCATGCATGAGAAAGACAGCAAGGTTAAATAGGAGGGAGAGGTTTGAAGTGATGTTTACTGTGGTGGGGAAGGGCAGGTTTTGGAGTTGGAGGGCTTGCTGTAGATGAAAGTGACTCTGTAATTAAGGTCCACTGTGTTTGCATATACATGTTACCCAAACAGGAAAAGCATAAACTCCCCAATAACCGGGTGAGTTGTGTTCAGAGAAACTGTTTTCCAGAGGATGGGAATTTGGCTTTGTCCCAGCTCATAAAATAACCTGGAAGGTCTTCTGCATCCACTGACCCTTGTGCTCACTGCTCTGCTTAAATTACCAGGAGGGAAAATGCTTCTTTTTTCATTTGGAGGAGCTTCAAAGTCAAATACAAAGAAGTTAAATGACCTGCAAAATATTACATGATATTTTATTTTGGGTTTAACAACATGTTTTAGATTGAACACAGATAAAATTTCTTATCCTTTTCTTTTGAGAAAAACCCCAATTTTACCCCCATATCTAAGGGTACTTTTCCTAGTAGGGTCTACATCTGTATTTTGATGATCTAGATTTACATTTACTGTGATATATTTAGATTTGTAGAATCACAGAATGGTTTGGCTTGGAAGGGACTTTTATAGATCTTCTAGTTCCAGCCCTGGGCTGTCTTCATAGGAGAGATATTCTGCTCTCTGATCATTGTCATAATCCTCATCTGAACCCACTCTAATAAGTCCATGTCCTTCTTATGCTCCTGAGCCCCAGAGCTCAGTACATTACTCCAGGTGGTGTACTGAGAATCTTTGGTAAAATACTTTAAGAACAAAGGTGCATTGGCCTTGTTTTGGAATTACAGGTATTATGTGTTCCTGTGGCAGACCAGTCTGTGAAAACTTCAGTGACCCTGAAAACCAGTTAGAGAAAAGCAGGCTGTTCAACCAATTTCACTGATGCCTTTTTAACTCATGTCTATTTCCTTTCTTTTATTTGATACCTTAGCACCTTAAAAGGTACTACTGCTAGTAGTACACCAAAAAGCTTTCACCCATTCAAAGCATATCTGTGCTTTTTGCATGTAAAAAAAAAAAATCACAGAATTAAGCAAAACCAACTTGTGCAATGTCCGTCAAATTGTTTTTGGTAGTACAAAAACTTCATTAATTGTATTGGCAGATTAAAAAAAAAAAAAAAAAAAAAAAAAAGCCATCCAAAACCAACAAACAAAATGGAAACCAGAAATGGAGGGAAAATGGCTCCATTTACCTAAGACACAGAAATCTGATGCCTTGTCACATGAGATATGACTTCATTTGCCCATGTGAAAACTGGTAGAGTTGTCAACTCTGATTACCCAGAGAAATTTCTGCTCAGTTCCTTACAGAACCAGGCTACAGTGCTAAACTTGCTTTCACCTGCAGTGACTTAGCTTGCCCTCTTTCCTGTCCCAGTTCAGTCTGCAGATGACTGTTGTTGCCCTCTCATCATGCCAGCTCATCTCCTGAATCTTTTATCATGTTCTTGATTCCTGGTGGTGCTTCCTTCAAGATATCTTGAATCACTTCCAGACCTGATCTGACCTGTCTGTAGACACGTGGTGATGGTATTAAATAGAGTGGCAGAACTAAGAATTAATTAAGAGAATTAAGATGTGTCATTGCTGGTAACACATATTTATTGCTGTTATTTCACTGGCATGTCTGAGGCTGGCAGAAGTTTTCCATAGAGCAGGCAAATCAGGCTGTGTCACCACAGCAAGTTGCTGGTCCCTCATCAGTGACAAACCCTGCCAGAAAGGATCCCCTGCTAGCAGCTCTCAAAAGAGTGGTGGCCCTCTCGAGAGAAATAAGCCAAGGGCATCATGTGACACAGAACATCCCTGGATACAAGACTGTAGAGATTCTTGTTTATCATTCCTGCTGCATTAGAATCAGATCTGGAGAAAAAGGCTCTGGCTATCCTGAACTATAAAGTGCTGCAACTTTGAAGGCCAGTACCTTTCCAAATTGTCTAAACACAGAATACAAGGTCAATAGTTTCTTGTAGTTTCAAGTTTCTTATTTAATTTTTCTGGCAGTATAGATAAGCCAGCAGTTGGACAGCAGTGTGCTGAGTTAGGCTTTTTGCCACATACTGCCTGATATCCCTAGGTAGCAGAGAGAACTACATAAGGCAGAAAATGGGCTTAGAGCAACTCAAATCCACCATTATTGCAATTAGAACTAACTGTGCCTTTTTTTTTGTTGGCAAAATCAGCAGGGGATGAGAACTGTGGTGGGTCTACTGCCTGTGTTACTGGTGTCACCCCAAGGGCAGTGCTCCCATGTTATGCCTGTGCTGTGAGGGCAGGTGGAGAAGGGGCTCTGCTTCTTGTTCCGTCATGTTAACATGTAAGCTGTCACTTGTCAAGACAAACTGAAAGAATGAATGTCCTTTCATCCGAGAAACCTTGGAAAAGTATGAACATTGTAAAAATCTTGTCTTGTATCAGATTGTAAAAATCTTGTCTTGTATCAGAAGAGTCATTATTTTTCAAGCACATAGTCAAAAGCAGTTCTTTAATTTGGGAGTGGTGTGTTCATTTTTGGGCAGGCGCCCAGACTACGTAAAATAATTTCATCCTTTATGTGCATTTTTATGCAATTTATTGCTTATCAAAATATTTTTTCCATTCAGATAAAAACAGAGAATAAAAATCTGAACCAAAAATGGAGGAAGTCGCTCTTGGTAACAGTAATTTTATTTTCTGGTTTAAGCATTTATGAATCACACATAATAATTTATCCAGGACATAATCAGTACAGTGCAGATATTTGTCACAACCTTTCAGATTCAATAATTTTTTACAGCTGCTTTGCACTCATGGTCATGTATGTCATACTTGTCTACTCCATACACTGTACCAAATGAGCACATAGGCAAACAAATCAATATTTGGATATTAAAGTGCAGAAATGATTTTACTTGAAAATTGTTCATATATTTTTGGCCCGTGTTTTTTTTTAAAAAGCACACCTGCTCAAATACCTGGTGTAGTGGGGAGCTTGTGTACACTAAAGGAGTAATGAGCTATTCTTGCTCACTGTTTGCTGCTGCAGAACCCCAGTTCCCATGTGCTGGCAGCTAAAGCTGCCTGTGAAAGCCCTTGCATGTGACATACACATGGTGGTACCTTACTGTGTGTCAGCTGCAGCACAGGGTGCAGGGCAGCCAGCAAGTGGCTCTAAGCATTTTTACATTCACCCCTTCAGCAGGTGAGACTGGAAGGGTTTTGTGAGCTCTCAGGACAGGCAAGGAAGTGTCTTTCTGCAAGGCAGGTCTCCCAAGCGAGGAGAGAGGAACCATTGGGGATCGGTCAGCACTCTGAGAGCCCAAGGAGTTCTCTGCTCATTATTCAGCTGCCAGCTGAAAGGGTGAACACAAAAGGAGCACTGTGCAATCGAAACAGTTTTAAATTTTAAGATTATATTTGTTTCCTGAGTCATTGTTGTGTTTAACTCCAGCTGGCAACTAAGTGCCACCCACCATCTGCTTGCTCACTTTCCCCTCACTGCTGTGGAGAAAAATTAGAAAGGAATGGAGACACAACAGTTCAGAAGAAAATCTTTGAGTTGTACTGCTTTTTGCTCTGCTCTGTTGTGGATGTTTTTTCTCTTCCTGTTTTAAACATACCTTAGAAGGAGAAATTCAAACATGGCAGAAGGTCTGCCAGAGCAAGTAGTGTAGCGGGGGCTGTAACTTCTGTTGGTATTTGTGTAAGTTTAACTAATTCAGCTGTAGCATACTGTACATATCAGTAAGATAAGCAGGGATTTTACTGCACCATCACAAGCTGCCAATTCTGCCTGTCATGTAACTCACAGTTTTTATGCACTTTATCTCAATTAAGTTCCATCTCTAGAGCACACTGCTCTGCTGCATGTTAGTGCTCTGCTAATGAAGCGATAGCTATATGGCATTTCCTTCTGATTCCAGCAAACACAGAATAAGCAGAAGTCAAACGTTCCCTTGACAAATTATGTGAGCATGGCTCTCATTTCTATCTAGGAAAGAATCTGTTTAGCTAAGAGGAGAGAATATCTAAGTTACTATAAATCTCAGCTCTGAGACTGTTGGTCTTGGCTGCTTTGCTGGTGGAATTATTCCAAATTCCAAAGGAATAGAGGAGCTCTTCTAGAACCCATAAAATACCAGGAGGTGTAGGGATGGCACCTGACAGAACAGCTCATCCCTGGTCCTATGAAGAGCCAGAGAGTGGCTCCTGCAGGTGGTACAGCCATTGTCCAGGGCAAGAGGGTGAGGAGGATGGGGATCTGCTGGTAGCACACACTCAGGCATTGGATGTGGAGCTCAGGTTTTGTTGGAAGAAAGGTGACAGCATTAGAAACTAAGTTTCTAATAGACTTTTCCTTTTGCTGTTCTCTGCTTCCAGCTCCTGTATTGTTCTCCTTCACTCTTCCAATGGCACTGAATGCTGGCAAGCTAATACTTGGCTCAACACCAGCAAGTAATTTCCTGGTAATTAATTTGCTTTCTCTATATCTGACCTGAATTTCTTTCAGGTAATTTGCAGGCTGGGTAACCCATCAGAATCAAACAATTTTAGGGGGTACCCAGGAGTCCAATGAGTAATGGTTATTTTGAATCTGTCTTCCCTCAGACTCTTTCTTGCTCTCTCTCAGCATTAGGGTTTCATTGCTATTATAGCACTTTGCATATAATTACTAACAGCTTTAGGTTATAATTATATTGTCATTTAGTACATTTGCAATGGGGAAAGAATGAACAAAGCAGTGAATTAAATATGCAATGACTGTTGATGTTTTGTGCCTTTTGCTTTCTTAACAACTTCATTAATATTTTGCAATGTTTATGAGGAGCTACCTGGAAAAACAGCCAGTGCATGTGTTTAAATGTGTCACAAGTCTAGGAACTAAAATGAAAAAATAAACAGGATGAGCAGATACCCTTAAGAATTTAGAATTTTTAATAAAGACTTAAAAAAATACTGCAATCATTTGCATATTTACTGCACATGACATTTTTAAAAGACAGTAGAAGTGGGCTAGTGCTGCAATAAGTGGTAGAACTCCTGTTGATCTGAGTAAGAGCAAATGTAAATAGATACCTTTCAATCAAGAAAATATCATGAGGTGGTCACTGTTTGTAAAACAGTTCAAAAGTTAAAGTCTGCCTTTGTCCTTGAGATAAAAGCCAAACACAGTCTCTGTTCAGTATTTTCTCTGCAGGTGACCAACATGAAATGTAGTTGAACAAGCACATTTTACTGCCATGCACATGGAACAACCTTATGGTTGTCTCTAGGAAATCTATAATGGCTCCTGTTTACAAAAAAACATGAGTCCAAACATCATATATGCTTAATAATATTGCATAATTATGCATGTCTGTAGTCTTAGTTGTATGTGGATTTGCTATGTTAATTAATCATGCCATAGTACCAGACTTATCTGTCTCCCTGTCTCTGGACTCTAGCTAAAGAATACTGGCAGCAAGATATTATTGAATATATGAGATAGACATAAAATCTATCAGAACTATTGAAATAATCTGCTATAAACTCTCAGTGCCATATAAGCTTGGTTAAAACACACTTTTCCTGATTAAATTAATTGAGCTTGTAGTTATCAATAAAGATGATGAGTATTTAGAAAAATAACTGGTACTTGTGACATATTTCAAGTCAGTATGAGAGATTGGAATTTGACAGCGTGGATGAAGATGTTTCCAAAGATTGATCTTTCTAGTGATTTAATTTCTAGATAGTGTCTCTGTATAGTGAAAAAAGGGGTTTTGCAAGTGAAATATGCAAGTTGATTTGTGAGCAAAAGACAATTCATAGAGAAGTAGAATTTATTTAGTTTAGAGGATTTGCTTAGTTTAGAAATTTTTTCCGTTTAGAAACAAGTAAATAAAGTAAGATTAATTGGTGATTGAGGGTATCTACATTTTTTTAGTATCTACACATATTTCATATCTTTGCCTAATGCAGAAGGAGTGAAGGTAACATCAGTCAAATGGAAACACTGGTTGATATTTCTTAAATATTATAATAATTACTTTCTTCTCAAATATTTCACATGAATACAAAAATATTAAAAGAAAAATGCATCATATCTTCCGTCTTTTTCTGGCCAAAGATTTCTCTTTTCCTAGTTAGAGGAACTGAGGAGTTGAGATCAGTATGAGCAAGTAGGAATCATGGTATCTTGTTCTATGTAGAAGCCATAATACTCTCTTGGCAAAAAGAATATTTCCATCCAAAAAGATGGAATAAGAGCATCTTTGAATTGCAAAGCCAAGTTTTCCACCATCTGAAAATGCCAAAATTAAGTTTGCAAGCATCTACTTCAAGATTATTCCATCAAGTCGTTAGCTGCCTAGGATTTCTCAGTGCAAAAAGACACAGGGATATTTTTTAAAAAGGACAAAGCATTTGCTTCCAATTCTGAGAACTGCTGAAACAGTAAAAGCCAAGGAAGTGTCCTGCAAATGACAGGTCAGGTCAGTGAATTGAAATGTGTCAAAATTCAGTGTGCAAATGAAATACTATAGTAAGAGAATCTCACTCATTTTGTCATTCTTATCTTAAAGGATCTAGCCCATAGACTTCAGCCTGAATGACAAATTTCTAAAATTAAATAGCCATCAGGAAGATTACTTGTCCCTGAGATGGCAAACATCTTGCATAGGCACTGGCAAATGCCAGTGTGCTAAGTGCTGGACCTGATGCCATAACCCTAGCAGGATCTCCAGTGCTGAGATTGCTTTGTGAATCTTTTCTGGGAAACCTGAGGAAGTAAGATTTTCTGATCAAGTGGAATCCCTGTGAAGATAATGATAATGAGCCACCAAGTAATGTATTGCTTAGAATCAGAGTGTGATGGTCTGCAGTTCAAAACTTTCTGCCCAAATTTGAAACCGGCTCTACGTGTGAGTCTGAATACAAAATGAGCACCCAGAGCAAGGCTCAAAAATGGACCCATCAGTTGCTTCTCTTAACAATCAAGTTATAAAATTGTTCACACTTTTTCATCTTTCTGGATGAATGAATACATAGTATTTTAATGTGATAAAAGTTATTCTAAGTTTCAAGATCACTGCTGTAAATTAGTTAATCAAAGCTTTGTCAGCTAGGATTTTTTTTTTTAACAGAAAGGGGAGTAAATGCAAAGTTTTTGAGCTATTTTCTTCTCATGAGCAGAGATTAGAAAAGTCATTATCTTATGACCACTGTTTACCAGCTAAGAGACAAATTATATAAATTTTCATTTTTCAAATTTTATGTTTAAGGCACAATATTCATTGAGAGCAGCAAAATTCTGCCAGCATGATCCTTTAGTAAACAAGCTTTCAGGAAAACTGTGATAAATAAAGTATCTGATAGATAAATGAATGCCATGAAAGCTAATGCTCTGCTTAATGGATGCACAACTTCACCAGCATCCATTAATTTGCACATGAATAACCTGTAAGTGTAGGTGGTCCTTGAGACAATTATACTTCAGCTAAGCATGACATGAGGATCACACAATGAAGCAGCCTCCTTGAGGATACCATAATGGTGAACAACAGGACAGATAATCATGAAGGATTATCTTACTGGCTCATAAATCCACATAAATTCTGACAAGGCTCAGCTCTGGGGATGACAAACCTCCTCTTTCTCTTGTGATGTCGACTCGAAGATGCCAGGCTAATGATCTTACTCCATTAAGGTTTTTCTAGTGCCATCATTTGATGGTGTCTTGTTTGAATGTTTGTGTTCATCTTCCTTCAACTTATGAGATGATTTCTCAGGCCTTGGTACATCTGAAAAAAGCAGTTTTCCAAACTCTTTTCCTAGAGAGAAATTTGAATCCACAGACTTACTATTATTTCTAGCATATTCTAGCTAGTCAGTAAGCGGTCATTCCATTCTCTTCAGAGGCAAAAGTTGTGTGTTTAGTTAGGAATAATTAAAACAAAATAACAAATCAAAATGGAACCCCACTCCCAAATGTTACCAACATTCCAGAAAGATGGTTAATACTTTTGTTAATTTATCTAACTGATTACTTTTAATATTTATAGGGCTCAAAATGAGACTTCTGAAAGTTGTTTTTCGTGTGCATTCTTCTTGGTGGATTGTAAACAGAAGTTCTGTCTAATGATCAGATCATTGTAAGAAGTTTTGAAGGGATTTTCAGAGTTTCTTAAGCATAAAATCTATATATATGATCATTCTGTGTCTTGTGCACATGCATATTTCATCGACATAAAGAGAGAATGTTATCAAGCATAGTATTAAAGGTAGAGGAATGCTGCCATGTCCCTTGTTATTAATAAGTTTACAGATCATTCCTACCTTATTGGTGTGACTAGATTGGCTGCATTTTATCACTTATTCTGTGCTGTCCTTCATTTTCCCACCAGTGAATTTCATTTGTCCTTGTGCTGCCAAGCTGCCTGTCTTTGACAGACCTTACAGCAGTACCTCCCTGACATCTTTCCTTTGCCTAATCAAAACAATTTGAATATGTACATATTGCAGTTTATAATATATACTTATCTGCTTATCAACAAGCTACTAGCAGTAAGGTTTTCTGTAGTCCTTCTAAAGTGGCTTTAGTTTTGGAGCATTATTTATGCAGATAAATAATGTCTAACCAGTGTTAGGCAGATACTGTATTACTGCCTACTATAAGTCAGTGGATATTTGTGACTGAGCCAGTGGGTAAAAGCTTTGCTAATGTAGCTAAGTACCTACTTTCTAGAAACAAATCAATATGACATTACAGATCTATTTTTTTGCTTCAGTTTTACCTGCCTCATCTCTTTACCTTGCCTGCTTCTATTATCTCTATGTTAATACAAGGTCTCGGGAGCAAAACTGAGTTATAGATGAGTCCGAATGTCCTGTGTTTAAAAAAAAAAAAAAAATCATATGAATCACAGAATTATGTTAATGTTTGATCAAGAATTAAACCCCAAATGATTGTGCAGGTTTGGCTAGTGTACACTGAATTTTCTTCATAGTAGGTTATATGGTCTGTGCTTTGGACTTGTGCTCTAAACAGTGCTGGGTACAGAGATGTTTTTGCTATTGCTGAGTAAAGTCTTTTTTGCTCCTCAGCTCACCTCACCCCACCACTGAGCAGGCTGGGGGTGCACAAGAAGTTGGGAGGGGACACAGCAATGACAGCTGGCCCCAGCTGACCAAGGGAAATCCCAGACCATATGGCATCATGCTCAGCATATAAAAAATGGGGGAAGAAGAAGGAAGGGAGGAAAGTTCAGGGTGATGTGATTTGTCTTCTCAAGCCACTCTTAGGGGTGATGGAGAGCTGCTTTCTTGTGGATGGCTGAACACCTGCCTGCCCATGAAAAGTATTGAATGAATTCCCTCTTTGGCTTTTCCTGCACATGCAGTTTGTGCTTTACCTGTAAATCTGCCTGTCTCAAGCCTTAAGTTTTTTCATTTTTACTCCCCCATTCCAGTGTGAGGGGACTGAGTGAGCATCTATGTGGAGCTTAGTTGCTGGCAGTGATTAAGCCGTGATGATGATCATACTGGCCTCTGTGCACCTTCATTTTACTTATGTACATACGATTAAAAATAATGCTAAAAAGCATATTAGAAAAGAGACATTTTTCTGTTGTCATTATAAATGTAACAGGATCCGCCATGAATTTTTAAGTCTTTATTGATTATGCAAACAGTGGCTGCTTCTTCAATGTGAGAATTGGTTGAAACTGGTTGGTGAATTAATAAAGTGGGGATTTTACCCTATATTTTTACTGCCGCCAAGGTTCTACAGTGTAAAGAAGCACATGCAAGTTGATTCCCATAAAACTTTTTTTGTCTGCACAAGTGAAAAGTATGATCAAACAAAACTTGCTTACTCATTCCACTGACTGTATTATTTCAGTTTTCCTTTTGTCTGTACATCAATTTTCTGGAAAGGGAACAGCCTACACACTGCCAAGTTGAGACCATTTCTGAAAAGTCTTGGACAAGTGTGGCTTAAAAACCTTGCTAAAGGTTCCTGTTCTGGGAACAGGAAATCCTGAACAAAAAAAACACTGTTCTGGGATTTTGACACATTGACAACTAAATGAGGGCACATTGCTTCCCCTGCCCATTCATTGCTTAGTTTTACCTACAGAAAGATGAAATGAGGTAAGGAAGAGTCTAGAAGGCTTAGCATTACAGCACAACTCCTTTTCTTTTGCATTTGCATGCAAATTGATCTAGAAATTCATCAGCTGACTCTGTTAATGAGGTCAAGAAAAACATGCAGAGTTAATCAAACCCAGATATAGTCTTTATTGGTTAACTGTCTCCAGGGATGGAAACTCAGGGCTACAATTTTTCTTCTGTGCTTTGCAGAAACACCTTGCCATAAGTGCTATTGGAATTTAATTTCATTGAAGAGCTGCCTTTCTTTTCCCTTTTGCACAAAAGTTGCCCATGCATGTCAGTCTTGTCATTTTAATTGAACTTACAGGCATGAGTGGCATGCGGTGGAATTTAATCTGTCAGTATAACAATAATAAATTATTGCAGTAGGTTTGATAAAGAAACCTGGGACTTTGCAGAGAATAGTAAGGAATTGGAGGTTGGAAAGAAGTTTGATACAGCTCTGCCTGACAGTCGACTTCTCTGTTTTATCCATTTCTTGTCATTTTTCTGTATGTTGTTGCCTAATTATTTCCAACACTATGCCCATCATATTCTGCATTACAGCTATTAGTCAAATAGTTCAATTTTTTCCAGTCTACCTTTCAGACAGGATAATGTTTCTAGTTACTTTTACAGCCCCTCCTATATCTCTTAACCATTTTTCTCTGAAGTGAATCGCAGAAATAAGATTTATCTTGTTGAATTCATGAAGCATATCAGGGAGGATATTAATTTTAGTTTTGAATCTGAAAGATGAAATAACGTTGGTAGTTGAGACAATGTGGGCTGAGAAAAAAAATATCATGAGAAATTCTTGGGTTCATAAGTATTCTAAATAATTTCCTGGCATAGTGCATGGCTTTGTGAGAAGTGTATCTGTAGAGGCCTCCCAGCTTTGAGTAGCAGCCAGAGGAAAATAGTAGGGTGGTCATTTAAGCCCTGGTGTAACTGAAATCTGTACCAAGAGTTTGAGAGGTGTGATGGAATTATACAATGAAAGGCCATGCAATTGAGCAGATAATGCCTGATGTTTTAGAGAAGAAAGAGTTGGAGTACCTGGAAAAATGACACTGTTTAACAACTGCTGGCTACTGACATAGCTTTATGTTTTTAGGGCTGAGAACCCTGTCTTGGCCCCAGATTGTGATAATAGGACATGGTAACTTTTTTTTCAAAAGTGTCTATGCCTCTTCTGAAAAAGGAGTGTCAAAAATAACCTAAAAATGACTAGTTCTAAATACAAAAATAAAAAGGCATGTGAATTTCACCAGCAGCTGTCAGAACATTTTGAACCTTAAAGAGAGGTTGCCACATATGTCGAAACAACTGAAGCTCTTAGATACCCCTTTGCTTCATACCCAGAGTGAGGTGAAACAGCACCAAGAGGCAAAGACACCTGAGAAGTCTGGCTGTGTGTGCTGTTATCTACTAAGTGTGTCCAGAGCAAATCTATTCCACAGCAAGAAGTCCCTGAGAAAATCCCATCATCCCCACTCATTGCACTTTTCAGTAGGGCCAGAGGATGGGATGTTGATCCTGGATTCTGCCTCAACAGTTTATGCATTTTCTCTTGTACAAACAGAGGTATGGAATGGACTCACCCTCAGCAGAGACCAGACTAACAGCTTGTCCCTCCCCAAGGTGAATATCCTTACTGCTTGAATACTGTATCATGCTTCTTGACTAGTCATGAATTTTGTTAGGGAGTATTATTTAGATATTTCAGGGAGTACATGACTTCACAAAGGGCTTCTTAAACTGTAGAGGCATCACCAAAAATGCACAGAGACACCAGTTTGAGTAAGTGAGCTGGTGAGATTACCCTGAGTTAATAGGCAAGTGAAGGTCTTGGAGTCTAGCAAAATATGAAGAATGAGAGTGGGATTTTGTAGATTAAAGTAACAATCTAGATAAACATTGGACAGGGAGGACTTCGCTGCTGAGGAGAGCAATAGTGTAGTAGCCAAGAGAGTAGCCAAACTCAAAAGGTCTCAGGGAATAATTTTCTTTGTATACATGTGTAAGAAAGGCACAACCATACCAGTATTGCTCTGCAAGAATGTGCAAACTTTGTATTTTCAGATTTAGGAAAAGGTCCAAACCCAAAATGACATTTCATACATATGTGACAGTAATAGACATTGCACTGCTTTTTGCTCTGATGGAAGGGATAAATGTAAATCTTGAAAGGCAGAACAGTATTTCTCTTTTAGCCATACTGAGCCTAAGCTAACAGCTGCACCACTGCCAGAGATGTCAAAGAGACTGACTGTGATTTTCGTTTAGATGGAGAGAGAAAATTTTGGAATAGCAAAATAGATCCATGAATTGTCAGAGAAGAGAAGGTACTTAAATACATGCTTCACAAGAAGAAATTGTAGTTTTTAGGACCTATGCCTGTCATATTCATTGATCAGATTTTGAAAAAGCTGTATTTTAAACCTAGACTAGGTAATGAAATATTATTTAAGGTCTCTTTAGATATTAGGAAAAGAATAGGAAAGGCTGTGTTTTCCTCTCCTGGAGTTGTAAAGCAAAAATAGTTGCTCTTTTTATCACTAACCTTGGTGCCAATTTGCTTTAAGTACAAAACAATCAGTCTCTCAGAATCCTAACAGGTATATATTTGAGTGCTACACATGCAAAGGTAAGGGTTTTGTTTCATATTTCATAATTAGAAACTAAAGCCTTTGATAATGCGATAAGTGGTCCAAATGGGGGTTGCAAGTAATCATGTCTAACTAATTATCTACTGTAAAATCAAAAAACACAAGAACAGACACCTGCATAATGCAAGTCTTTGGAACAGATGTGCCCTTATTAATAGACATGACTTGCCTATTAAAACTCTGTGGTGACAAAGAATGTTTTTCCACTTTATGAAGGATACCCTGCCTAACCTTCAGTTTCTATGCAATTATAAACACAAAAAAGCCCTGCAGAAGTAGCCTGGCTTTTCCTCTCTTCCCCATTATGCTGCAGCATGATCTCTTAGCACCCCAAGGTTTTAAAGGTACTTACTATACTTCCTACCCAGTTGTCTTTGGTTGATTTTGAGGAATATGTATTGTCTGAGGGCATGAAAAGAAATAGCATTAAATGGGAATGTTTTGCCAGTAAAGAAGTTCAGCATTCAAAGTCCATTGCAGACATCTGACAGATGTGTTGTGTGGATGATTATGGGTGCAACAAACGACGTAGTGTGAGGGTTTCCTTAAAGATAACAAATAGCTGTTGCAGAAGTGTATGATAATAATAATTTAAAAAGAAGTTATCTACCTAAAAATATACTTACAGGGAGCAGAAAATTCATTAGGATAAGTTTATTTATTAAGATAATATTTTAGATGTTAATAGCTGTTTCCTGGCCATAACAGATTTCACTGGAGAAGAGCAGTGAATTTCATTCACTGTAGGTGCAGGTATACATATAACATGATACTGTGGCTTGTCCTAGAGATTTCAATTATCTTCTTTACTTTAGATATGTTGCATGAATACACATTTACAAAATAGAGGATTTAATTATTAGAGATATTGCCCATTAAATCCCCAGATACATGCAGCTAAAATTAACCAGAACTAAAAATGAATTAATTCCTTGATATTAGTGGTCATGAGCTAATCTGATTTGAAATATTATTCAGAGAATTAATTAAAAATCTCAAAGATTAATGTAACTTTTTAAGAGTGTGCAAAATGGGGGACATTAACACAAGAATCTGATATCAGTGGTCACTTTTTTTTGCTGGATTTTTTGTTTGGTTTTTTTGCTTTTTTTTTTTTTTTGTGGTACCCATGAACAACAAAACTAAGATGATATGAAAAAACATCAAAGCATTGCCATTCAGTCTGGCTAATCCTTCACCCTTAGACTTTTTTCCTTTTAACATTTTTTAGAAATAGATATTTTGAGAAAGAATACTTTAGATATTCTCACAAGTTTTATATTTGAGACTGAAAAAACATTGGTGTCAGAGAGCAGTAATCTGAAATGGAAGTTATCCTTTTCCACAACTGTGCAGGTGAGAGAAAAATCCTTAAAGTAAATGTAGTAGTGTGGGGTATTTGCATCTCCAGTCTCTCTTTTGGATTCAGCTCTACTGAGTTGAAGCATTAAATGAAGGTGAAGAATTTCAATATTCTCTATTTTTTACAACCCACTTCAGGGAACTGATTGACTCCTGCAAACTTCACACAGTGTTCAGTGTACCTGGACTGCAAATGTGGGTGATGATTTTGGGTGCTTCCCAGCAGAGGACCAACTATGCTGCTCCCCAATCCTCTGTTACCTTACAGCCTCATAGGTTTTACTTAGCCTTTCCTTGGTCTTAAACACCATGTGAAGCTTCTGACTTTCAGCAATGCAAACCCCTTGCAAAGTGTCCTATTTAAAAAGAAAAAAAAAAAAAGGTACTTTTTCCTCTCTAAACTTTAGAGCAAGCTGATTTCAGTTACAAGACACAATGATCAGTTTAGAATACATAAATGGAAAATGTTGGCCACAGATGTATCCATTAAGGGTAACAGAAGCCTTCCTTTTGGAATGATGTGTTATGACTTCCTAAATTATATTTGACAGCATCAGGGCACTACAGTGAAGCCAAAAGACAGCTGAGGTTTAGATAGTTTCCATGTCTAAAATATCTTTTTTTGACAAGTAAAGATTAGCTTAAAAGGTCAAACTGAATATCATGTACTGTAGTAAGTGTAGAAGGACATTAAAATTATATTCATAGAGAAAAAGAGCATGTGTATATTCATTCAGTGAGAACAAATATATTCAAATATATACAGGAAATCTACTCCATCCATCCAAGTCTCAGATCTAAAGTACTCACCATTAAAAAGTCAGCAGTTGTTAATGTTTATTGCACAGTGGGAATGAAATTACCTCAGCTTTTCTTTCCATTTAGGATAAAAGATATTCTCTAATAACTGTAATTTTTTTTTTAATGTATTCATGGACTTAGCAGCTCTCACAAGTTGTTGTAGCTACTTTTACTTTGGGATTTTAAAGGCTGGTGTTGCAGAGTTTTGTCTGTGTGAAGTTAATGCAATAGCCATTGCTTAGGGATCAGAGATTCTTCCCCTTCTTACTGTTCATCCTGGTGGTAGCTCTGCTGCTGACCTACTTCACATCTGATGTTTTTATGCCTGGATTCACTGTTCCACATAAGGCACCTAATGATTTCTGAGATTCCCCTAGTGTATCAGTAACAATCAGATGGAGCTGACAGATAAAGAAAGAGGACCTGCGAGAGCCCTGTGTTTTCTGAAGTGGCAGCCAGAACCCAGGTGAAGTATCTTGCAGAAGCACCAGTAGCACTGTGTCAAAGTGGCACTTTGGTGTCTACTTGTGTGAGTGGCAACTGAGTCCTTAGTGATGGGGGTTTTTTGTGTGTAGTGGGGTGTAGCTAAGTCTCTACCTGCTTTCTTTGCCTCCCTTCTCTCTTCTTTTGTAGACAGAAATAGCCTGCTTATGTTCAGGTCAGCATAATCCATATCACAAGAGTATCTCCAGCTGGATATGTTTGTGTGTACTATCAGCAGCAGCCTTAACTCAGGAATATGCATTTATGTATTTTCTTTTCTATGGCCTTTCCACTCTGTCCATTGCTGCTGCCCCCAGGGAAACATTTGCTTACAAAGATTTGTCATCTGTCATCCAGAATTCCTCATAATTTTGTTGCACATTAGATTTGACACAAGTATGATGAATACTCAGGGTGTTGCTTTGCCATTCTGTGAGTGCCACTTAAATTCATACAGTCTGTGTTGTCCTGGTGACTCATTTCACTTTGATACCATTTTTTAATCGAGAAGGCTGAACAGCATGTCCTCACTTTGGTTTCTTGCCAACTGCAGTGAGCTTTTCTTTCCTGCATCACAGAAGATCCTTGCCAATAAGCAAATATGTGCAGCTAAAGAACTGAGCTGATCAAAGCAGCCCTGTCCTTTCCTACAGAGGTGGGAATAGGCCATGGAACAGTGGAGAAGAGCATTTCACTAATTCATGTAGGCCTTTCCTCTTCAGCCTTCTGGAAGAATTTCTTTCATCCAAATATTTCAGCACTATTTTGTTTAAATCAGTATGTCAGGAGGATGCTTCTTTCTTAGATATGTCTTATCTTTCCCAAGTCTGCTCCCAGCCCAGCATGAGTGACTTCAGAGAGTTAACTCAATTCCCTGTGATTGTGTTTCCCTGTTTGTAAATGGGAACAACCTCCACCGTAGGGCATATCAAGACCTTCAGATGAAACAAGGGCCTTTCTGAAAACTCTAAGATGCTGTGATGAGGTCTGACTTAGCACATATTCTCCATACAGTTACATGAACAAAAAATGTATGCCACCAGAACCAGTTATTTATCTTCACAGCATGTGTCAAAATGATTTCTGAACTAAAGATGCCATGCTCTGAGGTGCCAGCAATCTCCAAATAGATACACTATGTAACCTCAATTCCCATCTGATGCACAAACAGAAGGTAGATCTACATTATTCCATCCACAGAATGGTCCCATGAGTGGCTGGGTGCTCCCACAAGCACGGGGCATTATGCACTGACACTGCTGACTGACAGGTCACCCACACTCATCACTAAAACCGGGGGTGTTCTTCTCTTCTCTTTAAATAAACTGCATATCAGGTAACCAGTCTGTCAGCCAGAGGAGAGTGGGAACTCTCAGCCCAAAGTAAGCCCACTAGGGGAGAAGAGGAATACCCTACTTCCTGCAAAGATGATTAAGAAGTTTTTATTTGGGGTATTTTCTTTTGCTCTCCTCCTCATCCATTACAAAGACAGCAAAGAGAAGCAGGGCCAGTGTGGGTTCAAGGTTAATTTATATCCCACCCATGCGGAGCAGTCTCGTGTGTATTTACTGCAGTCACCCACACAGAAAAAGCCTTCATTCCTTCTGGGACACTGAGCACTTCATCACAGCCCAGTTTGCCCAGTAATCACAGCCTGCTTACACAAAAGCATGAAAACTGTTTCAAACCTGTGAGCTCACACTTTTTTTTTTTTTTGTTATTATTCATTTAGAATAACATAATGAAAAGCCTAAGGAATTTGGAGAGCAGGACTGCAGGAATGTGTTCATATCATGAAGATTCATGACAGTGTTTCTTGATCCCAGTGACTCAAAATACTCAGGGGCTTGCTATTTTCTATAATAAAATAGCATCAGAACTGGTCTAGCTACAGACATCAGAAACACTGCAGGCTGAGGCTTTTGTTCCTTAGTAAGTGTAGAAATGATATGCAAAAGACAAACAGCATGTAACAAAAGCTTTATAAGACAGTAGAGCACATATCAAAGTTGAAAAATCAAGTTACGTACATGAGGTATTGAAGATGACCTTTGAGAGCCAGCAATGAGCCTGTGTTTAAAACATGCAAAATTTGGTAGAAAAAGGAAGTTGGAACAGGCTGATATGACAGAGAAAATTGAATGTATGCATCAAATACACATTCAGTGCTCTCTGATTCATGTATGCAAGTATAAAATGAATTAACCAGCCTAATGGACAAGCATGCATCCAGTGCACCAAGTTTACTTTGCTATCTTCCACAGGTAATAAGAGCTAAGTGTTGCATATTTCTAAAATCAAGATTAGAACTACGCTTGACTTTTCTTGAGCACATTTATTAATTTGTTTTTAATTGTTGTAATCCAAACAAATATTTCATTCTTACAGTATGTTTTTCTAAATAGAGAGTGCAGTACAAAATTGTTCTTGCCTGTGCCTGGTGTAAGGAACTAGTTATTGACTGCAAATCTTCTTCCATTTGTAAAGATGATTTGTATTATCTACATGTAAAAATGCAAGATTGAGCATTACCATAGTTGATTACACTGAAGGCATTGGTCAAAATCAAAGCAACAGAGTGAAAAGGCTGCTTTCTCCTTGAGGGCACCATTGTTTGTACTGAATATATAGCTTTAGTGTCTTACCCTTGGGGTCAAAGCAATTAAGGCAATTCTCCCTGGGATTAATGCTTTTCTGTGCTTTGTAGAAGGTGTTAAAAGCTCTGCCATGTCATGACCTGCATTCACAGAAAGCATTTCTTTTCCTGAAGGTTTAGACTTAATTTATTGCATGCATTTTTTATTGTATTGATAATGTTAATGTTCTGACATGTATTTTTGGACTTTAAGAGTCATAATCAGGCACATCTTATGGTCCCTTGTCTTTAAAGAAGGTAAAACAAAATCAAACCTGCTGCTAAATTCTGTGTTTTATAGCAATAATGTGCTGGTTGAACTCGTTATAGTCATTCCAGCCAAATGGAAGGATAATGTCTACTGGCATGTCATCATAATGAATTAATGTGAATTCTACTTAATTAGATATCTAGATCCAGATTACATTTTCAAATGAAAGCCATCCTGTATTTTGGGTTGGGTTCTGTAACAGTGCTGTATAAATCACTGTCTGTTGAGTAACAGGTGTGTGATTAAATATCATTCAAACAGGAATTTTTCAAATAATGAGCCTGATCCTTTACTCACATCTGACAAAAATGCATTTGGCTTGGTGGGCAGTTGGTTTGCAGGCATTTTGTAGTAATTTATAATTTTCAGTGACAGAGGATAGACATTTCACTTACAGAAGAAAATCACTCAGTGAAATGATGAATGTTGCAGCAGAAACTGTAAATTTGGGGAAATAAATAGATGTGGTTTCCCTTGTCAATATTCTGTCCCCATTAAAACAGTCTGGGAGTATAATAGAAGAAATAAAAATTAGGTCTTTGTAAATCAAAGGTAGTACCATTAACTCACTGCGACCTGGAGATGGGACAGAAATTGTGCCTTAGTGTTTCCCTTGAGTCCTGATTTCTGATTTCATAACAGAACAGGTACTGTTCTATTTTGGCTTTGAAGCCAGCCTTTCTAAGCAGTGAGTAAAAGCACAGGCAGGTATTTGGCATGTGGGAAAGTGACACTTGCCTAATGAAGAAGTAATAAACTCATTATCTCACCTAAAGGGCCAGGCTGTCAATGCCATGCACTCTTCAGCCAGGCATGCTGAGCCCTGAAGATGTCATGTGGGGGAAAGGAGGACGACTTCTCTCCACCAAACACCCAGCACAACACTGGCAGGTTGGGGCTGTGGCCTCTCCTACATCCTGGGGGCAGCAATAACTCCTGTTGTTTAAGAGACCCCCCCTCAGTGTCAGAACTGTCTGCTGCTTTAGACATAGGGTAAATCCTGTAGGACTTGAGACCCCAAACTGATGAAGGAAGCGTGGCTGGTGGAGCCATAGGCATCCATTGAGAAAACATGCCCTGCCACCTCTCTCCACACTCAAGACAGAACTCTTCCTGCAGGGCCTTAAATCCAGCCCCCCATGCCGTGCACAGGTGTAATCAGACCTGCTGTGCCTCACTGTGCACTTGTGTCTGGAAACACCTAAACATGTGAGAAATAATCTAAAATGAGTGTTGGTAAAGGCAGAGTTTAAGAACAGCATCACTGGCTACAGCAATTACCAGCTTGAATTTTAGTTCTACCATTAACTACCTAGAAGGCTAAATGGCTAGGACTCCTGACCACTGAAACAACTCAACAGCCAGCCACCTAGTTAAGACACATTCCTGATGGCCAAGGTAGAAGAGAATCCAGCCCCACCTCCAAGTTTGTGGCCAGCAGAATGAAATACAGAGTGTGTTTTGGTTTTTTTTTTATTTTTACTATTGAAGAATATGGGTCGAGCAAGGCATAGACTTGATTTGCAAAAGGCTTGTCGAGTAATAAAGGGCATTCTTAGAGAATAAGTTTTAAAATTGTAATCCAAACTAATTTTAAGTAGAAGTAGGTGTAGATTGCCTGTCTTAGCTGTGTTATAACATTGCAAGTTGGATGCAAAATAGACAAAAGCAGGTTGTGGACTATGAGGGTCACAGGGGAAATCACTGTCCTTGCATCTCTGACTGAGGAGGCTCTGGAAAGCCTATTTGTTCCCCTGCCAAAATCCTGAAAAAGGCAGACAACACTGTTACTTCCTCTTACTATGCAAGAATCCCATAACAAACTAGGCTCATCAAGATGTAGTGATCAGTACTTTTATTGTAATGGAAAGATTCAATCTCCTTTTGTAATAAGAAGTTCATTCAGACACTCTTTCCAGCAATATTAAATCATTCACTCTCATACACTGGTGCTTTCTTGTATCTTTTTGTCAGAGAAAAATGCTTTGGTTCATTGTGGAGATTGTGTTGTGGGATAGCACATGCATAGGTTCCATGCAAGAAAACTTCTTTATACTGGTGAGTGGTGAATCACATTTCAACCTAGATACTTGAGTGTGTGCAGCAATCTTACAAACTCAGTTCTCCTATGAGAGATTTGTCAGCAAGATCAGTGGTGCTGCAATTTGCTCTGTTTTTAAAAGTTTCAGACTTTCAAAACACAGAGCCTTTCTGCTCTGCCTAGGGCAGCAGCAGCATCATCTTGCCTCCTCAGCAAAAATATGTCCTTTTCCTGGTTGCAAAAGTTGAGGCATTTACTGGATGATGTTTAAACAAATGTACTTAGCTGGTGTAGAGCAGCACCACTGCTCTGCTCACAGTGGAATGGTGGCAACTTACATCTGACACTCAACTTCTTTGGTGAAAGAGGGCAGGTCTTTCAGGGAAGAGTTATACACAGGCATGAATTGTTGTGAAGTTATGTTCTGCATTTCAGCAGCTGATTTTTGAGCAAAAAATGTAACTAACTTATAGTTAAAATAATTAAAGTGCGTAGCATATCCACAGTGCAGCAAGTTATAGTTCTTGGTAAAAAAATATATACTTCCTAAAATTTAGTCTAAATATATGTTTACCTTCCTAAGCCTAAATACAAGTTCTAGTAGGGAACACTTTCCCATGCCAAAGACCATTAACAATCAATAGTTTACTATTGCTTGTTAAAAAACAGCTAAATTTGTTACTTGTCCTGTCATTTTTCCTCTTCTTTCTCACCTAGTATCCCCCAGACCCTTTTCTGCCAGCCAAGGAGCAATTACATGTATGTTTATGTTATCCACAAGTCAGTCTACACATGTAGCTATAAATTCAGAATGCCTGGGTCACCCATTTCAGGAAGCCATGCATTCAAGGCACTGTTTTATTGCTATGGCTTTTAGTTAGATAACAGTATTCAGTCTGGTTTTCCTTCATCTTTATTTTTCATGTGGAATATCTTTAGACCTGCCTGGAGAGGGGAGATGATAAATGGCATATAAACAGGCCAATATCAGGTGATGTCCTACAGCAAGATACATTGCTGGATGATTTTTACTGCCAGAGAAGAGTAAAAATCTTATTAAAAGAGAAAAGGAGCTAGGTAAATTTCTTTTGACATTATATTTCTAGCTAGGTGAAGTGCTCTGTGATTCCTGAGGTCATCCAACTACATGGCCTTGTGTCACATCATGGTCTAGTGGGTGCCTAACACTGCATTGTTGCATTGTATAGCTTCCCATGTAGTTTTCACTTAATGTAGTCGAAATACATGGAATACCAACTAAATCATGGGCTTATAGATAGTTTCAGAAGGCAAGTGGCATGTGTTCAGGTTACTGAAAGAGTGAACATCCCAAAATTTTACATCTGAAGCAGTATAAGCAGGTGTCCTGTATCTAATGT
Source organism: Cichladusa arquata (assembly GCA_026413545.1). Classification (NCBI taxonomy): domain Eukaryota; kingdom Metazoa; phylum Chordata; class Aves; order Passeriformes; family Muscicapidae; genus Cichladusa; species Cichladusa arquata. The sequence continues at coordinate 20,053,462 of JAOTQP010001652.1, forward strand.
AGTGTCTGTTGCACTGGAATTTTGCATTACAGATGATGCAAGGAATGATGCAGGCATTCTCTAGAAAAAGTAACACTTTGCAGCATATTTTCTCTGCTTGTGTTTGTTTTGGTATGACATCTCCTTTTGCAATTCTTTCAGTTTGTAGCAAAACTGAAATCTATGTATGTGTAACTTCAATGAAATGTGAACTTAGGAATGTGAGCTATGAGCTTTAAGATGCTGCTAGACTGAAACTATCTTACCTCCAGAATATGACATTATTGGATTGTTTCTAAACCTGGCAGCATGCCACCTATTGCTTGAAGTTTCTGGATTTATATTCCCAGTGTTTCTGAATATCTTAACGGAACAGTTCTAGTGACAATGTACTAAAATATAATTTGTCTGTAAATCTCCCCTGTCATATGCAAACACCATAAGATCTTCAAGGGAATTGCTTTTTTTTTTTTTAACTACAAAAAGACTTTGCCTAGATTATCAGTGTAAAGCCCTGTGTGCAAAATACAAAGCAGAGAAAGCATGCCCCAGAATAATTGAAATAACTTTGTCTATCAGCAGTGTAAGAATCATAATGTAAGTATTGATACAGAAGGCCCAGGGCCAGGGTCTGTCATCAGTGGCTCCACTGACATCAGGGGTGCAAGCAGGTAGAGCCAGATAATTGTCACCATGAGTGAGGCTCTGACAAAGCCTGGATAGCAGTGGGTAAGCACTTGTCACTGAGCACTTTGTGTGAAGTTGTAAATAAGAGTTTTCAGTGCTAAATGGCAGCTTAGCAGATGGGAAGACAAGTCCCTCTCCTTACCTGGTATCTTCCTCCTGTCAAGGGCAGTTTCTTACTCATTCTTCATTCTCTGCTGTTACAACCCACCCCTGAATGCAAGGGTAAGGTTCTCATTAATAATACATCCCCTGGGGTGGATTAGACCGAAACAACATGACTAGTGTTTATATATATAAATTTGTGTATATATATATTTGCATCTATATATACATAAATTTGTATATATATGTGTGTGTATAGTGTTTATTTTAGAATAATTTGGTTGCAATGGAAAGAAGATATGTAGCCATTTTGGTTATTATCTATAGTGATATAGCAATATAAAGCATAAAAATAACACTTAAGAAAATGTATAAGGAAAAGAAAGAGCAAAAAAGGATAAGAGTAGAAAGATACCACCACCTATGGATCCAGAAACAAAACTTGATTGTTGCAATTTTGGTGTCAGATGATCACAGTGTTGATCCCTGGGGGTGGGGGAAGCCCACAAGACCTAGAGTTGGACAGTTTAATATAGGTTCAGGTTTAGTGGGAACACCCAGGTACCACCTCTGGGGTGGAGTTTTACCCTGTGAATCTGTTGCAATACTGTGGATCATGCTCAGTCCTCTGGTGGAAGGCCCCAGAAATTATTCTGTGGGCACTTGGACATCTGAGATGGGTTATCACAGTTATGACGTCTTGTAAGACACAGCAGCTGCCTCTCATGCAGTGAGTGTAGTTGAGCCAAGTATGTCCCATCAAAAAGGATGAACACATTCAGGACTACATTGACCCAATATCTCCTGTGATGGGGAGGGAAGACTTTTACAGCTGAGCCAGTTGTGTAAGGGAGAACATTGGAATGATAAAAAGCACTATCCCACCTCACAGGGTCTGCTAATTATCGGCCTTCTTATACATCTGGGTCAAAATGCAGCTTGTAGCCCTTGATGGGTGCTCAACCCCTCTGCATCAGGGTGGTTCCCTTGCACATTGTCAGCAAAGTATCCACTGCTTTTACAAATGGTCAATCATTTGAGTTATTAACCATTAACACTACAGGCTCTCACATCTGCAGAGATGCTCCTAACCCTCTGAAGGAGGGTAAGTTATGCACCAGATTTTTGCTAGTATTCAATGTCAATAAAATAACTCTATTAGCTGCACTAAATATATTGATTTTTAAATGTGGCAATATTTTAGTGAAACCGAACTTGAATGCTTTCTGAACAACACATTTGGGAAGGAAAAGTGCAGATATATTCCTGGTAACAACTTGTTATTCACTGTACTAACATGTGGTGAGTCAGATTTATGGGCTCAGGCATCCTCTGTCTGCATTTTTGTACGCATATGCATGTGTTTAAACCTGAAAGAATATGAATAATCGAGAACAATAGCTCTCAAGGAGAAAAACACATGGAGCAACTGCTGTTGGCTCTTCTAGGGGTCCATTGGGGAACAGGTTACTCCATTTACATGTCTAGGGGAAAAGCACTTATCAAATCTATCCACAGGATATCTAATAAAGCTGAGGAATCATTGACAACTAGGGACACATAGCCTGAACTTCAGGGTCTTGCATAAGCCCTGCTGAAGTGGTATGAGCTGATAATGACTAGAGAAGGAGAAGGAACTGCTCAGCATTTAGGCATGACAGTGCTCTGGAGTGGGCCAGATGAGTGCCTGCATTCAAAACTCCTGACATTCAGTTCTGGCAGAAATTCTTCCTTAGTGTATCTCTGGTAACGTGCAGGAAACCAAACCTTCAAGGCATGATGCAGAGAGAACTGGTTGCCCTGGTCATTGGCTTCCCCTGCACATTGCACTCCTCTGGAAGAGACTGATCCCTGTTAAAAGGTTTGTCTTTCACCTCTGACCAGCTCTGCCCTGTTGGCTAGACTTGAGCAAGGAAATATTCCAGCTTGCAGTCAGGAAAAACAATCGTGCAGCTCTGCCCTCTTTCAGTCACCTTCCATTTCTCTGCTGGCTGGGCTTTCACCAGATCAGACAGGTCACATCCACGCCCTTGCACTAAAGGTCTCAGAAGCAGAGAAGCATGTTTTGGTCAGTGACATTTCTGTCCATTTGAGAGATCACCTCTGTCCTTCGGGATAGTGTCCCAGGTGGAGTCACCTCCATTGACTGGCTAGGGAGGAAGGAAGCTGACCTCAAGGCTTGTCAGTGACAGCTGCTGCATTTCCAAAAGAGCCAGTAAATGCTCTGTGTCTCAGAGCAGATGATTTTGGGAATCATTGCATGATTCAGGTATTTTCCCACTTTTCATCTGAGACATGAAGGGGATTTGGCTGAGGAGACATGACAGATACCATGGTGTTACCCAAGTCTTTCAAATAGTACATGCAGAGATAGATTTGAATTTAGATGTCACAATCATGTTGGTTCACTTTGTATTTACGTTTTTTCTATTATCTGTAGTCATAGTTTAAGGAAGACTTATTTGAAATCCAAATAAGTCAAACAAGAGAATAGGTATGACAGATCTCACCACAGAAATAATAAAAGCTAATCTGTTGCCGAGGACACCCTATGTGAAAAATCAAGTAGCCTCCAGCCATTCCTTCTGAGGTCACAGGCCAGCACAGGGAGAAGAAACTGAGGACTTGCTGGGTGATGCCCTACTGTCCATCCCTTCAAAGATCAGAGAAGGCAGTGAGCTGAGAGGTGGTGTGATGTGTCACCTAGCTGGGCTCAGTGGAACTGGACTGCCTTACACATCTGATTGCAGTGCCTGGCTCCACATACATGCTTGCTGCTATGAGCACTCTTCTGCAGAGCATAAATAATAGCTATGTGGCTGTTGACAAATTTCTGCATATTTTCTTCCCCATCCATCCAAACTACTTAACCTTGACACATGAATCTAATGGGGAATATACCATGTAACTCCTTCATTTTAAAGAATCCGCTTTGGTGGCTAATCGAGGCCGGGTTGTAAATTTCTTAACCTTATTATATAAAGTACATCAGCTCCAGTTCTTAAGAAAACAACAAACAAAACCTTGCCCACAGTAGGAAGGTCAGCATTTTAAAGTCATCAAATTATAGGTATTTTCTTAAAGTGATCTAAAAAGGAACCTACACTTTTGTAAGTATCAAGGCTTATAAAAGCCACTCCTTTTGACACAAAATCTTACTTTGACAACTGATTTGTAATCCTGGCTCACATTTACAGCCAGTTCCACTGTGTGTATTAGTTGATTAACATAGCTTTTAAAAACTGGTTATGGAACAATTTGAATATACCTTATAATGGCCAAAATATGAAGGAAGTCTGCAGTGCTAAAATAGCAGAGAACACGATTGTGAGTGGGAGAAGAATAGCTAAAAATCTTTGTCTAGAAACAAAATAATAGAGTATTTGCATATGTGCGTTTGCAATAAATGAATGAGGAGTAAAATCTGGGATACAGAAGAGAGAAAACTAGGAAGCTTGGAAACTAAATTTCCTTGATAAATTGTAGGAGGGAAATATATTTTTTTCCATTCTAGACTTGAAGTCATATTGAATGCATAGAGAAAAAAGGAGCAATTGGAGCCAGGATGTTAATAAGGTTTGATCTTTAAAAAAAGGAATGAGTGAGCAAGAGAGGGAGAAATATAATAATGTTTTGAATTTGAATAACATGTTAGCTAACTGCAGCGGAAAGAAACATCAATTCAGAGGGAAGGAAACTGGCCAAAATTGCATTATGGAATATGAATCATAGAGTAGCTAGAAAGCTAAATATGTAAGGAAGCAGCAGCAACAACAAAAAAAGACTGGACACCTTACAAGGATTCTGCTGCTGAACAAATTATCTATTCCTACAATACTCTTCTACAATTTTTCTACCAACAAAATATAACTCAGATCATCCAGAAGAGAATAAATAATTATATAGAAACTGTAACATTAAAGAAGCAAATTATTTTTGAAAACTACTTTGACTTTGTCATCAGCCTTGGCTGCATACGCTGTTAACTTGTATTATGCTGCCCTTTCTTAGATATCTGTTGTATCAAAAAAGATGTCAGATGAGTATGAGACTATCTTTAGTAAATAAATATTCTATTTACATCCTTTTTAGCTTTTTCCTCATAAGCTGTTCTCCAGCTTTGCAAAATTTTGAGAAGCTAGCTGGTCAACAGATACTTGGTGATTTTTTTCTTTTCCTAAATAATGGCTCTTCCTTTCTTACCTAAGCAATGCCTGTTTTGGCTGAACTTCCCAATTCAGTCACCTGGATTGCCTCCAGTAAAGCATGTCACTGTCATTTTAGAATACTGAAGGGAGATGTTTAAGTTTAGGGTTTTTTAATTCATGGCTGCAGCATCTTTAATGTCTACCCTGAATCTCATAACATAAGAACCCACTTTTCCTCTCTGATTTTCAGCATGTGCCTGAAGGACATTTTAGGAGTACTTTTAATCTACTTGACTGCTCTAGTTCAGCTTGCCTTTTTCTAATTCTCACTAAATTCTTCAGCATTTTGTCCCCAAAGATACACAGCTTGTTTTTGTCAAAGTTTTGTCCCAGTTTGGGCTTTTTTTTTTCCCATTCTCATCTTTAGATTTTCTGTTGACTTCCAGTGTCTTATATCGTGTAATTATTCATCCAGTTATGTGTGGAGCTTTTCCCTGCAAGTTCTTTTCTTCCTTTTAGCAACAGTCTAGGCAGTTTCATACCTTTCATGCTGTTTGTTTTCATGGTAAAATCACAAATTAGTTCTCCCAAACCAACAGCCATGGAAGAATTAAGGTTTAATATTATCACATTATTTCCTTTTTCTAAGTCCATTGGCAAAAGTAATTGAAAGTTTTTGCTGGAACTTTCAAAATGTAAATCAGACTTCAGTCAACAAATACAGGATTTTACTAATTTTTAAAGTCCTGGGACTTACCATTTTATTCCAGGCTTTTTATTCATGAGGTTCTTAACCTGAATACAAATTATTGCTCATATAGCAACCTGAATACAAATTATTGTTCTTATAGAGAGCTAATAAACATTTAAACCCAAAAATATCTCTCAAAGACCATCTGCCAGTGGTACACCAGAGACTCAGGCAATCTTCTTTGAAAGTCATGTTAAGCCAAGTGGTTGCTAAAGGCATCTCTCCTGTTACATGTCCCTGTGCGGAGGGGACAGAGGTTCAGAGCTACCTACTCAGTTCTGTCTATCTACAGGAGTGAATTAAGCAGGGACAGATAATGTTCTCAGGTGCTGGACCTGCATTATCTGGATTATTATGTCATTAGAGCCATCTTCAGCATGAATTTGGACTACATTCAATAGGCATATAATGTTAGTAATAAAATAGTAATGGGCTATGACAATAATGTAGTAATAATAACAATAGCAACAACAATAATGATAATGATGACAATGTTGGCAATTGTTGTCCACACAGAATGTCTTCCCCAGGTCTCCTCCAGCTCCCTTATAATCTTCAGAGTATTTTGTCAAACGGTATTTAAATTCACAGTATCTAAAATGATACAAGTATTGTGCTGCATTCCACTAGCCATGCCTTTCTGTTATTGCACCAGGTGCAGAATTGCACCTGCATGTGCCTCAGAGGTGACTGACTAGTCAGTTCATTTCAAAAGAGAGCTGGGAAGAAAACTAACATAGATGTAGCATGGCCAGGCAGGAAGGAGGAGCAAACTGGGGAAACAAATTACTTGGCCAGCCAGCTGTAGACACATAATTCTCTTGCCCACATGGTGATGTTGAACTTTGTTAGTCTAAGAACCTTAATGAATTGGGAAGAAAGCCTGTTTTAGGAAAAGGAGCATTTAATTGGCAAGAAACCAGGGCAAACAGCTCTTCAGTTTTTGCTTTCCCTTTGATTTGTTTAGAAAGTTCCAGATTTTTAAGTAAATGCAGCAGCTGTGAGTGTGAAAAAGCTGGAGGAAAAAGGCAGAGCTCAGATCTGTGCTGTGCTTGTGCCCTGATGTGCTCTGTTTAGAGAGTGACTGGGAGGAATGTTTATCATCTTCCTCATGAGAGGCTCAATAATGTGATGGGTTTTTAGTGCTAAAACTATCATGGAATGTTCTGAAGCTCCAGCAGAATGCGTAATGCCTGTGCAAACAATCCAGGTGCTTGCACAAGTGTCTAGCCTTAGGTGCACGAGCAATCTTGTTGACTGAGGGGCACTTCTCATGCGTTTACAATAAGGCACACTCTTGTGCCTGTGGGTGAAGGGAGCCAGAAGCCTCCTTCTGCAATCACACCATGTTACTCCTGCCTTTGATGCCTACTGTGATTTCCAGAGGAAGAGTTGGCAAGCACTGAGCCAAGATCAAATATGTTTACTTAGGCTGAGTATCATTACTTCACTCTATTGGCATTTCCTTCCACTTTGGTGGGGCCATTTGCAAAGCCCTGCTACTTGGTGAGTAAAAACACCAGCCTGGGTAGTGTGACAGCACAAATCTCAGTCTGAGCCTTCCCTTCTGGTGGTTCTAAAACAGACCTAGGATCAATCTCCCTGTCAGTAAGTGCAGGGCATATTAACACTCATATTACAAGCTATGCAATATTACTTTTCAGCTTCACACCATTACAAGTAATTAAGGGATAATATTAACCCCTTACTGGTTTATGGGACAATGATCTTGTTCCCAAAGGGACATGCCACAAAACCAAAAGAAACCAGATTATTGACAGGAAAACCAGTGGTGTCATTGTTCTTGGAGTTATATGAAGAAATACTCATCTTGGATATCTCTGAGAGCTGTTCTGTTGGTTTTAAGATAAGAAAACCACCCTTTAGGAAGAAAAAATGTCCATTTTTCTGCTGACTTGCTCGTATCCTGCCATGCTTTTGGGGCTGAATTAATACATTGTTTACCTGTGAAGTCTAGAATCCTATTTATTAAGGACTTTATTTCATAAAAAATGTGTAATTGTCTCCAAGGTGGTGTTTCAGCTTCAGAAACTGGAGCTACTGGAACAAAATCAACAACAAAGCTACTTTCCTTCATGCTGATGGCATGGCTTTTACAATCTACAGACAGCATCCTCATTTTTCAAATTGCTTGTAGTTACTTTGTCATAGATAATAACATAATGTGGAAAGTAATGGTTTATAGGTAGTTAAGAGGGAATTTACCAGGGTGCTTTGATGTTGGTACTACTCACCACTAAGTGCTGTCTACCCAGATGAGACACAAAAAACTCAGAGACTGGTAGCAATCCAAAACTTAGAGCATTATTTAGCAGAGAAATTAAAAAGCAAATGAAAGAGGCCTTAAACAGAAGCTAAGCAAAAATGAAGGGCTTTCCTCCCAAAGCCTATCTTACTGAGATGAGAAGAGTTAAGATAATGTACAGTGATGGAAATCAGACCCGTTCAATAAAAAAGACCAAAAAGCATATTTCCTTCCAGATGGGCAAGCAAAAGTGAAAATGAAGGTCACAAACTCAACTGTGCATACTAATTAGGTCAAATTCACTAAGTAAAATATTCTTTCCTTGTAGAATAACCTATAATCTTAGGCTGACAATTGCAGGCATATAGGAAAAAACAAAAACCCTGGAACAAAATCCCATTAAGAGCTTTGGTCTAAAAAGGCATAGAGAGCTATTAAAAGCAATCCCTGTTTCTGTAGTCAAATGAGTTTGCCTGAGGTCCTGCTCCACATTTTCAGCTGCGTGCTCAACAGATTCAGGCATTTGTTTTTCTTATATTTGCATGTTGGCATGTGAACACTTGTTTGTATCTGTTACTCCTGAGAGATAAGGTGAATGAAACAAAATGACACCCATAGCAAAGGCTTGAGTAGATGTGCAGAACTTGTGAGATACATGTGATTACAGCATTTTGAGACTTTAAGCAGGGAAGAGTGTGCAAATGTAGGAGATCTTCTTGTGAGAGAGAGACAGGGTGGTCAAAGTGGCTCTGTATGCTGTATCTGCCCCAAGACTACACTCACTGTTGTTAGAAGGAAAAATCAAGGTTTTGATTGGGGTGGAAAAGGCACAAAGGGTGAAGCAGACAGAGTTTCTTCCCTTTTGGCCTTCTGAGATATTCAAACTGGAAGAAATTTGGATTCTTACCAGATAAAATGGAATACCTGAAGTGGAAAAACATGGGTTCACATGGTCAGAACTAACTTTGTGATAAACAGTGAAAAAACTCTGTTACAGATCTCAAATAATTTCCTTACAATAAATCACTGAATTTTCAACTTCTATAACCATCAGTCAATATTGTTCAAAGCCATATTGCCCTGACAGAAAAATAGTCTGCCTACAAAATGATTGGGCCAGTGGCCTTCTGTGGGATGTAACAACTCAGAATCCATGATCAATATCATCCCAGCAGCTGCAGAAGCACTGCAGAATTTGGGTTAAGCAGAAAACTTCTTGGTGCCTCCATCCTGCTTCCCACAAACAAATGTTTCCTATCTTTTTATATCACACTAACCCATCTGTAAAATTCTGGCTACGTGCAGGGAACAGGGTTGGGCCCCAAATGTGCAGCTGTGGGCACAATTCTCTAGCAGGATGTGTGAAAGCAGCCAGGATTTGACTGCTTGTGCACTTTAATTGCAAGGTCTAACTGTTGAAAGTCTTCTTACTGCTCATATTCTAGTTGCTGTCTTCTGACTATTTGCAACATTAGGACAGTTGGCCATAGAAAATGCAGCTTCATGTAATCTACCCTCTTATCCTTTTTGTGCTACAGTAAATATTCAGGCAGAGTCAATTATAAAAGAAAGGAAGAATTAAAACCTAATGGAAGTTAATCAAAGAGAAGAACTTCCTTCAGGCTGGCCATGCGTGTCTGCAGTTTGTCTGTCATTTATAATGCTGCAGCCTCTGGTTCATAGTCAAGCTGTAATTCTGCCAGTTAATGTATCCAATTAACCCCACTAATGAGCTAATCAACAGTGTAAAATCTGTGTAAAATCACTGAGGGTGTATGATGAATGGGAAATGCACTGAACTCTCACAGTATAAAAAGTGCTTTATTGCACTTGTTAAAGTGGCACAGTCTTCTCCCTCTCTAAAGGGTAATTTATCACTGGGGTCTGTAACAGTGCCATGCCCTGATAAGGGAGAGGTGGCAATAAACCCATCATAAAATGATTACTCAGGAATGCTGAGCAATTAAAATGTCTCTGCATATCAGAGTCATAGGCTAGAGAGCGAAACTGGTATTTTTGGGTATAGGGTGCTAACAAAAGGTAGGCAGCTGCTTCAAGGTGATCCCCAATTGGGGAACTAAATATGTATTTAATACAAATATATCGTGTTTATGGGTAAAGAATCTACTGAAATACTTTCATTATGTTGTATGAAATTAATTCAAGATTCTGACATAATTTTCAGTATGACAAATGTTTGCTGTAGTGATAAGCTTTCTAATTTCAATGAGATCATGTGACTAGGAAAGTAATCCTCCACCCAAACAAGCATAACAGAATCTGGCTGGGAGAAAAGAATCAGATTGAACTATGTTTGTTTTCCTACAGTCATGACTAATGCAAAACATTGATAACAGTAATTAATATAAACTTTTTTGTTATTTTATCCAATATCCTTTCAGCATCTCTTTTTGTGAGATACAGTTTGGAGAAACTAACATATAAGAGAAGATTGGAAGGAAAGAAAAATCAAAATACTGGCATGCAAAAAACCCTCTTGTTAAGTAAAGGACAATAAAAAAAAGATAAAAATGAGTTTTCCTAACCTTTGAAGAAAAAACAAATAAAAATTTTGCTATTTACAGGGGTGAATCTAATTATCTCAGGAGTCTGAGAAATTATTTCAATGGAAACAACAAAGTTAGAGAACTCTTACTGATAATCAATTTTATGTTTACCTTGTGCAATTTGATTATGCATAAGAGTAGGGTGAAATGCTTTACATGATCTGTTAGAGATCCAGATTGCTCCATGACTAAATTTGATTACTGAAGGAATTTTCCATGCAACAAGAAACTTTTTTTTTTTTTTAATATACAAGAAGCAGTAATGATTTTAGTACAAAGACAATGAAAGTTAAGGGTTGTCTGGGATATTGAGGGATTGATGGCTTTAGCTCTACAGTTTATACTGTAGAAAAGAAACTAGATTGCAATAGGCACTGCTAAAATATAGCCTTTGCATTTCACGTGTATTTCTCTTTTTGAATCCAAAGACAAACAGTAATTTTCCAAAGAATTATATGACTTCTATGTTAGACAAGGTTTATAAAAGGCAGTGTTAGTCAAAACCTTCTGCAAAGAAACAAACTGCAGGACATTTTTCCTTGTGGTCTTTGTGCTGGGTTTTCCCAACAGAGTTAGTGTTTTAGCTCTCTTTGATCTTCCCTGCCACTCTTGCACTGCTAAAAAATAGGAGGTTTGAAATATTTTGTGCAGAGTCTAAGAATTCTCTGTTGACATGCTTGTGTTACAGGATGTGAGTCCATGTCCCAGGGTGAGCTCTGTCAGGAACTTATGTCCCCTTCCCACCTTCTCTTTGCTTTTTTCCACTTTGCACTCTTACCTGGAGGGGGGAAGGGCACTAAGTGTGCAGAAAGGGCTCTGTGAATTCACTCAGGCAGCTCTGGACACTTTCCATCACCACCTTGGAGCAGCTTTGTGGCAAACAATAAAAGGAGACAAACTAAAGATAAGAGGCAGATTCCAGGGATGGGAGCTTACAGGCAGCCTGTGAGGAAAGGAAATCTCTGTGTGGTGCACAAGTTGCAGGAGGTGTGGAGGTGTCTGGAGAACAGGAGAAGGAAGTTAGGTTTGCAAAAGCATTGATGTGGAGCAGGTGTGGTAATAAGAAATGTTTAGAAGGTGAGAGAAAATTTAAATGGAGAGGAATCTCATTTACCAAGAAAAATCTTAGGATGTTTTACTAAATTTACAGAACATCTATACAGATGTCCATCTTACAGTGGACATCTATACCTTCCCTTTACCTTCTCTCTGCCCCCAAACTTGCTAGCAGAATTATCTAATGTTCTTTCTTTCTTGTAAGTTGGGTTAGTGATGCTATTGCTGTGTTGTGAATCCGAAGGAAAACCAAGACTGTGGTTATATTGCAGTTATTGTGGATTGTCCATGTGTGCTCAGACACCCTGACACAGAACTGAGATAAATCTGCAGGTTATTTCTGAAACAGGTCTTACAAGCTATTATCAATAATAATAGCAACAATAAAAATAATAATGGTGGTATTGTGTTGTTTGGTTGCAAGCAGTTCATCACTATGGTGACGAGAAATAGCTTGTGTGTGATGTTTTCTGGTTTGCTGACTTGAAAAGGTTTTTATATGCTTTGAATTACTCAGTTCCCCTTTGGAAGATTTTGATGCTGTCACAAGGGATGAAAATAGAAAGTGGGACATGCCTTCTGCTGTCACGAGGACGAGTGGCACACACTTTGGGTCACAGGACATCAGCACTGTCACTGAACCTGGGGCTGGTCTTGCTCCACGTTTCCCCTGTCTTGGACAAACACTCCTGAGCCTTTGTTGTGAATTAAACAGAGCAGCTGCTCTAGGTTAGAACTATTTTTCATCATTTTCTAAGTCAGTTTTAACCCAACCCAGTTGTTCTCTTTGGCTCTGTGCATGGAACAAGAAACAGGGAGGCAGAGGAGTAGTTGTTCCGGGGAAGGTGGGAGCAGGATGCTGCCTTTGAGCATCAATGCCAGCTCATGCTGCCTTAGCATGCTAATGCAAGCAGCCTGCATGCATGCCTGAAGCCAGCTACAGCCCGAACATCACTACTATAAAAGCATAATGCTAAAAATTGCTGTTTGCCACTGGTCCTCTAAGGATGGGTTTACAGATACTGCAGTGGGGTGTGTTTAATATCTAGATTAAAAAATATCACTGCATTGCACCTACTCGCTTACCTGGGAAAATATTTGCTTTTTGAAAAGAAGCCCTAAAGAAGGGGCTTCAAATCTGGCCAACAAAATAATCCAGATTTTTTTTTTTCCCCAATGAACTTCCTAGATGAAAGGTGCAGGAAAATTATGTACCCAAAAGAGTGTATCTAGAGTCTGATAAAACTGATTAATGACTCAGCCTGAATTTATGTCTAGTGTAAATAAATCATATTTTTTGCAAAAAACATAAAGTATTCTCTTCAAGTTCTTTTTTGCCTTAAGTTACAGTTAAAACCATATTCATATGCCTGAGGATAGGAAATGGCATATTGATGGATGAGTTATAAGCCTCCCTTTTCCTGGATTGGGCATTGGAGGCCCAGTTCTGCTCTCTGTCCAACTCTACTGAATTGAATGGCATTGAATTGACATAAATGAGAGCAAAAGGCAGCTTGGGTGTGCCTTTCACAATCAATAAAAATAATTGCATACAAAGATGAATTTTTCAAGTGTATCAGAATCAATTAAGGTACTGTTGCTACTTGAAGTACATGTGCCCAAGTGCAGACTTTGTATTCATTCTTCTTTTCCATGAAATCTGGCCAGAACTTCAATACAAATTGTGTTTTACTAAGTGGAAATAGAACTCCTATTCACGCATTTTATGAAATAGGAAATATTCTGTATTTTCTATGAGTTCTAAGTATATTTTCCTCTATATGTTAAACTCCTTTATCACCATCGACCTTAGGTAATACTTTCCTGTGAATGTTGCCAGTAGCAGCATGGCAAAATGCCTGCAGGATCAAACAACATTTGTTATTAGAGCTCATCTACATTTTGTGCTGAATAGAGATTAGTATAAAAGTTCTCAGTTCTGATGAGTATAAAACTTATCTGCTATACTTTTCCTGTGTCCATGGGCTTTGTATCTGAATGGTAAATTACAGTCAGTGCAATCCAAGAGGTCAGAATCCTGGTACCCCTGTCCCACAGCAGGGAAAAGCTACACAACTGATAAACTGCTGAGCAGCAGTGCCAGCCCCTAAGCCACACATTTCAGCCACTAGAGGAAAAAAAAGCCAACAACCTACTGTTCCAGCATTTGTAAGTTTTGAGGATCAAAACCAGGATCTGACTTAGTTTTTTTAACATTCAAATTTTTTTAAGTCAAGCATTTGGTGGAATTAATCCAATATGGAACAGGTTTTAGACAAGGAAAGATATTCTGAAGCCCTTCTTACAGCTGGGTTATTCTGCATGCCATGTAAGGCATATTCCAAAACTGAGTGTACTTTACCGGCAGTTCTGACTGGGAATGAAAATTTGGAATTCATCTGTAGTCCAGCTCCTCCTTTTATGCCATTTATAATTTGGAGGTAATATAATTTAGACGTATGGTTTTCCAAAGCAATCCTTAGAGTCTTTATCTAGGAAGTGTATTAAAATAAAAACAAATCAAAATTGGACTACTGTACAACTTTATTCCTCTTTATCCCTAGATTTAGCTCAAATATCCCTAGATTTAGCTCAAAGTACACAGATGCCTGAAGTTCTTTAGCAATGCAGCCTGCTACAGGTCTATGTTATGTTCCATGCAGTCCATTCCAGACCCTATGTTATATTCCAGATGGACCTGCATGGTTCAAGTAAAAACTTACTTTATACCTTTTGATAATGAAGTTAATTTTTCAGTGTAGGGATCTAATTAGACTATATGCAGTCTGTAAACAAGCCACTGTATAGTTGAAGGAAATTTATTTTTCAATAGCATAAGGATTTTAGTTAGCAGCTGATATGCAGATCAGCCAACCTTGTAGAAAAGGTAAGCAGTGTGAAATTATATATGAGTTATTAATAATTCCTAATAGGAGGAAAAGACCTGACAGAAAGGGTGAATTAAATGACTGTAATAATCACAGAGATGCATTGCTTGGGATTCATTTCAGAACATTTGTGATACTCTGTAATGGGAGAGTCAACTTGTAATTCAGCAAGAAAGCATGTTCTTCCTCATTAACAATATTTCCTCTTGAATTTAAATTCTTCTGTTTCATATTCATACACTGATGCCAGTACTACACTTGTAGGATAGCTTTTTATTATAAAAATGCTTGTCTGAATACATCCATTGAACTACAGCTCCCAAAGCGTGGAAGAGCTTGTTTATGTCTATTCTCAGACCTTTATCTATTCATCTCCACTGAATTCTAAGAAGTCAGTAAAGAATTATTTGTTAAATACTGTATAATGGCACAAAGGTTACTGCAAGAAAAAAATAAATAACATGCAATACTGCAGAAAAATAGAGTGGGAAACTATTCAGTGATTTTATTATGCTATCCTGATCTCTCTGTTAGAAATTTTAATCCTGCTTTGATCCATTTGTCTTTCTTACAACTGATTTTCAGCTTATGGTATCTCTTTCTGTGTGCACACACTTTCAGCACAGGGCTGCCTATATTGTGTTAGACAAGGCAAGATCATCTGGCTAAGACTGACAGCAGATTGAAATAATTTAAAGAAAATGCTTTTCTTGTATGCCCCTGACCTTTTTTCAAGACCCTACATGTATTTCTAGAAGGGCTGGGTGAGTCAGACAAGCACACCACTACACACCCACTACACACACCCAAGCCCAAAATAGAGGAAAGCCTTTTGTGTAGCATGGAGGCTACATAAATGCCAACAAAGGAGGTAAATAATGGTCATTAATTTGAATAAAGAGACAAGAGCTGAATGGGAAATTAAATTAATAGCTATGGAAGATGCCTTGATAGAAGAGAAGTGAGGAGAAACAATTAAAACAGGCTGAATATGTACATGATTATGGTGAGCCAGTGATAGAAACTACATGAAAGAGGAAGTATGCAGTATTTGTGCTATTATGTATCAAATTTCATCATAATCCAGCATAGGTCTAAGTATAGGTGTGAAGTTCCATACTAGTTTACAGGGAAACTGGGACAAAGCTGAGTAAACAGGACTCTTAGTGAATGACTTCTGTTCCATAACTTATACAGAAGATGAGTAGGATGTTCATTGCAAACGTACAGATAAAACAAATTCTTATAGTACATAATTACCAAGTGAAAATTACTATTTCTGGTTAAATAATAACACCTGTTCACAATGAATTGATAAATACCAGCATGTGTGTGAGAATTTGGAGGTGGAGAAGAAGGGAGTCAGATATTTACTGATTTCTTTGGTGGGTGAGTTTTCTTATATTTGTTCTTTTTTATACGTAAAAAATTTGCACTATAATTTGTCTGTCTAAATCTAATCTGTGTAAGTTAATCTTAGATGGCTTCCATTTCTTTATATTCTTTAGCTGGTCAGTATCTCCTTCTATTAAATCAGCAGCATGCTTTCCTGTTTTGGTTTCACTTAGTCTGTTGAGAATTGTTTTTAGAAGTTTTGATGAAAACACAAACACCACAAGAATGTCTTTGCATCCAGTGATCGCTTTTGCAGAATTTTTAGATCTTCTGAAACTGAGAATAAAGTTACCACCTATATAAGTTTGAGAATAGCTAGATGTATAGAATGGTTAGTCTTCCCATTTGCTATGACCAATAGATGCTGGGAAGCAACAAATAACTTCCATTCTCATCCATATCAGTGGAGTATGTCATGTCTGTAAGAGCTTTTGCTGACTTTGCAAAACAAAATAGCCCCATTACTGTTGCATTTTTTCTTCTGGAAAAATTGCATTTTAATGATTGCTTACATAATCTGCTTGGTAAAGTCAAACAGCAGTGACATGTTCCTATTTTGGAAGTTCTTCCTATTTTTCTCTGTAATCTCTTAATATTAAAGGGCTTTTTCTAGGCCAAACACCATTGGGGTTATTGTGCACAATTCATTTTTGTTAGGTAGGGAAACAGAAAACCTCCCAGCACAAATCTTTAGACCTAGCATTCTACTTTAAAGCTATTCTCCTCAGTGCACACAGGGAGGCAGAAAATGCACACAATCTCTTGTTCATCATTTGAGATCAAGCATGTACTTCAAAAATTACATATTTGTAGAGGAAACAGGTCTCATGTTACTCTTTGAGTGGCAACAGACCATGCACTCTGCAGATGTTCCTTGGTTCAGTAATCTCAGTTATTTCAGGGGATTACTAACATTACAGGTTGTAGCATTGAACGACAGATTTGCTTTACAGCAAAGTCAAGGCTATTGAAACGAACAGAAAAGAGAATATTTTATAAATTGTGCCCTATCTACCTAGGTATCACATGGGGATTTTTAGTTAAAGCTCTCCAACATCGTGCACCATATGATAATATTCTTGAGTGCTTTTAAACTTTAATTTCTTCAAATGGAGATTGACTTTTTCTATGCTAGTCGTATTTCTCTTTGAATATCTTGGGGAAAGTATCCAGTCAGCCAAATACTTCCATTTTGGGGACTTCAGTGATGGGGTTTAACATGTATCTTAATAAAGAGTTGTGTCAGTACAACTTAGGGCATGGAGGACTATGGTACAAGACAAGTTTTCCAAGGTTATAAGCTTTTCAAAGCTTACACATCAGAAAATCTGTTCTAGCTACAGGATATAGTTCTTTTAACGAAAAAAGTAAAAAAAAGATGGTAGAAAAAGGAATCAGCTATTAGATTCAAGGAAAATGAGGTAGGATGAGAAACTAGAATAGACCAGGACCGGGTTTTTTTGGAGTGTGGGTATTTTTGTAAGAGACACAGTACTTACTCAAATCAGGAATTAGCTGAATGGGGAAAACATACATGAGAATACTGGTATGAGATTATGAACAGGAATCTTACAGGGCCTGAAGGAGATGCCAGGACTGGGCAAACAGAAAGATGAAGTAGCACACATAAAGAAAAGAAGATTGGACAAATAAATGAATAAAAAGAAAGCCAGAATCCAGTGGTAAATGGGCATGGCAATGTCTGTGTGACTGATTTGTGCCTGGCTCTAGAGAGAGAGTATACTAAGGACAAGGAGGCAGCAAAGTAAGAGAGAAGAGAAAATAAAGTTGGATGCAAGGATCTGGAGGACTGTGAAAGGCTGGGTGTAGACTGTAAATTTTCAAGGGATAAATTATGTAAACCTAAGGGAGACAGATCAATGCCTGGGGAAATGAGCAAAGTGCCTGTGCTCACTGGACCCCTTGTACTGAGCAGAAGTAGAAGAACCAATTCCTGTTTCTCTCTGTTTGTATTTCACTATTGTGAAATATTCATGGTTCTCATCTCCTAATATAAGATTACAACTTATGTCAGTTGTGCTGTGCCATTAGAGATATTCAAGGCTGGCTGGATGTGGTCCTGGACAGCTGTCCCTAGGTGAGCCCCCTTTAGCAGAGGGATTGAGGGATTGATTGTCCCTTCCAAGTTTAAACATTCTGTAATCCTGTGAAGTCACAGCTCGGTGTCAGGCAGTGTGAAGGAGGAGCAGATCCAGGAAAATGGCTTCTTTTCCCTTGTCCTGTGAAATGGCACACACCCTTTTCTCTCTCTCTGTCCTGCCCGTGCACAGGAGTTTCACAAAATTAAACAAGTGTTTAAACTTTCTTCTGAGGCATTATTTCCATTCCCATAGGTTAACAGTTGGACTCAAAGATTTTAGAGATCTTTTCCAACCTTAGTGATTCTATACTATTTTCTGTTCCATAATTACATGCTATTTGTTGGCTGCTCCCTAAGAACCTGGAAAGCATAACTGGTTTAACAGAGCCCGGTGGCCATAATGCAAGAAAATTATTTGTGAAGACAAAGATGCCTGCCACTAAAGAAAGTCTATTATTATCTTGAGTTCCACTAATCTTCAAACAAACTTGGAAAGAATCCCAAAATTCATACAGTATTTATATTATGTATTTAGAAGCGTACTAGCTACTCTGATTTAAAATCTTTTCTGAGAACTGTTGTTTTTGCCATTTTGAGAGAGCTGCTAACATTTCTCTCTGCAGTCTGCAGTAAAGACCATATGAAGCAGATGCTAATAGCACTGCATTTTGGTAATACAGTAAATATGGAAATGAACCTTCACAATTTGACCATGTACCTGTTGAGAATTTATGGAGACAAGTCACCTTAATCTCTGGAAGAGCAATAAATATTTACATATTTAAGTGAGCACTAGCAACACAATAAGGGTTGTATTGACATATAGAAAGGATTTGGTTTTGTCTGCTCATTTTTACCCAGAAACTACCAGCCCTTTGAGTGTAGGTTGCTCTGGTTTTGGCACAGCTTCTGCTTTCCTTTGTGTTCCCTTTTCCCTCAGTCCTGAAGCTGTGTCACAGGTACTCTCAGCAAGAGAAATACACTGGCCACCACTGGTAATTTTCGGTTGTAATTTTCTTACAACTTTCCTTGTAAGAACAATTCAGTGAGGCAAGGCGTCTTCTTACAGGTAATTTAATTCTTAATCACTAGAGTTTTAAGTAGGAAGAAGCTAAATGTTATCATGGGAAAATGCCAAAGTAATATGGGATAGTTCTAGGGAGATGTAGGGGCTCATTCTCTGTCATCTGTGGTGATTTTCACACACAGTGCAACAACCTTAAGTGACAGCATACAGGAGTAAATAATGACAAGTTTCAGCAGAGCTGTAGGGTAATACAGCTGATTGTAGAGCTTGCCTCCATGAAATGAAGGGTGAGAAAAGACATGACTCTTATCATATAAACCAGCAACAAGCAAAGCAAAATTTTCATTCTTTGTTTCTGCATTGGAACTGGTTTTCCCTCTGCCATGTTCTACTTTCCTACTCCCCTTTCAGTCTGAAGGTACAACTTTTCTCTCAAATACTCACTCTGCATGCCTTGAGTCTGGTTGTGTAAGTGTCCTATGGATTTGCAAAATATGTGGTGCTGCTGTGTACTCACAGCTTTGAGTCTTGAGTGTACAAACAACATTCAGTGTGAACTTCCAAGTCCAGTTTCTAGGACCATTACACTCACATTTTTAAATGTCTAATGGTGTTCTGAAGCTCAGAATAATTTCAGGTATGCTTATTTATATTCCTAAATGCACATATATGGGATGTGTGTGTGAATAATTCTCAAAAGGCATGAACTATGCACTTGGAATGTTTTTAAAAAATTGCTTTCTAAGAAAATACACGGTAACTGATGGAGCTATTGACATAATTCATAAAAGGAATAGTTGATTACCTGTTCTGTAACTGAGCCAATGAATATTCATAGTTCCCTTGGTATGGAACTAGCATATTTCAGCTAATTAAGTCTTCTGCTTCGTTGGTGCATATGCACACTTTTTATATGATACCAAAGTATGTTTAATTGGGGCTTGGCAGATAATACCGAAGAGAGTTTGCAAACAAACAAACAAAGCAGACTCCACTGCCATTTCCATAAATGGAATGGTATCACTTAACAGACACACGTATGAAAATGTCACCTCATTTCAAAAGGGCCTAAAACTCACAATATTAGGGCAGGTTTCAGTTAGAAAATGGCAGGAGAAATACTTCTTTTAAGGTAAAACACTTATTTCAGACATGCCTAAAAATTTTTACTCAGAGTGTTTATAAATGTTGATAATTGCATTATCCCTTGTCTGAATGTATTTGAGAATATTATACCATCTTTGAATTTAAATTTTAGCAGTTTTTCCTTTGAGAATCTTGGATGCAAGCCAAGGTAAACTAAAGATCAGAAGTTGAGCTGCTGCCTCAGTTTCCTTCTTAACTTCCTACTGTCTTTTGCTGGGAACAGACATCATGGCTGGCAAGGAGCATAGCCTATCATCACCACCTTGTTAGAACAAGCTGCCTAATAAGGTGACCTGAGGTTTCTTTTGGGGGGTGTATCCAGGTATCCTTTCAATGGCCTCACCAACAGGATGTTCAGGTCCATGCCTGGGTCTTGATTGAACACAGAGTCCAGACACAGCTGAGGTGTGACCCAGGCCAGGAACACAGAGCTTTAGTGCTCTGAGAGCCTAGAGGTACCCCAATATCCAGTCACAAGAACATGATGCAAGTGATGGGCTCTGCTACTCTGCTTCCATGGAACCCTTGCCTGGTCTCCCAGTTTTCTGTGTCCCTGCCACAGCAGAAGAATTAAAACTTCAGTGCCACAATGTTCTCATGTACATCAATCCAGTCACTGACCTTGAGTTATTCTATCCCACCTATGAGAATGACATCTTATTAATTTTTAGTCTTAAATTATATTTCCCTCTTTTGCTAGTCTCTCCTCCACCCTGTAACATTTTCCATCCTAATGGCCCTTTCCCATGCTTTTTCTTGGTATCTACTATTGGACAGAAGACTTATGTGAGTCCCCCATCCACAACAGCATCTTTGTCTAATTGATTTATGACTCTTTTTGGATGCCATCTTTCTCTTTGACCCATGAATGCTAACACCTTCTGTAATCAAAATATCCAATTCTGGAGCCTGGATGATTTAAGAGCTGGTTATGAAACAAAGCTTTTTAATCAAAGTCATTACTTCAGACCCACTCCTTGCTACACAGGGCTGCAGTCCTTCTGGAGGAATCATATTGTCACAGGTATAAGGGAATAAACTATCTTCGCTCTGTAGCTGGTAGGAAAATGTTTCCATGTATGCAAGCTCTAGGCATCCACAGAAATATTTATATCAGATTAGATGTGTTGCTGAAAAAAAGAAATCAAATCAAGCCACTCATAAAAATTCCCCACACTCAACACTAGGTTAATATAGTGAAACTGAAGTTAGACATCATGTCAGGGAGGTAAGTGGTTCTTAATTCAGGTAAAACTGCTTCCTGCCAAAGTCAAGTTTACTTAAGCAGTTATCAGAATTTCATCTAGACCTGTACCCTAAGGAAGATGTGGCTTGAGTTCTAACCTAAAGTGTGAAGTTCTGATACGTATTGAATTCCATTTCTGATCTCAGCCAATAAAATTTTTTTCAACTCGATGAAAATCAGTTCTACTCTTCATTTTTTGAAATCACATCATTTCTGTATATACTCTCTAATCTTCTCAGAAACACCATGGCACTTTCCTGTGTATGAAGCTGTAAAACAATACAATCTCTTATAATCATGACCAATATGTGTTTTATGTTCTTGATACAATATAGCAAAGAAGGAATAGAAGATAGAACATGATCTCTTTGAAAATAAAGGTCTAAACTACATTATGAATATTTCATTCATAAAACTAGGAACAGACTGGTTCATGTTCTGATTCAGTAACTTCTCATGAAGAAAATACATTTAAAAACTGAGTCTTTTTTCCTTTTCATATTTGTTTTTTCTGTCTGTAAAGCTTTAAAAAATTGAATCCATAATGAAATTATTTTCTCTGTAAAGCTGAGAAATTGAAGCTAATACTGTCTTACCTACATGATGATTTCATCATAAATACCTAGCTATTATGTTGTAATGGCCAGTCAGATTTAATATATAAATCTTAATTCATGATAACTTTTAGTAGACTTTGAAATAGCAATTATGTCAAAAGAATTTGTAAAATAGCTGTTTTTACAAATGTTAAAGCTATATTAGAGCTGGTTTTCTTTATTGTTAACCATACTTCAGGGAGTAAAAATAATTTTGCATTCTAAAGAAGGCACAGCATTGGGTTTAAGTATGAAATGTTTTATTGTCTTCTGGTAGTAATAGGGGACTGTAGCACCTGAGAGGAGCTTGTAATGGGTTTTTAACATTTACTAGCATTTCCCCCTCCTTTAACCTCAGTGCCTGTGAAAAAAAGGAAGATTAGGAAAAAAAATCTGTTTCTGGGGGTAAATCAAGTCACACAGTGCCAGAAGTGTTTAAAGCAAGGATTCAAGATTCAAACTGGTTACAGGAAAGTCAATTGATTTGAAATGGTCTGCAGGATTTCCCCAGTGTCTACCATGGCAAGGACTACAGAAACCAAGAAACCAAGGTGACTTCTCCAAAGACTGTCCATTCCTTGGGAAAGTAAACACCAAACGTTTAGTTGCCAGTATTTCTGTATTGCCTGGGACACCAGGTTCTACAAATATGTTTATACTTACCCCTAGCAAGGGCCTTCAGCAAGGGCAGCCCCATCCAGGGGAGATGATGGGGGCATGCAGCCAAGGAAGTGTAATTCCTCTCCCCAAAAGAGCCTTTGAGCCTCACAAGATGGGTTCCTTCTTTTATAGTGCCATCATTTTAATTAGCAGAAGCACTGAAATTATCTGATAGCAGTATTGTAATGACCTCAGCTAATGCACTGGTTTTAGCACTGCGTTTTAAATGAGCTAATGAATCTAGATGTGGCATGAAAATATTCCAACAGGCATTTTTTATTATTTCTGTATAGATGAAACTACAGTTATAGTAACTAAAATGTTCTTGTAAGCCAGTAGCATTATAGTTCTCCTGCTCCTTACAACACTATTTGCACTAATGTTAGCTTTTACCACTGTGATTCTCAAACATGTATTTTTATCCAGACCAGAGCATGATCCACTTTTGTCTAGTTTAATCAGTCTCACAGGAGACCCCCCGACCTGCTTGCCCAGAAAAGTGAGAAAATAGAAATTCACTTGATAGTCTTGTGACCTGGAGTCAGAAATCAAATTGCAGTATCTCTCAGGAGCACTAAAATTCACTTTCAAGAAGCCATGTATTTAGAGGCACCAGCCTAAGCTCCTATTAGAAGGTGAGACCTGAGACAAGTAACTCCTAAATAAAACAAATAAGGCTACTTCTATGCTGCCACTTCAAATTAATTGACTTCAACTGTTGAAGGTATTTAATGGAGTTGCTTAGATTTTGGGTTTGGAAGTGGGCAGAATTGTGCAGGCTGCTTATTGAGCACTGTGCTTTCTGTTTGTGTTACAGATGATCAGTGAATAGTGTGGCCATTTGCAGTTAATTTGCAACATTCTCCTTTGATTTTCAACTCTCCTATTTAGTGGAAAAGACATATGACTTTTTTAGCTTAATAATAAAATATTGCTTTTAAGGTTAGTGATATATGTCCAAAGATAATGCTTTACTGGCTGTGTGTCATTCATTGAATCAGTTATACCTAAAGAGATATCTGCTAACCAAAGGAAGAATTAGAAATATTTTGTCTTGTTCCCTGTGGGACAGCAAACATCAATCAGTAGATCTGATCCAGTGATTTTTTTCCTGCAGAATTTAAAAGTGAAATTCCCATCCTCTTGATTTTATGAGGGTAAAGACATAGTACTGTTGAAACTAGATAAAGTATTTAATGGAGTAAGGCAATAATGTGAATAAGAGTGTAGGAATCTAACCATTGAACACTAAATAATTAAAAGTGAGATCATAATGAAATTCCCTTCTCCCTACAGGTGGCTATTTTTTTTCCGTAACCTTTTTGTTAAATGCTAGAAATAAGATGTAAATAAAACAGGCAAAGGCATTAAGTTGCATTACAACTGCTTTTAACTTTAATGGCATTCTCTGAATCTGAAATAACCACTGTTATTTACAACTTGACCTCTTTGATCTGGCAATAACTCAGCCCCTTAAGCTAGAAGGTAACACAGTCAATTATTCCTCAGCACTGTTTTTACAGGACACTTGTCCCTCCTAATATAGATTCAGTAAAATTGATAATGTTTCCTTATTTTTTCTTTTGCATAAGTAGAGTGGCAAGCGATTCAATTTATGCTTTTTAAAGATGAAATAAGAATGTTCTTCCTGATCCATCGCCTAAACTTCTGACTCAATTTCCACTATTCTTCTCTTACTCGAGTTTTACTCTTTCCTCTCCCATATAGACAAAATATATAGAAAAAAAGCTACACAATGAATTCAAATATTGCCTAAAGCAATCCAGGGGCATGTTGAGACTGTGTTGAAAATGTATTTATATTACACTAGGTACAGATAAGTTATATTAGAGTAGATACAGATAAGTGCTTGTGATTTGAGCTCTATAGCAGATTTCTCCTTGCAGCCTGGTGTGGTTATATATACTACGACAAGAAACCTTCCAGAAATTCAATCTTTCAATCATATTTCCTACCTTTTTCTACCTATCTGGAACTTTCCTTTTTTCTCTCACTTCTTTACCAAACCAACTGTGGGACATTATTTCTCTAAGTTGCTGCCTGTAAAAGAGCCCAGAGATCTCCTTCCACCTTCTGTGCTGCAGCTTAGCTTCAGGGGATTTTCTCTCTCAAGGCTGTGTGAGCTTCCAGGT
Source organism: Cichladusa arquata (assembly GCA_026413545.1). Classification (NCBI taxonomy): domain Eukaryota; kingdom Metazoa; phylum Chordata; class Aves; order Passeriformes; family Muscicapidae; genus Cichladusa; species Cichladusa arquata. The sequence goes on from JAOTQP010001652.1 coordinate 20,078,230, forward strand.
AGCTATTTTTTTTAGTTTTCCCTTTGTTAAAGAGCTGAAAAATAGGGCCACCAAACACCTCCTTTCTCCATACCCTGTTAAATGTCTGTGTCTCTTGATGCAGAGCACCATATGACATAGTGCCAGAAGATGCTAAGTTTGCATCTGCCTTCTACTGGGATAAAAAGTAGGAATGAATGAAAATCCTCAAAACCAGCTATGGTGGCTGGGGGACCTTAGCAGCCTTACCCTTACAAAGTATGATCAGATTGTTGCTAAGATATCAGATATCTCTGGATGTGGTTCTTGCCTGTAGGCAATTTGGTTCTGCAGATGGGGACAGGAATGTTTCACTCTGCCAGTCCTCTGTGAAACACAGATGGAGCCCAGAGAGCAGGAAGGGAACCCTCCTGTCATTCCCATCGTCTCCAAGGAGGCAAGATGTGTGTGGGAAGCATGAAGGACTCATTAGAGACACAAGGTATCTTGAGAGCAGGAGATAACTGGTGGCAGAAGAGAGCATTTTTGTGAGGAAAGGGAGAAAACCTCACCATGGGAAGAATGTATATAGGAGCCCAGGCATGTTTGTTTTTGCAGGTTCTTGGTTTAGTTTGTGGAAGATATGAGGCTTCAAATAGAGATTAAATTAGGGGAAGACCCAAAAGGGTCCAGAGATCGAGGGGTAAACAAACCAGTTTCAGAAAATTGCTTCCTTTAGAAAGAGAAAGCAACAGTCAGTCTTTAAATATAGAGACTTTCTGCTTCTGAGGACAGTAATTTTGAATGCTATTAAGCACTGGCCAGATCCCAGGACTTCAAGGTTTAATATGGGGTTTGATACTTTCAGAAGTTGTTTTATTTATAAAAGGAATCTGTATTTTGTCTCCTACTCTTGAAAAAGATAGAAAGGCTTCAACGAACTATTGTGACCAGCCATGCTTTAGAAGAAAATACACAGTTCACCTCAGTGTTCACTGCTTCTCCAAGTCTGTCTCTGGAGTTATTTCAACTATGATTAAGATTTCCAATTATATTACAGCTGGAAGGATAAAACACATCAATGAAAACAGAATAAAACTGCAGGTCAACCTGAGGACAATAAAGTAGCCAAGTCACAGGGAACAAGAAAAAAATCCACTAATAAAAATCTAAGCTGTTATGAAATGCCTTTCAGTCCAACTTCTCAGAGCAAAAATGCACATTTCTGTTTTTTTTAATCTGGAAGGAACTGAGGCACAAGGTACTGAAATGACAAAGTGAAAGGGCAAATGTAGAGAAATGTCCTATAAACATGGATCATAAAGAGATGCCATTTGCCACAGAAAACTGTCAGAAGCTTGTTGGAAGGCAATTTTCAGTGGCCAAGTTGTATTTCTTGTTTTCTTTCATTTTTGACAGGAAAAACCTATCCTTTTCTGTATTCCTCTAGGAAGTACAATTCTAGAGAGAAGAATGATAAATTTGGGCTAAATTGGAAACATTTAGCATTTAGTTTGATTTCTGCTTCAGAATGTAATATAGAAATAGGATAAATAAAAATTCCATTAAAAAATTAAATTCTTTATTCAGAGAATACTTCGATATGACATTTTGACATTATAGTTCCTGCATATTTTTTTTTCAATAGTATTCACCAAAATTCAGACAGTTTAGTAAAGTTTTTTTTTTTAGTTTTGTCTGCAGAACTGCATTCTCTGATGGAAAAACGTTCCCTTAAAATTTTTTATCTGTCTCAATTTCAGTCATGTACCTACACTTTCCTTCTGCTTATACAGTATTGTCCCCTGAAGTATATTTTACCAATGCTTTGTCCAGTCTTGCTATAAATGTCTCAGACAATGAGACTCCCACTGAAAGATTACTCCACAGTCTAATAGATCTGTCAGAAAGATTTTCCTGAAACTCAGACTATATTTGCCTTGTCTTAATTTGGGATGTCGTGGAGCAGCTCATGAAATGCAAGCATAGTAAATCACTTGAACCAGATGGTATTCATCGGGGGGTTCGGAAAGAAATAAAGTGCAAAAGAGGGAAGATACTGGCAATAAATCATTAAAAATAGCAGCTGTTCCTTTTAAAAGAGAAAATTTAGCCTGTATTTAGAATAAAAATTATTATTCTTTTTTAACTGAATAAAAGATTATTTTCAAGAATGGCAGCCTGATGAGCTTAATCTCAGCTTCAAGGAAATCTACTAAGGATGTAACTACAGTCCAAGTATTAGATGATTATAATTTTAGACCAAACCGTGGCATCTCCCACAGGGGTAAATAATGACTCTCTGGTGTGAGAGAAATCTTTGGAAGAAAAACAGCCATAATTGTGTAGGAAATTTCATTCTAGAAAAAAATTCATAACTGAATGGCTTTTACATTCTTGGATTTTAAAAACGTTTCTGGAAAGGAAACTGGAAAGGAGTCTCTAGAAGAGGGGTTCATTGGAGGGGGAGTTTGCTATTACTGAGCTGGATGATGTAAATGAAGGCTCCCAATGCTAACATCTTGGGAGGCAGCAGGGAAGGAGTTTATCACACCAGGTGTCCAAACCTGCAGTAGCAATATCTGTCATGATAAGATATTTATTTCACTTTAAAATGCAATGTGCTTGCATTACAATAGGCAGGGTGAAGGAAATACACCGAGCAAATGGAGCATGAGCAAGTTAAGATTTGTGATGGTCCCTAGGTCTGATGGCAACCCTTTTTTCTCCTCAGCCTCCAAAAGAATCCTTTATCTCAGCCAGTAACCACAGGAAATTCAGTGCATCCTGCTCTGCTTTGGATAAATTTTCCATCTGTGGAATTTAAATAACAAATAAACCTCTCCCTGTGAAGTTTGTCAATTATCTCATAGGTAACTCAAAATGTGGCACAAGAAGGGCATATTTCTGTTTTCTTAAGAAGCGTGTATTTGTATTAAAAAGTGAGAGCAAGACAAATTGGTATTTCCATACAGAGATGAGGAATTACATTTATTATTATTCAGATGTTATCTCAAATTATGTTAGAAATTTAGCAGGTATTCCTGGGGCTTGAACCACCTGTTGAGAAAATCTCCCTGATTAGTGTTGCATGAACAAGTTATAGGAACAGAATTGTGAACAGAGATAGCAAAACTGGTCAAAGAAAGAGAAGCACAGACAGCAAAAAGCTGCTGGGAGTCATGCAAAAAGTCAGAGATGACTGACAGTTTTAAAAGAATTATTCATTCATTTTAATGCTTTGGGCAAGGAAAGGTAAATATTTCTTTTCTGCCATGTCATTGTGGTGCCTACTCGGTTTCTTTGGATTTTCTCTCTGTAGGTCTCAGTCATGGTGGCTCCATAATTCTGCTACATCCATGCCATCAAAGGAATCTGCTAAACTTCCTTTCTAGCATTCACTTTGTCTTCTGTAGGCATCACACATTCAGCCCTGACCCTGGCTGCTTACATGTCCCATCTGCATTTGCACTAGGTAAAGTCAAAGTCCCCATAGAAAATACTGGAATTCTTGTGTGGAAAGACTGATCTACAGCCTACAGATAACCCAGGAGGATATATCTGAAGACCTGATTTATTTCTGCAGAAAGGGCTTGGGGGAAAGGGATTGTTGCAAATACTAACTCCATCAAAGGTTTTTCATCACAAAAGCCTGGAAGGCTGCCCCAGAGTCAGTACCAGCACTGTTCCTACAGCACAAATTTTACTTGTGGTTATTTTGACTTGAAAACTGTCAGCAGAAAGAGTGGAGAACTCCATCTAAGCATGTGAGGATTGCTACTGAAGTCTTTGGAAAAAATTTTACATTGGCTTAACTAGAAATGTGTCAAAGGTTTTTCTCACTAGAAACTGATGTATTGCACAACAGTATATTTACTGTTCAAAATAATCATTAAAAGACAGATTCTTACAATTTCACAAGTACTTTGGCACAGCACTGCAGTATTTTACACCTGCCTGCCCTTCCACAAAGTGACAGAGCTGCAGTCTTAAAGCAAAGTGTATTTGAGATCTTTTCCCTGTATTATCTTGGATTCCTCCACAAAGCAGAAATTTTAGGCAGCTTACTGAGACACACTTCCTTTCCCACTACTAGCTGATGCCCAAATGCAAATCTCTGTAAGAAATCCAAATTCCAGGCCATTTTCCACACAAATCTGAGCGTATTCTGCTTGGATTTAGTAGTATTAGCACTGAAATCCATGTGCAAGGGAACTGGACATGATAGAGAAGAGAATGTGTTCCATTTTTGCCATTTCTCAACAAGATGGCTAAATCTTAAGAACAAACAAAACAACAAAAAATAAAAGAAGTCCCCAAGCAATGACAGTTTCTTTTGCCAAATGTAAAAATCCATATGAGTCACCTGAGACAGGTGTGCTCTGTGGTCTTCCAGCAGCCCTAGTGCCATGATTATCCCAAGTGGGAGATGCACTGTAGTGCTCCTTATGCTGCTCACACCCAGGTTTCTCTCAGTCTGCAAGGGGATGCAGCTCCTACAAGGTCAGGAAGCAGCCATAGTTCACTCCTATTGCCAAGACTGCAAAGTGCAATAGAAAACAAGGATACAACTGCTGCCATCCAGTTTGATCCTTACTTTTTTTTCTCATACCACCCTTCCAGTATTATTATTATCATGCCTTCAGCTGAATTTGTTTGATATGCAATAGACTCCCAGAATACAATCGAATTCCAAAGTAGCCTCTTTGACTGAGAAATATTTTTGGAACGCTGTGAAACCACTCACACAAAACCTTTGAGATTTCTCAAAATATATTTGTTTTGTTTTGCATTCCTCTCTTTTTGAGGTTTGCACTTTTACAGGGTAATCACTATACTGTGAGCGCTGCAGAAACCTCTCCTTTGCATTGTTGTAGGAGCTTAGGTTGTAAGAACTGCTAGAGATATTCGGAATTTACCATAAAACAGCTTTTATTCCTTCTAATGATTTTTGTCATTAATTATGCTCTACCTCTCAGAGGTGTCATCTGGAATTTTGACCAACCTGTAATAGAGAGGGGCAGACACATAACCCAGTTGGTAATCAGTGTTGTGGGGCATAAAATGGGTTCTTCCTGGTGTCTAGATCCATGGTAGGCCATTGAAGTTGATAGACTACTCTGCTGTGGATTTTCATTTAGAGCTATGTTGTTCTTATTAGTTTGTGTCACTGCCTTAGTAATTAGCATAATTTTAATCTGCTACTTTGCCAACATATTACTACCCTGCTACAAAGCCTTGCTGGTTCACATCTCTTTGAAGGTTGCTCCCAGAGTTGTCTAATCATTTCCTTCCAGGAAAGGAAGCGTTGCCTTGCTCTGGTTGGCTTGGAGTAGTGTGGAAATGAGGTCCCATCTGGGTATGGTTCTTCTTCACTTAGAGCAGGTAATCTTAGACCCAGAATTCTCCAGAGTTAAACATACAACGCACAAATCTGGTGAAGGCCTCACCACTTTCAAACACACAGAAAAAAATCTTTGATTGGGAAAAAAAAAAAAAAAGATAGACTTCCAATATAGAGATTATATCCTGTGAAAGGAAAACATTGTGCTTTTTTGCCCTTTTTGTAGATAAAACATTAGTGGATAAAATAGGGGATCATATTCCTCTTTTGAAAAACTTACGACTTAGAGATTTGAAGAAAAATCAATGTGACATTTGAATACACTTTGAAGTTCCTTCACAGCTTGAAACTTCACAACTTTTGTCTCTCCCTTTTTTATCAACTACATTCATTACATTTCCATATAAAGCAGCCTCCTTGTTAAATACCATCTCTCTCCCTCTTGCTCTTTTCCTCTTGCTTACTCTCTCTTTTCCCATTTTCCCCCTCCTGGCACTTTGCTCTCCAGGAGTACTGAACACTTTCTCTCAAAGGCAGCAGCACACCATTCAATTAAAGCTCCGGCCTTTGTAAGGACAGATAATAACTTTGATCGCTGCATTTGTATAATTAAGGGACAGGCCTCTGGTTTAAAGGGGCTCCTCTCTCGCCTTTGAAACAGCGAGCTCGTGATGAGTTTTCCGCGGCACCAGCGCGGTAGGAAAGTCCCAGTCCCCTTTGGTGCCGCGTCTATCTGCATCCCCCAGCCTGCTCGTCCCTGTCCCAGGGCCGGCGATTAGGCAGCGCCCCGCTGGCTGCAGATGGAGTGAAGCGGAGCGATAAGGGAAGCTGCCTTTCTGCCCTGCCTCAGATGGGCGCGGGGAGAGCAGCTCCTCACAGGCAGCCCCAGCGTAAGCCGTTTAAACGAGCGTGCGGGAAACGCTGGGCAATTACCGGGCACAGGGAGGGGGTCTGCGCCTGTCAGCCGCATCGAGAATGGATTCGAAAACCCGCTCCGCAGATTAATTGATCCTTTTTCTGCAGCCCGTCTTTTGAATAATTCTCGCAGCAGCAGCACATAGCCAAAAGTTGGGAGTGTGTAGCGTGCCGAGGAGAGGCATCCTTATCCACAGACGTGTGTATTTACTGGGGTCTGCATCAGCCTTTCTTCTCCGCCAAAGCATTAAGAATTTTAGCGATAATTCGTGCTTGGTAAATTTGTTTTCTGTAACAAGATCAATCCCACAAAGGGAGAATGAAAAGCAGTGCTGCCTGTGCTTCCTTATCAGCGGTGATGCCAGCTAAGTGCTGTGATGGCAGGAAGCTGCTCCGAGGTGCTCTCCCCGCTGCTTAATTCAGTTCGCTTAGAAAAGAGTTCGCAGCAGTTCTAATTTTCCCTTTCTCACCAGCGAAGCGGCCGCCAGTTCAGGGGAGCGGTGGTGGCCATCGGCCCCCATGGAGAGGGGCCAGCTCCTCTCCATCCCGGCAGGCCACTCCAGCGCCGCATCAGCCAAGCGGCGCGTTTGTTGCTGGGGAGATGAGTACCAGCCTCTCGGTTCCGTCTGCCCCTGCCCTCGCTCTTCCCAGCTGGTAGAGGAGGGAAACTGGCAGCGGAAATCTTGGTGCTGTACCCACTTGTCACGTTGGCCTGGCAGAGGATGCGCCAGCAGGAGGGAAATGGTGCGCGGCGCCTTCGTAGAGGTGCACGTGTGCGTCCTCTGTAGCTGCTGTACACTAGCAGCTATTTGTGCCTAAAGCAGAGAAGGATGGGGCAGCAAGGAGAGCTTGCAGGTGCTGCTCTCCTGGGTGGCTAATATTAATTGCTCATTTAAGGGAAATAGAATAATATTTTTTGATTTAGATGCTGTGCTGCAGAGAGGATTTCAAAAGTCTTTATTAGCACTATCCTAGCAACTTGAGATAGAGCTAGTGTCAAAAATGTCCTGATCTAATTTTGAATACTTGTATTTGTACAGAATGATCTGTTACCTTGGCACTTTCTGTCAGGGCACCGTTCAATTCAGACTGCAGTTAGCTGGCACACAAATTGCTATCATACTAAAATACAGTGAAGAGAGCAATTAAAATCCATTTCTATGATGGTTGTCAGCTTCTTCATACAGGACTATTCTGGTATTGTAGAAGCTCTCTTTAAAGCCCAAAACTGACAAGTTGCTGTGTGTTTTCCCTGTCTCCATTTTTTCCTGCCTTCACCAATGTTATTGGTACATCTGTGAGTGTCATATCCCTCACTCACAAAATACCAAAGGCCAGACTTTTGCAGTTAAATTGCAAACGTTTGTTCAAGGGAAATTTTGTGCTGAAAATATGTGAGTTTGAGAGACCAAAGATTCACATGACTCGCAGCTGGGCAGATGTCTGACCTGCCACCAACACGTGCACATCTCTTTTGCAGGCACATCCACATGGAAAGTCTGTAATTGCTGGCGTACTCAGGGTCACACTATAAGGCCCTGAATTCTACATAATGCCCTCAGCAACCCTCATTTCTTGTTTGATGTTAAGAAGTTTTCAAATGGAAAATTCCCTATAGTTTAGGCAGATGGATTTAAGAAAATTGCTGGGACTACTGTGACTACGTGCTTGTACATCTCCATCCTTCTGTCCTATAAAGTGGTGAGAAACATGTCTGGCTGATTTCACAGGGTGTCCCTCAAGTATTTCCGTGTGTTTTGATCCACAGGTCTTACATTTCTTCAGCCTTGGATGTCATGATAGAATAGAAAGAATCACAAATCTTATTTGTCACTACGAATTTCACCTGTGTTTGCATTACAGTGCAAAACAGAAGGGTCCAGCTTCATCCCTTCAACTGCACTCCACTTTACATCCAGGTTTGCCCTTATACCTCAGGGACTGGGGTGCCCCTACAGAGCTAGAAATGGCAGGTTATCTCCTTTCCTGCCTGTTTTTGGCCATAGTTTGGTTGTTGATGAGTAGTAAAAGTAGGTACCTGCTCAGGCAGAAGGCTGAGGACCTGCTCCAGCTAGCTCCAAGGGTAGTGATAGTCACAGGATTTCACTTCCTAAGACTGTCACAGACCAGGAAAGCACAGAGAACTACTCTTAAATACACTAACCACTAGTCATATAAAGAGATTCTCAACAGGCCAGTGGAGAAAATTCCTTTAGCTGTGCATTTTAAAAAATCCACCTGTATCTGTGCAAATGACTGTTTGCAAGTAAAGGCATTCCTAGACCTCAGAAAAGGGGCTGTAGTGTTGCTGTGCTGGGGGTCTGGATGCACCTGTACTGACGATGTCACGCATGTGAGAACCAATTTTGTTTTGAAAAGAACTGTGTATCTACAGCTTGCACTCGGTCACAACATATGTGAAAATAATATCCTACTGCAAGGAAACCTTTGCTACAGTGCAGCTTCTTGAAATTAATCTCTAGCTCCTGAAATGTACCCATTCTGAGAAGAAACAAGGCTTGAAAGCACTCCAAAGAACCATGTTGACATCACAGCTGCTGTTTTTAATACCCCACTGTGCAGTGTAGCATCCTGAAAGAGACTAAAGGCCTCTGTCCATCTACTCATGCCAGATCCAAAGCAGGTGGCTTAGAGCTGTCTTTTTCCAGTTGCCAGGCTTTCTTTTGGGGATCCCTCTTAGAGCCAAGGGTAGTCTCCAGTGGGGCTTGCATCAATTATTTACTCTATTTATATGTAGCTAATTAAGTTATAATCCTATAGAATCAGGATACACTTGAAATAATAATTATTACTCACAAAGCACAAGCTGAACAAATTATTTTCGTTTATGCCTATAGGCTTTAAAACTGATGACTGAAAGTTTGTCTCCTCACCTTGGGATATAATTATGTTGTCAAAACTGGAGTTAAGGAATAGAATGTTTGTTTGATGGGGAAAACCCCAGAATTTTGGTTTCAGGGAAGCTGTAGAGCAAAAAGGTCTGTAGGTTGGACCCAGCTGTGCCATCAGAAATATTTTTGAGTTCCCTATCAATGCTGAATGCTGGAAGGGCTACACCTGGTCACAGGAGAGGTCCAGAGATTAGTGGTAGAATTTTAATGGGGCAGCATCTCTGCAGATGTGTGATGGTCTCCTGGGCTGCTTCAGAGCCCACTTTAGGAAGTAAACCAGGAGGATGTGCCCCACCATGGAGACTTTTATGGTGAAAAAGGAGTACTGAACTGGGCTCCTGCATGCAAATGTGTTTTGTTATGATGGTGTCTGCATGGATGGGTTTGTGTTTGTGTTCAAGCCATTATACTGTCAGACCAGGTTAAATAAAATGAGGTTCTTCATACTCCTTGAGTAAGCAAAAGAAGTATAAGATGTGCTAGGATACACCTGACTTAGATTCTCAAAGTTTTTTGTATAATCAGCAAGACTGTAAAAGTGCTGCTTTTGAATTTTTAGCAACCCTTTGATACCTCTGTAGTCTCAGGTCCATTCCCAGGGTTAACGAAAGCCTGGTTCAAGATTCTCAACACTGTCAGTAGTGGGATCACTAGCTGAAAGTGGTGCAAAAGGGCACTTAGAAAGATGATAATTTGCAACTGCTTTGCATGGAAATAACTTTTCATTTCTCCTTCTTTTTCTCTTCTATGCTATCTTCATTGTCTTGGAAAAAGTATGACTGAGACAAGGTGTCTCAGAGATTTATTAAAATCATATTGGATCCTGTACTAGTTAAACCTTTGGGAATTCTCACTTGATAAACTTTATCTTGGATCCAACAATTGTTGTGTTGAGCGTTTTTGGTTTCAATCACTTCCTTGTGTTTTGTTTTAGAATAACCTGTGACTGCAGCTGGGAAATGTTGGTTGTATGAGACTGCTCTTGCAGGAATACGACCTCCTGCAGTGATACAAATGTGGTGGGCTTTAGTTTTAAATTATGAATTATTGCAGTTCCTTTGATTTATATTGAACAGTTTAATGTACAAAAATAAGAGGAAAAGTTTTATTTCTGCTTGACCTCATGTGATGAATTCTAATGAGAGGAGTTCAAGTTTTTAAAGTAGAAGAGCTAAGGTCATTTAGTTGCATTGTTTTCCATATTTCTTTTCCCTTTTATTTCTAAATAATTTATCATTTGGAGTTACTCTGTGTGAGAGCAAAAGGCACCCTTTCTGGAGCCAATGGGAGCAGGCACCCTTTCTGGAGCCAATGGGAGCAGGCACCTACGATTATTATTGCTTTAGGTCAAGTGCTGTAGGAAATAACCAATCCTGTGAGCCTGGTAACTATTTTAGAGACATCTCAATAAAAAGGATATAGAAGGATAGACAAGATGAATGGGTGAACTAAGCAGAACCAAGCCTTTCTGTCTTTTTACATGGGATGTTCAGCTCACTGATAGCTGGAGCTAGTCTGTGCAAATGAGTTTGCATGATTGAGACCTTAGCTAACAAGCTGTGCAGAAAGTAGGAAAAAGATCAATCTTCATTTTGATATAATCAAATTAAAGAAAAATACGAAACTGAGGGGTTTTTTCAAAATAAAAGGAAAAATAAGAAAAGGATAGGGAAAAATACAGCTGAAGAAAAAAAAAACAAATCAGAAGAAATTAGTTTAGCAATCAGAAACAACCCCCACAATTTAGCAAGAAGATGCTTTTTTATTTTAACATTAGTTTAAGAAGATTGATGCATATCTTTTGAACCTGAAATTTGTACTTTCTCATGTTATTGTAGTCTCTGTCTCTTGAATCATGCAATACAGATCTGTTGCTTGAGATTCAATGTCATGTTTAAAAGGACACTCTCGGTTTTGTGGTTTCTTTGCAGTGGCTCATACAGAACCATTGAGGTTTTGACAGATCCCTGGTCTATTTCTTTGGTGTAAAGGATAGGCCTTTTGCCCTGATTTGTGTTTGAATTCTGCTGCCTATCCAGTTCCTCTCTGTCCTCACCCCTGTCTCTATTTGGATCGTCTCCGGTTTCAATTTCAAATCTCTGTGGCAGCTATTTCAGGTAAGCACTGCCTTCCAGTGTACTGCTGGCTCAGTGCAGAAAAAGACACAGGAGAAAGAAAAAGGTAAGGAAAAGGGCAAGACTGTTTGAAAGGAGTTTTACCATTATTTTTATTTGCAGTTGCCTTAAGGGTTATTTGTAACAGTCATACATATAACATTTTTAGGACATGTTAAGTCATCAGCAGTCTTTAAATTTTATCAAACAACTCAATGTGGAAACCTTGTTCATGTGTTTTACATGCTTGTAAACTGCAGACCATCTGGCTGAAAAATAGAGGGATATGGGTAGGCAACCATCACATAAATATCTGACAGAGTGCCTCTAGTGAAGTCCCAGGTTGCTGGCTACCATTTTACTCTCAAAAGAGTCTCAGTGAATTTTTCTGTTGCCAGGAATGCCCAGTAGGTTTTCACATCTTTCCTGCAGGAAGATTTCACAAGGGTGGAATCAGAGATGTGACAGAACATCCCGTTTCTTCAGCATTGAAATTTAATGAAGTCCTTTTGTCTCTGCTGAAGACCTCTTAATTGAAACAGAGATTTTCAGAAGCTGGTTTGTTTGGAGTTTTTTTCCTGTCCCACAGGCACAGAATTCCAGTTTCTACTTTGTTTTAAATAGCTAAAATAATGAGCGGAAGCTGTTTAGAGATGGGGGAAAGCAATGGGGGCAACCACAGGAAGCTCTCCAAGTTATTCTCAAATCTGGCCTTGTATTTGATCTTTGTGAGGTTGGACCTTTCAGTTTGCTTCATTGTGCCAGATCTCACACAAAATGATCCAAAATAAAGTCAAAACAAAACAACTTCTTGTTATCTGCAGCATTAAAACCTAGAGATACATCATCCCAGACTTGTCAGAAAACATCCCTCTGTTGTATAAAACCTACTTCCCAGCAAAGGCTGTGATGAGGGGGGTCTGCAGTCCCCACACCTCTGCTTTTCTATTTAGCAGAACCAGACATTCCATACTGTCTGCTGTGGGCCAAATTAGTAGGGGGGATCAAGCTTAAAAGGTGTGCAGTTATGGCCTAGAAATTATCTGGGTGAACATTGGCTATCTATCTCCTCATGTGAAAGTAAGATAATGATAATTAAACTGAAAAGTGCATCCTTTCCACTCCACCAGCACCACCAAGTACTTAAATCAGCTGGGATCCTGATGTGCTGCTAAAGAGCTTAGTCTGCCCAGTTTATGTTTTTTATTCATAATTTGCACCTTTATGCAGAGGTGATAATTTCCTAATAAATAGCAAATTCAACCACATTATACCTGTCAGACAGTTGCAAATACCTAGAGACGCTATTACACAAAAATGATTGTGTATTCTCCATTTTGGGGAAAAAACAGTGTGTGTCAGATTAATGAGGTTATGAGCAAGTGAGCAGAATAAACCAGTAAAATGTAATTAAGCCATTTAGCACTCCATAAAAACAGGAACACATAAAAAAGTAATGCGAACCACAGGGTGCAGTTACTTACCAGCCCCAGTATGTCAGTAGGACTTAAAGGGGCCCTCTCTTTTTTTTTTTTTTTTGTCACTTTCATGGTAAAAAAAAAAAAAATGCTCAAATCACTTTGAGCTTTTAAAGTTGTCCATCCATGTGCCATCCACATTGTATGTTATGCTCTCCCTCCCTACCTGTTTTCCCCCCTTAATGCCTTCAGCAGGAGAAGGATCTTTTAAAGAAATCACTTGATATTTTTTCACTCTTTGCATGTCCAGACACTCCCACTTCTTACGTAGCAGAAGGTGGAAACTCATCTGGATGCAAACACACCAAACAAAATTGCTAGTGTGTGACATACTTTGGTTTTTTGCTCCTGTGTAAGTCACTTCATTAGGGATGCCTGGACAACTGAGCCCTAGGAAGCACAGAACTGCATCCAGGGAGAGGGTGAGAGGGAGTTAATATGTGTTCATTTTAGGACTGAAATAGACTCTCAGAGATAACCCACAGCAGGTGCAGTTCAGAGAAGATACTTTCATTGCAGGGAACAGACATTTCAAATAGTTGTTGTCTATCAAAGGTGGTAAAAGTAGATTTTCATTATGCATAAAACCATTCTAAATGCCACTGTGCAAGAGGAAAAGGATCAAAGGGAGAGAGCTTAACATGCTTGCGGGGTGTGTTAGATTCCCTCTAGTGGCTGATCTTCCAGAATTTAATAAATTACTATTGCCAGGAGCTAATACAAATATAGTCCCTCCTTTAGCTGGAGTGGTAGATGTTCAGATCATGCTGATGATACTTGTGGGGAATTACAGTAAGGCATGGGAAGACAAGAGGCAGGAGGGAGGAACCAGTGTGTTAGCCAAGAACTGCATCCAGAAAGGGAACTTCTGGAAGAGACACAGGACATGATGTGCCAGCAGTGGCTTGATGTGGCAGATCAATGGCTCATGTTGTACAGAAGCCTGGATGTAGTGATGGCCTGAGGATTTACATGCTTCATGGTAACAGAGAGCTAAAGAGCTGAACTTCAGTAAACACAGAGAAATTCTTTGGCAGGTTCTCACAGGGAGCAGCACAAACACAAAGAGGAGAGCTGGAAGTTTCTAGGGGACAAAACACAAAAAGCAGACCAGAAAACAATCCATCCCAATGTGAATAAAATAGAGTGGTTGTAATAAAACACTAGAATGCAACACCAGGAGCTATTGAATTACATGAAAATCAAAGAGAAAACATAAGCAGGAACAAGGTGCTGGAGGCTGTAAAATAACACATGACCATGCATAGACATGATCAGAAAGACTAAAGAAGAAATGGAATTACAACTAGTCATGGACATAAGAAGCAACATAATATTTCTATAGATATAGTTCCTTGACGGGAGATGGGGGAAAATACAATCTCTTGCCTAATGGAGGCAGCAGTGGAAACATTAACTTGTTTCTTTTTTTTATCTTAAAAAATAATGAGTTTGTAATTGCACCTCTGATGCGATTAATAGCAGTTAATGAGAGGACAAGAACTCTGGCCAGATAGTCATAGATCAGGTCAAATAACACTTAGATAGAGTTAGTGTGTGCAGTCCTTAGGCTGGCTGAAATGTACCCTTGGAGTATTTAAGAGATTAGGATGAGCTGTTGTTGGGTAGTGATTAACACTCTGTAGGGAAGGGTGAATTCCAGAGGAATGTAAGAAGATGGACATAATTCTTACTTTTTTTAAAAAAGGGAAGGAAGAATAAAAGAGATGGGGATTTAGAGACTGACAAGCTGATTTTCTGTACCTTAAGAGAGTGTAAAGATCTTTCCAGCAATGAGAGGCTGCAGTGATAAGATACAGCAAACATGGATTTATCAAGAATAAATCATATTGGAACAAGACCTCGATGAGCAGCATTGCACCTCCAGTGGATACTGTGAGTAGGCAAAGGATGTGACATCAAGGCTTTGGGCCCATTTCCCTGTGTCATTCTTGTAAGCAGCCTAAGAAACTATGGCCCATGTAAAACTACAATCAGGGTGATGCAAAACTGAAATCAATAACATGGTGTTCCAAAAAGACCAGAGCAAAGTGCTGTCTCTGTTTAGGACTGAGAGCCCTGTGCACAAATGGGAACTGGGAACAGGCTGCTCAGGTGCATGGCAGAGGTGTGACTTGGAGCTTGTATTCTGCATTCCAAGGAATATGCTCCAAATGTGAGCCACCAAGGCTATAGTGGCAGCTTCATAGGAAGCTTGTTCCTTCTGTGGGGCTGGCTCCTTCCAAAGTCTTGTTGCTCAGTTTTAAAGGAATGTGCAGGTCAGTGGGAGTTGTGGAAGAGAAAAAAGATAACAAGGAGCATGGTTGTCCTCTAAAGTTTCAAATCCTTAGTTAAGGGGCAGAAGATTTCCCTATTCTAGATGATGCTGACCTTTGGAATGTGTAGTTTCAACTTTTTACTCCTAACTTCTTTTTAGACTATGGAAATAGAAAAGACCATTTTAAAATAAAATAGCGTGACCTTGTACTTACACAGACCTTTCCTGAGTTAATTCCTGTCTTAGTTATCTAAAGAAACTCTTTTAGAGTAACCCCCAAGTTATTGGTAGCATTTACAAATTTAGGAATCTAGTGCAGATATTTCTTAAATTGTTTCAGTGATGAGTAAAAATGTCAGCTTAAATTCTACTCTGTTTGACTTTTACTTCTGGATATTGTTATATAATTTTATTATCAAAGTTTTATTTCCTATTACATAAAGACACAGATCAAGTTATCCCTTAACCTCTTTGATGAATGAACTATATGGCTGTCTAGGAGTGTGCAGGTTTCCTTTCCAATCCACTAATGATTGTCACTGATTTTCTCTGAACCCTCTCCAATTTATCAATATCTTTGGTGAATCATGGACATCATATTTCATTCATCATATAAACTCCCAAAAATGAAGCTGTAGTGCCAAATCCAGACTTAAAATAATTCCCTTCTGCTTGCCTATGGGAATTTTCCCATTTATTCTTCCAGGGGCAGTATTGATTCTTTTGGATCACGCTGACACTCATGTACTATTATTTGACCACTATCATTCCTACATGCTTTCTGGGGATCCTGAAGTAAATTCCTACTATCCTATAAGTGAGTCTTACACTTTTTATTCCTGGAAATATTCCTTTACATGTAGCCGTGTTACAACACTAAGGGTTTGCTCTTTTGTCTAACCCATCAGGTGTTTTTCCTTTCTATCAGCCATTTTTGTGGCTTAGATTGTGATTTTGTCTGGTCCTTCAGAGCACTGATAAAACTGCTAAACAGATTAGGGCTAAAACCTGATCATTGTACAGCTCTGATAAAAACCCTGTCTATCACTGATTATCTAATTTTAATCCATTAAAATGTGCTGTGATTGTTTTCCATTGCTCTAAGTTCTTGGTCAAAGTCCCAGACCTCATCAGGTCATCTTGACTAGATGCTGTGTATCATTTGTGACTTACTGAGAGGTGAATATCAGTCTTCAAATTCTACTTCAGATTCTACTGTATGACTGAATGAAGTCGTGCTAAACTCTTGGGAGTCAAAAGCAAAGCTCACAGCATACATGAGAAATACTGTGTGTTGGGGGAGGGATCAATAATTACATTTTAGTGTTGCAGTGCAGTGGTACATAGTTCATCTTTGACTAGTTTCTGTGAAGATCAATGTGAGATTTGAGTGAATTAGTGTGGCTAAGTGTTTGCAACTCAATAGCTGTAAAATTATGACAGATACCTTAATATTACTATATTGGCTTTCTAGATAATCCCACAGAGGTTTTGGTTGTTTTCTTTTGTTTCTAAATCACTTTACTTACATTTGCAACCCAGTTCTGAGTCAAGGTATGGATTTTCCTGACATATTTATTGTGTCTTGTTGTCTGCTAGAGCTTCAGGCATTATCCTTAGTAGCAAATTTATTTAAAGAATATCATCAAAATCCCACCGATATTTATATAGTTTTCTGAAGAAATATTATATTATGTTCTTCGATCTATTTTTAGAACTTGAAAATAAAAATATTTAGTTGCACTGGATTAATTTACATGCCCTGATTTTTTTTATTATATGTATAAAATATCACTAGGCACTGATCTAAGTGAACTCAGAAAGGGAAAGAATTGCTGATATTCTCACTTTGCAGAGTGACCCATTTTTTACTGATATTTGAGGAGTTAAGGGCCACTAAGTTAACATATTTTTTCAACTTTGAGTGTCCAAATGCAGTCAATTAGTTTTATGTTTGACTTTGGCATTAAGTCCTGAGTTTCAGAAAAGTGCTGAGCCTTTTCAGTTTCCTCTGAGCGCTGGCAAGTGCCTGCAGAAGTGCACGCTGTCATCTGATAAGGACAATAAGGAGAGCATCAGCAGCGTTCCTTTTTTTATTCCATCATATATAACACGCTTGTCAGACAAAATACGGCACGGTGAGGTAATGGCTGCACTGCGTGAGCAGCTTTCCGAGCAGGAGGCAGAACCCCTGGAGCAGTGATGCTGTTCCAGGCCCTGAGCCAGCATCTCTCCGTGGCTCTGCTCGTGCCGCGCCGCGAGCGGCCAGCGTGGGGGTCTGGAATCATCCCCGCTCTGCGCCGCACAGCCGCGGCCTGGCGGCAGCATTTGCTGCTCTTCCATGGGCTGCCCATCCCTGTGCTGTCTCTCAGCTAAGCCAAGGCCCCTCGAGGCCCTGGGCAGGAGGAGGGTGCCTTTGTCAGGTGCCATCCGAGCGGGGGGAGCGGGGTTTGGTCCCCCCTGCCTGGCGGAGGTCTGCGCGTTCCTCCGGCCAGGCGCAGGCACATAATGGCACAGCTCGAGTTCCGCATGGAGGCGAGGAAAGAGCCTGCTGAGAAAAATAATTGAAAACGAAGCTGCATTTAAAAGTAATCAAATTACTCCTTGGGATTAAGTTTTTAGAGCCAAATTTTAGCCCCCGTTCTATGGCAGTGTGTTGGCAGGACTGTGCAGCTTGGCCCAGCTCCATGCCTGGGGAGAGTTTACTACTTTTCTGAGTAAATAGAACATATGAAGCCAGATTCTCATTGCTTTTATGCCTAAGTAAGTGCACCCCTTTTTCAATTGAGCCTCCCTGATTTATACATATGTCCATAAAAGAAAACAGAAAGAGAATGGCTCCACAGCTGCTAAACCCTTGCTGACTTCACATCCGGAGTGCTCAGGGAAAGCGGTGGTAATGAAAGATAAGAGGGCATGATTACTTGGGGTCTCATTACTTCTTCAGAGACCTGGACCTGCTCTTTTAGCTACAAAGGAACCAGTAGGATGAGGAGTGTACTTCCACTGCGGCATCTAAGAAATGTAAAATTCCATTGTTCAAGGACTCCGCCCTTAAGAGCGCTGGGGGATTTATCCTGAGCTGTTTGCCTTACTGCCTTTGGACATTCTGTCAATGAGAGCAGTTACTACTACACAAGAGTAGGAGGATGCTTTATAGCTCCTGTAAAGGAGAAGAAAAAAGATGTTCAGAGGACAAATATCGTATCTATAGTATTCTGGACCAGTGCAATTCCCAAAAGCCTAGTCATGGAGCTGGCAGGTTTTGGTGTTCAGAAAAATTAAATCTGTCACTGAGTTGTACTGCCTGTGAGAAGATTTCAAAAGGAGCAAAACACTGCAGGTCCAACCATGGAGATGATTTTTTGTGGCTTACGTCTTCAACAGGCACCTCTATGACCCTGGATATATGTACTATATATGCACACATATATTTGTGTGAATGTTTAAGCTGAGCTCAAATTAATAGTCAAGCAAAGAGGGGATATATATATAAAAATATATATATATATATACTACAACTAGCAGTGACAAATACAGCAGCCTAAGCTCTGTTGCACTGAGGTGTTGCATTATAACATATGTATCTGTCTTGCCTGGCTCTTATGCTGAGCCCCTCCACATGGTATTTGAAGATTTTTGTGTCATATATCCTACACTGTGCTCTGACAGTATCTAGGCACTACAGAGTGAGTTAAGAATGGACTGACACTTCGAAGACTGTCCCTTGCTGTTAGCTTAGCACTGTTTCATGTGAAAAATATCTTCAGAATGGCAGTTTCTTTCTCAGATAACAGACCTGCCTACCCTTGCAAGTGACAGCTCCATCCCTTCCACTTCAGAAAACAGAGGGCATCATTAAAATTTTGACATCCATATAGGAATACCTCGAAAAGAAAACAATAAATGTAAACACCAGGGTCTGGTATATGTCAAGATTTTAATGGAACCCACACTGTCAAAGATCACAGAACCAACCAATTGCTCAAGAAAAATGTCCTCACTTCTTTACTATTCTGGTTCTTGAAAATTGGCAGACAGGTCTCAGAAGAATTAGATTTGTAGTGCCCCAAGGTGAGAGTCACCACATCTGTGGTCTCATTAGAGGACTTCTCTTCCTCCACAAATGCATCCATCAAAAGTGGTAGGAAAGAATTCATGTAATGAAATTGGATGTGCTGGCTTCTTTGGAAACTTGCTTCAACATTCTCTGAAATTGGATGAAATGTTTAATCAGGACCTTGTGCTTATTTCTGGTTTTGCAACATGTGTTCAGGGCTAAAGTTTTTTCCAAGTTATTTCCAGAACACAGAAGAACTTCGAATAACTTTGAGATTACTCTAAATCCATGGGTGAATTATGACTAAATATATGCATTTAAGGGTATAGGAATATCAAAGTTGCTTAATCAGATCAGAGCCATTCAGGGTCCAAAAATGGCCACATGTGTGACAAGGCATTATAAGGAATTGTGTACTAGAAGAGTACAACAGTAATTTTCTTGCTGCCCTTCTGTCAGATAGGAAGAGCTCTTTACTTGAAGTATTTCCTTCTAGGTTTCGTTGCTCTTCTAATATAACTGTGAAAGGCCTTATTGTCCACAAATGAATAAAGAACCTGATGCCCATTTCTGGCCTTTTCCCAAAAACTGGATACAAAGCGGATACAGGGCTCAGCCTCTCTCTCATTAGTCTGATGGCAAAATTCCCATTACGTCTCCTGCCATTGGAAGGATTTTTTCTGTTGAGACATAATTCACAAACTACATCACCAAGTCAACCAAACACTTGTATAATTTCTAAAATTATATCAGACTAAAATTAGGAAAACCCACAAAGGTATGGGAAACTTAAAAAAACAAACATTTTTAAATTTAATTTTCAAAATAGTCTTACTACATCTTCATCAATTTATTTTCTACAACATGAAAAATCATAAAAAACTGCTTCATTCTTAGTCAACTGAAGTATGCTCACTAGACAATAAATCTTTAACAATTTTTTTTCTTTTGCCTTGTGATCATATTTTTGGTCAATCCAAATTTTCCTTTATATCAGCTTCTTGTTTTGGCCAATAAAGGGGAAATATTAGTCGTTAAGCATGCCTTTCATCTGTAGCTGTAAAGGGCTGAGATTAAGACTGCAATATCCAAAATGCCAAAAATCCTTTCTATCGCTGATTACTAATTAAGTAGTCCCTTATCAAAGGACATCCATTTCTAGACGAAAGGAAATCTCATCATTGAAAGGGCCAGTAGTAATGAAATATAAATGAGAAGATAACAGTAATGCTATGTTCTCTTAGCATGCATCATATCCCACGGTGATTTTTTACTTATAAAACATTGAACTGATTGCATACTGTTTTGCAGTGTATCACTCACAAGGACTACTCTTGGGTAATGAAGTGTAATTAAGAGGAATCGTATCTATCTCTTCATTCGAAGCCAGTGATTTCCTTTCCCATTAGTTACACTCTGGAAGTACAATGCTTTACAGGCATAATCTTTACCATTGATTTAATTGACTCAGCTGTCTTCAGATGTTAGAACTGTTTACTAATGGCTATATCATTGATATGCTTTTCTGTAGTTCAGAAGTTAAATATAAACTATATTCCTCTACCAATCATCAGGACAGATTTTTAGATGCAGTGCTAAGCAGACATCCTTGCCTTTGAAGAACACAAGATATGTGCTTTTTGCTGTTTTTTTCTTTTCCTATGGGAAGTTTATTTTCATTTGAATTTGAATTTGCCAAGTCAGGTAATTCTCGTTATGCTTTTTTTTTTTTTTTTTTTTTTTTTTTTTTTTTTTTTTTTTTTTTTATTTCTTGAACTTAACTATATTTTGGAAGCTAATGAAATATTAGAAAGGCTCAGGGATATGTAGTACCTAAGTGCTTGGTTTCTGACTTCTGAAACTCTGCAATACAGGTCTGTGATGATGAGGGGAAGAGCACAGAAAGTGAAGGAAGGTTTGGCTCTTTCAGGAGTGTAGCAACTTAAATACATGTGCTATTCCCTTTGAGTAATAGGGTAAGGGTAATAGTGGCATCCTTTATATCTCATCAGAAATTCACAGTAATTTACTGAGAAATTCTGAAGCTCAGCAGTGATATGCAGGTGAAACTCAGTGTAAACATGCTAACATAGAGAATAATCTAACATTTTTAAAACACGAGTTTATGAAATTGCAAACGCTGTGGTTTCGCAGGATCGTAAAACACCTTGGGTTGGAAGAGATCTTAAAGACCATCCAGTTCCCAACCACTTGCCATGGGCAGGGACACCTTTCACTAGGTCAGGTCTATTTCTTCCATTTTTATTTGAAATTCTTTTATCTTGGTCTTCTATTATTGGAAATGTGTTTGAGTGAAAGAGTTAATCACCTACTCTCTAAAGCACGTATGGACAAAACACAAACTACAGGCTGAACAGTGTTTGGCCAGTGGGGATAGTAGGGTAAATCTGCCCTTTTAGTGCTATTTGCTTGCCAGCTTCACTGCCAACATCAGGCCTGTGATTTTCTGCCAGTCAGCACCGCCACCACCATGTTAATGGTCATCAAATGTCAAGAATTACTTTCACCTTGGAAAATACTTGGAACAAGAGTATAATTACTAAATAAAGCCTGAATCTTTGGGATAAATATGTAATTTACGATGTAGCACAGAAGGAAGATTACCTGTATAGCTCTTCCCAGGTAGGAGTATGCACATACAGAGAGGAGAATCTGTTCTCCTTCAGTCACGGTGCACATTTGCAAATGTTAAAGACAGGGAACAGATGACTATTTAACATGGCAAAGAACTATAAAAGCATTATTGCCTCTCCTTTATTTTTCAGTCATTTAAAAGTTTTTTTGATGAAGTATTGCAAACTGGCTTCTGAAGAATTATATGGTGTTTTAAATATCTTCCAAGGAAAGAGGGTACTTTTAAATATTGTATTTTAGGGCTCACAGGAGAGCTCAGATAGTTTGTTATTCATTTCAGCCTAATGCAAACAATAACAAGCTTTCTGGTTAAGGGGCCTTCTTTCTGAAATAGTTTGACTCTCTAATGCCCATTATGAATTGTTTTAATATATAGAATTCACTGCAATTTATAGTACATGTCTGAACATTCTTTAGGAAATCAGGATAATACGGTTTCTGGACATTAAAAATGCCCTGGACAGTGTATTTTATTACTTCTCAGCTATCTTCTGTTTTGAAAATATAAATTCAAGCAACTCTTAGAAAAGAGGGCTCATTAAGAGGGCAAAAATATCAGTGTGGCAAAACAGTCTTCAGCTGTTAATAGTATCTGAAATGCTTCCTGCCATCTGCATTACCGAGGTAATGCTAATGATGTTTTGTATCCTCAGCATCCTCAGTGGTGTCATTAGTACAGACTCATCTCAGGAAAAGTTCTCTGGGTAGCAGAAGGAGCAGTCATGTCCCCCAGCCTGTGCAGAGGGGCTGCTGCCTTTGTGTGTCCCGTTGTGCCCTGTCTGTTCACACAGTGCCACATCCTGGAGCTGCACCAAGGCCTTGCTGGGTTCAGGAAGATGTTGTGATCATTAGAGCTGGTTGGAAAACAGTGTTACACATGACAAGGTCTGTGGAAGATAGGAAACATTTTACCAACAAAATTTCCTCCTAATTATGGCAAATCAGAGCAGCACTTTGATTTGTTAACCACTGGGCTTTCTTGTGTCCAGGAGCTCGGCTTTTCCTTGTGTCTAAACAACACTTAGCACAGCACAAGGATGGTTCAGCACTCGAGCTCTCATAAGCTACAGTGACAGAAGTAGAAATAGGTAATAAATATAGCAGTACTTACAGCTCCTGAGCTATCGATGCTTGCTGGTTTTAGAAACCACAATGAAAAAAAATCCCTCATTTCAAGCACAAGAAAACATCAGGTTTGTAAAACTTAGGGAGATGTAAAACTCCTTGTCGACCTTTGTCCTTCTGGCACTGCTGAATTTAGTAAACCTAATCTTGAGGCATCTAACTGGCTTAACCCTCTCCTGTTTTATTCTTCAAACACAACTGATTTACATGGTAGCTTGCCTTAGACTGGGCTTTTGGGCTTTGATATTTGATCCCCATGAGAGTGTTGATTAATAAAGCCTGAGAGCAAAAGTTATAACAGCAGAAAATGGGAGTGAGTGAGATCCTTTGTAAATGAAAGTCCTGGGATCTGCAAGGATTTCAAATTACATTTCTGTGTGTATGTGTGTGTATGTGTGTGTGTGTGTGTGTGTGTGTGTGGAGTCAGTGCTTTGGCATGTCAATAGCTCTTAGTGCACTTTAGAAAAGATGCTCTGAACATTAATAATCTGTCGAGCTAAGCTATCTTGGCTCAGGTAATTGTATAAAAATAGCACCATCACTGTGTTAGAAATGAAAAGAGATAAAAAACAATCTGCATAAAAGGCACCGTAAAAGCAGGAGACTAAAGAAAACAAAAATTATGGATATTACAGTCGAGAACTAAGTATTTTCTTCCTGAAGGCACAATAGTAAAAAATTAGTTCCTTTAAAAGGCAAGATCCAAATCTGGGGCATCAAGAAATTTGAGAAGTAAGCTGTAGCCTTGACTCTGGGGCCAGGCACCCGACCTCATTGCTGTGGGCTGTTCAAGAGCAAACAGAACTTCCTGCATTTTCTGTATTCCAATTCTGAAAGGGTCACTGTGTGCTCTAATAGCCCCGGCTACACAAAGCATCTGACACTTTTTCATACGACCCCACATGACTTTCCTTAATGTGGAAGACTATGAATCTACCAATTACTACTGAAAAGTAATAATCAGTTGTGTTACATGCAAGCAATAAAATTTATTCCACTAAAATTTATTGATCGATGTTTGTAACATATGCTATCAAAATTTCAACAATGTCTTCAGTAACTGAAATTGTGGTATGCTCAAATTTTGTTGGTGACCTTCACTGAACTGACTGTAATTTAGAAATACTGTGAAATCTATAAAGGGTACACTTTGCAACCAGCCAAATCTTGAATGTGGGTTATAATTTCCACAGCATGTGAATAGCTTAATATTTTTATTTTATTTTACCTCTGATTAGTTGTACATGGAATATTAAAGCTGGCTTTTTATAGTCAGTATAGCTTGGGGTATTTAAATCAGAACATAGATCTCTCCTCTAAGTACAAATCAGAAGGACAGACACTTAATAATTTTGAAACATATGGTTAATAGGCCTATATTTTTTATTTATAACTCTGTGATTATATTTTATTTTTCAGTTTGTAGATATTGGGAAAGGAATCTTCAAATGGTCCTTAATTATTTTGAATTTAGGTAATAAGATACCTTGCCGCAGTCCAAACTCTAGGCTCATAATAAACCAAAGCTAAAAGAAGGAAATACACCCATTCTTGTTTTTTTACTAAATGTTATTTAGATTTTTTTCCCCCAGTTTTTCAGCCACTGAGAAGGGTTGGGGTTTTTCTAATTATTGTTCTTCATTTCCAAATTTTATTGCTGCTCTCTGTGCTGGGTTTTAGAGAGACTTCAGCTCTCATTTCTACCAGAGCAATTGGTATGATCTGGGGACAAAAAAAGGTGGAATAGCTCAGTGCAGGAAGAAAAGGCTGACCAGAAGTGGTCAGCTGTCAAAACCAGTGGGAGCCCGGCCTTGGGCAATCCCTTGACTGGCCAGGCATCATTGGTGTCTGTTTGCTCTCACTATCCTGCAAGGCGGGGAAACAGATCCATCCCATATTTCTGCTTAGGGCCTGAGGAGGGGAGCAGGTCAGGGTGGGGCTGTGCTTCAGGCTGGGCACCCATCCTGGACTGCACAGGGGAGCAGCCTCTGTTCCCATTATTTGAGCCACATTCTAGATCTGCAGTGGCCCTGGGACAAGCTGGGATGGAGTGCTGGCATGGCAGATCCTAAGGGAAAGATGTGACACCTCAGTGCAGCCAGGATCGTCTCTAGGGCCATCATTGTGACTGGGAAATAGGGTGTTGGACCATGGGAGACAGATGGTTTGGAGGAGAGCAGGAATGATGCCTTAGTCAGTGTTCCACCCCTGCTCCCAGGAAATGCCCACTCAGCAGATAAGCGGAGTATCTTTCCCATGCTGCAGGGAAAGCCTGACAGAAACATAAGGTTTCAGACACATGCTTAGGGCTGGTATCCTGTCTGCCAAACCACAGGCCTTCTGCACTCACAGCATTGTAACTGGAATAACTTCCCTTTTCCAATTCATTTAATGAAGATGGGATCTTGTGGACCATTCCTTAGACTTCAGAAGCGCTGCATCTCTCATGGACCCAAGGCATTTGTCACCACCTGGCTGAGCATGCCTCTAGCAAAAAGCTGTCACTCAAAATTTAAAATAGATATCTGTTTATACAGATACTGTATATGCACTGTATACTGTGATGTCTTTTTTAAAATTCGATGTACATTTTAAATGGTACAAGGAAAACATGGAACCCCGGCAACTTTTCAGCTAATTCCACTTCACAATAGCAGGTTTGCTAGAGGTTTGGTCACTGGCTGGACTTCTCCTGACAGTTTACAGAGCTCTGAAGGGCTCTTGGCTTTTCTCATGTGTCATTTGTGCTATTCCTGGGGATTCTGTGGAATAACTGGTTGAGGAGACAATAGAGGAAAAAGGGTGGGTTTTTTTGTTTCCTTTCATTCATTGTTGATACTTCCAAAGGAAAACTGGCAAAAAATGGATGAAGGTAACACAGAACTTGGCAGAAAGCCACAGTATTCCTGCAGGGGGTGAACACTCAATCTTTTGTCAAATTCAAGTATCCCTGTTTTATTCCATGCAGTACAAGCTGTACAAGTCCTTATTTACATAGGCCACTTATGCAACCTGCAGCAGCAAAATTTCATGTTTTCTGTTGTGCACTGCAGTCCTGATGAGCACTTTAGGATCTCATCTTTATCCTGGTCATTGGAATTGCTTAGTGTATCTCAAAGTAGTTTGAGGAGAGCTGCTCAGCCTCATAGGAGACACTGAATGTTCGATGTGACAGCCACTGCCCAGGTGTTACTGACTGGATTCATTCTGTGGTGCATGAACTGCTCTACGGTGACAACAGTGGTCTGAAGTCACCATTCTGTGCCATTTGTCCCATGTTTGATGGCACTGCTGAGGAACAGCACTCTTTAAACTCCCACCACCAGTCTTCCTTGTCTACTCTACTTTGTAGAGCGCCCTACAACATTCTGAACCCTTCAGCAGACACAGGGCAGATGCATGGTTTTGTTTGTCCAAATGGCAACCACCTACCAAAGTGGGAACTTCAAGTTTTTTGGTAACTGTCTCAATTACTGTAGCACCTGCCTTTTGCAGGAGTTGTCACATTCCCTCTGGGTTGCAATCATGGGTAGTTCCCATCCAGGCAGGTAATGTGAGTAATTCCTGGTGCTGGGTCTATTCAAGGATTTTGAATTAAACTGTGTTTCCTTTCAATTGCCTAAATAATAGAAAAGAATGTTAGTATATTGTTATGGATAAATTGTCTTAGAATGACATATATTTTGACTTTGACTTAAACAAGCTCTGCTAATAATATAGGAATGGGGAGAATGGAGTGTGACATGAATTCCAGCAAGTTATTTATAGAACTGTAAGAACAGATTTTACAATAATTAAAACAGAGTATAGGTTATGTTAAAGTAAATTAAATCAATTTAGTCCATCATCATTTTTACAGTGTTGCAAATTAACATAGCAATGACAGCTATAGTTGTCACTGACTTGAACAGCAGCAGTTAATCATTGCAGTTAATCATTATTAACACATAATTCATAATGATCAATCATGCTTGACTCCAGGATCATAGTGGGCTTGTATTAAATACTATATAAATACATAAGGACATTAATAACTGTCCAAAACCTAGGAAAATCAGGCCCCCTTTTCCATTTTGATGTAGTGGTATGAGCTGTTTCTGTCATGTCTCTGAGTTTTTTGGACTTGTTTAGTTTGAATTCATCTTGACAAGTAAGATGGCTGCATGTATATGCAAATGGCATAAATGCCCTGTATTTTTCTGAGGTAGTTGTTAACCTCACAGGTCTGCTGAGTCAGGCAAAACTCTTCTCTCAGAATTGAACTGGTACTTTGGCCCAGCAGTTCTTTTCCTACTCTTTTCCCATGGCATATAGAACTCCATGAAAAGTAACCTGTGTTTTTTGAGATTGCTCTCAGTTCCTACTCAGCTGATAAAAGTTACTTGACTAAGGACTGGTTCCAAGGTGGACACTGTGCTGTGGTTTATAGCAATTGCAACACTGATGTCCAGGAGCACCAGAACCTCTGAAAAGTAGTTTTACAGGCTGCCTATATGGCTTTGCAGGCTGCAGATTACCTGTATTCTAAAAGGCCACGCTCTAGACCTCATTTTGGTTTAGGTTTTTTTCAGGAGTTTCTCTAATTTATATGCTCATTTACCTCTCAGTGAAGCAGAAGAGCAATGAAATAAATTAAGTGCATTTCCAGAAAGCTTTGGAGTACTACTTTTCAAGTTAAATGTGCTTGGACATTTTAATGAGTCTTCTTTACATGAAAGTTTACTGGAGTGATGGTGTTTGGCTTCCCAAGTGACCTTTCCATGTGATGAAGCCCTGCTTTCCTGGGATGGCTGAGCACCTGCCTGCCCATGAGGTGTGCTGAGTGAATTCTCTGCTCTGCTCTGTGTGCATGGCCTTTGCTTTACCTGCTAAGCTGTCTTCATCTCAACCCATGAGTCTTCTCAGGGTTACTTTTCTGATTCTCTCTCCAGTCTCACAGCGGAGGGAGGGAGTGAACTTAATTGCCTGCTGGGGTTATCACAAACCATAGAATATCCTGAGCTGGAAGGACCCTTGAGGGTCACAGAGTCCAGCTCCTGGCCCTGCACAGGACACCCCAAGAATCACCCCCTGTGCCTGGGGGCATTGTCCAAATCCTTCTTGAGCTCTGTGACCAGTTCCCTGGGGAGTCTGTGCCAGTGCCCAAACACCCTCTGGATGAAGAATCTTTTCCTAATATCCACCCTAAACCCACCCTGTCACAACTTCACGCCATTCCCTCAAGTTAAAACATGGCACCATGGTCCAGACACAAATCAATTTGTTTTATCTTTCCTTCAAGAGTGAAAAGCAAATAAATATTTCAATTGGAAATTATTCTAAATATTTTACTTTGCTCTAAAGGAAACAGGAGATAACACTGTGTGCATGCCCATAATGAACTTCAGCAATACTTAGTTCAAAATGGGTTTTATTACAGCATACCACAGTGCTCAGAGAAAGCCAAAAATTGAACACAAAATAAAAGCATTAAAGTTTGATAGCTGTGTTATTTCTAGACAGAGGGTAAAGACCCACTGGAGGAGTTGCTAAGTGCCCTGGTACTGCAAAGGATATGTGAAAGTGCTTTTTTCTTAACCAAACAAAATATTTCAAAAGGAGCAAACTCCTTTTAAATTCCTCCATGAAATGAAAGTCTCTTCAAGGGTAGTTTGGCAGAATTAAGCCATTAATTCATCAGATTTCAGCAGCGTCTGATCTTTGAGTAGTATGCAGACTGTTTTCTGCCTGAAGGACAAGCAAAGCCATGTGACTCCTGCAAGAGGGTAGAGCTTAGAGCAGGAGGTAAAATTGTGCTGTATTTGCCTCAAAGCAGGCCAGGTAACAGGGCTCCATCCATTGTCATGTAATGAATTCAGAATTAGTCTTCCTACCATAGGTGTAATTTCAATCTTTTTTTCAATATTTTTTTCATCCTGCCAATATTTTTTTTCCTGAGTTTGAGAATCCTTCATGAAACTGCTATTTTTACAATGCTTCAGTACTTGTCCTCTGGGAAAATCACACCTTGCTCTCTGCCAAGGGTACAAGTTCACATCTGAGCTTCAGTCCAGTCCTTGGCCTGTCTTTCCAGTGTCTCCTGTCCTGTCAGTGACACTGCTAATTCTGTGAACTGCTGGGCTCAGAGAAGGTGCTAGCAGTGCAAATGATTTCTCAGTGTGCTGCAACCATGCACAAATTCTGAAATATGACACATGGAAGGACTGGGAATAAGATTCTGTGGTGCCTTTATCCCTCTGCACATTTTTACTGTTTAACTGTGCTAAAATGATTTATTATCTAAATTAAATTAAGAATGGATCTCATCTTTGTCCTTCCATTCAGAACAACACTTAAAACGAGAGGCAGGTGAGCAGAAAATACTTGAAAAATAATGTTGCTATTAAAAAAATATTTTAAGTCTTTCTCCCTAAAAACTAATCATTCCAAAAGTTTTCAGAAAAAAAAGTAGGCTTGAAATTACCTGAGATAAAAGAAGGCCATATTAAAAAAAGGTATTATAAAAGATTCTATTAGGAGTTTGGAAATTGCCTCCATTGTAGGGTTTTGTTTAAGGACTGAAAAAAACAGCTCCTCACTTCAACATTTAAATTTCCATGTTCTGGCCACTGAGGTAGGAATGATATGCTGAGTGCCTGGACTTCCTCAGGAAGGTGTGGGAAGGGCAGGGCAGCTTAGAGTTGAATCAAAAGCAGCTGAACTGCCAACAGGGAGATCTGCTGTGGAGGGGATAAGAGAAGACCTTGTCAGTGATGGGTAAATACTCTGGTGGTTTGGAGCATCACCCAGGCTTGTAAAAAGGCTTCTTTGTCCAGCTTGGGTCCAGAGCCTAAAGGATATCACCAAAACATTTTTTTTCCCCATGCTTTGGTAATGAAGGACTGAGCAGGGTCCACTGTTGTGTTTGGGGAGAGCAGCAGCAGATGTAGCTGTACAGGAGTGAGCCTCAGTGCTTAGGGGATTCTCAGTTAAGGGGGGAACAGATCCCTTCAGGTTGAAGTGGTAGCAGGTGTCTGCTTCTGAATTGCAGTTTCAGACTGAGAGGCAAGTGCTCCTTGTAGCCCCTCTTTGCAATGCTAAATCTTTTATTGTGTCCAGCTCTCTGTCACTCAGCTCTCACAGATTCAAGATGAGCAGGGCAAAGTCTCTTTTTAGGGTCATTTATTTTCTGCCCTGATTTATTTATATAGGTCACTCTTCTGCTGATGAACTATTACTACCAAGATACAATTGTTTTTTTACAATTTAAATAATAAAGTTCAATAACATATGGTAAGTGAATATCCTAAATATATAGGTAACAAAAAATAAGAATCAAATACAAAAATTAAAATTCCAGTTGTATATGCATTTCCATCTCTAAAAAGTCAGTGATTAACTTAGGAATACACAAACCAATTAGTGAGGATGAGAATGAGTGACATTGTCACATTGACATGTAGCAGGCATGAGGAATGTGTTATGCTCTATTCTTCTATTCCTCATACCATTTAGAAGTGCACACAAATTATTTTAAATCCCAACAATTGTAAATTAATGCATATTATCTGCTTAAGAAGCTGCAGGCATCTGTTTCAGTAAAATGTGTATGTCTATACATGCAGCAGAATATGAATAGTTATTTTTCAGTCTTTGTTAAAGTTTTGTTAAAAATTATAGCTATTCAAAACTGAGAGGTCTTGACAGCCAAAGGTATGAAAGAGAACTGTAAAAATATATGTATTCCCTGTATGTCCTTCTGCTTGGGTTACCAGAAGATATTTTGTCCCAGATGGCAGCTTTCTGTGGGCTTTTTCATATCTTAGACCTTAAAAGCATCCTGTGTAATCTCAGCATTTCATTGCTCTTACAGGGAGATTGAATGATCTGAAAAGGTAGTCCAAGGTCTGGTCTTCAAAAATTCAGGTGCTTCTTATTCAGAGCCACTTATCAGTCAATACTGAGAAATGTTTGCTTGATAAGGTTCAGGTGCTTGAAGGGAAAACTTCATGAATAGTATGTGAGAAGCAGCAAGGGGAAAACTTTTTTCCATTATTCATGTTGGATGCACATTGCCCCTGTCCCGAGGACCTCTCTCCCTGCTCTTTCCTGCAATTATAATGCAGTTACAACTCTCATGATATCTCCTCTCACACATATTATATTATATTATATTATATTATATTATATTATATT
>JAOTQP010001652.1:20110831-20121995 GCA_026413545.1 Cichladusa arquata
TTATATTATATTATATTTTGTCACATAATTTATTATTGTCCATTACCACATTTTGCTTTTAGCCTAATTTACTATCCCTACTTTTAACACCATGTGTTACTTTGTATAAAAGTGGTCTCATCCAGACCTTCCCAAACACCTTTTTCCTTCTTGGTCTCATTCTACCTAGACAGTAGGCTTAGATGATTTGGTTGGGGAAAGCTTTTACAGACTAAAGAGGTTAAAAAAAATTGCTCAGTTTCTGGTTGAATAAGCTTTTAAATGTTAGAGAATTTTGGAGCTGGCAGAGCCTGCTATACTGACAAGGTCTGAGGCTGCCATCATCTACACAAGCAAAGGTGCACAAGGCAGCAGAGCAAAGTTTGGCTGAAGGTTTGTAAGCTCCTATTTCACCTGAATGTGTCATACAATCTCATTAAAACTATAATTAAGGACCAGAATCTGGCCCTTTTTTTTGCATTACTATGAGTTTTGTTGCTAAGTTATCCCCTTTACTCTGATAATGTTCTCTACTTCCAAAATATAGGAAGTGCTATCCAGCACAGGAAAGAGCAGCAGAGCTTAGTTGCCTCATGCAAAGAAAACTAGATTCCTTAAATATATTTATTACCAAAGGATTCAAACAGAAACCATAGAGACCCAAGGACCTTGGCACTCATCCTGCTTCTGAGTCCAGATATATCCAAAAAACCTGACCTAAGGCAGACCCATCACTAGCCTCATTGAACTTCATGACCACCCTTCTCTGTGCTACATTTTTTTGCTTAGGATAATCTGAGGATGCTGACACAGATCTTCAGCTCCCTTCCCTTTTCTAGAAAAATTTCTGTCAATAATGAAATAAATCACAAAGAAAATGACACTGCAATTTCTTTCTTCTTCATCCTAAACATGTTTATCTTCATATTCTCCCCTACAAGACAGTATGTCTCAGATTAATTATACCTAAAAAAATTAAAACAAAAGTATATGAATATTCTTCATACTATAGTGAATTTGGAAATGGGAAATTTTTGCTATAAGTGTCATTATTCCAAACTTTCTTTCTTCTAACCTCTTGTATATGCTGCTATACTGTAGAAACATTAAAGTAAATTTAGACAATAAGAAATTAATATGATCAATTTATGAGTCAAATAGTAAGTTTAGATGTTCTTTATAAACTTTTAATTGTTTTTTTCCAAATCACGTTATGAAAAGACAATGAAGAATACTTGTAACAGTTCAGTAAGATAGACTAAAAGCTTTCACATAATTTATATACATTTTACTTGGCAAAAAATATCCATCACAGGTCAATATTTTTTTTTAACTGGCTTTTTGGAACTCAATCCCATACATGTGCCATAGCCAGACTTAAATGTTAACTGAAATGAATATGAAGGATAGGTCTTATTTTCAGATCCAAAGCAACAAAATCCTGATAGACATCATTTCACTTTGAGAGCTGGTGTAAGACTCTCCAGCCTCAGAGGTAATAAATAACAACTTGACAAGGCTCCACTTCATGCTATAGATATTGAATCATTAGGAAAATCAAGCTCTTCAATTTCATCTTTAATTTTCCTTCCCTTTTTTGGCAACAGAATTTTGTTGATTTTGTGTCTAAACTCTGATTCTGGGGTTCAGTGCAGCTCATTTAGCATTTGATAGTTTGGAAGTTCTCATGCTTTATTTGTTTCCATAAGGATTGAAAAAAGAAGAGAAAATGCTACTCTCTCCTGTACCCTTACACATGTTAACTGATTATATAGTTGAACTCTATGACCTATTTATCTTCCTGAAAGAAACAGAAATGACTTTGTCACAAGCTACAGAACATATGCAGGACTGCACAGTGCTCAGTCCCTACTGCATTCTGAGCAGTGATATATTTTAGCATCTAATATTTATGTTCATTTCAACTTATATTCTCATTTTTCATCTGCAGTGCCCTTGGTGATGGTAGAAATTAGTTTCTTACAGTTTCCTCTAAAGGACATCCATGGTTGGAGGAAAAAACAGTGAGGGAAAAGTCATCCAGAGGCATGAGCTCCAAATTGATATGTCAGGGAAGTATATCCATGAATTTCCTGTTGAAGTATAGTGATCTATAACCCTCTTTTGTAATGTAGAACTTACGAATTACCTTATTTTATGGTATTTCATTTAACTATACAAGTCTTTGTATCAAAACTCTGGTTTCAAGCCTAGGCTGGAAACCTCAGTGCTGTGGAGGTCACCCTGGAAAAACAAAATAGATAGAAGACTCGATAAGCAAAAACTCCCCTTCCATCAGCCACAGACATGGCTTGGATGGGAAGTCTCATGGTGATATTTGTTCCTGTTCCGTGGGGCGAGGCTGACACTGCCATCTGTCACTCACTGCTGTGCTCAGGATTCATGTTTGTGCCTCCTCTCACTTTCTCCCTCAACGTGGCCTCTCTTCAGGCTGCTGCAGCCTAAATCTTAGCAGAAAGTTGCTGTTTTTCCTGCATCTTTATAAAACCTCCAGCAGGCCCTTTTCTCCTCCCTGCTTCCACAAGAGAGACATTTTGAATAAGTCAAGGTTCAGTAAGTGCCAGTAACCAGGTGAAATAATAAAGCATCCTTCTTCTAATGTCATATGAAGTTGTGGTAAAGGTGTAATGAAGGAAAGGGAAATAAAAGGGTAAAAAATGCCCTACATTGCCGAATCCTCTACATTCAAATTGGCTAAAAAACACCTACGTTCTTGAACAACTGCAACATTTTTGTATCACTGGCCCTATTAATCTGATATTTCGTCAAATTAGCAAACTCCATTAAATATATATGAAACTCTTTTGCAATATACTGAAAAAAATCTTGCCCTTTTAGACCTCTTGCTGCAGAGAGAATGAATTGGTGCTTGCTAAATATTTCATGCATGTTTCAAACTTCTGAAAGTTGTTTTTCTTCAGATAAGGAGCTAGTACATTTCAGTAGGGTCTCTATAGGTCTTACAAAGAAGGAAAACAGTCAGGCACACTGCAAAATCAAAAACTACTTAAAGAGAAGGTGAAAGAGAGAGTAAAAGAAATTCCAGGCCTTCCAAAAAAATTGACAAAAATGCAAAATCGCAGTCAGTGTGCCACTTTCGACACCATGCAAGCAAATGCAAATGATGGCAATTTTCCATGGGGAAAAAACCTCATTCCACCAGCATCTCGGAGTCAGGCCAGACATGGCATTTGGGGCTCCAAGTGCAGCCAGAATCCTCATTGCTGGCAACTTTGGTTTGGGAGAAATCCTGCAAAGTTTGCAAATTTTTAATATGGCAACCCTCTGTCGCCCCATGTGACTGGATGCAAACAATGGTCTTTTTCCATGGGGAAAAAACCCCCATTCCCCCAGTGTCTAGGGGCAGGTCAGAGGTGGTGTTTGGGGCTCCAAGGCCAGCCAGAGTCCTACTTGATGGCAGCTTTGGGAGAAATCCTCCAAAGTGCAGATTTTTAAGGCGGCAACAGACCATCGGCCACTGCAACTGGACACAAGCAGTGACCTTTTCCATGGGACAAAGAGCTCATTTTCCTGAGCTCTGGGGAGGTCAGCTCAGAGGTGGTATTTGAAGGCTCCAAGGGCAGGCAGAGTCCTAGTTGGTGGTAGTTTTGTTCTGGGAGAAATCCTGCATTGTGAATTCAGGAGGTGGCACCCCACTGTCTCCCAGTGTGACTGGGCACCAACAATGCTCTGTTTCCATGGGAAAAAAAACATTCCCCCAGTGTCTAAGGGCAGGTCAGAAGTGGCATTTGGGGCTCCAAGTGCAGCCAGAGTCCTAGTTGATGGCAGCTTTGTTTTGGGAGAAATCCTGAGAAGTGTTAAAATTTTTAATTTGACAACCCAGTGTTGCCAGATGTGAGTGATTGCAAATGGTGGCCATTTTTCCTGGGAAAAAGAACTCTTTTCTCCAAGGTCTGGGAGCCATCTCATAAGTGGTATATGGGGCTCCAAGGACAGTTATAATCTTAGTTGCTGGCAGCTTTGATTTGGGAGAAATCCTTCTAAATTTGCAAATTTAGGAGGCAGCACCGCACTGTCACCACATGCGACTGGACTGGAACAATGGGCCTTTTCCGTGGGGAAAACAACTCATTCCCCCAGAGTCTCGGGCATTTCACAGGTGGCCTTTCGGGCTCCAGGGGCAGCAGAAACCTAGCTTCTGGAAGATTTGGTTTGAGAGAAATCCATGAAAGTTTGCATATTTAGGTGGCTTCACCACACCGTCTGCCGCATGCCAGTGGATGCGAATGTTGGCCATTTTCTATAGGAAAATAATCTCATTCCCCCAGTGTGAAAAAAATTGTGATATTCTGAATTTCAAAACTTAAAACCTGCACCACTTTTCCCTGTGGTGTTCAATATCTTGCCTCCTTTCTTCTTTTTCAATCTGTGCATATTTGGAAACTAATACCTGTTTACGGGAATTTTGTTACTCTCAAGTTATTTTCAAAAGCCTCTCATCTCAGCATGCAAGTCTCAACAACAATCTTTAATCTATAGAATCCATAAATAATAACAAAGCATTTTCGAAAATAGTTGTAATTCAAAACCCCCCAAAAGTGATTTGTGCTAGAAGAACAATGTAATTAATTAAAATTTTGTATCAGTTTTTTTGCTGCCTTCCCCACCCTACCACTCTCCCCATCCCAAGGGGTTTTTCAACCTGGATTATTTCAGTCCATGCCCTTAAAAGCTGCATTAATTCTATCTGGAGGAGGCAGTCTAGGTGAGATATAGAGGGAAGATCAAGCTTCAAAGGTGATAAAACAGGATATTTTAAGTCAGGTTTGCTGCTAAAGAACACTTCACATTGGAAGCTGCACACTATATCTCCAGAACCTTTGTTCCATCTATGTTGCAGGTTATTTCCTCTCCTTTTCCCTCAGCTATGCTGGATACATAGGGGTCACTTTGGAAGACAAAATTATCGGTCTAAAGCAGTTTAATGTCACTGCTTTACTAGGGGAAAACTGGTACTCTTGCATTTCAATATATCAAAGGTAAGTTGTTTGCCCCTTCCAGTGAGGATTAGTGGGAAAGTCCAGAGGTGATGCTGTCTGTCTCCAGAACTGGGTGGTTTATCACTGGATCCTTCAGCTGTGTCCAGGCTTTCTAAATCACAACACTCAGAGAGAACTCATGCAGGGTCTCTCAGTAGTGTTTCTTACAAATTGACTGTTTGCAAAACTACAATAGAATTCCAAAGACCAAGCAGTAGGCAAGAAACAAAAATGCTATTTTTAGCAATTCCCTGTGAAGAGCTGGGGAGGAGTTGCACTAAGGAGGAACCCACACAGCTAAGTGCTTGATGCAGTGCTTGAATAGGCAGCGTTTTCTTTATTGCAGGGAAAAGTTCGGACTCGTGCTGTCAGGCTGTCTGGTAGAAGCTGTGTAAGGGCAAGGGGGTTCTCTGTTGGAGCAGCATGGGCCTGGGGTGCTGGTGAATTTTTGAGGTAAATTAGAAATACTGCTGGGAGGCCAGTGAGTTCCAGGCAGCTGCTTTCAGTACAGGCAGGCTTGTCTTTCCAACTTCACTGGGAAATATTTTGTGTGTACCTCAGCTGTACCTGCTCCTGAAAATCCCAGGCAGGAAGGAGGATTGCAGTGCTTTGTAAATGCCATAGCTTCTTCTGTTTCTACCCAGCTGCTGCAGGGAGGAGAAGAAGCTCTGGGGTGCTGCCCTGCCCTGCAGGCAGAGACTCTGAGGAGGATGAGTTCAGCCAGGTGCCAGTGAAAAGGTCAGGCCTGAAAATTCCTGCACATGAATCCTCTCAGCAGCAGCCCCTCCTTGTGCACTGCAGATGGTTCAGCTTCGAGTAGTGCCTCCCAAGCCCACTGGGAGGACTGAAGGGAAAGATACTGTCTTCAGCTAAGGTGTGCTGGAGTTCAGGCTGCAAGCCAGATTTAGAAACATGAACTGCAGTGGTTTAGGGCATGGCCTTCAGCAAAATGAAAATGAGATATTCAGAAGAGAGCTGTGGTACCAGGCATTGCATCTCTGATGGGAGAAAATTATGGTCCAGTGGACACACCCAGCCATCTTGATCTTTATGTAATTCTTAATTTTTTCAGATTGTATTTTTGCATTATATATGCTAACTAATTGTATTCTCTAAATTCAGCCAGACAAATTCTCACTCAATAGGAAATTGTGTTGATGGGAGAGTTTAAGTTATGGTTATTATACTTGTGTTTAGGGACTGTATTCTGAAATAAGCAATCTAAATGAAATACGGAAAGACCTTATATAAGAAAGACCCAAAGAGAGAAAGGAGTAGAATGAAGATTGAGAATAGAAATGAAAAGGAAGATGAACAGATAAAGCAGTAACTAGAAGGCAGCAAATGTCATAGAACTTTGGAGAGATATGCAGCAAGGCAGAAGCAGAAAAGAAGAGATATGGAAAGAATAAAGAACAGGGAAGGTATGGGAAAACAAATATTGTCCATATGGCATGAGAAGAAGTAATCTAAGTTAATATAAAATAAAACCTAGAATAAAGCCAGATATCTAAGTGCATCAAAGTCATAACAAAGAATCATAAGAGAAATGGAATATTGAAGAGAGATGTAGAAAGCAAGAGAATAAACAAACTGTAGAAACACTATAGGGATTTGAAAGATTTTTTTAATGTCTTCTTCCTTATTAAGCCTCATCATTAACAGGAATGCTGTTTGATCTTATTTATAGCATCAATATACAGCTGCTGTAAAATCTTCTCCAACATTGTATCAGCAGCAGCTGCTGCAAGTAAATTTGAAAGCTTCAACAGAGTAGTGCAAGGTAAAGCCACAATCAGCCATTCCTTTCTCTCATTTCCAATGATGATGATCCTTTGGACTTCAGATCAGTTCTCCTCTGCTGAGGGGCTTTTTAGACTCTCCAGCACCTTCATTGGAAAAATGTGTCGAGCAGGCATTCAGAATAACAGGAAGCCTATTATGGTAATGATTGATGAGGAGAAGAGGAAAGAGGACTGCTAGGGAGCCTACATTTGTTAATCAGTGCTAAAAATAATGGAGCTAATATTATAAATTAAAAAATAATCATGAAAGAGGCCTGTGGCTAATAAGAGAAAGAGGAAAGGAAAGAATGGAGGAGAGTAGATGGGAACACTTCAAATAATGGGAATAAGGTATGAATACAGAGAATAGATTCCACACATAAATGAACCTTTTGGAATAAAATAAATACTGCCGTACACTAATGACAGTTTTGGCAATAATAGTGATTAATGTGAGTTGGTAATTGACAACAAGTAACTACAGCCAGAGCAGAAACTCTGTACGAAAGTCCTGTGACGCTAATACTTCTCTCAATTAGCTCAAATTACAGAGGTGCAGCTCAATAAGCAATATTATGAACTGTGACTCACATAAGCATTTCACTCTGGGAAGGTAATTCAGAATCTACTAACTAGAAGCTAATAGCCAGCAGGAGCACATGCACAATTTATGACTTTCATTTAAACGGGACTGCTTAACACAAAATAGCTACTTTAAAAATGAGAGTGCTTAAGCCTGTTTTAACACCTTTCTCAGCACTAGAGAAAAATCTGTGTTAAATCAAAACCACTTTTATAACCTGTAAAACTCTCATGTTTTGCTACTAATGTTGGCAAAAATAGATGCAGCTTCATCAACATAGATACATCTTTATGTCAGAGGTGTCATTAGCTGTACTTCAAACATCAGCTAAACCGTGGTTCAAAAGAGGTGCTGAAAATATTTCTGAGTACATGTTTCATCTAACATCTGACATTGGCTACCAGGTTCAACTTTCCTACCACGCTGATCCAGGTGGTGTTTCTACTGACTCACATATATTTCCTCAAGCAAATTCAGGTCAATTGAACCTAAAGGTGAAAATATTAATGTAACGGTGAGAGATTTCTCTGAAAAGCTCTTCAAAACTTTCCCCAGAAGAAAAAGGTCCCTCAGTGTTTATAATTGCCACCTCATGCTCACCAACTATGCAAAGCACATTTCTTAAAGCAGGATAAGTTTTTCTCATCACCACATCAACTGTCATGTGCATCCAATATGAGAAAGTCATTGCTTCTCTGGTCATCAAGGAATACAAGACCTCTTTGTCTTCTCCTCAAATTCTCACCTCCACCCTGCCAGGACTTGGATAAGGACAGGCAGACTGTTGCTGATTTGTGAGGTTTTCTGCTTTCAGCTCTCTTCTCACTGATTATTCCCTAAGATTTCTCTCACCATGTTTTGAGCATCCACGTATGAGAAGACCTTTTTGGGTTTAGTAGTGGCATAAACTGAGCCTTGAGCTTTCACAAATAGATGTGGAGCCATACACAATGCTGAGAGAGAATTAGATTGTCCTCAGAACATCTGCCAGATGTGGCATGCTCCAGGGCACACCATCCCATTGATCCCATTGATTGACAGTACAGCCTGCTGTGTACTTCAGTAAGTCCAAGTAGTTGTCATTAAAGCACATAGTATTTCTTGCAATCCACTTTCTCCTTGGTTTCCACTCATTATTCTGCTTAAAAATGTAATCCCTACTTTGAGTACACACCTGAAATGATGACTGCATAACCTTCTTGTTTTCAAGTATGAAAGACCAATACTGTTAAAAACAAACAAACCAAAAAACCCTCAAAACTTTCTTATTTCACTGATGTACTCCTTCTCACCTACTAACTTCTTCACAAAGTCCCTCTCTTATAACAATTGCAGCTGGTGTGGCATTATCTCATTTTGAAGTACTTGCTCAGAACTTATTTTCATGTATTCTCTTCCTGCCACATCCATAGCTTAGCAAAAAAAAAAAAAAAAACCAAAAACCAAAAACAAACAAAAAAAACCCAAACAACAAAACAAAGACAGCAACAACAACCACAACCACCACCACCACAACAACAACAACAACAACAACAACAACAACAACAACAACAAAAAACTAGTTGGTGTTCAGACACTGGATGTTGCCTTAGACCCTATGGAACTCATTCTAGTAGGAAGGGACCAAGTGTGCCTGCTGGTTTAATTGATTTAGGCTTTTGAACTGACTGGAATTAGGGATTGCCAAATCAGGGATTTGGAGATCCTAGTGCATTGTATCCACTGCACAAGGATTTTAAAAACCCATGTCTCACCTTCCAGCGTGCTGACCTTTATGCTAAAATGCTCTAAGTAGGTGTCAGTAAGATTGCTGGAAAAACTATGCTGCTGTCCAAAGGATGCAGAAAGGAGGCAAAGTCTCTGCAGAGAAAGAGTTCTGCTCACAGCTAACCTGGAAGGAAGGGAAGAGAACTGG
Source organism: Cichladusa arquata (assembly GCA_026413545.1). Lineage (NCBI taxonomy): Eukaryota > Metazoa > Chordata > Aves > Passeriformes > Muscicapidae > Cichladusa > Cichladusa arquata. Next base: position 20,120,114 of record JAOTQP010001652.1, read on the forward strand.
AATACATTCTGCTGTGATCTACTGCTCCAGTGGCTCAAAAAACTCAGAGGAGCTCATGTATTTTTCAGTGTTGACTACCCTTGTTTTGCAGGTGATAAATTACAGACCCTTTAGCAGCTATGATACTCTCTCTAATTGTGTTTCCTCAAATTAGCTCAGAGCTCTGAGAAACTGGCATGCAGTGAGACAACCCAGTGGGAGTATGGGATTTTCCTGCCCTTGCCTAATGTATAAATAAAGGCTCTTTTCTGCAATCCTTGTGAACAGATAGCCAGCTCCTTGCCTAAAGCTGGTCAGAATAGATCCAGTGATTTCAGTGAGACTGTGCACGTTCACATCAGCTGAGAATCTGGCCTGAAGTATTATTAAATGACATATTTCAGTTCTATAAAAAGCCCTGCCCTGCTGAGATGATGTGCCTGATTCATGGGGCCTGTTTTGCTGCATAGGGCAGTTGATGGGCAGGATAACCAGTAGTCAGATCATTAAAACACAATTAGACAGAAGGAAGCCAGAAATTCATCCACGATCCTCCCTCTCCACTTTGTGCCCCAGCATACGCTGGCAATTCCTGTGGACAGCTGGAGACACACGAGGATGTTACCTCCTAGCTGCTGTGCCATACCTTCTCCAAGGAGAGCAGCAGCTGAAAAGCAGATTGCCTTCCTGAAAATGGGACATCCTGTCAGCAGGGAAAAGCAAACAGAACAAAAGGTCTGTGTGAAAATAATGCAGTCATCCTCCAGCACAAGGAATACTCAGACCAATTCTTCATTAATTCTTTTAGATGACTGGTCCAAATAAAAGCAAGCAATATGTGAAGCATCAGGATATATGTGGATATTTATGGACTTCTGTTCATTCCTAAACCAAGGCTTTTCTTGTAGGTAGTGATTGTTTCTACTGTTCACAGTAGAAACATTAGAGCTTCAATTTGAAAAGAAGTAAGTTAAAACATACCAGAACCCCTTCCCCAAGAGATATTTCCCAGAACTATGTAATGCCAACATCTCTTTCCTAGATAGTGAGCTTTCTTGGCCAAGCCTATTTTTGTATAGATGGAATTTAAATTGTTTTCTTTAATATATGGTATTACTTTTATCTAAATTTAATGTCTCTAGTCCTTTCATCTCCAGTCAGTGCTAGAGGTCTTTCTGCACATTTAGAAATCTGCATTCCCTTTTTACTTACTTGGGCAAGTACCAGCAGCTGCCCTTGTCACCTCAGTGTTTGTCCTGTTTTCCAAATCACCTATGAGTACTTATCTAGCAAAACTGGCTTTTCTCCAATAAAATTGTGCTAAAAATTATGATGCATTGTCTGAGACCTTTTTGCTCTGCTGTCAGTAGAGTTTTCATATTGACTTTAATGGGGCTAGGGCTGGGATTAGGTTTTTCCAGCATTTCCTTTGATTTTTAGATAGAAATTAATAAATTTTAGTTCTTCTCTTCCTTTGTTTTTCTCATGTCTAAAAAGCCTTAAACAAGAATGAATCGATTTTAAGGTAATGTAACACACTTGAGAGCCTTCATCATGGTTAATACTTTCTTGTGCTGTTCTGGCCTTGCAATACATTATTACAGATAATTTGCAAAATTTTGTCATCTTACTTTTAAGATAGTCAAGGTTTCAATTTTGCAGTTAGATGGCAAGAACTGGCAAAAGTACTGGAAAATTATTTAGCAGAAATATGAAGTCATTTATACTATGTAAACTGAACTTACGTAGGTCTGAAAATTCCTCTTTTTAGTAGTAATGCTTAGCACCTATACAGTGCCTTACAAATTCAACAAAGAATGCAAACATCCATTAATTAATCTTCACACCTTATAGGTAATCTGGAGCTGCCATTCTTATTTTACATGTGTGATGTTAATTTTAT
>JAOTQP010001652.1:20122003-20191753 GCA_026413545.1 Cichladusa arquata
CCATCTCATATCAGCTACAGGCTCTTTGCATTTCTCTGAGGGAAGAGCTAAAGATTCTGGACTTTTTTTGTCTTTTTTTTTTTTTAATTCACACTACCTGCTTTCAAAATTGTCAAACTTTCTGCTGCTTCTTCTCGCCTCATCACAAGCTGTAAATATAGTCTTCACATGTTTAGCCATTTTTGGAAACTCACTAATTTTTTTTACAAAGTAGGAAGTATAAAATTGCATATGTAACTTAAAGAAAGTGTAAGAGCTTTAGTTAGGAGATATGTAACAGTCTGTGAAAAATGTTACTTTTAATTTTTAATTTAGAAAATGCATAATGACCCATTTTTAAATACATGCAGTTAGTTGATCACTTGATTCTTCCTTTATGTCTTTTTTTGGCAACAATCAGAATTTCCCAAATATTTCCCAAACATTCCTTTCCTTTGTAATAATTAAAAATTTTAATTAAAATGAGTTTCAAAGCTATTCTAGATAAAGTTCCCCAATCTTACTACTGGTTAATCTAAAATTAACTGGTTTTATATAACTTTCCTGCTCATTTATGATTTAAAGTGCCCAAAGTGTACAAGTAGCTCTTCAGTATGTCAGGAGCCCTGTTCATATCAATCAGCAATGCATATGGTTTTAAGGCTGCAATTTTACTGCCTCTTTAGACATTTCTAGGTTCATGTTTTGTGGCAATAAGACGGCATGTATTAGTCTGATGAAGAGGAAGACAGAGAAAGAATAATTAATAACTATTGCCAATGGACTCTAAATCTGAGGAGAAGGTTGTAGCAGGGGTAGTCATCTCTAATGTGAGCTCTTTCTTTTTCAAATGGACAAGACCAGTGTTTTAAGTGGTGCCCCAGACATCATGTAAGGGTAATCTAACTCACAGAATGTGCACATGGGCTCAGGTTTTCAGAAGTGATTTCTCAATTCGGGAGGCTGCTCAGAGAGTGCATAACCTTAGTCTTCAGGACCAATTAGTGGACTCTATTCAGAAGAGTCTCAACAGAGACTAGAAGACTGCTTTCATTATTATACATTGCTTCAGACACCTCATGTGTGAAGGACAGGGATAGTTATCCAAATACCTCACTGTCCCATCTGTCCTGTCTGTTCTGAATCCTAACCAAGAACCTGCTTTCAATTTCTTCTAAAAGCTGCAGCATGCTGTTGTCAAAGTCATCATTTTCCTGTTACTCAAAATGTCTCATCTTTCAGGATCTGATACTTAATTTTGTCTATACTTGTGTATTAAGATGTTTTTTCCTCTGTTTTATTTTTTGTCATCCGTCAGACCATGGTGGTTATAAGATATCTTGTATTTCTTGTGGTGCTGCTGCTGGTGGTAGAGGTGACCTGACACACTGTTCTCCATCCTTCTCATCCCAGCACGTGCTGAGTTTGTCTCCCATTCAGTGGCTGCTATTTGCCTCATGGTATTTGGAATTTGCCTTGCAATCTCTGAATCTCCAGTGAGGTCTTCTTTGGTGCCTAGCCACTTATGATAAAACAAACATTTTTGGTGGGTGGCAATGGCAGGTAAAATCTCTCTCTTTGTCCTGTGAGTGCTTCGCTGACCCAAATTACAGCCTCTCCATACACCCTTCTGGGTTGTGGTTGTTGGATGATGTAGGTGCTGTCAGAAGGAATGCTGGGCAGAAATGAGGCAGACATTTCTAATAAGTCAAACAGTTTGAAAATTTCATATTAGTTTTATACTTCAGTTTGTGTTGCCATGGTTGCACACACACCCTTGATGTATTTAATGTTACCTTCATCTTAAACTGGTCCTTGCGAAAGGCAGCATAGAAATACATACGGTTCAAATTTTGCATACTTGGTGATCTCTGTATCCTAAATATTTATAAACATTTCAAAGGAATATTTGAACTTTAGAAGGGTTGCCCACAGCATTTTTCCATAAAGCTAATATATTGTTGACTGTTGTAGCACTGACTGTTGTGAGAGTCCAATGTCACTCAAGATTATGCAATTTTTTAGAAACTGTCACTGTTCCAGGCAAACCAAGTCACTGCTGAGTGCTGCTGGACTTCTGCAGGTTGAGGATTCTTTAAAGCCCAGGTCAAATGTGCAGCTTAAGTAAAGGAAAGTGACTTTAGGTGTGGTTGAAGAGACCCAATACCAGCTTGTTAGTAGGAGGCTGGGCTGTGATCTGAGACCTGCTAATGCAGTTCTACTGAGAAGATACTTGAGAGGTAAATGAAGCGATACACAGATATGTAAATGCAATTGAGATTAATTGTAAATTAGACTTCACATATCTTGGGAGGTCAGAGGCTGAATACATGAGCTGGATGATGGACTCAGGTCTTTGGGCACCTTCCTTGAAAGAAACAATCCTGATGAGTGCACTCTGTACATAGCAACCAATTATTTACGCCTAAATATGTGAAATTCAATTGTTCTTGAGTACCTGATTTGTGCCTAGCACAAAGCCAGGACTGACAGGGTACATGAAAAGGAAAAACAATGCAATGGGAAGGGGAAATATGGTGAAGCTGTCAAGGCATCAGGCTCCTGAGAGCTTTTTAGGATTTGTGGGTTACAAAGAAGGAGTTAATTAAAGGCCTTTATAAAGTTTCCTGAAAGTCCAGTAAGTCCTTTCATAGTAGAGCTCTTCTACTTTTAGGGCCAGTGATATACTTCTTCCCACTCTTCTGTGCAGATGTATGGAACACTGAGGTGAACAGTATATTTTGTAAAAGGCTGTCTATCCTACATCTTTTATATACCTTGACTGGATTCTTGGCTGAGCCTGAGTGAAGTAATTTTTTTTTTAATTACTGCTCAAAAACATGTACAATCTGAGAGAAAATGTGTAAAGAAGGGGAAAAACTTATTTTGTTTCTTTTTTTCCACAGACCCCTGTTAAAAAAACATTACATTAATGCAGTACAGACTTTTTACTGTCTGCATTAACTGATCAACTGAAGTCAGCTGTGAATTCACTTCAATAAAGTTTTAGTGATGAATTGTACTATTCAAAAAATAAATATTTAAAATCAGAAAATCATGTATGCATGATATAAATGTGGAAACTACTTATTTTGATGTGCAAGTTACTACCACCTGGAACTTTAGCACAATTTTTAAAAAATAAGATCTATAAACAAAATTGCTAAATATCTTTAAAATCTGATCATATGCTTAGAAACTGAATACGGGTTTAGAATTTTCTGCTAATAATTTTGAGTTGGTAATGTGTAATATAGAGTTGTTGTTGTTCAGAGAAACAGTTTTTAATGTGTCTTGCTTGCATGAAGAAAGAAGCACTTTTCCCACCTTGTCTTTTGAAATCAATTTCACATTTCAAAAACAAACGGATGTGCTTTTTATTCCTGGAGCATACACAGGCACTAAAAATTCAACAATATCTTTTCTGGCAAGGCAGGAGCATACTACCCAGAACAAGAGTTTAAAACCTTCAACCTATAGCTCTCAACCTGCAACTTAACAGCTCTCTTTTGGTGAAAGACCAGGGTATTTGATTCCCTCCCAGTGACCCTAGGAGTTGAAAGGTTGGCCCTGCTTCCTTTGTGTGATTTCAGATCCGTGTCAGACTTCAAGTCAAGCTTCACAGCCAGTACAGCCAAAAAGGCTTTTCATCACAACACTGGAGAGAAAAAGAGTGCTCCAATGAGATCAAAACTTTAAAAGGCCTTCCTGTGTGGTCTGGGGGCAGTAGCCAAGCAATCCTGGCCAGATCTCCAGCATCACAGTCCATTATTCTCAGCAAATGATTTCCTGCTGACAAGATGCCCCTTTGCTTCTCTGTGTGTTGTAAACAATTGCTAGTTAATATAGAGATTAATTACTGCCTCATTTTTTTTTTGGCACCCATGGGCATAAAAGACCAACTGCATACTTGCTGATGATACTCTCGTTAGTGTCACCTTAGTATTATTGATCATTCTGACATCAGTCTTCTTTGATCCCACATGCCTGGGGTATATCAGTTTGATAAACCTAAATCGAAAGCACCACCAGCACACAGTCTTATTTTTCCAGATAAGATTTTAAAAAACTCACAAGTGTAAAGTTCATCCTCCCTAGCTTTTTTGCAATACTGGGTCCCAAGAGTCTCTCTTGACTTCCACAAATGCAATACATTCACACATTCAAACATATACTGAGCACTTCTAACAATGACTAAGTATTGGAAATAATTAAAAATTTCTCATGCAGTGCTGAAATCATTACCTTTTATTTCCATGGAAACATTGTGATGAATAGTAATCAAGATTCGCTGGCTGACAGAGACAGCAAGCAGTCTGTTACTGCAATATATCAGCAGTCCTACTCATGACACTTGCATGCATTATTTAAGTATTTACAGTAGAATTACTTTGCAAAACTGTAATCTGAGGCTGATGAGCATAGCAAGTTTGGGTGGCTGTATACTACAATTTGTTCCAAGGTTAACTGTGCTAAGCCTGTAGTGTACCTGGTTACTTTTTGGTTATTCAACACGGACTTTGTTTAAAAAAGAAGAAATATTAAAAACCAGGTAGTCCAGTGGCCAGTCCCTGTTTGTTTGCAGAAAGATAGAATGATCTGCAAGGAAAAACAAATTATGGCCTTATAAAAATGACGTGTCCATTACATGAATCACACATATTCCCTGGTTTATGTATTCTGTGAAAACTCAACAGCTGGCATTGGCACTTTGGCTACAAAGAGACTCTAAATTTCATTTGTCTGAAACATTTTAAACCTGAAACTTGGACTTGTGTCCTATAGTTTACATGAGACTTTTCTATTATATTTATTGTAGGGATGTGATGCTCCCCCTCTACTCAGCCCTAGTGAGGCACATCTGGAATGCTGTGTTTGGTTCTGGGCTCCTCAGGCCAAGAGAGACTTGGAGCAAGTACAATGAGGGGTGAGAAAGATGATGAAGGGGCTGGAGCATTTTCTTATGAGGACAGGCTGAGGGAGCTGTTCAACCTGTAGAAGAGGTGACTCAGAGGGGACTTTGCCAATGCTTATGTAAAATGTAATGTAAAAGTGTAAATGCATATTGCTGATAATGGGTACATTTTATTATCTTGTAAACGGTAATGAAAAAGTCAAAGAACAAATTACCTATTGGACAATCCTTTCTTCTGACCGATAAAAATTTTAGCATATAAAAAATGTTCTTCTTCTGACACTTTGTAAGGACTGGATTTAGGATTATGCTGCCCTAGACATGTGATGTTGCACCTGGAGAGTGCCAACATCCCATCCTCAGGCTCGTGTGAGACTCCCAGCAGGAGCAAAGCTCTGCTGTAAGGACAACTCCTTTCTTCATCAGCATCTGACTTAATGAACAGCAGGCAGGATTTTATGGAATACTCAATTTTCAAGGAAAAGAAACATTTTGAAAAGCCATCTAAATCACAGGCTGAATTATTTTGCTCTGGTTTCCTCATAACTTTGAACGTCTGTATGACCCCATTCTGCTTTTGATCTGCTCCTCTGCCTCCCCAGTGCCATGTCTCTGCTTCCTCAGTAGCAGATCCCTGGCTGTACACAACTACACAGTATGTGACAACATGAGCCAGTTGTTGAATTCCCCAGCAGGGAAATCTGCCTCAAACACCTCCTTCCTCCTGCATAGCTTTAGGGGACTCATGATGCCCCAGGGTAGCTATGCAAGCATACTGAAGGGTTCTAGTTATGGAACTAATTAACAATTATATATATGTCTGTATTTCCTTTTTATAGCCACTGCCATTTGGATGACTGCCTGTCTGTGTATTGTATCTTTGCAGTAAGGAGGGAAAAAAAATTAAGGAAGGGAAAGGAGAATGAGGGGCTCAAGGGTCTTTTGTATTGAATATTGCACTACTAGTAAAGTAATATCATTAAGTGATGGGTTCTCTAACAGTCCCTCAATATCCACTACAGTAGAGATTGCACTGTTTGTAAGTTCTTAATTACTCAGCATTTTTTAACTTGTAAATTCTTATTGGTGATTTTGAATTCAAAGTACACCTGTAGTCAGAATGCTGGATATTGTGCTACTATTTGATCCTTTCTTCTACGTAGAGTTTATCTGCTTGGAACATGTTTTTATATTTTCCTAGATGCAAAATCGATATAAGCATGGTAAATCAATACAGGTATGGCAAATGCCTTTGTCTTGGGCATAATAGAGCTGGCTGAAGGACTGCAGTCACTTTTCAAAGCAGTCTTTGAGGTTTTAAAATTAGTTTTCCTTTTTTTTTCATCTTTTAAACTAAATTTACTTTTGAAGTTTTAGAGAAAAAGAATTTACTTTAAAGGTCACTTTGTATGCTTTTCTAATAATTATTTAAAAAAAAAAAAAAAACACAGAAAATATGTAAGCCCACAATTGTTCTACTTTTGCAATACATAACCATTAGTAAGCATCTCTTCTCAGATCATAGGCTACAGTTCACCCAATATATTGTACAACTCAAAGGTCTGTAAGGACCCAAATAGATTTAATCTGTAAACCTATCCTACAACCTGACATATTACTCTTTTAGTTTATTTTCTCATGAAATAATCAAGGGAGACTCTTCTGATTTTCAGTGTTGATAGATGATTGAGAAAAACTATGCACTGTTTTCAAAAAATACAAGTTTAAAAAAGAAAGAAAGAAACAACCTGGTTGGGAGGCATAATGTACTATCATTTGATTGAGAAGATATTTTAACCTTTTCCTCTCACAATTTTCACTTTTTTTTTCTTTGAATTATTTTATTTTCAAATATGACAAGTGGTCCTCTTGATGAGAAAAGTATTCTGACTTTTTAAAAAAATTTTTACAGACCTTTAAATAGATTTTGAGAGAGGTAGAAATTGTAGCGGTATCATATCACCTCTCACCTCAGCCATTCTGTCCGTCAGCAATTGTGATTTTCTGAACGAATTTTTAAGTGACTTATTTGCAGTAGCTGAACAGTGACAGCTATACTGCCTCTTCCTGAACAGAAGAGCCTCCATTGAGCCTCTCCTTGCCTTCTCACCTTGGCAAAGCAGAGAGAGTTCACAAGTAAAATCCATCAGCAAATTTTTTCAGAGGAAGTGAAGGACACAAGCCTTCTATGTTTAATGATAGAGAAGAAAAGAGACTCTCTGATTTCTACCTCAGTCTTCAGGCTTTATATGTGAGCTATTAAGTGCTGTACATTTTTTAATCCCCTGAGCCTTCATCTGATGCTGTAGAATGCAGAAAGGAAATTTGGATTTCTTTTTAAAGATTATGTTCTCAATGCTTAATTGGAAGAGCAAAGTATAAAGAAACATGTCTAAACACCTTACAGAACCGCAGGATCATAGAATCTATTGGGTTGGAAGAAATTTTAAAGACTCTGGTTTCAACCCCCCTGCCACAGGCAGGCACACCTTTCACTAGAACAGGTTGCTCAAAGCCCATCCAAGCCCATCCAAACCTGGCCTTGAACACTTCCAGGCGTGGGAAATCCACAGTAACTCTGGAAAACCCCTTCCAGTGTCTCACCACACTCACAGTAAAGAATTTCTTCCTAATAGCTAACCTAAATCTACCCTCTTTCAGTTTGAAACCATCACTTTTTTGTAGGATATTTTTTTCTGTTCTGAATGGAGAAGTATGGGCAGTGGAGTGTCTACAAGAAGGTTTAAGGGCAATTTTTAAAAATACTTTGTGGGGGCTATAGGTATGGAATGTTCTTTTATATTGATTTTATATAAAGATCAAGATATAATGACTCACAATTTTACAGCCTGCCATAAGCAGAAGAAAAGCTTGATGTGCTTGAAATAGTTATGTTGCTAAGGATATATTGTATGGTTCTAATTATGCTGAGCGAGGATCAAGGAAGTAAAAACCGGTTCTTGTCCAGGAGATATGAGTCCCTTGCCAGCCAGAGGCAGAACTCATAATCCACAAATGTTGTCATGTGCAATTTAGTTTCTGAAATCTAAATAGGCACAAACCAAATTAATAAGTTGTTGGTGTTCACTGTCTATGAAGAGCCACCTTGAATCCAAATTCTTTGAACATTTTCCTATGTCCAGCAATAAGATCTGTTGTACTGATTCGTAAACTAGTTAAGCTTGCTCCTGAGTCTGATACTTCATGACTATGTATCTTTTGTAATCCCTTACTATGATTGTTGGCTGTCAATGCCAAACTTCCTGCTTATTAGGTGGGCCTAAGGAACTTTTAAATAAGAAGCACCATTTCTCTTAGCCTTTGCTCAAGTACAGGTTTTCCCCTCCTCTTGAACTTTATCTTCTGTTGACCAAGACTAAGATATAGAGTTTTTGGTTGCAGGCTTAGCCTCTCCAGCTCTAAAGCTGCATCAAGCACTCAGAGTGTCTCTGGGACACGTTGTGTTTTGCGTGTATAATTTGTGACTTTACTGAATCCAAAGTGTACGTGGCTTTGAAAAGCAGCTGCTTCTGGTTAGCTTAGTTAATTCTCTCTCAAAGTGCAAACAGATTGCGGAGTTGTATTCTCCAGTTCATTCCAGATATTGCTTGCCTGTGGCTGATCAGACAATGATAACTTGTAAAAAAGTTAAAGAATATCTCTGTTTTAGACTTTGGGATTTTTCTGTTCTCCTGAAGGAGCTTCCCAAAGATGGGCAGGCTCCTTTTACCTGTGTGTGCCTATGGCACTCATGCTTTGAAGTAAGCAGGCTTCCATCAAGGATGAGTTCAGTCCTGCTGGGCTCCTTCCCTGTGTGTATGTGCCTGCGTGAGAGAATATTTTTTTCTAATTATGCTTGTATCTGTAATAAAAGCACTTGTTTAAAGGAGAGGAAGCGGGATGAGTGACAGTAGGTGTCCAGCCCGTGGGGTGAGTGGCCAGACGAAGGCGAGCAGCTCGGCAGCCCCGCTGAGCCGGCGCGCTGCCAGCCAGGGCTGCCTGCGGCTGCTTGCTGGGGGCCACTGATCCATTGCATGAACAAGGCTCGAATCAAAGACCAGGAGACAAGCCATGTCCTTTCCCTTTCCACTCCTTTGCTATCCATTAACCCCCACACTCTTTGCTCTAACAAAAATGCAGACACGCACAGAGCCATCTGTCCTTCTTGCTGTGTTTCATTTTCAAGATGACTGATGAGGGAAAAAACCCCTTCTGAGATGTTGACTGATAACATATCAGATAAGAGACAAAAATAAACTCACTGTATGAATTGCAGGATTTACTTTTTCTGTAATAGGTGGTCTTACCTGTTGTGAAACACACTAACAAAAAATAGGCAGGTACCTCTTTAGCTGTGATGCTAACTGTGGGTGACTTTTAGTGCAAGAACATTATGGGACTTGAAGTAGAAAATGCTGCTTTGAAGGAAGATAATGCGGATGGATTATGGCATAACAGAGCTACCTAACACTTTGAACACAGGTCTAAGTGAGCTTAGGCCCATATATTGGCCTCTGTTTGCTCAATGATAAAGAACATGTACTGGTCATACTTAATGTGCTTTTCAGCCATGCATCTGAAAGTGTTAAAAAAAGAAAACCATTGCCTAAATGATCTAATGATGTCTCTGTTTAGGTTTTGAACTGTATGGCAATGCTGATGAGGAATATTAACTTTAGTGCTGTGCACAAGAAGAAATGCCTAAATCTAATGCAGTTCCCTGTGACCTTAAATTTTCAGGAGTGCTTGAACATGGAAGTTCCTTTTAAAATCAATTTTAAATGTTAGTGGATTTTTTTCTGATCAATATTATCAGAACTATGACAAATACATCACTAACATTAACTACAGGAGTGAGGATAAAGAATCTGATTTTGCTATAATCACATCAATTGGAGTGGACTGTGCTACAGGGGCGGTACTCTTATCTGTTTCAAAAAAAACAATGAAGTGGTTTTTGAAAATTTTACTGAGAGAACAGAAATTCAGCACATCTAAGGGCAGGATAAGATTGCAATGACTGCTTACATTGTAATCTTGTGGAGGATTACAATGAAAATTAGTACAGATGAGCTGTTAAATTGAGGTTAATGATTACTCAGAATATGCTATGCTGGTTTTTATTGCTTGGATTTCACATGACACAAATCTGGTGAAGGTCAGGTTTCAGGGCCCGAGGCAATAACTTTTCTCTAGAGAGTTTTGTCACATTCAGATGTGACTCAAAGCCAGACTGCTCTTTACACAGACCTGGTATAGAAATCCCAGGCTGAAACTGTGAAAGGGTCTTGCATCTGTGCTTCTGCTCTGCAGTGCTCAACTTTCCTGGAGAAAAAGGGGGAAGAAACCTTAAGTTATCAGCAGAAATGCAAGCACTGTATAACATATGGTTCTGTAGGAGCCAGCCCCTTAGTAACAATCCTAATTTCAAAATTGATATTTGCTTCTGGCAAGAAGTTCAAAAACTGCACTCCAGTGTCTCTAGGTTACTGTAACACTGGCCTTGGCCATGATTTTCAAGGGTTTTGAAGGACTTTTAAAGTTGTATCAGTATCCCAGAAAGGAAAAAAAAAGTAGTTCGTAACCTTCAAGCTAAGCGAATTCCTTCCATTCCAAGATTTCTTTCAGTTTGGAAGAGTGTGATCATAGGGAAATTTCTGTCTTTAATTTCTTGGGGATTTCCTGACTAGAGAGGGGGATCTTTGCCTTCCATGTCAAAGTGCTTTAAGTACTTGAATGACAATAACAGGAAATTACTGTTTTGGCAAACATCTACAGTTTTCAGAAAATTTGAATCAGTAACTGAATTGATAGCAGGATATATCATAAGAGAAATGGAAGTTATATTTCACTTGCTTAATTATACTGCTTATCTTCCTTGAAACATTTCACAGCAATGTATAATATGCAACATCCAGTAGAAAGGAAACTTGACCCAAGGAATAATAGTTGTATCCACTTTAATCAAATGTTAAATACTACTGTGATATGCCACATTAAAGATACACTTCTCAATGTGCCAAATCCCAGCATAGACTACTCCTAATTTTCTGGCATTACCTTGGAAACACTGCAAATGATCTGTCTTCTTATATTCCCTGCATCACTAAGAACAGGAAGGTAATTGTACCTTGCAAAGTGTTTGCATCCACCTCTAGCAGCACTGCTGAGGAGGAACAAGTAATTTCAGGATGTTTTCTGAAGTTGCTCTGGAGTATCAGGATATATTTTCATTTTTAAGATGCTGTTACTTAAGCATTATTTGGATAACTAATTGACTTAACCCAATTGCCATTAATGAGTTCCAGTGCATGTAAGTCATGCTTGCATGGAAAAAAAAAGGACATGAAATCCAATAATTCTCTAGCTGTGAGAGCTGAAAAGGGATTGATTTCTTTGTCCAGTGGCCCTTCGTCCTCTTACCTTTTTCTTCCTGGAGAACACTTGTTGACTGGGGCAGCTGAGATGGAGAAGCCTGTGTACAATAGCCTGGGAGGGAAGGAGCATCCTCTTCCTCTGTGAGATTCAGCCTCTGGTTAGTTGATGAGCCTAAACAAATCACCTTACCAGCCCCAAAACATCTCTCTACAAATTAGTGGCAATAATGCATTTCTATGCTGACTGGGAAACAGCAAATCCATATTTCATTACCAAGGAGTGCTTAAGGGCTTGATTCATGCAGTTAGGGAGGCACATCTGCATGCAGTGGAGGGTATTCTCCTGTCAGTATCCATCCATGACTGCTTCTCTGCATCTTTTTTCCCCAGAACTGGGCAGACTATTCTGCAATGTTTTAGACTGAGAAAAATAAATTTTGTAGTTACTTTATGGTTCAGTTAAAGGTACATCCTTGTACCTGTCTCAGAGAAGAGAGACAATCCTTTAATGTCACTCACTCTGTCTTAAAATACCTACAAATTATGCTTTAGGTTTTACTTTTTCACTTCATCCTTGTACTTCAGAAATGAGTTTGAAATGCTTTTCTCCTTTGAGAAAAATGTAAGCTCATTTCATTAGATGGCCATGTATATTACTGACAGGTGTCAAAAGTGCAATTCATCTGCCAAATAGTCTCCTGTGCATCTCTAGTGAAGAATTTTTACTGTTCTCTGGCTTGTATCCTTTTTTCCACTGTACTGGGACAAAGATAACTATAGATTTAGTGTGTAAGGCCTTGGTTTTCCACCTCTGGGATAATGGCTCACATCCAGCTTGACCCTCTTAAGTGCAGTCATTGAAACAGATGGAGATGAGGCTTGGGTCGGCATAAATCTGACCAGTTATGAGGATGGTTTGTAGCAATTTGGACTCACTAGACATAAAAGGCAAAATATAATTGAGTCATGGGAATCACATTGAGCACATCCTTCTGAGGAACATCAGTACATGCACAGGGAAGAAGAAGGAACAGAAAGGTTTTCAGAAAACTACTAATTGGGCTGACATGTTTTCAGAGGAACATGGAGTGGTGGGCAGGTAACACAGCTTCCTGTTCTGCACTGCAGCATCTGAAGTCAAAGGAGATGGTACTGAGCCTACATAATCTTCTCTGTATGAAGCTTCTGATGATCACAGCGTGGAGTTCTGATTAATTTAACTTAAGGGTGCTTGAAAAAGAGAAAAAGGAATTCAGAACTCAGATATAGGGAGCAAAAAGGAGATCTTTGATATACTTGGGTCTCTGGAGACAGCTGTTGGTTTTCACCTTGAAAATTTGTAGGGAATGTTCAAAGCCTGAACACTAATGGCTTTTATAACAGAGTTGTCCTTGAATATGTAGAATTATTGGTATTTATTCCACAACTCATCTGCAGGTTCCTTATGACCTTTCATGGGCTTTAGTCCAAAGCAAAGCTGTCCAATCTGAGTAGTTTAGGGGTTTTTCCCCTAGGATTTTTGTATAGGCCCAGTAGAGACACTTGTGCAAGTTTTCAAAACTGCAAGTTCATGGTTTGTGATCTTTAAGAAGTGCAGCTGAACTTACGAGGAGAGGGGGGGTAATTTTTTTATTTAAATACCTTCAAATTCTTACCCTCTGTCTCAGGTAGCATTTTAGATTTTGTTTGGGGGTGGGGAAAAGGTCTGTTGGTTTGTTTGTTGGTTTGTTTGTGTTTTTTTTTGCCACAGATAGTTTTTATTTTCCACCCCACTACCCTGAATTACCACAACTAACATACTTGGGTTTCAGCTCTGCAGCCTTTAATTGGTTGTATTAGCAATTCTCTTCTGTTGTTTGTTCTTGTTTTTAGTTTTTTTGATCCCACATCTGCCCTTTTCTCTTACTCTTTAAATTGTGTTTTGAATGCTGGCATAATTAGATCAGCAGTTACCAGGTGAGGAAAGTTGAAAAAGCCATTTAATCAAGCTCAAAAAACCCTGGCTTGGGGAGGGTTATGTGGTGTGCTGTTTCTTTCCTTTCTTTTTTTTTTCTTTTTCCCTTAGGTATTTTTCAGAGGCATTCTAAGGATACTATTATATTTTTTTTAATTCTCATTATTTGTGTACAGACATATTTCTTGTCTGTTGTTTTATATAATAACACCTATAGGCCCACTTTGAGAAATTTATAAGCACTATCCCAAAGAGCAGTAGTTGGATCATTAAAACAAATAATCTAGTTTTTGAAGATAGTTTTGTTTTCCCTCTGACCCCACTTGTATGTTCAAGTAAGTAAAGTTTTCTGAAAGTCATTCTTAGCTAAGAGTAAACAAACAAATGAACACACTGCAGGCAATCTGGTGCAATTAATATGAGAGCTGTCAGGGGGGTAAATTATAATAAGATGAGCAGACAATGCTATTCAAATGCTGAAGTGAAAGTTTCTACTCCAAGGAGAAAATTATATTTATGCTGATTATAACTTGTTCTTCAATGACAGACTTCTTTTATGAGAGATAAATTAATTTTGGGTTTTGGGTAGTAGAGGAAAAAAACTGTTCCTTTCCTTGAAGGAACTGGCTTAGAACTTTAAAGTACAGTGGCTGAAACATTAGGGAAGAATAGAAAGCTCACAACAAACACCCAACAGCTGCTTCTGCTGTATATTTAATATGTACAGCTCTATTAGATTGGTTTATTAATCCATCTGCAGGTATCCTGCAACAGGGGCCAGATGGCTCAGGAGATGAATAACAGCATAAAAAGGTTTGCAAGTAGCAATCTACTGCAGGTCAGAAATAGCCAAATGATGTTGCCTTCAGGTGTCTATTCAGTAAGCAGCAGGGGTGACTCTGGAGGGATGGTCTCACTCCTGCCTCGTCCTGTACCACCGGAATTGTTCCAAGAATTCTCCCAAATGAAAAGAAGGACAACATTAGAAACGGTGACAGGCAATCAGGCAAGTGCTGCCTGCATGTCGGTGATGATGCTCCCTGGTAGGATGCTGCAGGATGTTTTATTTTGGGAGAAAGCCCAGCAGGTGACTCCACAGGTGAGAGTGCATCCCTGTTCATTGCTGTCTCCTGGGCTCTGAAAGGTGCACACAGCAGGATTCCAAAAAGTGGCATCGAGGTCTGTGCTGGAAAACTGCCAAGGAATTGCATGTTTTGCACACACTGTAATACACAGATTGTGCACACAGTAATATAATAGACTTCATTTTTAAACTTACATGATTGAGTCTGGTCTTGAATTGTAAATCAAAGTGCATTCTTTTAACTGGGTTTTCTGAAAACCTAGGCAACAAATGTTAGGGAAAAAATGAATGCCAGGCTTTGTAACTGCTTCTCTGCATTTAACTTCTAAAAGAAGTTTAGAAGTTGTTCTGAATTTATGATTATGGATACTGGTATTATTAGGTAACTGCAGGCAAAAGAAATGAAAGATATGCTACCACAGTATTAATAAAGCTGGTATAAAATGAGTTATACAGATGAGTATAAACATAATCCTGCTTTCTCTATTTGACAGAACCATAAGGAATCATAGTAAGATTCATCATATCATGCAAAACCTGCAAAAACTCAGTTTCATAGTCAGAGCATGCTGCAGATATATTTCTCCAGACACCCTACCTATGTGTGAATATTGCTATGTCACTCAGAGTAGTATGACATAGTCATAATACAATATATGAATTGTATCAGATCCCTTGTGTCAGTTCTGGTTACAGCCTTCAAAAGTAAAACGAATTGGTCCTGCCTCTTGGCTCCCAGGAAGGCAATCCTTTGCCTTTAATCCTTGGAACTGCTTTTGGAATTAAGGGAGAGATACCTCCTGAGTTGTAGGTTTGCACTTAGAGGTCTGCTGTGATGTTAGCAAGGCCGAGTGTACCACATAACTCAGAGGACAAATGATGCATGTGTGAGTTCAGGGAATTAGCTGCAGCATGAAAACACACTATAAATGACTTTGCATCCAGATGAAGGGGAATGTCACCTGACACTGCCCCATTTCAGTCTGGAGGTGTGCTTAGAAGAGTTGTTGAGGGTGGTCTAGGGAGGCATCTGTGACACCAAGTGGTTCTCTGATATCTCTGTCTCCTGTAATACTCTAAGGGTATTAGTACCTAGCAGGTCACTTTGTAGTAAGTCACTTTGATGACTAGTAGAACCGTGTCCTGTTTCTGTGCTTCAAATTCAAATAATCCCTTGGTTTCCTTGCTTTTCAGGGCATCTGTTGAAACTTAAATTCCTCATCCCCAAAACACAGAGTGCCTTAAAATTAATTATTATTTTGGGATTCATGCAATGCTGGTTCTTTGTGTGGTTTTTTAAAATTTATTATTTATTTGTTAGCCCCTTCATCAAGATTTGTTGTTGCTAGTGTGGTAGATTACATCAAAGACAGAAAATCCTGAGATCTCAAATAGAAGCAGGGACAGGGTTGGATTCAGAGCCAAAGCTACATGTGTGTAATTCTTGAGAATGGTTCTGTTGAAGCACATCAGCCTTGTGTTTGTGTGTGTGTATCTGTGCATTTCTCAGCTCATCTGCATCAGTGAAGTCAGTGATGTCAAAATGCAGAAATAAAGGCCTGATATTTAAGTGGTTTAAATAGATACAACTTCATAGCTTCCCTGGAACCACAGCAGTTTGCATTTGCTGAGGATTTGACTCAGTATGATAAGTTCAAATATCTATAAAAATAAAACCTGTATAAACAATAAAAAAATTAAGACCCATGTTACATAATTATTTTTAAATCCTAATTCTTCAATGACATAAGATAATTTGACATGAAAATACAGCTTTAATACTGTATATTAAAAGGATGATTATTAATATTATTGTTAATATGACCAAATAGTAAGAACTATTCAGTGAAACATGAGCTGAAGGATTTGGGGAATGTAAAAGCAGTGAGTTCAAGTCCAAAATTACATCATGTATGAATTCAGGTGGAAAAATCAGATTTGAAGAGTTAAATCTGAACCCAACAAGAATTTATTTCTACTATCTAGTGACTTTTAAGTTGATCTGCTCTAGCAGTTAAGCAATTTCCATATCTAAAAACAACTCCCCCTATTTTATTTACTTAGCATGCTTTCAGGCTATCATCTACCTTAGGCAAAATAAGAGAAAGGAGACCAGGAAAGTTCTTGACTAAAATTGAGTAATTTTTCCTTTACAAGGCAAGTATCTAATGGAATTCTTTACCAGAAGCTTCATAAATACAATTTCATAAATCAATAATTAATTCATTTAAAAATTGCTGCATCTATCCTTCATTCATCCGAGGTGTCCTACCTATAGGGAGCTCTGAAGCTGCCTGTTTGGTGCTCCCTGGATGGCTGTAGATGGTCACTGTTTCCTCATCTTTTAGCTCCTTCAGTTTCCATTTAGTGGTTTTTTTTATGAAGAGTCTATCACGTCCTTTAACTTCCCCCCTCTGTTCTCTCTTGGCACTACTTATCTTCATCACACATCTCTTTCAATCTGTCCCAAAATTCTCTTGCTTTTTTGCTGTATATCTCCTCACTGTTCACACATGGGTAATGCTTCATTCTTCCAATCATGTGTTTCTCAGTCACCACTTTTAATGCATGGGAATAAAAAAGGCTTTTCACAGTGCCTGCTGTCAAGTGCATTTAAGGGACTGTATTCATGGCAGAGAGTAAAAACTATGGCTGGGGGCAATTAAATGCACTAGTGAAGCAGAGGAGTTTCCTGACTGCAGGGCCACATGAGCATAATCCATCCAAGTGCTGAGAAGGTCTTATCCTTCACCGAGGCCATGGGGAGCTGAAAGTCTCTGAACGCTTTGCAGGAGCAAGTAATGAAATTTATGGAGAAGACAAAGAATATCTCATAAGGATGACTTTATGAAACGTTACTCTTGCCTTGTAGGGGCCCACAGGTTTTATGATGCTGCCTTGGTCAAAGCAACTCCATTGTCAACATAGTAAGAGCCTTGGCAGCCCATCAGTTAAGAGACAACATTGGAAAATGCTCTAGTGAGGCCTAGATTTTGCTGGTTTCTCTGATGCCTTGCTACAGCAGTGGCAGTGCTCTGCTCTTCAGTGATGAAAAAAGCGAACACCACATAACTGTGACAGTAGGAGTGGTATAAATGTGTACAGCTGTGGTAATAATCCTGCCCCTTTTTTGGTATTGAGGTGATTGGTTGTGCAAATAGCTGGAATAGCATCTCAAAGTATGATTCTCTAGTCTGAATTTGTTAATAAGCTAATTGGTGTGCATATTAAAAGATATTCTTAAGTTATTTACGTGCGTACAATAGAATATTTTCAATCTTTTATCTACTTGGCTGCAATAAAGAAAATCAATTAAATGAAATAAAATGCCATCTATTAAGGATTAGCATTTGCTGAGATTTCACTGCAGTAATGATTTTTCAAGAAGAACAGCTTAAACTGGTAGATTTTGGGGATTTTGGTGGTTTGGGGGTTTTTTTGTCTTAACTGTCTTACATATTTTCGGATGTGTTTCAGTGAATTTAAGTGTTCCACTTGTGTGTTCCTCTCCCCATCTACTTCTGTGTTCACCAAATAAAAAACTCATGTGCTAACCCAGAAGTATATAGTAATCCTTTAAATGAGATTGAAATGTTGAAAATTTAGTGAAGCAAATATTAGAGAGGTTTCAAGGATATGCAGCATGCTTCTAGTAAGTGTGGATCAAGTGCAATAGAACTGTTTCAAAATTAACTAGTTCCAAGCAAAATCCTGCTCTATCTTCACTCAAAACACTTAGATAATTTCATGTGAATGAAATGAAGCTGGAACACCAGCTTCATCTAAAAATTATTCCATTCTGCTTTCTTCATCCATCTCTCTCAATTTGCCTTGCTGACCAGCACTGGGCAGATTTAGTGTCCAGTGTATTCCTGAACTCAAAATGTTAAATCTCATGATACATTCAATATCCTAAGCTGCTGTGCCACTGTATTTCTTCTGGTGGTCAGAACAACAGTTTCTAACATAATTTATTCCTCAATTTCCACCCATCTGGCCATCCACACCAATGAGAAAGGTGTCTCACATTGGTATCCTCTCCTGCATACAGCCAGAGTTCACACCTGTTGTGCTCAGACACAGATTTGAGAGTTGCCTCCTGACTTAAACACTGAGTGAATTTGATATCTAACTGCAAAAACTGTTTGAACAAGATTGTCCTAAAAAAACAATTAATTTGATACTTCAGAAGGATAATCATGCAGTTGATTTAAAAGATGACTGCAAAATTTTTGCTAAGTAGAAAGGCAGCTGGTACTCATACGGAAGGTTTTGCTAACTGAATTTGCTGCTGAATATTCCCAGATGACTTTATATGTTGATTTAGCTCCCCAGTCTAGCCTGCCTGAAATGTGTATCAGTGTTTCTGTTGCCTATCAATAGGTGTGTGTCTGTGTGTATGTTTGAATCTGCATGACCACACACAGCAAATGTGACTTTTTAATGTAGTGAAATGAGGCAAGATTTGAAAAAACATCTTCAAAATGAGGTTGGAGCAACCATCCCAAAAAGCTGCATTTCTAAGAGATCATTCCATGCCTGATGGATTCCTATTCAGTGGGGCTTATGTACATAATATTCAGATTAGAATTATACTAGGGGAAATAATAGTGAAACACCATGATTGTAGTGAGGTGGAACAATTATAATACAACTAACTACACTGCTTAAATATTAATTTTTATGAAAGACATTCATTATGCTCTTCATCTGGTAAGTTGCTCTCACTTAAGACTCATTCCAGTGTTCAGTCTCTGGTAGAGCATTGGGAAAAAATCATAAAATATTAAATGCTCTCATTATGTTTTGGGCAGCTTGCATTGACAGTGAATCCCACACTTCATTTACAACCAAGCTTACAATTTTTGCCACTTAGGCATAGCTGCAGCTCCTCTGAGTCTTTGCTACTAAGAGTTAAAATGACAATTGCTGTGAGAGAACAGACTGAAAACTAAAAGGCCTTTGACTAGCCTACTATTTTTGAGACCAGCACTGAACCCTTATCTTAATTTATTGGGCAAATAACAACAGCTAGATGCACTGCATGGCATCCAACATTACATATGACACCATCCAGCATAGTATGTAACACCAGATAAGAATGGCATGAAATGGGGTCCCTGTGTGTTGCAGCATTTTAATCTCTTATCTTGTGCTTTGTTCTGTCTTGTTCAGTGCAACTTCTGCCAATTCATAGTAAAAAACCTATAGGTACATCTGTAATTTCATGCAATTATTACACCACGTACTGTAGAATGTGCGCCTGTCTTAAGAATGAATTTCTTTCATTTTTTTTGTGTTTTCTGTCTGAGAGCTGTCTTAGACGTCCACCTCCCCAGCACAAACAGCTTTCATTTGGCAGGGAGAGTCTCAGAGATACCTTGATCACTTTTGTCTTTGTGCTGAAATCTTCTCTGTAAGAAAAAGACATTTTTTGAAGACAAACTGAAAAAGATAAGTGTATATCATTGGACAGAGGCTAGCCACAGCAGCTCTGAGGCTGCCTTTCATACAGCCTTTTCAAAACTACTACTCCTTTCTGAATGTTTTGAGGAGGACTTTGTTCTAACCATATCTGCCCCTGCACTCTCTGTAAAGACTTCCAGGAATGTTCTAAATGCAGAGGACAACCATGATTGCCAGCCACCTTACAGATGCATCCTTGGGCCCTGTCTAATAGCTTAAAGCACAGATGGTGAGTTTCAACACTTTTTCTGTGGATTTATAATGAGAAAAAAAGTTTTAGATTAGTATAACTTGTATAATGACTTTGACTTCAGCCTTCTCTACCCTCCATCTGCATGACACACATTCTGGAATATAGGTTTTTCAGGGTGAGACATTGTATTTTCACCAGCATTTGCCTAATGCTTTGGCCTACAGTGTCTTATTGACCTGAAAGTCTAGATATGGCTGTAATGTAAAAATGAGTAATAATTCAAGCCTCTGAGAAGGTAAGAAGTTGTTTTCCCCTTCCTAAGGTAATGAGAGCAAGGAATGGTCACAGCTGCTTTAGCTGCATCAATCAGTTGTGTGCAGTCAAATAAATGGAGATGAAGGAGCCACTCAGATTTTAGTGGCCATGGGACCACTAAAGTGATAATGAGAGAAAAAATTGATTGTAGCTTGCTATTCAGACTTTCTCAGTGATGCATTAGGACCCACCTTAACATATGTGAACTTAAAATCCTCTCTGTCATGAACAAAATGACAGTCAGGGAAAGGATACTTATTCTGTAATGATGGAAATGCTCAGGTGAGTTTTGGGGAGTAGCAACTGCCACATGGTGTCAGACCCTTTCTGGAATTTGAAAGAACTGTGGCAATACAAATAACAGGAATACTCTGCTGGAATCTTCACTGTGAGGTGATATTGAAAGAGCATTTCCCACAAAAAGCTGCTGTAGATAACCTTGCATCATGGAAGATAAGCAGAGTAAAATATGATGAGACTCTACTATCTAAATACCTACAGCAGGGTGAGTGACCAGATTAGGACTAGGTGCTGGAGGGATGCCTTCATTTTGGAATCATGCTGCCCACTGAAACTGAAACATGGCAGGATTCTCTGGAAGGAGGGAAACATCAGCACAGAGGTGATGGAATGTAAGGTTATTGGACATTTGCACTAGAGTGTGATGAGCAAACATAACTCATTACCTTGTCCTGAAATGGAGGGCTGCTTTTTTCCTTTCACAGATTGACAAGTGTTGACAAGTGCTTTTATAAAGCTGCCCTTGTGAATTTTTTCTCCTCCACTAAGGTTTTTCTCTTTCTTTATACTCATTACTTATAAGTAGGAGTGCATTTTTCCTTAAGAGTACCTTATATGCTAATTAGTTAACCCCAAAATTCTACATTGATGAACCTGGTATCATTTTAACAGGAAATCTTCATTGTTTCTACCCATTCTTTGTGGCAACTACTGCATCTAAAAAATGGTTATAATAATAAAGCATTCCCTGTTTGATGCTTTTGCAGCGTTGAGTTATTCAGTAGCAATCATGAAGGATTATTCAAAGCACAGACCAATGGGCAGCATCAAGAACAATGCCTTCACAAATGCAGAGTAATCAATGATGTCTGTTTTCTGAACAAGAATATTTTCAGTTGTACTGCAGTCTGAATTCCCTCTGGTTGAATAAGCTGCTGAAGTGGAAAATTTTATTTAACAGCATTTGGTAAGAGTTTTGCAAGTCTCCAGTGAGTCATTAGGAGTGCTACAAAGAGTCCACTTTAGCTGAGAGTTGATTTTTGAGTCCTTCCTGGGTGAATACTGTTGTGAGAGGTTGCAGTAACCCTGCTGTGCTCTCTAACACCCTTCCTGCCCATCCACAAGAGCAGCAATGTGAGTCTTGGTCAAGAAGTCCTGGGTAAAATTACCCAGCTTTCTAAAATTCACCAGCTGGGTCTGAAAACTAAAATACAAGGATATAAAAATAAGACAGAATTTGGGTTTATTTTGTTAAATCAATGTTTCCCAGAAGCCCTTAAAATTAACTGTTTATCCACAAGACCAAATGTTTCAGCCAGACCAAACAGGGTTTGGTAAGGGCCATGTTGACCAGTGATTCAGAAAGCCACCAAGGGCTGATGTCAGCTTTACCTGTGTTTCTTCATTTATCTCTCCAGTACCCTGAACATTACACATGTACATCAAGAGCAAAAGGTGTGGTGGATGATGTCCTGTCATGCTTCCTATTGCTTCACTGAGGTATGTCCAAATATGTCAGGTGTCATCAGAAAATGCCAGCTAATCAAGCTTGGCCTCACCCAGCCCAAACATGTGCACAGGACAAGTATTTCTTTAGGAAATGGGAAACAATTTTTCATGTTCTCCTGCCACTCAATAGAGCATAAGCTTTCAAGGCCAGACTGCTGTGAAGGAAACTGGTCTCTCCTTTTGGGGATCTCCCACCCTGTATAAAGTAGCTGTGATTTGTCTGCCTTGATGTAAATTTTTACTGATCCAAACCCCTGGCTGAACTTACTGAAGTTCTAGTCAGTCTGTCCTTCTCTCTGATTCTTCTTTTTCTCATAGCTGGGGGGTGGAGGGAGAAAAAGAAGATACTACTATGAATATTTTGATTGAACCTTGATATTGGAGGTGGGAAAGTATGTAATAAAGTATAGGTGGGAAGGGAAAACAGTTTCTGAGGAACTGTATTTCCAGCACAAATTTCCCTTGGTTTTCTGGGTGAATTAATATGTACACTTTCTGGTCCAATCAGAGATCTATGGCTAACCTGTTGCTAACACTTTTATAACATTTGTGGAGATACAACACCACTGAAAAGATGAGCAAAGGCATCCTACAGCTTTTACATCAACTCGACTTGATGGCCCCTCTCTGGGTCCAGCTGTAGCCTGGCACAGAAAGAGAGAGCAGCAAGAAAACTCTGTCCTTTATTCTCTTCCTTCAATGTCAGGCTCTGCATTACCTGGCATGGGCTGGGGCCAGAGCCCCCAGGCTGAGCTCCCCTGAGACAACACTGCACTTGCCCCAGCCCCCAGGGCCAGATGACAAATGAGTGCACCTCTGAAGGAACCTGACTGAGTAATAGCAGAGCACCTGGAAAGGTTAAAGGCCACTCACTCTCTGCAGTAGGTCTCCCGTACATCACAGCCACCAAAAAAAGCAAAACTTGTGACTTTTAGCCTATTATTTTGTGTTGCCAGAATGTTTTAACTGAAGCAGAGCAGGCAAAGTCAATTCAAAGTGTTTTGAACTGTCTGTGTGCATGGGAGACATCCGGGCAGCACGCTCTCCTCTCCTGGAGGGATACCCGAGCTAGCTCTCGGAGCTAGTTCAGCTACTGGGAGTAATAGAACCAGACGAGCATGGCACTCTGCCCAGACTAATTTATCTGTCTTTCTGAAGGCAGGAAGTCTGACAGGTCTGCTTTATTCAGTGCCTTAGTTGTCACTAATGAGCGCTGTGTAACCAGAGCCTCTGAACAGCACAGTAATCAATTTAAAACAGCTCACGCAAGAACTCCTTGAAGTTGAGTTCTCAGCCCTGTTAATGATGCAAGAGGAGAGTCCATCTATGTAGACTGACTGTCTAGAGCAAGCTTGAGTGAAAACTACAGAAGCACAACACGAGGTAGAAGCCAAGTCTCTGTGGCTGGAAGCAGACACACCAGCTTCAGGTCTGAAATACCAGGGTTGGCCCACCTGTGCACCTGCTAAAAACCAAAGCTGAAACATCAAGGACTAGAGAGATCTCAACTTGTGCTTGAAAAATCCCACCCGCTGTCTGTAATGACCCTGTTTCAGTCATTACTGCATTTTAAATTCCTCAGCTTGCTGTTAAGTCAAGCCATCAGTGAGAGGGCAGCAGAGATGTTAAGCCTCACAGTCTGGCCCTGGCACTTTGCTTTGATATTTTTATCAGTTTTTCACTTATTTTGTCTGTTTAATCTGTTTCATTTTCTGAAGCCATCATTTGTCTTCCAAATATTTTTTTTCCAGGTGTTATTACCTTTTATTTTTATTTCAAAATTGTTGACAGATATGATGAAGTCAAACAGATATCTAATGCCGTAATAAATCAGCTATAGCTGAATCCCAGTTTCCTGATATAATCATATTGGAAGTAAGTATTGTGTTATACACATGAGACCCTAATGAAGTCCACATGACTCCTCATGTGTAAAACCAGTAGAATTTGATCCACTGAGTTCAGCTGGATCTTGCAGCTCTCCAGATTTTCTGAGCTGAACTATGCCAGTTTTAGACTTCACAGGTGCGAGTGGGAGCCAGTAGCATTCAACATCAGAGTAAAACTTCCCAGAGATAGTCCTCTCTAGAGGTGATTAAAATAACATAACCTCCAGGCATTTAATATCAACAACTGTATTTACAGTCATTGCTCGAGGAGATATTAGTGTACTGTGCATTATATTGTAACATTCAAAATAATATCTATCATAGCCTGACCAAGTTTTGCTCAGAGCCATTTGTAAAAGTCAATGAAAGCATCAATTAATCTCCTAACTCTATTCTGATGGTTCAGAAACGTCTATCTCCTGTCTTGAGTTCTTTCCTCTAGACTAGAATTTTAGTTTGTGCTGCTCACCCCACTTTTCTTCAATTTTTCATATAAAACTCAGAATAAATTGGATTATCTAATCTTCCTCTTCAAACTCTGCTCTGTCCTTTCCAGAAGATGGTGAGTCATAACACCCTCCTTCTTTTCATATTCTTTTCCAATCTGGCATCTCCAGGCATGGCATCCAGGCTATGCCTGCTTCAAAGAAGGGTTTGACTTTTTTTTCTTTCCCTTAAATCATAAGAGCAATTCAAAAATAAGAGGTTTTTTGCTTCTCTAAATGCCTAATTAGCTCATCTACTCTGATCATTTCACATTTCAAGTGCTACAACATCCGTTTTAATGATTTCAAGAAAGTATATCTTAAATAAGCAACATCATCTTGAAAATGGAATTTACCTTACCAATGCCTACTTCATTAATTTCTTTCACATCTATTCTCAGATATGAAATGTACACTTAATTTTCTATGATGCCACAAAGTTGTTTTGTCGGTTCAAGTCAAGTGATTTTTGTAATAATTTTGGCCATGCATTCTTTGCAGGTTCCTACCTGTTCATATTATTTGTACATTGTATATTGAAATTTATTTTGACTCAGTTCAATAGGATAGAGTGATAGATCTGTACAGTCCCCAGCCTGAAGCTTTTCCAATAACAAAGATTTAAAAGCACTCTACAAGTATAAATTACAATGTCAACAGTATCTTTAATTTATATAGAAGGAATAACAAGTATTATTTCAGTTGCTTTTTAACTATGTACATATTCCCTCATGCTTACCCCCACTAAAATAAGTATCAAGAATGTGGAGCTTCTGAATAATATGAGATACTGGAAAAGCAGAAAATTATTTTAAAACAACCAAGCAAACAAAACCAAAGCAAAGAATAATCAATATACTTTGACATATGCAAAAGCAATGAGAAACAAATTGAGAGTGATGTTAAATGCTTCCCCTATTTTCTTCCATATTTTCATACTACTTGAATGGATGAAACTGAAGAAAATTCTACTAAAGTTAGATATTTTGTCCTGTAACATACCAGGGAATGTGGAAAAGTAGTTTTGTCCCAGGTATGTATTGAGTCTTGATTGCACAGTAACTCCAACACCAGTATAAGATGGGAAAGTGCATCAGCACTACTCCTACTTGCTGAAGCTCACGTGGGCTCAGTAATTCCAAATGTGTTGCCCATAGCTCTGAAGGACCTGCCACCAGAGAGCTGCTTTTGGAACTAACACCCTGGCCTAAGAGAACAACCTAATAACACCTATTCTGTTTCGTAGGTCTTTCTCAGGATCTTTTTCCTGCCAATATGGAAATAAGATGCTAATCAAGAGGTGTGCAGGGAAAACATACCTTGACACGTTAGCACACAGCATTTTCAATCAATACACAGCACATTTATCATTATGTTAATGTGAGATCCCAGAGGTAGTGCTGCCTTTAAGGCACACTTGAGCATGCCAAAGTTTTCCCTTTCGTGGGAGGCAAAATAGGAGATAGATTTGTCATTCATGAGAATGTGAAGATTCCCTGAGTTATGCACAGCAGTCAGAAACCTTAAAATAAAACAATATTTTGCTTTTGTGCAGAGATTATTTTTTTCCTTTTTTAAACATGAGCAGATTATTCTGCACATTACTTTCCCCCTGTTAGAGATGGCATAACTGAGGCAGAGTTTATTGCACTATTTTTTCAATAATGCTGGCCAGGATTTTGGCTCCTAGTGGTGTTAAACACCAATAGTTTCCTTGTCCTTTCCTTTAGTAACTTACACCTGAAAAGATTTTCTAGATAAAGCAAACAACACAAAATCAGAGAAAACTCCTAAAGTGTGGCTCAAGGTCACAAAGCAGGTCAGTGTAAGAGCTGGGAAAATATTTATGACTCCTATTTCTCAGCTCATTCTAACCCTCAGGTCAGATAATACTCCAAAAGCTTCAAAGATATTCCAAATGTCATGTGAATTTTCTTCGAGAAGGGATGCAAATCTGAAGGATGGAGCTTATGGTAAGGAACAGCTTTTTCCAGTGAGTTTTAGGTGGTGAGGTTTAGCTATATTCTTCTATCAGTAAATGTCCTCAAACTTTCAGGTATCCCAAGCTTAATTTGAAAATGTAATTGATAACAAGTTAGCCTGTATGTCCTTATGCTTCTCCTACTTCTCCACAAAAAGGCATAGAAATAGCAAGGAAAACATATAAATTTATGGTAAAGGAAACCATTTCAACGTGGAAACTCAACGATTTGGTGGTTGAACCCA
Organism: Cichladusa arquata; assembly: GCA_026413545.1. Lineage (NCBI taxonomy): Eukaryota > Metazoa > Chordata > Aves > Passeriformes > Muscicapidae > Cichladusa > Cichladusa arquata. The sequence goes on from JAOTQP010001652.1 coordinate 20,148,636, forward strand.
TGCTCCTCCTGCCAAAATTAAATATACATAACATGTATAAATGCACCAAGAATCATGTTAATACCAGTTAGATGTCTTAGCTTTCTTCTCTCTTTACTAAGCTGCTCCAGAAAAAAAGATGTCACTGATAAAACCTAGATCTCACATCTGCAAATGATTAGCTATCACCAAACCACTCAGCAAAAGGCAAACAAATCCCATCCAACAATGAAAAAACATTTTATTCCTTCATCTCCAGTGAGAAATTGCACATGACAGATTCAGATGACATACTGGAGAAAAGTGTGTGTTCTGTTCCTAACCAAAGAACCTGAACCTCTTCAAGATGCAGTTTGCTACTGCTACGAGTTATTGCTCTGCCTTCTCTCATGTTGTTTAGTGACAGTGGGCTCAAGTATCAGAAATGTGTTTTGGATTGCCATGGATGGTTACTTATCCATCTGGATCTACCTATACATGTATGTCATTTTGCTGAGAATATAAGTAATGGCAAAGACATGCTCATTACAGGTTTCAGATGTCCTAAAAGACAATTAAATTCAAAGTCAGTAAAAACATAAAAACTATAAGAGAAGCCACATCTTTTTGGTTCTTTCTTCCTTTAACACCTTAACTTCCATGTGGCTGTTTTAGGTAGGCTTAATCCTGGGTCATTTATATGTACATGGTTCACTTAGCAGTTTTCCCCACAGTCCAATAAAAAAAAAATGTTTCTGGTCAGCAGTGCTAAAATTTGTAAATGTTGCTTGCTTTTATATGATTGTGAAAACTTTTTCGTTTCATCCTACATTACATTACTTTATTTTAATCTTATCTGTGTGTGCTAAGGTAGACAGCAATAGCTTAGAATGGCAAATGTGTCACCATTAACCAAACAAGCAAAATCTCCATTTGAGGGATGCAATATTCACCAATGACTGTGGCTTGGCTTTCTCTTAGTTGCCAGAGATCTTCAATAAAATGGGAGGCATTTATGGAACTGAGGAAAAGCTAAATTGACATTCAATCCTTCTAAAATCAAACAGGAAAGGGCACTCTGTTTTAAGAGTTTTATGAGGAATAATGTAAGCTTTTCAGCACCTTGAAACAGTACAAGCACAGGATTATCTATTTTAAAAAAAAAAAAAAAAAACCACCTAAAAAGAAAGCAGAGGTTAACAAAGTAATTGAAAGCAGAAAATAAATGACGAGTTGTTAGTTGGATAGAAAGTTCACTGAAAAAACAACACAGTAACTGTGAATCACTTTCATTAGTTGTGTTCTTTACTAAAATGAGGTAATTTGTATCAGCACTGCTGCCCCAGAGCAAGTTTTGATCCTTCACATGCTCTTGGCATTAATGGCTCCAGCTGAAAACCATGAGTCTGTATTCCAGGTGCTTCATAGTATCCCTTTGGTTTATTTACCTTCATGGCAATCAGGTGAAAAAAGCAATTATTGTCCCATTTTCCATAATTCTCTTCTTTGCCAGCCCTTGAGTGAGTAAATTTTTATAAAATTAATTAAAAACAATACAAATCTATCTGTCATTTGATAAAGCACAGTAAGGTTCTCAGGAAGACAAAACGCTTGTTCTCCTAGACAGTACTTTCTTTGGAAAACCCTGCAGCAGGCATTTTACAGGAGTGAATGTGACTCTTCCATGCACATCACTAAACAGAGAAGGCTGAACATCTGCTGCTGGCTCTGACAGTGCTCAAGTTGCTGTTGTGTCAACAGAGAAACTTCGCCTTGTTGTGCCTAGACCTTGCCACAGCTCAAACTGCACTTGAGTAGAGCTTAGAGTACATGTTGGCCTTCACAAATATTTAGTTGAAGTTCCTTTAAATGCTTGCTTCCCAAGTTGTATAAAGAGCAGATGCTTTTCCTGAATTAAGGAGCAAAAAGCCTCACCCTAGCTACCCATATAGATAAGTGCCCAGCTTCACCAGCCCCAGCTGGAAGGTATCATCTGCCCAGCCCAAAGGAGCAAAGAACAGAGCTTCAGGCACCAGTGAAAAATTCACACTTCTTTCTTCTTTATTGCATTGAATTGTAGATTTCACCCTGTTTACAGATGCATAACTAAAGCTAAATAATTCAGAAAATGAAAGTTGAGCTCAAAAAAAGGTGCCATGAGTTCTGTCTTCACGTTGCATTACTAGCTGCAGGCCCTGACAAGGAAGGAGGAGGGTGAGGTGGGACAGGACAGAGAGCACAGTCACTGACAGAGCAACATGAGCAAATCACTGCCTAGATGGGCAAGGTAGACGTGGGGGGAAAGGGGAGGCCAGCACAGGGAGCAGAGCTGAAGGTTGACAGCAGATCCCAAGCCCTGACTGCCACGATGCTCAGACTGGGGCACACCACTGCCAAAGTCCTTGGCACAGGCAGCTCTAGGGCTGGCAGTGGCGTCTCTGTCACCCACTGTGATGCTTTGTCTCAGGGCACGGGGGTTAATTGCAGGGAATGTCAAATGAGAAGGGTTAATGATGAGCCAAAAGAAATCTCAGTGTTGCTACTGAACCCTCTGATTACTTGGGTAACACTGTGGGAGTAAAAGACACTAATGCGATCATCATTTCCTTCCGGGCGGTTAATTCTTTTATATATATTTATGTATTTTTCTGTATAAATATATATACACACAGATAGATTTTCTCATTCCAACAATGCTGGGACATGAAATAAGAAGCCTAGCACTTTTTGTCGGTGTAACCTGCTAAGATGCCACATCAGCAGCACTTTGAGAAGTGAAGAGCTCCCTGAATGTGTTTTACCTCTTTGTTATGGTTACCTCATTATTCAATCTCCCATCCTATTATCCAAAACTTATATGCATTTATAACATGGTTGATACTTCTAGGGCATGTATGTCTAGAAGTTTTCTGAATTTTCAGCACTTTTAAGGTTTATTTTGTGACACGTTCTTATAAATAATAATTTTTGTTGTTACTGCAGCTCCAGTGCCTCCTCTTCGTCTGGAACTCTTACTTGAGTGCTAGTGAGATAACTGGGTGTGTCAACTATTCCTAAAGAAATTTTTATGCAAGTACTGGTTCACTCTTTCAACATCATTGCTTTAAACATAGCTAAAGAAACAAAACATTTTTCAAGGAAATGTCTAAAACTGTGAATTGTATCACGAAGGTGTCTTTTTGTGTCTACCACAAGTAGCCAAGTGTCAATACCCATAATCTAATTCAAAATCCATGTGTTTTTCTCTCATAATAAATACCATTAATTATTTGCTACAGAGTACAAAAATCCCCTTTTGCTTTAGCTATTCTACTGCAATTAGAAAACTGTATTTTTTTCATTTTAACATTACTGCATTTCTCAGATTTAACTTATTGCCATGTAATTGCCCAACATTTAAAAATAGAATGGCATTCAATCCCAGAACACATCACAGAGGAGTCTTAGGCAGCAGGAGATATCTATTTAATCACTTCTTTGCATTGTTACAGCAACAGCAGAACTATAGAAAGAATTACCTTAAAGATTAAACCATGGAGGATGTTAGGACTGCCAAAGAATGGATTTCTACAGAAAGAAAAAAAAAGAAAATTATTACACTCACAAACAAATGTGTTCTGTTTTTTGGGGATGAAAAGATTTCCCATAATCATACAAATGACATTTAGGTTATTTCATTAAAATCAGGATACCCTGATCATGAAGACTCAGAAATTTTCTGGCTCCTTGAGACAGATGTTCAACTTACCTGCAGTGTTCTGAGGATGCAGCCTGGTGTTGCCCTGAAGACACCCTGTCCTCACAATCACCACCCACCTCACACGGCCACTAACGTGGCATTCCTAGTGCAGCAGCAGTTTTAAATGCAAAGCCAGAGAACTGGATAAAAACACAGGTTAAAAACACCTGTATTTTAACACAGAATTAATATTATTCACTAGCCTGCAGTGACTACCCTCTGTCTTAAGTAATACACATTCCTAAAGCTGCTCAGATGCTCTAAGCATCTACTCAATGGGCCCCAATGACTCTGGAAGGGCTGCAAACAATGTACTTGCTGCCAGACTTTATTTTTCAGTGAATTCTACAAAGATTTTCTGTCTGAAAGACCTCAGGTCCTTAGGTAGAACAAAGACTCTTTTTCTTCTGTGTTATACCCGTATTAGGCCTATTGGCACCTTTATCAGAGAAAGAGGCCTTCCGAAAGCCTAAGTAAGCTTGTCAGGATTTACCAGGAATGCTTTGTATTTTCTCAAAGATCCAGCAGAGCACATAGGATAAAGCTTATTTTCCTGGGAAAAGTAGGAATTACCTTCTTGCTTTGCACTTCATGCTAGTTTTGTTGTTTTTTTCCTCACTTAAAGTAGCATTAATTTTGTTACTAGAAAGCCATCAAGTCACGTATTTATCATTTACACTGTTTATGAGCAGGTGAGTGTTATCCCTGGGTGACCTATGTGTGGCTGTAATACTCCAAAACTCTATGGTCTAGGATCAAGTTGAGCAGGCAGCACAGCTATTGACACAAACTGGCATTCCTCAGTGCTTGCACACTACCAGCACCAGAAGTGATTGTTCCCAGTAACAAAATTTAAGATCCATGATCCATGATGTGATGGGGAATTTGCTTAGAGGAGGACTGCATGAACTCTCACAAACTCATTAACCACCAGGGAATTGTACTTTTGTCTACATGATGGGTATTCCTACACAGTACCGGGAAGGAAAGCCATGCTAAAACAAAGCCATGGTGAGACTGCCCCACTGCAGTAAGTACTAGATACTGATTAAAATGGACTAGTGAATTAATTCATAATATAAATTAACTATTATTAATAATCCTAGAATCATTAAGGTTGGAAAAGACCTCCAAGAACATCAAGTCCAATATTCAATTGAAACCACCATGTTAACTAGGCCACGTCACTAAGTGCCACATCCAGTTTTTTCTTGGACGGTTCCAGGGATCATGACTCCATCACTTCCCTGAGCAGCTTGTTCCAGTGTTGACAACCCTTCCAGTGAATAAATTCTTCCTGATACCCAGCCTGAACCTCTCCTGGTGAAGGCAGCTTGATGCAATTTCCTCTCGTCCTGTCCCTACTTGCTTGGGAGAAGAGATTGACCCACATAGAACATCAGTTCAGGGAGTTATTTACAGAGATAAGGACTCCAGGCTAAACATCCCCAACTCTCTCAGCTGTTCCTCATAGGAGCTCCCTCTAGAGCCTTCCCCAGCTCCATTGCCCTCTCTGCACTTGCTCCAGCCCCTCAATGTCCTTGTAAGCAAGGGACCCGGAGCTGGACACAGCACTTGAAGTGCAGCCTCAGTAATGCCCAGGACAGGGGACAGTCACTGCCCTGCTCCTGCTGGCCACACTGTTACTGATCCAGGCCAGGAATCCATTGGCCTTCTTGGCCCCCTGGGCACAGCTGGCTCCTGTTCAGCCACTGACCAGCACCCCCAGATCCTTTTCCATGGACAGCTCCCCAGCCACTCTGTCCCCAGCCTGTGGCACTGTCTGGGGCTGCTGTGACCCAAGGACAGGACTTGGCACTTGGCCTTGTTGAACCTCATACTCAGCTCATTGATCCAGCCTGTGTAGATCTCTGGCAGAGCCTTCCTACCCTCTGGAAGATCACCATTCCCACCCAACTTGGTGTTGTCTGCGAACTTACTGAGGCTGCACTCGATCCCCTCACCCAGATCAAAAAAGATATCAAGCAGGACTGGCCAATACTGAGCCTTAGGGAACCTTATTAGTGACGAGCCAGCCACTGGATGCAGTGCCATTCCCCACCAGCAATAAAACCCCTGGTATCTCTGCATGACATTGTCTAGCCAGCAATGCACAACATCACTTAACTGCACCTCCCAGTCTGCCTAAAGATGGGGGTCTGGCCTTGTTCTAGCATTTAATTTTCTTCTGAAAATTATGCTTTCATTTTTCACATTTGACAACTATGGTTTTTGATTTCATCCTAGAGCAGGTATTACATTTCCTTCACACACACCCACACACCCATCACATCCCCTTCACCTAAGAGAAAACTTTGCAAATAAGGTACTGCGGTTTATAGTTAATGATCTTGTGCTCTGACAGCATTATTTAAACAAAGGTTTTATTGCTTTAACTGTAATTCCACTGGTTAATTAGAGGACTTGCCCTTTTTTTAATTGAAGCATTCACTCCTTTGCAGTGGCTAGAAACTTTTTGTTGAAATAATTTCTGTGAGAAATGCCACTGAACTAAAACCATTTTCCTAAATATATGAACTTTTTTTTACAGCATGGTTTTATGGCAAAAAAAAATGTTTTCAACGCTTCCAGAAATTCATTTGTTCAGCTCCTTTGGAGTATGGATTTTAAGCAATTAGGAGTAGTCCTCCATTATGTACATTGTAAGGAAAGAGTGGAGGAAAAAGGTTTACTAGAGATTTTAGCACTGTCAGTAAATGGACTGTGGCTGTGACACATTATTTCAGATGTTCTTGCCTTTATGAGAAAATAATAAATCCATGTGCTCCCTTTGTTTTTAGGAAATGTAATTTATGGATGTCTTATAATAGAGGTGAAAAAGTACCCAATGATGCACAGATTTAATTCCTATCTGCTTGTATTCAGCAGCATGTGTTGCTTCTCAGAAATCTCCTGTAGCATATCCATGCATTCAAGTCACCAAAGGCTTGGATCTTGGTTTTGCTGTAAAATCCCCATTGTACACCATGACTTTTAAGCCTTTGAGGCTGTGCCTGCAAGACAGCTGGGCAGTCTTAAGGAGGTTTAGATTTAATACTGGACTATACGCCCCAGTGGACTTGGGAATGGCAAATGCTGAGCACAGGCAGTCCCATGGAGCATTCTGCTGGCACTTACTCTGAAGCCCCACTACTCCAGGCTTTCTCTTATCTCCTACCCTATGGCCAGAAAGATACTTGAGAAAGGGAACTTTTTGGCATTGGAAAGAACTTGGAAATATCATTTTATCTCCTCTGACACCTTCTGGAAAAAAAGGATAAGTCTTTCCTAAATTTGACACAAAGCCAAAGCCCAAGCCTTCTTGATGCCTTCAGTGAGTGGAGAGGCAGAGAAAAAGCTCGTGTTGATTCCAGAAGGTTAAAACCAAAGGGACTGTGAAAATGCAGGTTTTCACACAGCTTTAAGAAAAACTGTTTGTGCTTCAGAGATGCTAAAATGTTGGTTTGAAGTTGTAAGCCGTGTCTAATGGCTTTAGGAGCACTGCTATGTAAATTTGGAGCTGCAGAAGTTACTCAACATGCACGATCTAGATGTCCACAGGAAAGTATATTCTGTGTGTATGAAGCGTGCCCCATCTATTCATAAGGCCTCCTTCTTTTTTAGTTGATTAGATACAAGACATCAAAAACAAATCCTCTTAAAAAAACCTGGACAGCCTCCTTGTGGAGACAAAGTGGTTTGATATATTGTGTTTGTTTACACACACACTCTCCCTTTTATCTACGAAATTGTTGCAGTGTATATTTTTAAAGTTTGTGCACACAACTTTTTATCTAGTAGTGTCTGGAAAACCTACATTAAAAGTACTACATGCTTCTGAAGTTCTTTGCAGTGTTTTCCAAGAGCACATGTAAAAAATGTTCTTGTCTGATGCTGGAAGTGATCCCTATCAGTTCTACTTCATAAAATTCCTAGAGCTTTCATTTTCATGCAGCTTCACATTCTTCAAAACCAGTGGTATTGATATGCCATATAACAACCTCTCTCCAGGATGACTGCCACAAATAAGTACTACTAAAAATATCACAAAGATTGATCCTTTTTCTCCTGCCCAGTTATCCATGTTCAAATGATTAGACAGTCCCCCTGAGCATAAACCTGAATAACAAAAAGAGGCCTCTGAGAGGCAGCACAGAACACTCTGGCTGGGCACCGAATTTTGCAAAGAGGTGGACAAACCTTAACCAAAAGTTATATGTATTAAATCACTTTTTCTTATGTGAAAAGAATGCAAGATCATAACATCTATGGTCCTCTAGTCTAAGCAGGGTTTTCCCTGGCCAGTTGGTGTTGAAATTGACTTATTGCTACGTGAGAAAACAAGAGGTTCTGACACCAAATCCACTGGCACCACTAAGAATGCGTTTGCTTCAAGGCTACACAGTTTCATTACACTTTAGATGAGCTGGTCTAACCTGTAATAACAGATCAATAGCTCTGGGTACATTAGCCTTGACATGGCAGTTTATGTGGTCTGGTGTACCTGCACACACTGCTCTGACCCATGTGTCTCTGACACGCTCTTCTCTCTGCACATGCATGCCAATAATTCCAAGGAGCATCCAGAATTTTTTACATTGCAGTTTACAAGCCTCCAGTGCCCAGAAAGCAAGGAATACCCTCTGCAGCAATACCATTACTCCTGTTGAGTATAGTCTGCTGTGTGGGAAAAAAGAGCATTCAGTCTATTGGTGTATAGATTTCAAGTGACTGCATGAATGCATGACAGCACTTACCAGATATGCACGTTTACACTGTCATAGAATGGTGTGGGTTGGAAAGGAACAAAAGGCCGTCTAGTTCCAAATCCCTGCTGCCATGGGCAGGGACACCTTCCAGTGGACCAGGTTGCTCAGGGTCTCATCTAATCAGACCTTGAACACTTCCAGAGCTGGAGTATCTAAAACTTTCCTGGGCAAAATTTTCCAGATTCTCACCTGCACATTAAAGAGTTTCTTCCTAGTATCTAATCTAGACCTGCCCTTTTTGTTTAAAGCCATTCCCCCTTGTTGTATAACTGCACACTCTCATAAGAAGTCGCTCTCCGGCTTTCTTGTAGGCCCCTTCTAGGTACTCAAAGGCTGTGATAAGGTGACCCCAGATTTCTCTTCTCCAGTCTGAACAGCCTCAACTCTCTCAGGCTTTCCTCATAGGAAATGTGTTTCATCCCTATAATCATCTTCTTCTACATATACATTTATAAACAGCAGCAGGAACAGAAAAAAGTAGAATACATACAGCCATACTTCCTGATGTGATGACTTTTACAAGCTTGGGACTGAGCTAAGACAATTATGAGCATTTCTACTTCATCCTCTTGATTGGGCTTTTCAGGTGTGCAGAGAAGTCAACTGAACTACCCCATGTCTTAAAAATGTCAGAGGAGAAGAGAAATACCCAGGGCAGCAGCTCAGAGGTGAGTTACTTCCAACAATCCTGTGGCAATATTGAATACCAATTTGTTTCTAGCAGCAGCTTTACTCAACCACAAGTACCAACAACAGATTCCATCTCCTCAAAACACCGCACTGGGCACTGACTTCTACCCTCCAAGAAAAAGACTTTCTCTTTCCATTCAACCAAATTCCCCAAGTCCAAGGCAGCCTAATGCCTTTATTTTTTTCTTTTTCTGTAGCAGAAGCAACAGACATCTCATCATGCCCATCTACAGGAAGGGAAGGAATTTCCTCAAGAAATTTGAGTGGAGGTGCACTAGGTCTGGAGGATCTTTGGGTCTGGAGGATCTTTGGGTCTAGATGATCAGTGTGCAGAGGCTGGAGAACAGAGTGGGGAGAAACTTCTCAGGGAGAAGTGTGGGGGTTCTGGTTTTTTTTTCCTCAGAAGAGGGGGAATACAGCAGCAATACTTTGAGGAGAGCAGAGTTTATAGGATTAGTGGATTCAGAGTAAAGCAACAGAAGCAAAAACTGTGGAGATGCATCTTTGCTTAAAATATTACCAGGACCTTGTTTTGGCTTACACTTCCTTTATTACATATTGTCTTTCAGAAAGGAGATGGAGTAGTTTGTTAACTTTGGTTTAGTAATAGGTCATGTAGCACCAATAAAAAGGTAGTGGAGCAGGAAGCCCATTCCTTCCAAATTCCTAATAGCTAATGAAAACTGTGACAGAGTCATTACTGCCATAGGGGTTCTGATTACATCTGTTGATACAAGATTTTTCTTGGCCCACAGTCAAATGGCATCTCTGCAAACAGCTCACAGCAATGCTGCCCCTGGGGGGTTATTTTGGAGCTGCTGACTTAGGTGGCACTGTTTGGTTTACTGTTTTCTCGTGAATGTTCCCAGACATTTTGGTGCCTGCCTAAGTACAGGACTTGCCAAGAGCAGCCAATACAGGTCATAAAACACTGTAAATAGAGAATTTCCATTTCAGCTGTGCCTCTGTCCTGAATTCAGGATGGCTGCCTCTGAAGCACTACACTTAAGGGTGCTTATGATTCACAAGAAGTTTCCAGCCCATACAGTAGTTGCAGCTTTTATCTCTTTGGCTTTGATCTTCTCTGTATTCTTTTAAATATAATTAAACCTGTCACACCACTTCCTGTCTTCTAGCTTTCTCCCTGAAACAAAACATTTATGCCCAAATTAGGAATTTTAAACAAAGAGGAATAAAATATATTTGGGACATTTTGGCTCCACCTCATATATCATTTACTGACAAATGTGGTGCATTCCATTCTAACTCCTCAACCAGAACATTTTATTTCATTTTTTTCTAGCACAGTGCATTTTACTGCAATTTTTCTTAACGTCTGCCATTGCTGTCTTGGAATCTTCTTGTGACGTGAATTCGACAACATTGGCATAAAACAAATCACAAGTCTTTGGTTTGACACATTGATTTAACCAATGTAAAAAATTTTTAAGAAAAAGTATTTTTTGAAACTTTCAACAAAATTGTACATTTCTCAGAATTTTACCACAGGCTAAAGCTGTGTTTGCCCCCTTAAACAACTGCACAAAAGCTCAGTGTGTAAAGAGATATGAAATGCACATTATTGCTATGAACCATTCATTTTATTCCTTACTGTGTACGCAGTTTTGCACAGCAGAAAGAAACAAAAAACAAACCAGTTTTCAAAGCTCTTTCGCATTGTTCTGTTAAAGTCTGAACTCAGTCCTCCAAATTGTTGCATCTTCAAGAAGAATTCTCCACTTTTTATTGGTAAGATTTTTCCTAGCATCTCTGATTGCAATATCTCTTTACATTCCAGTAGATACAGGTTTATCCTCACAATGCTCCTTCTCATCCTATAGCAGCAAAATTATTACCATCTTACAGATAAAGACCTGAGGCACAAACTGATTACATGATTACCCCGTGTAGCAACAGAATTTTGAAGCATAGCAAATTCTTATCCCATGTTCAAGGAATTTTTAACTAGAATCCTGAGCAATCCAAAGAAAAATTAAAAATAGCAGGTTAAGAGGGGCACCTGGTATGATTAACTCAACTGATCATAATAGATTACATGAAATACTCATGAATTACATTAAAAACTACAGAAACTACTAAGTGCACTGTGTTGAATTTCATTAAAATTATACTTGAGTTACAGGATATGATGGTTCCCTCAGAAGGGCAGGAGATTTTGGTTAACACCCATAACAGATGAATCACAAAACAGGCTCTATTTTGTCTTGCCAGATCATGCAAAGAGTTTCTCTAAACTCTATATAAACAGGGTGTTGTCAAGTCAGAAGCCATGGGCTGAGCCAGGTGAAGGCAGCCAGAATGAGGTAGAGTTGCTGTGCCCATGCACTTGGGGTGTGGTTGCATCAGTTCTGGTGTTTCCCAGGACCACTGGGACAAATGCACACATGCAAGAGCTTTCAATGATCCTGAATGCAGCTATTGCTTAGTATCAGCCAAGGGACAAGCCTAGAAACCAGAGATCCTGGATTTCGCTAGTTTGTGCAAGAGAAGATTAAAAAAGGATCCATTTGGTTTTAAGAATACTTAGAGGGGGGAAAAAGCCTCAAGCTAACAAAAGACACTGCAAGGTGTTGTCAGTGCATGGGAACAGAAGCTACATAAATTTCAGTGGCTTTAACTGATGTGATTATTTTCACCTTTAATGCGAGTCTCATGACATCAGGATTTTTCATAAAGCCTCCAACTGCTGTAATTATTTCATTCTTAGTGTTGGTATTTCCACTAAAAAAAAAATTTTCTATCCTTCAGTGGCTTCAGACAAAATACATTTCAATTATGAACACTGAAGTCTAAAGTACAGAACAACAGGAATAAAAAAAATCCACACCTTTTTTATGTATGATGTTGGCAATAGGGATATTAAGCTGGGAATTAAATGCACAGCAGTTTTAAGTGAATATAAGAGGTACTTAGCAACAGATTTTACAGATGTGTTGCCCCATTACATAGAGTATTTAATTTGCATGAATATCTGAAATGAAAAAAAAGGTTTATTCAGTCTCCTGGATATGAAAATATTAAAGGTGCTTTGGCTTGTTTTGTACAAAAAATGAAATTAGATGCCTGTCATTGTTCTTCCCCAAATTTAAAAAATGCCCACAGAATATGGTTCCCAGCCCTGTGTCCCCATTTGCAATGCATCCTGGAGAGATGCTCTGTCAGCCTCACACTGCAAATACCCTGCAAGAGCTGTCTCATCCATTCTCAGAGGATTTATTATATTTCAGTCTTTGATATTGCTACTTAATAAAAGCTTAAAAAAAAAAAAAGAAAGGAAAACAAGAGTAGATGCTCAGAATGAAAGGATGAATAAACAAAACATAAGCCCAGCACCTTGAGAATGTGTGACTATTCTGAGTCTGAATTTTACAGTAAATGAGGGCTAGACAAGTGAGCACACAGCAGTCTTGAAGACAGCATATTCTCTTTTGGGAAAAAAAAAAGAAAAAGGAAAAGAAATAAAGACATATAATCCAGTTCTGTTACCATATGTTATATAAGGGTTTTTTCAGTCATATCAGACACTATCTGATGTAACAAGTTTTGTCAGCAGCTTGATGTGCCAGCACAACATGACTCAAAAGAACCTCAAAGGAACTGATTGTTTCAGGTGTGTTTTGTTTAGAAACATAATCTTTTCCCTGGTTGCAGTCTTCAAAATAGTGCCAGGCTGGAGCAGACTCATATTAGTGGAAGACACAGATACTTTGCTGAGCTGACAAGAGGATATCCCTCCTAGACATGCTCTGTAAAGCGTGTGGGGCTGTCACATGTGTCTCATTAAATGAACTGAAATGCTGAGCTAGCAGCATAGGTTATTATTTATAGAGCCCTATTCTTTCAGATATGTACAGAAGATAGTGCCAAATCTGTAGAACTATCCATACTTCTCAGTTTAAGCACTGAACATATTCATTTTGGAGATAGAATGGAAAAGGCAAAGTATAATGAATGGAGAAAAAAAAAGGTGAACCAGTTGTGAATGCCACCTTAAGCCTCTACTTTGAGAGCACTGTCCATTCATCATATCAATAAATTATCTGATCCCATCTAAACAGAAATTTTCTTTTCCTGTTTCCTGGTACGGCACTTGGTCCACTGCTGACATCTTGCACTATGCCAGCAAAACCAATGCAGTAATTACCAAGGACTCATTTGAAGAGTAGAAACATGAGCCTCACATAGTTCCTCATTCTCACAGAAAAGCCTTTGAGCCATGCTGCAGGAAAAAAGGTAAAAGGATACAGAGAAATATTGTCAATTACTGCCTGTGGTTTTTGGCTAAAAGATAAACCAGTTCTTTAGTATGGGGGAGACACCAATAGGAGGTAGGTGGGAGAATATGATTTTCAACTTGCCATTATAGAGTTGTGGAAGGTTTAAGGTTATTTACTAGGGCAGGAAGAATTAACATAATTGGCATTTATCCCTTCAAACAAATAAGATCTAAACATAGCCCTCTTTCTTCAGCAGCTCAGCACGACTCAGGGAAGGCAAAAGCCCTCTGCAGTGGCTGAGGTATGATGCAGACCTACACACTGACAGAAATATCAAAGAAGCTTCGCAGCCTATCTCGGATCACACAAAAAAGGAGGTGAAATGCTGTCTTCAGAGAAATAGGTTCAAAAGTTATATTGCTTGACCATTTTCTAGTTGACTTATAGCTACAAAACACCTTCAAAAGATTGTGAACAACAGTGTGACAAACAGTGAGAGACATAGAGTAAGGGAAAGAAAAAATGGAACAAAAGTTGCAGAATTGAAAACATAATATAAATTGAATAATCATGGCAGTGAATAACAATTACAACAGTGACATTCCCTGAGAGCTGTGAAGACTTAAGGGGCATAAATGGAAAAAAAAATTTAAAAATCCCTCAAATTAGGAGAGAAAAATTTTGTTTGAAAACTTCCTACATCTCTCTGCTACTTCTAGATCTTACTGAAGAAATCTGGTATTTTTGTAGCTGGCCAAAAGTTGGTAGGAAAGCTTCACTCAATTCACTTGAATATTTTTAACTTTACAGCCTTTGGAAGAGTTTGCTGGACTTCACTTCTAATGAATCAATGAAGTCAGTGTGTTCCAGTGAAGTTCTAAAAATAAAACAGCATAAAAATGGGTGTGACAAAAAGGTTCTTGGAAAGCCACTGAGACACATACAACATTGCTATTTCTCAAAAATAGATAAGCAAGAAGAGCAGAGGCCTAAACCAGTACATACACTACTCTCTTCAGCTAGATCTGCTATCTTTGCATACTTGTCTCTTGACTGAATCCAGTAGGGCTTATTCCTTGTTCTTGTTTCTAAACAAAGGAATGTCTAAGTCAAACCACTCTTCTGTTTCCTGTTGCCCTCAATATCTGAGCAGTGGAGACAAGAAGCCTTTCAAGAACCACTCTGTGTACTGGTATCATCTGTGTTGATAATACAGGGAAAATACTCTTTGTGCAGCCAGCACCATCTCAAATGCAGTGTAAAGGCAGTTGTGCCTAATTACATTAGGTGGCTTTTTGTCAAAGGCCTTGAGAACAAACTGCGTGTCTTATTTGTCAGGAGAGCTCCAATTGTTAGCAGGGCACACCCATAATTCTTTATGGGCTTGGTGTGTTGTTTCTGCTTTCACTGATTAATGAGATAGTGCCCCTTATGGCAGGTCACAAATTGGATTCTGTAAAAGAGGACATTAGAGGTTTACAGCTTTTTTTGGGAAAAGAAAGAAAAAGAAAAAGCAAGCAAGAGCACAACACAATGGGCATTGACCAGCTCTATTGGAACTTTGTCATTATAGCACCAGGGAACAAATTATCATTTCTCAAAGACTACTGATATTCCGATCTATAGGGCAGACACATTCAGCATGTTTTCATCCTTGAGACTTTATTCTCACTGAATCTTGCATGTAAACCTAGAAAGGTCTTGGTATGTGTCCCACTCTCTCTAATACCCTTAGGAAACATGATGAGCTTCTCAGCAGCAGGCTGACTTTAGGTGCTCCTCCATCACTTCTGAGAAAGGACCACTTCAGTGCATGGGTAGTAGCATAACAAGATTGAGAACCTCTTGAAGCCACCTGCATTACACAGTACATCACAGCTACTGACAAGGCACATTACCTAGGTGATATCCATCTGATCTTTCACTGCAGTGATAGCACTTTGGTGAGCTGTTAAGGTAGGAATTGCTCTTTTCATCTGCCATAGTCCAGCAGTTCTACAGAAATATTTGGTCTTAACTAAATGATATGATGGTCAAATATGCTTTATTTTTAATCACTGTTTGGATGATTTATTTTGAGTACATTCAATCTAATGGGCAAGTACCTCCAAGAGCAAACATATTAAGCAGCTCTTGAAAAACCTATACAAAACAAGATTCTAAATCTGCTTGCAGTGCATTAATCAAATGGCAGAGTAAGCAAATATTGATATGTAATTTAATCTTACAAACTGTCCACAAATAAAAAACATACAAAGCCATACAGAGGGTTTCCATATCAGTCACTTGGTTCATAAACAAGCATAAGCCCCACTGTGTTACGAGGCAGGGAACATGAGTTTAGGAATGTGCTTCTTAATCATCTGAACTAGAGAGTGCAAAAATATATTAATAACAGAATTTAATTAAAAGTGGCATCACAGAGGATGGAGCAAAGCAGACACTAATGCCAAAAGCAGCCTCTTGATCAGCACAATGGATTTGTGCATGATGGCTGAACACATTTTTAGACAGGTTGGGAAGGTTTGCAGTGGGCTTTAGGGCACGACTGTTAATGGCAGGATGTTGCCAATCTGCAAACAGAGCTCAGCAGCTTTAGCAAAATTAACTGCAATAAGAAACTGCAAGGTAAGTGCTGTACTGTAGGCAGAGAAACATCAACCTCTACTGAGGCAGGGATAAGAAGCCTGAAGATGTCCTACTCCTGCCTAAAGTGAGCCATTGCTTTGATGAAACACCCTGGCTCTGAGTGACCCTGGAATAGACCTGTCCCTTTCACAGCTGAGCTCCCAAAGCTCTGCCATGCCAAATCCAGCACAGGTACAAGGACTCCTTCCATATAGCCAGTATAAAACTCTGTTCAAAAGTGCAGCTCCTGACAACAGAGATATCTGATGCAGAGATTCCCCTGCAATGCCTGTAGAGACCACACTGGAGCAGATATCCATGCTGCTGGCCCATGCTGGAGCTGGGGAATATTCCCTTAGAAGAAAAAGCCCATAGTGGAGCAGGTTTATCCTTAGGGACTGCTGCCCATGGAGGACTCACACCAGAGCAGGGGAGCAGTGTGAAAAGGAAGAAGCAAAAAGGAGATATCAGGGGATCACAGCTGCCCATTGTGCATCCCCCTGTGCTGTTGGAGGTAGAAGAGTTGTATCAGAGAGTGAAACTGAGCCTAAAAGTAGCCATGTTTTGTGGAGAATCCTAATTTTTGGTTGTTTATACTCATGCCTTGTACTGGAACACATAGGACAGGCATGCTCTTTTCCTGCCTGGGCAGGGCATTTGTCTGGTGCTCACATACGTGAACCATTTATATGTACAATTTACAAGCCTCTGAACTCCTGCGTTTTCTGTCTCACAATCAATAAATGGCTTCTGATGTTTACTTAAAATAATTTGATTTAAATACCCATTAAACTATTGTGAAGGTCATGACCAAGATTCATAAATCTGGAGAAAGAGAATGCATGTGCAGAACACTAAGAAGAAATGGAGCTATAGGAAATAAATTCACAATGTAATAATGAGAGATTAAACTGTTGATACAAGTATGATTGATGAGCTTTATCATAGAAAAATTGCAAAAGCTCTCTGATTTCTTCTAGAAAAGGATTATGGGTATCAAAGCCTCAGAATTTATTATTCTGATAGATATCACATGTGAATTACTTTAAGCATCTTTTAGCATAGTGACAAGAGCCTTCCTATCAGGACAACATTACATTTCAAAGACACAATAAGCATCTAGTTTCCTTCATTAGAAGGAAACTGTATATGCACAAAAATAAAATATTGAAATAGCAGCACTGGATATGAATTAAAATAAAACATACTCTTCCTTTTCATAGGCCAGATAAGGACAACAACCTTTCACTTAAACTGGTCTTGATATTTCTATACTATGAAGTCCCAGATCTATAAGTGTTTTTTCATAGAACCACTGGTTACTTCAGGAAACAGTATATGTGGTTGTCTTTCCATACAATGCATTCTCTGTCAAGTGTATCCACCAGGCCATAAAAGTATTGTCTCTGTAATCCATGCCAAAGAATGTTTTTCTCTACCAGAGAATTATTTTCTCTATCAGACTCCACTATAAAATAAAAACCTCTTGTGTCTAACTTCTGAGCTGTTGTGTTCACTCCTTGCTGTCACATGCTCTGTGTGTCCCATAGAGCTGCTCACCAGAGCTGCCTTGGCAATTCTGTGCAGGTGCAAGGCCAAAGAGTCACCTTCCACACACAAAGATTTAAATCTTTTCAGGAACTGTTGGTTCCTGAGTGTGTGGAAGGGGCACAAGAAGGCAAAGCTGGCTGCACAGACCCTTGAATAAATGAGAAGAGCCTTAGGGCACCCAGAGGCTGTTCAAGCAGAAGGAGCTACCCACACCTTGCCTTTTGCACTGATGCCCTGTAAAATTTAGACCTTGGAATGCTGTACTCATTGGGAAGAAAATCTTAAAATGTCACTGCTTACAACACAAGGCACACATTTAAAGCTGTCCCTCCCAGTGAAGCAGTGCTGGCCTGTGGAAGTGTGCAGTTCTGTGCTCGGGGCTCGGAGCAGGAGCGCGGCCACCCGCCAGTGACGCCCTGCGGTGCCACGCTCTGCCCAAAGCTGTGGGTGCACCACACACTGCACAGAGCCTGTGCTGGCTGTAATGCAGCATGGACCAAGGTTCTGGGCTGAAAAATGGTAATTTGTTTACCTGCAAAATGTAAACACGGGCTCTACGAACTGTGAGCCGCGGATGAAGGCTTCCTGAAGCCCTTCAGAAAAAATGCAGTGCCTTGTTCCAAAGATAACAGGAGATAGGGCTCTGGCAGAAAAAAAGGAGAAAAAAAAGGGAAGTCAGGTTCCTGAGGATGTCAAAGCATCTTTCCCATGAGTTCTAAATTTATGTATTTTTTTGGTGTTGCAATTCACAGAGAATAGCTGAATTTTGTGATTCTCCATGGTGTAAGGCATTTTTGTAAGGATTTCTAATCATAATTTTCCCTGTTGGTTTCATTTGAAGTTAATAAGGTATGTGGTGTGGGAACTGTATCTATCCAATCTACTGTGACTCTTTAGGCTGTGAGATAAACACAGTGAATTATTGCCCCTTGAAAGGGATCACCATGCAGTGACAGGGGAAACAGCAAGGCAGCAGAAATCAAGGAAGGATTTAAAGTAGGTAGATATGGAGGGGGAAAGGTTGCACCTGGCCTCTGGTATTTCCAGACTGCTGTTTTAAAATGTGTGTCGCTTGTTCATAATTGGACGTTTAAGATATCAGTTTTGATTCTTGCTTGTTTTGATGATTGCCAGCTATATGGAACGTGTTTTTTAGATGAAAAACAAAAAAGAATGATCATTAGTGTCTCATGCTCTGACATTGGATGTCATTAAACAATTAGTGTTTTCTAATCTGCAAAGCTGCAGCATTGACATCTCTGTCATTCTAGGTACAGTAAGAGAATCTCAGTAATTTAAGGATGGCATAATATGTAATGAGTTTGTAGCAAAGCATTTTCTAGATTCACTCCACTGATAACATGCACCTTAGGTGATACAAATGCATCACCTCATTAACTGCCAGTACCTTCCAAACACATCAAGTCTTCTTTTACAGGTTGTGATGATCTTTTGTGATGAAGAGTTGTAAGCTCAAATGAAATAAAAATAGAGATACATTTTTGTCCCAGATCTGAATTAAAGTTCTTCTTGTTTTTTAAAGATCTTAACAAATTTTCTGGTTTTGCTCTCTGATATTACTTATCATTCTAAGATGAATAATAATATATTCATAATTTATTCTTCTTGTATTTCTGTCTAAAGTGGGTTTAACCTGATTCCTAATGATTTTTATTTTTATCGCATTAAGAAATGAAATGGAAATTTCTAAAATAAATTGATGGTTTTTAGTTCCTACAAGCTACAGACATTAATTGGTATGCAGGCTACGTTAGGTTTTTTGGTAGGCTCTTTTTTTTATCTCAATATCTAAGATATCTCAGATCTAAGACATAAAGGTAAGGTTGTTAACTGCCTTTAATTAGAAAATTGACTTTACATTCTCTGACATTTGCTCCACATTTTTTCCACACTTGACACAGTGGAAATTAATTTGGAAATGATACAAGGCAAGGTGTCTCTTTCCAGTTGCACTTGCTTGTGACTATTTTCTTTTTAAAGAAGGAAATATTAACTGCCTGTCTCTGTAGATGCCTCTCTTATTCTGACATGATTCACTGATCTGCTTTTACCTTCCTGGTCCCCCCACCCTCCACAGCTGCATGGCCCCCTCCCCACAGAGTTTCACAGGAGGGGAGCACTCCCTGTCCTGTGCAGGGAACCCCACAGCAGCACTCACCAGCTGACAAACAGCACAAGCATTAATTGCTGTCTGCATCCATTTGTGTGTGTGCCAAATCTAGCTGCTTTCTGTCTCTGAAGAAAATTGCATACAAAATCAATAAGCTCTGGGAAAACGGCTATAAAAATACAATTCTTTAAGTGGAAGGAAAGTAAATTGCCTATACTGCTCAGGTAGTTTTGGATTTGTTGCCTGTTTCCATATGAGAGATTTCCTTCCCAATAACTTAAGTCTCAGAAATTATTGTTAGTCAGTGTAGGCTTAAAAGTCTGATGCATTAATCTTTATATATGTTCCTTTCTATTGCCTCTTGCTTTATTTATGGAAATCATTTTGCTGGAGTAATACCATAAGCTATACAACTTGCTTTCATGAGGAACTGAAGTTGTAAAAAATAACTCAAAATAAAACTAGACATGAAATATCATTTGAAAAGCACCACATAACAATTACAAATATTTATTACTTGCAGTAAATATTGTGCCAGTTTCTACGTAGGTGAGGCTTTTTAATACTGCTTCAAGCCACTATTTATACCTCTTCTTTATCATCCAGGAGTTTAAAACCTCTCAAGTGCCTCCTCCTTACTTTGAGGATTCACAGGCCACCTAGTATGTTTTAACACACCGCCCATCTAAACAATAGATTTACAAGTCTGGAAATAAACACTGAAAATAAACTCAGACTACAAGAGCTTTGCTCACAGCACAGATAATGGTGTTGGTTTTGGATAGAAAAGAAAAACTCACTTTTTGCAAAAGTAAACTAAATAAATGTCATCTGAATGACAGTAAAATATAATATGAAAGAACTTTATTTACCTCCAGTATCTCATTAGCAGTTCTCAAACTGGTTTGATTCTTTTAGGCTCTCAGCAAGCTCCAAGCTTTTATACCAGCAAGCCAGACACTCCCCTTGGAAGAACCCACCAGAGGAGTAGTTACTGTAGATGCCGCAGTGTTTACAGCACCTGGTCCTGAAATAAAGGAGAATAATGAAATAAGTAAGATAATTGAACCTGTGCAAATAAACTGAGCTTGATTTGCATCTGTATCTCTGAAGCTGGGTATGCAAATACCAATCTTTATGCACTAATGTTGCACCTGCAGGAATAATCAGAAACACTGTTTCTCGTGTGAGATACTTTGCCTAGGTATGAATGTGAAATTTTAATTTAAAAAAAAAAAAACAAACAACATAACAAATCCACCCCTAAAACCTGTAAAGATCTTGATGGTGGGATACTGAGGAAATGGGTAGGGAGTCAAGAAATTGTGATTTAGTTGGCATCTGAAAACCTACATCTAAACTTTTCTCATTATCTGTCATCCTGGGAAGCATCTCCAAGCCTGTTATTCTGTTCCCACCCGTGCCACTGCAATCACAATTACTGTAACCCTGTGGGTACCATGTGCATTCCACAGTGGGGCTGCATGCATGGGCTGTATGATGTCAAAAATGTATCAGGGCATTTCAGGATTTAAATACCCGTAGTAAGAGAATAATTTGATCCATTAGATTTACAGATGTCGAAGAATTTGTACACCTGCTTGACTTAAGCACATCACCATCAGACATCTTTCTTGCTCTCAGTAAGGGCTGCTTGTGAACTCTGTGGTGTAAACAATACTCCTTCATCCCTGCCTAAGCACTCTAAAAGGGCAGATGTTATTCCCAGAATCTCTGCACTAGACTGCTAATTAAAATACCATTTGCACCCGTGAAACTCTGCAAAACTGATATTTTCTGATTTTGTTTTGAAAATAATGCAAAAAGTGCAAAATAAAAAAGGTACATGAATTGCTGTAAAAGTGACTCAAATCTGATCCATTCCCAGCATTTATGGATAGGATTATAAACTGCTTCATTTTGTATTATTCACAAACAAATTTAAGCTTTGTTGTGATTGATCAGAGCCATGTTTCACTGGCTGAAATCCCAATCTAAACATGCTTCTTTCTAGTGGTAGATAGCAAATTAATTCAAATTAATTAGTTTAAAAAACACCATGTAAACAGCTCAGAATATTTCTAAACCTCTTTTCAAATTGGTTTATAATTTCAGTACTGATAATTGTGCTTTTACTTTTCAGTAACTTTGTCGAATATTTTCATAGAATCAGAGAATATCCTGAGTTGGAGAGGACTCATGAGGATCACCGAAGTCCAGCTCCTGGCCCTGTAGAGGACACCTCAAGGGTCACACCATGTGCCTGAGAGCATTGTGCATGCACTTCTTGAGCTCTGTCAGGCTTGAGACTGTGACCACTTAGCCTGTTCCAGTGCCTGGTGGTTAGTTTAGTCTTCAGGTGAAAGTTTAGCCTTTACATAAGACTATTAGCCTCAGTTTATGTCATGGAATAGTAACTAAATACCTGACAGGTCCTCCAGAGAGCTGTGAAAGGTCCATTTTTTGCAATATTTTAGGAACAGTTTAAACAAAGATGAAGCAATGATGACCAACATGCTGCCTTTGCAGGAGTTGAAAGAAAGTTGGTATTGCTTCCTTAGCCTGGAGACTGATAATGATCTGTGATTATTAGAGGCTGTTCATAAAATAATCAGAATAACAAAAAAATTGAATATTTCTACTTCCACAAGCAACAAATACTTTAAATCAAGGAAGATCCAAGTGAGAAATGCATGTTCCCAAGCCAGTTATCTTTCCAAACTATCCTTTAGAAAATCTCCAGATGACAAGTCTGAGGTTAAAACAGCAGTTCCTATACTCCTACATGAGAACTATAAGCTTTAAGCACACCAGTCCAGGTGGTGTGAAGAAACATCTTTCAAAGATTAATCCTTAAATAT
The DNA here is from genome assembly GCA_026413545.1 of Cichladusa arquata. NCBI lineage: Eukaryota > Metazoa > Chordata > Aves > Passeriformes > Muscicapidae > Cichladusa > Cichladusa arquata. Next base: position 20,171,201 of record JAOTQP010001652.1, read on the forward strand.
ACACAGGAGCTGTAGGGTAAAAGTTTGCATTTTAGTTAAGCCATAAAAGGGAAGAGTTCTAAATATTTCCCAATATATGTGGCTGCTCATGGATCCTCACCTTGCCAGAGGCACCTGACAAAACTCAACAGGGAGAGCACTTGGGCTGGACAAATTGATATCTTGTAAAGCAACACAACCCACCACCTCTGCTTCCTTTCTCTGTGCCCAGTATTCAGCAGACTCTGTCTACAACTTTGATGCCAATGAAGAAAACCAGCCTGTTTCCTCCAAGTGCTTTGTGCCCAGGCCCAGGAATACAATGTACAACAGCTTGCAAACTACCTGGCAGTCACTGAGTGCATGCATGTCTTCATGTGATTCTGAACAGGCAGTTCAGAAAAATAACTATATGGGATGTAATATGAGATATAATAATATCCCATAAAAATACAAATAGAGGATTTGAAATTCTCTACTGAATATTTGCCTTGTTCATTTTTCAGCACTGCCTGCCATCAAACTTGTAACAATTTTGGTTTGGTTTGCACAGCTTCTGGCGTGATAAGGCTCTGTTGCCTTATGAGGATCAATGCCTACATGTTCTATTCATGTAAGTGGTAATTAATGGCTTGAAGAGTTTGTGCTCATCTTTGCAGTGCATTTGGGCTACACAAACATTTTTACAAATGCTGGCAGCTGGCAAAATACTGGCAAATAATGAATAATATAACTTAGTTAATAACAGAAAACCAAACACATTGATTCTATCAATCAGCTGTTGGTACTTGCAGAGAGCAGTATCTTTCTCCATATTGCTAATTACTTCAAAACATCAAAAGCTTTGAGCACTCTAAATTTCATAGCTTAATTACTCAAATGGAGAGAGATTTGCATTTCAGGTAGACAGACCCACTGGAATTAGACTGCTATTATCACTTTATTTTGACACTTAATTACAAATAAGTACTTTAGGTCAGACGACTGATTGCATCCGAGGTCTGCTGACACAGCAGAAGGGCAGTTAAATGAGGGAAAAAGTCAGCTTAAAGTCATCTTTAAGAGCTCCCACATCTTGGCATCATTTAAAGTTTTAGATATGCCTGCAATAGCCTTTGGAAAACAATTATTCTAAGCAAAGACCTTGGCATTTCCGCAGCACTTATGCCAGTACATCTTATTATGTACTTCTACACTCTGAATTAAGGCTTTTTACCCAGTCTGTGTAGCAACCCAAAACTTCTCATAGTGAGGGGGGCTGTGGGGTCAACACCTCTGAGAAACTGCCAGAAGCTTCTGTGTATGTGGCAGAGCCAATGCTTGCTGATTCCAAGCTGGATCTGCCACTGGCCAAGGCTGAGTCCATCAGCAGCAGTGGCAGTGCCTCTGGGATAATGTCTTTAAAAGAAATAGAAGTTACTGCACAGAAACAAGCTGCAACCAGAGAAGGGAGTGAGGCTATGTGATAGGAACAGCTAAGTAGGCATCAAGGTCAGTGTAGAAGGAGGGGGAGGAGGTGCTCCAGGTGCTGGAGCTGAGATTTCCCTACAGCCTGGAGGACTCCATGCTAGAGCAGGTGAATGCCTGAAGGAAGGAGCAACCTTGTGGGAAGCCCACACTGGAGAAGGTTTGCTGGCAGGACTTGTGACCCCAAAGGACACCCACATGGGGCAGCCCGTGCCTGAAAGGTCACACCCCATGGAAAAGGACCTACTCTGGAGCAGTTCATGAACTGCAGCTCATGGGAAGAGCTCATGTTGGAGAAATTTGTGGAGACCTGTTTCGTATGAGAGGGATCCATGTTGGAGCAGGGGAAGGACTCCTCTGCCTTTGGAGGGAGCAGAAACAATGTGTGATGAGCTAATCATAACCTGTCTCCCTGCACCATTAGGGGAGAAGAGGTAGAGAATTGGGTCTAAAAGTTGGCCCTGGATGGAGGAAGCACTGATGGAAGATGTTTTTAAGATTCAGGTTTTCCTCTTATTATCCTACTCAGATTTGTTTGACAAAAAATTCATTTAATTTTCCTCAAATCAAGTTTGTTTTGCCCATGCTAGTAACTGGAAAGTGACCTCTCTCTGTCCTTAGCTTAAGTCAAGGTCAACCCACCACAGGTTTGCCCCAATCCCAGGCTTGTCCTAGTGCCAGAATGCCCTGCCCTGTGCAGGCATGTACAAGATGTGCTAAGAAGGAAGCAGGTATGGGGTAAGAATTCTTTTTTCTGGGGCAGTTATATCAGGTAACCACAGTACAAGTGTTAAAGCATATATGCCACCTAATGTTTTTTTTGTTTTCAGCATGGAGAGTTGGTATAATGTCCTATGCAGCCAAACTGCATTTAAAAATTGAGCCCACCCATTGTGTTTAGAGGCACTGCCTTTAAAGAAATAGCTACAATTTCATTTGCATGCTGAAGATTTACAGCCACATCCACAGCATGCAAAGTTGCTTCATCTCTCTCTTTAGATGGCAATAACTAGAGCCAGTGGTTAAGCAATGGAAGTTCATTCAAAAGTAACATCTGTTTGTACTTCAGATTTCAAATCACATTGTTGCGTTTGCTTTTCATCAACACTTCAGCTAAGACGAGCAGCGGCATTTTACATAATATTCAAGAATTTGCTTATGCAGAACACAGAATAATTACTTGTAAGATTTTGAAAAACAATCTCGTAAGAGCTCGCATTTTCTACATTCTCATCTAGATGTAAAATGTATAAATCTAATATTCTTCCACTCCTTGTCTCTGTCTGAGCTTTTGTTAGATGACATGTGCTGCTTTGCAAATGAAAGGCATTCTTTCTGCAAGACTAGCCTGCTCCAGTCCTTTTGGTTCGTGCTGCTCTGTGGCACACTGGTTTCATTGGCTTCTACATGGCACCATTGATCAAATGCTCTGTGCTCGTGTGATAATTAGATCCTACAGACTGCTGACTAAAAATCAACTTTTGAGAGTGTTGCTGGATAACTTACTCACAAGTCCTTATGGTCCAAACAACAAAGACTGATATAGAGGCAGAGAGTTTAAAGGAGTTGTGAAAATTATATCAGCTGGGGGTTAGGATAGCAATTTCTCATATTCACTAAAATACTGAGATTAGAGCAGTGGAGATGCTAATGTACAGTGCAGCTGAAGGTGGTTCAGAGAAAATTTATACCTGTAACCTGCTGTGGTGACCTGCATGATCCCCCATACATCTTTGTTCATGTGCTTGGAAGTCCCTCTTAAGGAAAATGCAAACACAAGGAAGGACAAATCTATAAAGGGAAAAAATAAATTTTAAATTATAACAATTTTTTAAAGTCTTTCAGGCTTCAACCAAGATTTCCAAAGGTGACCAGTGAATTTATGTTTCTCATCAGCAACACAGTAAAAGGCCCTGATCTTCAGAAAAGTGCTGAACCATCTAGAATATTTAATGTACTACTGAACAGCCTTGGAAAGCTGGGCCACTCTTTGCACAAAGGTGAAAAATTTTAAATATCAGTTTCATTTGAGTTATGCACTCTTCTAGTTGTGATGTTTGGTTTGTTTCATGAAATAATGACAGGCTGCAGAGAAGGCAGATGATGTGGAGCTTTCTTTGTTCACAGCTGCCTGTAAGACTATGACATGGTGCAGACTGGGACTATGTGGGTTTTTTTTAATTCTTAGTAGTCCTTGTAGCTGCAACACGCTTTGGCTGAGTGGTGGAGGAGAGTGGGGACAGGAGACTGTTATGATGTGGTCATGTCCCTGTCCAGAGCTGAGGATGTCAAAACCAGGGAAACAAGAACTAGCAGACACCTTACACCCTCCTGCCTGTACAGGACTCTCCTAGCCTCAGGTCAAGGCTGTCCATCCCACATCTCCCTGACAGCCTGGTGACATTTGTCCTGGGCCACTTATGTCACCCGTTCCCAGTGACAGAGACACAGCATGGCCAGAGCTGGTGCCAGAAGCTGGTATCAGCCCTCTCTAATGTGGCTGTGCCATCGTAAGGGCTGTCAGGAACGCATCAGTGTGACACAGCTAGCTTTTTCCACTTGAGTGAGAGCAGCTAATTTTAAAAAATTATAAAAGAACAATGAAGAAGGCATTTTAAAAAGGAAAAAGGGGAGAATAACACACAATAACTGCCATTTGAAGAAGAGCAGCTCAGCAATAGTTAGAAGAAATGGGTCCTACTCACTGCCCAGCATTAAAGATTTGCATGGTAATTGCTCTTGAGATTTGGGGACATGGAGGCTTAATTCAGGGAGAAAAATGCATTTTGAGTGGGCTGAAGGTAATATTTCACATCTTTGCAGTGTGAGACACGTCCAATGCCAAACTCTGCAGCCACAAGTGGCTGAAAGTGCTGGGGATATTTGAGCATTGACTGCTGGACTCACATCAGTTTTTCTTGGAACTGAACAAAAAGATATTTTCAGGAATGACCTTGTGCGACAGGCTTCCGTTTGTTCCTGAAACAAAATGATAAATGAGTTCTCTTCTGCTTAGTTCCCTGTAGACTATTACACTCTCTTGAACTGACAGCACTAGGGGCAATGGGCACAAACTGAAGCACAGGCTGCCTAAATGTTTCCAGGGATGGAGCATCTACCTGCTTTCAAAGGTTCTCTCTGAACAGCAGGAAAATCTCACTTGCAGGATGACCTGACACAGGTTGCCCAGGGAGGCTGTGGAAACTCTACTTTTGGAGGTATTCCAAGTTTGCAGAGAAATGGCTCTGTAAAAGGTGTGTGTTTTGCTCTGCTCTGCAGACCCACGCTTAGTGTGATCTACAGAGTGCAGATATTCTCTAATTTTTTTCTTCTATTGGGATGTGGCTTTGAGCTATTAGGGGTTCTTAAGTTTTCTTGACAAGACAGCATCATCAAAAACTGGCTAATGAAAACTTGCCAACTGTGGAAAACATCCCTCAAAGAATTAGGCAAGGTTCGTGAAATTGTCCTTTCATTTTGAAAACGTGGGTCCAACCCTGCTCTGCTCAGAAGAATCTGGAGCAAGAACTGGCTAGATAAGCTGCTGCGCCTCTTTTTCTCATTCTATTAAAAACAAACAAACAAACAAACAAACAAAAAAAAAAAAAAAAGAAGCCTAAAAGTCAAAATCACATTCATACTCACTGCAATTAAAAACAAAACCCAAAGCATTCTTATTTTGGTGAGTGATGACCTGTTAGGGAAGCAAACAAAACCCAGAGTCTCTGAGCATAAAAATATTTTCAAATAAGCTGCTTATCATGTCCTCTTCTGCCTGTCCCACATTGTCTTTTCAGAGGAAGAGCTCAACACAGAAACTGGTCCTTAATCAGGTTTAATTTTTGCTTTGCTCTTTCAGTTCACCTTTAAAAGCTGTGGCTTTTCAGCAGGTAAGCTGAGGGTGCTGGAAGCAGAGCTCTGTGCAGTCTGTCACAGATCCTTCCTCAGTGTCAGCGACTGCAGAGCTCCCTCTCTACTCCCACATCCCTGGGGACTCCTCAAGGACAGGCGGCCTGTTTTTCTCTTTACAGTGTCCATATCCTTCCTAATTAGTTTGAGCCAGGCTGTAAGGATTAACGAGATCCCCTCAATAAGAGGCTTTGCAGAAAGGGTGACCTCCCACCCTCCCAAGTTGTATGTGTGTGAGCTCAGTTGCAGATATTTGGAGCACTGTACGTGGTAGACCTGCATTCAGAAATGGCACAAGAGACTGCTAGAGTATTTTCCCTTTAAGCTCTAGAAACGAGACACTGAATTTTTTTCTTGCACAATTTTATGCCAGTATAAATGCCACCAAAGTTGACAAAAAAAAATGTCAGTATACACAGGCCTGACAGGAGATAACAGGTCCCTGAATGTATCCTCTCTGGACTTCAAGGTTTTGATGTGCTGCTTCTAATTCTCAAATTATCTGGCCTCCTCATTTCCCTATCTAGGCTACCATGTTTCACATGGTGCTATTAATCATATAAACACTATTGACTTTTTTCTGTTGTAATCATTGATTTTAGCCTATCTTCTGGAACTTTTGACTGCTTTTATAAAGTGGCTATGTTGTTACGACAGAAACAAATTTGTTTTAATAGGATAATAAAATATGAATGCAGAGAATTTGGAAGCTGTAGGTCTGCAACTATTTCCAGTGACAATGCTTTTGGAAAACTGATAACACCACAAGTGAAGCAGTGTTGTTGGAACCTGATAAAGATTAAATGTGAAGACAAAAAAAAAAAGCACAAAGTGGGTTTGTTAAACAGAACATAGGCACAGTTCACAACAAAGGTGAGGTTAGAGAGGACATCAAAACCAGGGCCCTGAAGTGAGTTCAGACTTTTGTATCCCACCGTGATTTCTCCTTAGTGCTAAGATCAATGGGATTTTGCCTTGGCTGTTTTAGAAGTTTCCATAACAAAACTGCTGAGTTCCCACTATGCAGCTGATATCCTGACTATTCTGCAGAACAAATCTCCTCAGGACAGATTTTGTTTTCCGTTACCAGTCAGGATAACTCCAGGCTTCAGCAAAATGAACCTCGATTGACACCGGTGCTAATCAGAGCACAGTATCCTGCCTGAAGGGAATGGCCTTCAGGAAAAGTTCATGTATTTGTAATAATTTATATTTTTGAATTGCTATTCTGTTTTACCAATTATTAAAAGAAACAAAAATTATCTTTCTTATTCCTTTTCTTGTTCTTGAAGCTTCAACTCCTAATTCTGCCTCCATTATTAAACAAGTTCTCCTTATGCTCTTTTGTAAAGGTACTTATGTTACAGGTATATGCTTCCTGCCTACTTTTGATTAAATAATTCTCAAGTCAAAGCCTACTGAAGACAGAAAATCTCTCTCTGATAAAATGTATAAAACTTTAATTACTTCAAAATACTGCATTTATTGTGCAAGTTTCCACTGCATTTCCCAGCGCTCTCTTATCATCCCCCACCACAGTCAGTTGTAACCACATTTGTCTCTAACACCAGACATAATTGCATGTTGGTTTATCTGCATTTTAGCTGTCCTCTCCTGAATCTCATCTAATCTTTTAATTTCATTCTGTGATGAGAAGTCCTAAACTGCACATTTGTGACTGCATTCTTACCAAGACTGCCAGAAAGTTGTTACTCAGAAAGAAGCAAGAGTTATTTATCTCAGTCACTCATTCTTATCCTCAGCAGGTCAGGCTAAGCTGCACTGGGGACATTTACTTCTGTGGAAGGCTTAGCTAAAAGGGGAAACTCATATACTGTATTATATCTGTATTACAGATATTAGTCCCCAGTACACTAAGGATGGCAAAGCTAGAGAAATGTTATTTCTTTATAAGACAACTCATTTTTTTTTTATATGTATTCTTGTGTTATTTTTGCAATATAGCTGTGGAGTCATTTAACCCTTTCTCTCAGTATACCTCCCACTAAATACACTACACTGCTGTCACCCAGTAGCATTTCTTCTAAACTGACAAATGTGAAGGAATGAGAGACACAGATTACTTAGTTTTTAAATATTAATTCTCTTAAACCAGTCAAAACCAGCCAGTCACCTCTGGTCACTTCTAAAAGATTACACCAATGTACTCCATGCTTGAAACCTCTGTCTTGGTTGTTGTCACACCGTTGTGCCAGCTTAAAAGTGATCAAGCTTTTTTTGTCCTGTTTTACAGAGATAGTGTTAAGAAACGCCCTTTTTTTTTTTTTTTTCCTTATTCAGAAATAACATCCATTTCAGTAGAATCCAGGGGAAAAAATGAAAAATGAAAATGAGTGATGCTGGCCCTAAGGAAAAGCCACCCTTGAGTTAATAACCCTGGATTTTACTTGCAGCCAAAAAACCAAAAAAAAAAACCAAAAAAAAAAGAAATAATTCATAACTCTACCTTTCATTCTGCTTGCTTGATTTTATATTTTATTTTATTTTAAATGCATGGTTATATTTTTTAGTTTAACTGTAAGCTGCCATATTGCACATATAGTTATTTGTGCTGCAATGTAACACAGCTGTGATGTGACACAGCTGATTGAAATCGAATCCACCATAAATTTAAAATTTCTACATTTGCTGTGGCAGTCAAGGTGTCTGAAATATGCAGAAGAAATAACAGAAATCACATATTGCATTTTAAATGCCATGATAGTCTTAACCAGTGAAAATGCCTCATCTATAAATGAATAAAACTCCACAATTTAAACATGAATTCCAAATTATTTTATTTCTTAAAAATCTAGTACTGATTTCAGTGAATTCAAACATCTAGTGGCTTTAATGTCTATGATTAAAGATCTCCTTGGGTATTTCCAAATGTAAAAATATATAAACACAAGTTTTGCCAAGGCTGAAAACCAGACAAAATCCCCACACCTATTTTCTGCTGTATGCCATGTCCACATAATTTTTTCATTAATATGAAAAGGGTTTTAAATATGTATCCAACAATTTTGAGATACATACATTTTGCAATGCAAATTGTATTGCTTCCTGTGTCAGACTTTACGCTAGATTAGTATTAGGGAATAAAAGCTGATTAAAAAAAAAAAAAAATCAAACCCACAAGGAAGCTTGGTAGTCCTGATATTTAGTATAATTTTCTGTGTTAAACGATTTCTTGAGGCCATACTGGACACATAAGACTTCTTAAGCACCACAAATCTAACTGTAAAATAGCGTTAATTTCAATCCATGGACTGTCAAAGGGGAAAGGCAAGACAACATCTCTCTAAACAACAACCCTCTCCAAGTAATGTAAAATTCAGCAAACATTTATATTCCTGAAGCTAGGGAGTTGTTCAAACTAATCCTGACCTTTCAAATTCCTGGGCAACTATATCAAAACCTAAGAAAACATGTAGACCTCCTCTAATAACAGGCTTTGCTGCAAGTTCAAGGCTCCTCATAATCCAGTTTGGCATTGTACTCTTGAACATTTGTTTTCCTCCAGGTAAGACACCCCTGGATCTGACTCTGATGACCTGGGAAAATCCCAAAGCTCCAGTTTCTGCTTATGCCTATCAGTGCTGATCATAAGTATATTCTTAATCTGAGTATGAGACCAGGTCCCTTACAAGTGATAAATCACATTGGGGATCTTTTTCTCACATTTCAATGAAATAAATGAAATATCAAATTTAGAATCTATTATGTACTTCCCACCTGAAAGCCTACCCCTCCTTCATCCATAAAACTGCACATTAGCCAAAATAACATTCCAAACTCTGGTGAAAAAGACTCTCATCCCAGTAGAAATCTTCTTTCTGTAGCATGTCCAGAAATCACCCTTAATAGAACCAGGAATTTTCAGCTGAATGAAATATTCAGTTGAAAGAATTAAGACTAGCAGCCAACCACAGTTCAAATCCTTCATGCAGGATTGTAAGAAGTAGTGAAAAGTGGAGCCACAAAAAAAAGCATCTATTCTTTTTTAATTAGGTGAAAACAAAAGATGTAAAACAACCTACTGCATTTCCAGGTCTTTGGGGCATTGATTGGAAAGCCACCCACTCCTACTCTAATTGCTTAAAAAGGAGTTTCCTCCTTATTCATTTGCATCTCTTTCTTGTCCCATTTTTTTCAGAGAGATGATTTAGCACCAGTGTCCACTGAATAAAAAAAAAGCCTGATTAATGTGCAGCAGCTGACGTTATAGCAGATACATTCATGTTAGTGATGGAAGAGCCTCATGTAATTGGATCAGAAATTGGATAAAATAATGAAAAATTTAACACAGCTTTTGTCTTTATAGGTTACAGTGGGATGGCTGTAAGGTCAGGAAATGGGAAACAGCTAGGGGAGTTTTAAATGCTTTTCTGGTAAAAATTTGTTTAACGCGTGCCCATGATTAAAACGAATGTGGTATCCTACTGCAACACAGAGGTACAAGAGAGGGAATAATAAATTGGTGGCATTGACAAGGTGTCATTTGTCGTCTGCTTTAAAATGTCAGGTCATGTCATTGCACTGAAATATTTTCTCTCTTGATGTATGTCTTAAAAAGCAAGTTCAATGTTTGGCACTTTTGGATTTCAATAAAAGAAAGCATCTTTTAATCTGGAAAGCAGAGTAACCATCAGGAAAATGAATTCAATTCAAGGTTCCTATTTGAACACTTTTTCACAAGCCTCTTGAAAACGCCTGCTCTAAGTGGCTTGGTTCATCACGGAGCCCTACTCTTACTCACAGAGTCCTGGCTGGCTTTCTGCAATTTCAGTACCAAAAAGTGAAAAAGAGAAATTTTTATTTCATTAGAACTTGAGGCTTGTGATAAATAGATCAAGTTTTTGATCACAGAAACTATTAAGGGAATGTTTCCCAGGCTGACATTAACTACATTCTGGAAATACAGATGTGGAATTTAAATAAGTTACGACATTATATACATGACAAAATCCATGAAATCCAGACATCTTATAGGAGAAGAGAACATTTATTATGTTTGTATTTTTTCCATTAATGGAGATAAAACCTTTTTTCCCATACATCTATCAGAAACATGGAAAATTAAAAAGTGGAGGAATGGACTGATTGTGATAGAACACAATGCAACTTCAAATTACGTCACAAATTTAACTCACAACATGCATTTGCACTGGTGAAGGGTTAGGGAAAAAACCTGAAGCTTTCTTCTATAAAGTGTAACACAATTCCTAATGAATCTGACCATTAGTTACTTCTTGAACCTCTTCTCCAAGAAGTACTTTATGTCATCCTTTGGGAAACATGCCTAAAATAAAAGCAATGTGACAGTAATGACAGGCAGCAGCAGGAATTTAAAACCTAAATAATTTGATGTTTTTCTGGGTAGGTGTACACCAAAGCACCCTGGATCCTGACTTGCATGTTCCTTGAGACACAAAAAGGCTGAGAGTAGAGGAGGTGAGGGAGAGAAATCAGCATATGTACTTAGGGACAGGTTTTGGGAAGCAGATGTCTGTTTTGCTGAGGGTGTGGGAGCATCAGGGCAGTACTAACTGAGAAAGCATTTAGAAAGTGCTGTTGCTTTTGATTTTAAGTGTAAGTCTGCTTTTTCAATGTTTTCTTACCTCCATTTGTTTGCAGCCCCCTCAGATTCAGAGCAGCATCCTTGCACAAAGATTTGAACCTGCCTTCACAGACTCAGCAGCAAGTTTGCACTGGTAAAGAGTGTGCAAAAGGGACAGACTATGAAGATCCTTGGCTTGGCAGGATAGGCATGGAAAAAAGTGGGAAAACAAAGGTGAAATTTTTTTCTAGCTCATTCTCAAGCCAATTTTCACTGGATCCTGCTTCTCTGACCTATTCTGGGGGTTTTTTTTCATCCTTCTCTATGATATATTCAGCTCACCAGTGTTCAGGTGAATCCTAAAAACAGTTTCTTGCAAATGATGTTACTTAATATTTCTGGCCCACTTTATCTTCACAACTTATATCCAGAGGAAAATTAGGAAATACAAGTAATACCTTAGAAATTAAGGTCCTAACATTGTGACTAGGCTTTATTCTGCTTCCTCTGTACATAAGTAGCAGCACAGAATAGATCCACTGAAATCAGCATCTGCTCGTATTTTCCTGTCATCCTGGTGAAGATCAGATCCTGGTCCAATAAGCCTCTCTCTCTCCAGTTCAATCAATATCTCAGCACCAGTAATATTCAATCCATCTCTCCTTACCACAATTCCTATGGATATATCCCCCAGAATTTCAGGAGGTAAGCACAGTAGTAGAAGAGGTGAGGAGGAGCAGGGTGAAATTGCACACACACACAAAAAATCTATACCAGGTGTGTACTAAAAAATAATATAAAGCATTTTGGCCCTGTTCTTGGGCCTTAATTGCTTCCAGTGTTAGTGTCTATTTTGCATAACATGATACTAAGGTCTAATTTCTGCTCAGCACCTCACACAGCGAGTTCCCTGACACTTTTCACATTTCTGTACTCCAGCTAGGAGGTTTGACATCACCTTGAGCTGAATGCCTTGCAGACAGTAGAGAAAGCAAGCACCTTCAGTTATGAGGCAATGTTTCAATCCAGCTATTACAGCAAATTGTTTAGACTAGTGGAGTAATAAATGGCCCAATTGTCCACAGGGGACTAGGGATTGTCAGGCAGGGAGGATTATTGCTGTTGTCTGTGGTTTATTAGCTAGCATTTTGATTCAATGCCTGATGCAGATTCATAATTAAAATTTAATTTGTGTGTGAGCTTGTAAGAGAGAGACTGACAGGGAAAATATTCATGCATTGTACAGGTGATAGGGAGAGATATTTTCTCTGCCTACAGACTGGGTCCAGTGAGAGATGCAGGAAGTTTCTAGGGGGTAGCATAGCAGAAAAACTCAAAAGTGAAAAACACTCTGCTCTCTAGGGTTACAAACCTATTACAGTGCATGAAAAATCATTGAAAATATGTGCATGGTTACCTAGAACTAGCTACTAGGAAATAGTAAACATACAGGTGTTTGAGAAATCCCACTTCAGAGCTTAGGCACCTGCCTTAAGGATGTGAGAGAAATGCCTTCATTCTCTTTAGGATACCAATCTGGTAATCCATTCCTAAAACTATTAATATACTCCTTGAACAATTGTCCTCCTGGAGGAAAAAGAGTTGCTGCTGTCCCTCAGTTATTATTGTAATAACCTAGAAATTGAAGGTACATAATTTTTGGCTTGATTGTGTTTTGGGGTTTTTTTGTGCATCATCATATTAAATAAGACCTCTGTCATTTAAGTGGGGGGATGTTGACATTAAGTTTTACCACCAGATATATTTCAACAGTCTTAGCCCACTTACTGGAGTAAGTGCAAGTTTTAGCATGAGCAGTGTTAGCAAGATCTTACCCATCCTAAACACAGCATACCAGGAAACATCTTCTACACTAACTAAAGCAGCATTAGGATAGTTCATTTTGCATTTCATTCAGGGAATATTTGGCATTATTATTGAAACAGCGAATGTCACATCATTATGACCTGATCTTATTTTAGCAGCAGGAAATAAGTATTTGGCTTCTACTGCCTGAGAGGAAGCCATGGAGGAGGGAGCTGCCTCCATGGATGTTCCACATGTACCACAACTTCCAAACCACCCAGCCATATGCTCAGGCTGTCATTGCTAATAACTGCTTTGACATTAGAGGCTGTAAGAGGCAGCTTTTCCACTGCTGTAATCGTCTGTCGCATGCCTATAAACCTTCTGCCTAATAGGAGTCCACTTATAAATTAGAGATCATTCAGACTTTCCTGGAGAGTTTTCTGACAGAGAAATCATAAAAACTGAAGCAATTACAATTTACTGATGTGCAGCTATAGCAGTGGACATTATTATCACCTTCCTTTAGATTTATTAGGAGACAAATAACAGGAATGCTGGGCTGCAGACTGAATTGTACAGGCTTCACAGAATCCAAGTCCTATCTGCCTCCTCATCACTGACCAGATTATGTCCTAGGGCACACTCTCAGTGATTCTTCAGCTTCTCAAAAAGATACCTGATTGATGTAATAAATGGGCTTGGGTTTGGCTTCAAAGATTATGGTGATATACAAAACTTATACATTATACAAACATTAAACATTAATACAAACATTAATATATAAATATTATATAAAACTTTTCCCCTTCTAACTGATTTCAGCTGAATATCATCACTGTGCAACATCTAAAACACCTTCCTTTTAGTTCTTTTTTCAACTTTTTTTTTTTTTTTTTCATTTTAACAAGCTTTCTAGGACTGGAAATTAACCAGTGGTCTCTGCATCTGGTGGATGCCAACAGGGTGACTGTTTCCGAGATTTTTTTTTTAATAATTAATAAGAATGAAAGCAAATATCTATGAAAATCTGCAATAAGGGATAAAAATTATTTGGAGAGAGAATTGTTGAACAATGATCGAAATTCAACATGATAGATTTTTTTATTTTTAAAAAGAAACAGTTTTAGCTTTCATAGAATTCACTCCACTTTGAGGAGTCCAAACTCAAGTATTTAAATTCATATTTGGGCTCTTAACACTATTGAAGTTACATATTAGTAACTCGAAAGTGATTTTGAAACACCTTAGACATTTCATTTGAAATTGGTTTAAATTAAGCACTTTGCCTTTTCCTAAATTTGTGTTTTCTGAAGAAGTAATTTGCAAATCTAGGTGAAGTTCCCCACAAAATTCTAACCTCCTGGAATCCTAAAACTAAACATATAAAACTGTGGCTGACTGGTTGCAAATATTTAAATATTGAAAAACCAGGAGGAAAACATGGATTTGAAAACAAATACATCTAATCACATGATCGTACTAGTCTATTTCTTAAAAGCAACAGAAAAAATAGTATTTTAAAAATGTGAGATCTGTTTTTTGAAAATCCTACTGTCAAAATTCTGAAAAAAAAAATTACCTCAATATGCTATTAGAAACTGCCAATAAAACAAAAACACTGACAGGTGGAAGCAAACAAAGAATTTTGGTACCCTTTCTCTTTTAGTCTGGGTTTCATAGACAGTAGTCTATATTCTGGTCATTGAAACACAAATTCTTTTAAGGAAGACACCAAAGTTTTTTGATGGTAATCATATACAAAACATTCTAATTGTTATAAGAAGCCTTTTTATGCAAATAGTTCTTGATTTTGATGGAAAAGCATGGGACTACAACACACACCAGGGAAAAGTTTTGTAAAAGACTCCTAGAATCATACTTGCAAGTTTCAACCCTAAAGTTTCAGTCCTAAAATATACAAAAAGTATATTATTTGTATTGACAATGCTTAATTATGCTTTTATTTTCAAGCACTACTCCTTTGACAATACAAATTCTCTCAAAATACTGTTCGTCAAGAAACTGAAAATGACACAGATAAAATTTGTACATTTTATTCTTATTAACAGCTGTGTCCAGTATGTGAATGTACCCACCCTGCCATTCCCATGTTTGCATCTATTTCAAACAGAGAACTCGGCTGTGGGGTAACCCTCTCTGCCCTGATTTCCCTCCTGACAGAGCTCACTGCAGAGGAGCTGGGAGGAAGATGACCCCTCCCAACCAAATTGCATCGTGACAGTGAGGTGGGAGCATTCCAGGGAGCATTCACAGGCAAAGGGAGGCAGAAAAACTCAACATATTGGGAACATGGCATCCCAATAAAGAACAGAGAGCATGCCAGAATGAAATGCCATAAAAAGAGGTCCAGAAAAGCATCCTCTGATTGGATCCAAAGCAAGTACCAAAAGATACTGATAAACTTTCACACCTAACTCAGTGTGCTGGTTTTGTCTGGGATGGTTCATTTTCTCTGCAGTATCTGATATGGGGCTGTGTTTGGGATTTGTGCCGGAAACAGTGTTGGTAACACAGGGATGTTTTCCTTATTGCTGAGCAGGGCTTGCACAGAGTCTCAGGGTCTTTTCTACTCCTCATCCTACCCCATCAGTGAGGGGGTGGGTTGGGGGGAGACAGCAAGGGCAGCTGACAACATATAATTGTGGGGGAAGAAGAAGAAAGGGGAGAATGTCCAGTTTGTCTTCCCAAGTCACTGTTTTGAGTGACAGAACCCTGGTGTCCTAGGGTTGGCATGGGAAGCAGCGAATGAAGTCCCTGTTTTGTTTTGCTTGTGTGCACAGATTTTCCTTTTCCTTTATCTCAACCCATGAGTTTTCTCACTGTTTCTCTTCTGGTCCTCTCCCCCATCCCAAACAAGGCAGAAGTGAGCATGCAGCTGTGCAGGGATTAGTTTCTGGCTGGGGCTGAACAAAAACACCCAGCAAGATCCAAATAGATCCTGGCAAAACTTAAAGCAAATTATTTTATATTTTTCCTTATCCTCTTCAAATACTGATAAATCAAGACCAAAACCAGCTATATTTCATAACTTCATTTTTCAAAACTGAAGCCTACCCTTGAACAACTTTGGTGTTTTCTGACAATAAAATTCACTTCTGTCAATCACTGTAAAGAAAAACTGTCATTTAGGAATAGTATCACAAACAGCTCTTGAGCTGTACAGTATAAGAAATCTCTTCTTACTTAGATGTTATTACTTTATTTTGTTTTATTTTATGTTATTTTGTTGAAATTACACTTTCTGTTAAACTATAGGCCTTGCATTTAGGTTTTGTCTTTTTTTCTTATGCCATGAGGAGCAGAGCTACATCCAACCAGGGCAGAATCTTACCAACTGCAAGATCACAGCCTAAATTAAAAAGAAAAAAAATCACATTTTTGGAAGAGCTCCAGAAGTGAAGTGAATTCTTCTGACTTTCATTAGAGCCTGACTGGAGGGCACAGATTATACTCGTCCATAAATTCCTCCAACTTAAAGATACAAAGGACTAATTTTGATCTCATACTAAAGCAAATTTTCACAAATAATAGTACTAAACCAAGTGAAGAATAACTTGCAACTGATGACACTCTTGAAAATCCAAAACCACTCTATTAATTTCAATAACATTTTTGCTGTTTAACATTAACATCAAAAAGGTGAGAATAGGGACCACTGGATCATATCTGCTCAAAAGGTGTCTCACAAGTGATTAAAGTTCCACAAACACTGGTTTTCCTCCAGAATAATTCCACAGGGTGACATTAAAAAGTCTTATTTTGCACCAGTCTTTGTATTAAAGTCTGATGGCAGCCAGCAGATCACAGCAGGGGGGTGGTAATTTATAGGGAAATGCAGAGGACTGGCAGCAGAAGTGGTTGCACTTCAGTGGATCTCCCAAGCAGCCATTGCTGCTGCATAAATAGCACAAAAAGGCAAGAGAGAGTGAGGTTGTTGGTGGGGGACAAGCACACTACAGACTCCAGAAACCTCAGAACAAAATGGTAGCAGGAACTTCTTCTCTACAGGGTCACCTGTAACCAAACATGGTTCAGCAGAATCCTCAGCCCACAAACTCAACAAGCACTGCCCTGTTGGGAAAAGCCACAAAAATTAACAAAAAACATTCACTTGTGCTGGACTGGATAGCAAATACAAGCATCTATCCAGGAGGGTCAATGAAATGGAAACCTGTGCAGCCAGAACTGGGGCAGGCTGCAAAGTGCCTGTGAAAGAACTGAAACAGCAAAAAGCCATCCCAGAGAGCACAACACATGGCATGAAAGCCATCCCAGGGCCATAGAACAATGTCCAAGGGGGATAATCATTAAAGAGTTTTTAGAGGTGGAGAAGTCCAACTGAAAGCTAACTGAATTAATTCTCCTACTGGCAACAATATCCTACATACCCCAACATCGTGATGAAGGCTGGTGGTGTGATGCCTAAAAAATGTACTGCTCAAAGATGGAAAAAGTACAGCTGCCCAAGTCCCGAAATAAGGTTTAACTATACCAAAACCACTCCCAGGAAGCACTAGAAGAACTCTTCATGCTGCTGAGCTGGTGTACACTGTGCAGGACCACTGTTCATTTGATTAAGAATATCCTTACTCCTTGCCCTTTAAGGACATACTTAAAAATGCATATAAAATACTAGAAAGTCAAACAGCCTTATAATCCAGCCCTTTACATGAAAGCTAACAAACATCCTGGGGCAAATTTGCATTTCTGCTGAGAAAGAATAGAAAAGAATGGTATTTCAGAGACCCACAACTCCTCCAGACATCACTCCAAGATATGCCAGTGGTCACGTACAAACAGCTCAGATCCAAGAGAAGAAGAGGGAAACTGAACTGACTTTTGTGCAAAGGGACCGGCCAAGAGAGCTGCAGCACCACCGTGTCCTACTGCCTGAGCACTTGTGCTAGTCTAACACAGGCAGGTACAGTGTGAGCTGATATCTACAGTCCATTTACATGAATACCACATAATTTCGTTATCCAGATATTTGTAACATGAGAGATCCAGAAAATTATTTGCATGTACATCATAAGGCAGATGGCACATATATGTTTTTTCTGAGCAAGACAGCATGAAGAATTACAAGCCAAAAAAACTCAGGAAATGCTATCAATCAGATCAGAGTAGCCAGAATTTTAAAATTACATTTCAAATTTGTCCCTGACATGACTGCAAGAAGTGGCTTACTTTTCCTTGTAAAAATACTTATAAAATGCAAGTGAGTTGGCAAGCAAAATGCCTACTTATGCAAGAGAGTTGTTTTCTTATATGGACAGCATGAAGACTATTCACATTTTTGCAAGCTTGTCTTGTTAGGCCTCATGCTTCTGTTTATAAACCAACCCTAAACTCTCTTGGATTAAAAATAAAAATGTGACAGGAAGAGGATCTCTGTGAATGAACCTTATTAGGGGAGTGTGTCCTCTGAAAAATATGAGAAATTATTCATCCACAATGCCAATCCTGTATTTTCAGTTTCCCTCACAAAGGTACTCAGCAAGGCAAGATATAGCAGCTACAGGAGTATCCTTCTATTTTCTGACAACCATCTGCATATGTCTTTCCATTCCACTACTATAATATTTTGATTTTAGATATCTGTACATAAAATCTTTTTCTGACTATGTGGAATATCTTTAGAATGGTTTGGGCAACACTAGCTTCTGCCAACAGTATC
Source organism: Cichladusa arquata (assembly GCA_026413545.1). Lineage (NCBI taxonomy): Eukaryota > Metazoa > Chordata > Aves > Passeriformes > Muscicapidae > Cichladusa > Cichladusa arquata. The sequence continues at coordinate 20,189,626 of JAOTQP010001652.1, forward strand.
TCTTAACATTTTCTGAGTTTCCTATTTTTTATTTCTTTTCATCCCATATTGGAATGAAAATTAAACCTTTACAGCATTCAGAAATCAGAACCACAACTTCTCTTTTTCTATTCAATGTCAGAAACCTTTGGTACAAGACTTCCTTCTCTCATGTTTTGCCATTTATTTAAGTGGCCAGAAGTCAGCAATGAGAAAACTATAACACACAGAGGCTAAAAAAATCTCCAGATATTACTGGGCAAGTCAAGTGTGCAGCCAGGTGAAAGAATGGATTTATTAACTAATATTAACACCACTTTAGTCACTAAACACCGATGGTCATCCAAAGACCCACAGAAAGTGAAAAATGTGACAACGGTGTCTAGCTGAGATTTTGTCTATATTTCCATGACAAAGCACTAAATAATGCCTGCAAAGTGCGCAGCCAAACAAACTGCAACTGTTTTCATGCAGGGATATACACTGTTTGATTTATACTAACATCTGTTTCTGAGAAAAAAAATTAGACTTCATGAAATGTTTACTTGCATAAGTAACTTAAAGCAAAACAAATTAGGAAAGAAATGTTAGTAACAGTACAGTTAACTACTAGAACAAACTAAAGGGTACTAAAGGGAGCGAATGACAATGAAACTTTCATGTAATTCTACCAATTGATAAGAAAAACAACAGCAATTCCTACCTAAATGTTTTCTTTTGGAAGAAAAATTGTGCAAGCCAAGCCTATCTTCTTTTGCCTAGGTATCCTTAACTTCAACATCTGCCAAGGAAAATACAGTTTTATTTTGACTGCAGCCTAGTTTTCCAGTCTGTTTATTCTTTCCTTTATTGAAAATTTTATTAGAAAAATATTTAGTGTTAACTAGTTGTGGCTATACATCAAATTCACAACTCCAAAGTGTCTTACATGGAACATTCTGGTACACACCATTTCTTTGTTATGCCAGATTTTTTTGTCATTTTGTCCAAAATCCATTAAATTGGAGAGAAGCTGCAGAGCCTGTATATAGTAAAATTTGTCAGCTTGAGATTTACTTTATTTCAATGGAAGGGGCGGGACAGGGAAATTTATTTGAAACTAGAATTCAGAGGGAAAATTGCAAATTAGCTCCTGGCTGTCAAAATGCTGCACTCTTTAAAGATGAAATAAGTAAACAGTTTGAGTGGATAAAATAAAAGATCATAAGAAAATCTGCCATTTTGTTTTCTTATTTTCTCCCCTGTTCAGTCATTCATATACAGCTCTGCTTATAATCTTTCTTTTCAGCAAGGACAGATTGTCCTTTTAAAAATGATACTTCCTCCTACACTACCACCAGGAAGATAATATTGTGTGGACTCATCCTGAACAGAAGGAGGGTTTTTTAAGGAGCTCAAAATAAACCAAAGAGCTGAAAAAGATGAAATTAGGTTTCATTTAGCTTTTCTTTGGTTTTTCTTTTTTAAATTAATCTTCTAAATTTCTTTTTATTATTTATTTTTATTTTTCACTGCAAGGAGAAATTCAGAGATGAAGGAAAACCAAGCAGATTTCTCTAACATCAAGTGAGGGTCAAATAAAGGACATTGTGCACCTTGTCAAAGGCACCTGTGCTCAGCAGCCTGAACACAAAACGAGCCAGTATCACTTGGCAAATGCTTTCCTTACTGGATTTAGCAAAAATCCTTTGGCTTTTGCTACTGCCATGGCTGTTGTGAAACAGCAATAATGTTGTGCTTCATTTTTTCTGCAGATTTTGGTTGATTTTATTTTCTTCCTTCACGAGGAGATTTTGAAACAAAAGACAATCCCTCCCTGCTGCGGCACTGGAAAAGGTTAACCAATTCTAAGTAAAGTGGTTATCCTTTCAAAGGATTTTTCTAACAGAAACAGATTTTTTTTTTAAGCCTGAAAAACCTAGGAAAAAACAAGAGGCAAAAGACTTCCATTTGAACAAGGAAAACCTTAAATCCCTAAAACTAGGAATTTGTCATCAACATCTCAATCTCATAGTAATCTGAAACAAATCAAAGAATAGCCAACAGAATTTATTTTCCGTGGATAAACCCACTGTGTTGGGTTGATGTGGCCAGAAATGTGTATTCTATCACCATCTGTTGAAGCTGGGTGGGGCAGTGATTCCTTATC
>JAOTQP010001652.1:20192160-20204772 GCA_026413545.1 Cichladusa arquata
TCAGCTGAACCACATCTGCCACTGCAGGAGGACTGTAACCACCATTTAATGGGACTGCTACCAACACCCTGACTGACAGGGTGTCAGGCTGTATTCTGAATCTGTCAGTGTTTTTGGGATTGTTCTCTGTAATATTGTATTTCTATTTTAATTTTCCTAGTAAAGAACTGTTATTCCTGATTCCCGTATCTTTGCCTGAGAGCCCCTTAATTTTGAAATTATAATAATTTCAAGGGAAGGGGTTACATTCTCCATTTCAAAGAGAAGCTTCTGCCTTTATTGGCAGACACCTGACCTTCAAACCAGGACACCCACCTGTGCTCTTCTAAAACCACTTAAAATGGCAGAAAACAACTGCTCCCCTATATCCTCACATTCACTGATGACTCTGAACACTTAGACACATCAGCATATATATCCTACAAATCTCTCTTTTTTTCCTCCGTAGTGTAAACTAGTGAAATTGAAGCAGTGTCATCCAACAAACTTCGAGCCAGCACAGGAGCTGGCTACACTCACACAATTGTTTTCGTTTGGCACCTCATACTCAGAGTGTCTCTGCATGGAAAATGAAACAACTGGCTTTTTTCCTCCTCATTCTTTTTCGTCTCTCAAATTCCCCTGCTTGTTTCAGATGTCTCTAGTGCTCATATTTGACCTTCACTCAAGTTGTTTCGTAGGGCACCATCAAAATGTACCTCCCAAATGACTGAAGCATATAGCTTTTTTCAATATATACAATGATTTCTTCCCCTCCAGAAAAAGTTAACTTGTCTAACCTACAATTTCTTATATTGGTTCTGCAAAATAGGAAATATACATAAAACCAAATAAATATAGAAGTATTTTCTTTATCTGTCAAGAAAACCAGAAATCTGCTGCCATAAGTACTACCATTTCCTCAGGCTACTTTGTCACTTCTTTCAAAGATGCTTGGGAAGTTACTGCAACCAAAAAAGATCACTTCAGAGCAGCTCCCACTCTGCTGCAGCATCCCAAGGTGCTCTCAGCTCCCATCTTGCAAAGATGATACAAAGAGAGAACACTTCTGCAGAGGCAGGAGTCTTTGTCCAAAGTCCTAATGCCTGTTAAGAAGCTTTAATTTGGGAGAGGAAATGGCAGAGTCCATGAAATTCCCTCTATTCATGCTCATATGACAGTAATTCTCACTTCATCTGCATAAACTCACCATCACTGCTACTGAGTTCTTATAAAACAAGGAGTAAGTGAGGTTTTCAGATATAAGGAAACAATCAAATTCCTTTCCAGCTGGCAGGAAAGAGAACGTTTTCAAGCAGCTACAAGCCTAAGCAGGATTTACCTGGTAATACCAGTATATCAAGGCTTATTCAGAAAACCAAAGGTAAGTACTGTCTGCTAAGAATATTATCACCTCCACAATATGCCAGCACTCCTTGCTATTCACAGACCAACAGTTTCTTTCCTCTTTTTTTTTTTTCTCAGTGCTCATTTTTTTAAATCCCATACCAAATATAGCACACATATTTTTTTCATCCAAGTATGAGGATGAAGTTTACTAATAGCTGCACACCAAGCTCTTGAATTAGGACATGCTTCTCAGGGAGAAGAACTCCTGAATATTATTACTTCATCATTTGTAGCAGGTGCTGCTATGCTGGGTATTTTCAAGTTAGAATGTGAAATCCTATCTTGATTTCTGGATCTGTAGATTGATCAGTAATATTTTTACATTAATGTCACTGTTGCTTTCAGTAAGAGCTGAATTTCACTCCCTCAAAATTAGATACAAGAGCATCTCACATATTGTCACAGAATGGCTGAGGCTGGAAGGGGCCTCTGGGGGTCCTCTAGTCCAACCTTGCTGCTAAAATAGGTTCATCTACAGCAGCCAGCACAGGATTGTGTCCAGGTGGGCTTTGAATATTTCCAGAGAAGGGCACTCCACAACCTCTCTGGGAAGCTTTTTCCAGCGCTCTGTCACCCCTGAAGTTAAGTTTTTCTTCCTCAGTTGGAGCTTCCTGTGTTTTAGTTTGTGCTGATTGTCCTTTGTCCTGGGCACCACTAATAACAGTCTGGCTCCATCCTCTTGACATTCACCCTTGTATGCATTGGTAAAATCCCCTCTGTCTTCTCCAGGCTGAACAGGCCCAGCTCCCTCAGCCTCTCCTCATAAGAGATGCTCCAGTCCCCTCATTGCCCTCGTGGTCTCCACTGGACCTGCTCCAGGAGCTCCATGTCCCTCTGGTGCTGAGGAGCCCAGAACTGGACTCAGCACTGCAGATGTGCCTCACCAGGGCTGAGCAGAGGGGCAGGATCACCTCCCTCAACCAGCTGGCCTTCATTAAGTTCCTCAGCTTCTAGAGAAGTTATTTTTATTTCTTCCTTTTTCTTTTTCTTAACTTTTCATTAGCCTACTTTATCATAAAACAGAAGTCATACCAAAGATCATCCATAGCAGAATTATTTCAACCAAGGCTGTACGAAGGATTGTAAGACTGGCAAAATGCAGCCAGCCACCCAGTGATCAAAAACTGCAGCACGACCTCAAAGCAGAAAGGTCACTTTTTGCAGCTCTCCTCTCACCACACAAAACTTCAATTCCCAGCTTCCCAGCTAGATGCTTCCTTTTCTGCTCTGGTTAGGTTTCTTCTATTACAAAATTCAATTGAACTGAGCCAGCTTCCATCATTCCCAAGGAACAATTCAGACAGCCTCCTCCAGTTCTGACACTGAGACCCCACAGAAGTTCATTTCCAGTGTGCAGATTTTTCTGAGAACCCAAGAAACAAAGTTTTGTTACAGTTCAAAATATTTTTATTACTGTGGACTATGTCATAATTGCTTGAAAGAAAACTTATGACATATTCTATCACTTCGTATTTACCACTACATTTTTTTTCAGTCAAAATTATTAAATTCTGAACTGAAATACATAAAATATTCTCCACCGACATTCCCCAGATAAAAGTAATTTCATGAGGAAAATACCATTGCTCACTTCTTCACCTTTGTAGAAGATTCTGTAGGAACAGTTCACCAAATATTTTCAGTAATATTTTTTTTCATTTAGAGCGAGACACATAGCAATACAATATTTGCATTCCATGTTTTCTGCTCCAACTAAACAAATAATTTGGTGTTGTCTCTGATACTTTGTGCAGAATCCAAATTAGACAACTCTGTTTATTGACCACTTGACTATTTGAATGGAGCCAGAGAACAATCTGTCTGTATAACACTCATCTTCCTGCATGTGTGGTTTAATCAGCACTGAAATATCTGAATTACTTTAACATTATGTTTGCTTACTGAATTTATCTACTGAAAACATCATTTTTGCCCACAATATACCTCATTCATTGTAAATTGAGAAGACTCCTGTGTTTTATCCTGATGTTATTTCAATTTCCACCAGTAAAACAATAGCAGAATTTAGCTAACTAATGGCTGAACAGGTCTACTACAGCATTTTTGGTGCTCTGCAGGTTTGATAGTGAAGTGTCACCCTGAAGAAAATCATATGAGCTATGCTTTGCACCTTTCACATAAAAATGCTGGCACTTCCTCAGGTGGTCTGGCTGCTCTGCCTCCAGTGTGAATTGTCTGCTCTCTGTGGCTGTTGCACAACCACAGTTCCTTGGTAGGGGCCATTCGCTGGGTACAATTTTATTCAGCATACCAGAGAGCTTGAAAGGCCTTCAAATATGCCCTGTGTGATAATTTCATTAGCTTTATGCATAAAGCCTGAAAAATTTTATTACTGATCTGGAAAAACATAAGTACAAATTGCAAAACTCAGGGGGTTTACACATCCAAGCAGGTAGAACAAGCTTCTAGTTTAACCAACCACATACTAACATGTTTCATTCTTAGAAAGGCTTTATCTCTTCTTTCCCAGAACTTTCACTATTCCTTGTACTGAGTGGGCAGCTACTCACTGTTGTTATCTACTTATTAAGCCTGAACTTCTGATATTATAAGGGTTTATCTGAAACAAGTTGAAGTAAGCTCTTTGAGCTGCAAACGCGTCGAGACCACAAATTAGTGAGATATTCATCCCATGAAGCTCTCCACTAGGTCAGCTTTTAAGTAAATAAAAGCAAATACACTGTGGAAGAAATAACAGTAAAAGAGACAAACTGGATTTCTCTTAAGAAAATTCTATTTTCCTATTGACAGAAAGTCTTGCATAATCTCTTCAAGACATCTGCAGAATGTTTTTAAAGATTCTGCTTTTTAAAAGGTCACCAATTCAATGATAAATACATGTGCACTCACCTCCATACACGTAAAATTATTTAGATACACAGTTTTAGATTACTTGTGTCTCTTAAACCTCCATTGTGTGAAATTGTTTTGGATTGTTTATACATTGTAGGGTAAAACTTTTCAGTTTGCTAATGGGAATGAAAAAGTAGCCAAAAATCTGCCATGTATTTCCTTCTCGTCTCCAGCAAACTGAAGGTAGGAAATAATTATTTACATTCAGATACTTTCAGATTTTTCTTCTTTAAGAGAAAGCAATTATCATAAGCATCCCCTAGAAACTTAGAGCACCCAGGTTTACTCATGATTCTTCTTGGTGTGCATTACAATGAACTATTTTAACCAACCCATCCATTTTGTAGGACTCACCACCTACCACCTGTAATCTACATAATAGAGCATGTAATTTGAGATGTGCACTGCTCCTCCCCACATTCATTTCCAGCATGTCACACTTCACCTGTTTAGTAATAGCAATTCATCACCCTCTGACAAACAGCACAATAAAACTGCTGGCTGTGTCTTGTGACAGGAGCCAAACCAAGCCAAAAGAAAAAGTCTTGCTCTCACACTTTGGACTAGAAAAAGACCCAAGTAATACCATTTTACATGGTATTACCACCATTTCAATTATTTTGCACTATGATTATTAATGACAGAACAATGTAATGAGTCTGAATGAAGATAAAATTCCTGTGGTTAAGTGAGTCCTTGATGTTGAAACTTCTTTACCAAATTAAAGCAATTCTTCCCTAGGCATATGGGAGTCTAATTAACAGTCAATTTAAGCCAATGAGAATCTTCCCATTGACAGACATAAGTTTGAATTAGATCCTTACTGTATTAAAATTGAAACATGTAGGGGTCACTTTTTAGGAAAAGCAATTTCTTAGTACTGGCTCGATATTGTTCTGTATCTGTTCATGCATCCATGTACAGATTCATGAGTTCATATCAAATAACTATATACACAAATGCATATAGAGAAATCTCACTACACATATACATGCAATAATCCCATCTGAAGATATAAATAGTGACAGTAAATAGTTTTAAAAAGGCCTCCGAGCTCTTTCAAAGCTTCTTAGCTTATTGGTATACTATAAACCTTATGCCCTATCCCTTCTTCTGTCTTATTATTAAAAAATCACATTCATTTTGCACTTGAATTCCCTACCCAGAGCTGTATAAATTTATCCAGAGTCTACAGCTACATGAAGGGCATGGTTGCCTAAATCCAACCCAAGTCCCACTGTGATGTCCTAATAAGAAAGCTGCTTTTCAAATTCCACTGTCAAGTATCATCTAGACCGGTATAAGCCTGGACATCTTTGATTTTTATGTTGAAACTTTACTTGTGGCTTCCCCAATGATTATTTCTCATTTACTAGGAGGCTAGAAAGGATGCAGCCACCTCCTCTTCTTGCAATGACTAAACTATTCCTTAAAAACATATATATGAGTGTGTGTGGGCATATATCTACCATATGTACATATATACTGACATATATATATGTAAAATAAAATTGAATTTTAAGACAGTGTGCAAGACTGCATAGAGCTATTTAGCCTAAATTATACATTAATTTAGAGGGTCCTTGGTTCAAGACCTTCCTCTAAATGTTGTTACATATTAAAAAAAAAAAAAATCACTCAGATGTTAGAATGGGAATAAAAGGCTTTTGCTCACAAGTTTCAATGGTTACAGACCAGGATTATCCAATAGGTTGCAGCCATTGTCCTTCTTTCTCTTATTTGCACTGAATTGAAGGGAGGAGATTCAAACCAAAATCTGCATCATTCCCATGCCTACTCCCATCCCAATACCCTGCTGGAAATTATGCAAAGGCTTTTAATGAGAGAAGATCAAGCAATGCAGCAAATTACACAAGGAAGTGATGACAAAATGATAAATTCAGATGAAGATCCAATATCTTTCAGTAAGACAATCTTCAGCAAAAAACCCCAATATATTTTAGACAGACTCAAGTTAGCTGCATGAAAAACATAACTGGCAACCTGAAAGAAGCAGAACTGACCCACACAGCCCCAGGCATAAATTTTGCTCTTAAGTTGTATGACCTTTAGCAGGTAGAATGTGAGTTTACCTAGATGCAGTCAAATCTCTGTAGTTTCTAAGATCACTTTCTATCTTTATGGCCAAACTCTCAAAAATCCAAATAACTAGATGAGTTTTTCTGGACTGTATCATGCAGATAATCAAACCAGATGATCTCATAGGTCCCCTTTGGATTAAAATTTCATGCACTGGCTCTTACTTTTATCTGCCAAAGACATTTTTTCATGCTCTGAGGAATTTTCTAAAGATAGATGAAAGCTGAACATTTGTAATCTAGCTGCTCCCTTACAAATGGCATGGCCAGCTTCCCGCTTCCATGCGTGACATTACAAATGGAAATATCAACTGATCAGAGAAAGGCATCCGAAAAAAGTGACACATTTCCAATATTCTGAGATTATTTTCAGAAGTTCATTTAAACTGGAGGTACTTCTGGTTCAGCAATATCTCTCCTCCTAATAGCAAGCAAACAGCTAAAGCCTCTTCCCTCAAGCTGGCAGTATGCTCTTGCTTTCCCAGACACAGCTATTTGACTGAAGCCAGTAGACTGTAGTCTGTTGCTGAGGTTTTAGTCAAAGACAGATCGACACCAGCTTTGTCTCATAAAAGAGATTTTTACAGCTCCCTTGGAGCCAAGTCCATTACATATATTTCCCATTTGCACTAAAATTCATAGCCCTTGGAAGAGTTTGGATTCCGTTGTTGCCCTGAGCATTTGGATCTGACTTGGAACAGCTGAAAAAGGATACACTGGCATTTTGGTGATGCAACTAAAAATTGAAGAGTAAAAGAACATTCTCCTCTTTTTCCTTTCTTTCTTAAACTATTTTCTAACCTTATGGTACAATGTACATCTTACTTGAATACTACCATATAACTGAAACAACTTGAGAAATGTTAGTAAATTCTATTCAAGGTATGCATAAATCTTCAGAAAAACTAGAAAAAAGTTCACAGGAGTAACTACTTTATTCATTTTGTCTACCAGTTACAGAAAGGGATAGGGAGGAGCCTGAGAGAAACTTCAGTTTGCTAAATTCTACTTGCTGGGTTACTTGAAAATAAGGTAGTGCTCTCAATAAAAAGAATTTGATATACCAATATTAAGATGAGAAAAAATAACAAAAATGTAAAACAAAAAAAGGTTAAAAGATTTTCTCATTTCAACCAGGTGACTAAGGTGATCAAAGTTCTGTTACCCAAGGTTGATAACAGTTTGCCTGATAGAAGAATATCCACATTCTGAACATATTTTCGTACTTTTTTTTTTTCAGTCCACTTCCATTGTGATTAAAAATCAAATACAATCTGATAAATAACAGGTTAAAATCTTGTCCTAAACAAGATCCAGCTGGATCAGAAATTTTTCTGCAGGTACAATGTGGGTTGAACAGTTTTCCTGTTTCCAGAGTTCTGGAACTCTGAAAGTGAAGTATATGTGCATAAGCAGATGCACAACTTTCTGGTTTGGGTTGGGGCTACAGAAACACCATAAATCCAGAACTTTTTGAATCTAAATGCTACAGTTCAAAGCATAGCTTTGGAAGTCAAAGCTGCAATATTTCACCTCAGGGGTTGTTGCCACATTAGCTTTCTTTATCTGAACAGAAACAGAAAAGCTTCAGATTTAAAAAAGCTTACAGCCTGTTCTGTGAAGATTTCTAACCCAATTTTGTAGCTCTAACCTATCATAAAATTATACTCAACTCTGCATGGCAGACAAGAGGAAACCTGTAGTCTCTTTAAGACCTTGAATAACTGGGGATGAATAGGGGTGTCCTGATAACACTAAAGTATATATTTTCTGGCTCCTAGAGGTATTTGAAAGCCAAATAAGAGGCTCCTAGACCTAGCTAAATATTAGATATTTTTCCAGAACTTAAATGCTACCTAAAAATCCAGCTGGCATAATAGCCCTTACAAACCTTTTGTTTTCTAAGGACTAAGATAGTTATGCAGCCTAGACTAATAAAAAATTTAAGAATTAACAAATTGAACACCACACTAAAATTTGTGTTGCTTTAATTATGACTTTTCAAATAAACCTTTTCTAAACCAACATATATTACATATAGAGAAAAGTGGTTTGAATCAGTCACTGCTCACACTATATAATGTGCACATATGCCAAAAGAAAAAAAGCAAAAAAGGTAAAAAAGTATAATTGTAAAAAAAAAAAAAAAAAAAAAGACAGTGCTAGCAGGCAAATAACAGTGTCAGAAGTGTGAGATATACTTTACTGGCACTGATGAGATGGAAGAACACAGAAGCAGAGTGACCAGAGCCAAACCCAACCCAGAACCATCAGAGATGGGGGAGCTTTTTGTTTGTATTTCTGTTTGTAAGGTGACCTGTCTGCCAGGCACCTCTCCTGTCCCATGGCTTTCTGGCTCACTGCTGCCCTTCTCTGGTTCCTGGACATCCCATATGAAAACACTCTGAGAAGTATGATAGAACATCCTGACCATCTCTCTCAGTATTTCTGTGTCTGTTGCGACCCTCATAGTAAATGTAGAGGCTCAGTTTTCAAATATCTTCTAAATGAAGAAATGCAGCCTGCTTTTAACCACACAAGTCAACTAGAAAAAAGCACACACAGTGCTATTAAAAATGTGTACCTTTTCAAATTATTCCTTATTAAATAATTAATAAATATTTTAATATTAAATTGCACTTAAAAATAATTTAACAGGAAAGTTACAGAAATTATGACGGCCTACCTAGCAGCAAGAATGTGTTAATTTTCTTAGCAGGTATATCCCACTAATGGAATATATTCACAGCATTACCATATCAGCATGTTAATACCATTTGCAGAATTCAATAAGACCTAATGAGAACAATAATTATTTCAGAGTGAATGTTGCTTTGGGCTTTATTTTTCCTTTCTTGCAATGGGGAGTTCTTTGTTTTGGACTCTGTATAATGGTAAACTGACAACCTCAACAAGCAATTGAATTTCTCTTATTAGACACACACACAACCCCCACAAAGAGGATTTGATACAACCCTTTTCTCCTCCTTGCTAAATCATTCAAACTCTTTGTGGGAATAAATCAGATCCTACCTTCAAGAACTCTACTGAAACTCAACACAATGTCCACAACTACTGGTAGATACTTTTCATTTTCAAGAGGGTTCTGTAATCAAAATTATTTGCCCAATTGACTGCATATTCAAGCAGACTAAAGGCTTATAGAATTTATTAGAAAAAACAATCCCATTAAGTCTTGAACTCAGTAATAAACTGGTACAGCATTAACATTTTAGTCATTAAACTTATTTAATTAAATTTAATTGAGCTCTCACATTATTATGGCTATAGTAAACTAACTACCCACATTGCCTCATCCCTCCTTCTGTCCCCTACCAGAAGATGAGAAAGAGGTAAGAGAGGAGAATAATGGGGGAGGAAAGAGAAAAAAAAAAAAAAAAAGAGAAAGAGAGAGACACAGAAAAGTCAGGTTTTCTCAGAGGTAGGCTGATTCAAAAAGTGGTTCAAAAGACCCTCATATCAGAGCTAGGCCTCATGAAATCAGAGAATGGAATCTTTAAAAGAAAGAGGAAAATATCTTAGGACAATTCCCCTAACCTCTCAAATGACTTGTGAGCATTAAATCCTAATTTCTGTCATAAGCTGTTTTGTCACTAACATGGAATTATTAGTGTTTAGGGCATCTTCACACTCCTTGTGGCAAACAAATAATTTAATATCAAATCAGTGAAGAAACTAGTAAAAAAATACTGTTTGGACAGGTATATAAAACATGACCCAGCTGCCCTTTTTTTTTAAGGGTTTCCTTGCTGTGTGTTTGAAATGGACCTAATTTTGTCTTTGAAAAATCTGCAACACACCAAGTTATAAATTACAGTTAAAAGTGCAAAAGTCTGTCCATTCTGAAATAAATTTTGTTATAAAGTATTATTAAGTCAGTGTTTCCTTTTGCTGAAACTGTGTAGACACCATAAGAAAATGACATTTAAAGGCAAAGAGCTTACGTATCGTAGTGCTGAGGTATGGCTTTCAATTTTAGTGGCATTTCCACTGAACTAAGTAGACAAGGAAAACTCTGTATGCTCGTAGTTTGACCTCTACACTGACAGGAAGAAAACATAGGCTTCATTCCCTTCCTGGGTTAATTCTTTACATAGGAAAAGGATTATTTACTAACAATAGTTATGCAGTCTGAGCCTTCTTCTTTCCAACTAGGAGTGTGCCAGGGATGCTGCCAGCAGCAGCACCCATATATTTTTCCACAAAAACAAGCTGCTTCACAGGAAAGTGCCAGTTCAACTAAATTCAAGTGTCTCCTTTGCACATTTTCTGTCAAAAAATATCTGGGAAATTTTTTTTTTATTATTTAGACATGTCACTGGAGGGTTCCACAGCAGTTACAGACAAACTACCCTATGCCTTCAGCCTTCTAAGGAAAGACAATGATGTCTCCTGGAACATTTAAATTGGGGACCATAAATGATACAGATAAATGGAGTCATTTGGCACTAAAATAATAATCCTCTGAGATACCATGACATCAATACCAAACACAAATACTAACTATTAATACCAAAATACTAAATTTTGATTTTTCACCAGAAGTTCAAACATTTCCAAGGAGAGAAAACCGTGGCTTTCAAACAATTCAAATAATCAAGATTTATAACACTTAGAATGGATCCCAGCAGATCTTGGTGCAAGATGCTCCACTAGAATTTCCACCTTGCCCAAGTGTCTTAAGGATCACTGGAGACGTCTCTCTAAGGCTTCGTGGTAAAATGTTCGTTTAATTTTCGGATTGTTTTGTTGTGATTCAAGTCCATAAACACCTCAACTTCTGCAACCTCAAACTTCACTGAACCACTTTGCTGCTTCTAAAGTTTAATATTTAGACTAAAAGATTCCCAATAGTAAATTCTTAATATAAAATAAAGATGTGACTGCAATTTCTATTAGAAGCTTAATATTTTTTCTCAATTTCAAGATATTATGAAATACCAGACCCTAAATGGAAAGGTATACTTAGTGATTAAGAAAGATTTAAAATTGGGAGAATTAAAGCTTGGCTCTTCCTTTTAGACTGAAAATGTTATAATAACATTTTTTTGGCTGCTAGGTATCATTGTCATAAATGTCAGAGAGGTGCAGATTCAAAGGCTATCACCCAAACAAAAATAATTTGACTGAAAGCCTTGTCATTCTAATGAAAAGGCAAAGAAAGGCAATAATTTTTGCAATCAAGGAATCAAATTTATACAGAAAAGAGGATAAAGACTTTTGTTGATCATATTCTTTACCCCTTGAATACCCAGAAGCATTAAGTCAACAATTACTTCAAACATTTCAATTACCTGTAGAAAACTGCACCATCACAAACCAATCTGGAATCTCTATACACATGTCATCAGATTTAATGAAGCTCACTAATTCCTCTCATAACAGAAGCAGAAAACTTGCATTACACCTAAAAAGTCTTGGTTTCAAACTGATGAATACTCTGTTCTACTACAGAAGCAAGTGTAAGTTTTTTCCTAACTGAAATCAGCTTTTATATTAGATATTTATGTGAACGACTTGTTTCCACTGTTCCTTTCTCTTTAGGGTACCAATGTGACTAAGATGGGAAAAAATCAATGGAGAATCACCAAAGTGCTACTTGAAATCAACATATAGAGTGAACAAAAATGTCACACTTATAAATATTTATAAGATAGGATTTCCCATTATATGTTCAGCATTGAATGGTCCATGTTATTCTTATTAATGTTTCATAAACATTTGTACAGAAAACAATATGCTTTATTTTTTCTAAGTATTAAGTAGAATTATAGCAGCATCTGCCTTCAACAGTTGAGTGCACAAGCTATTCATGCCCAGTCATAAATTCCATGATGCATTAAGATGCCATTAAATGTACCTTCTGTGGTTGTCTGCTCATTTACATACCTTGTAAATCATCATGTAAAAATCAAGTGAACTAGGGAGTAATCACCTGCACTCTTCCCTTCTGCCACAGAATCCAGTGCCATCCACATCTTCCTCCATCAGGATCATCACCATTAAACATAAAGTCAATTATGTCAATGGTAAGAAACTTAATTGCTAAAAGCAATTTGAGCTATATTTTTTTAACAAGTCAATTTTCTAAAAAAAAAAATTGAAAGCAAATCAGTTTAGGCAAGCTAGAAGGCATAAGCACAATTGGTGAGCCTTTTCTCCTCAAGGATCCTCAACTGGGAATGCTACGTAAAATAAATAAACAAACAAACAAAAAAAAAAAAAAAAA
>JAOTQP010001652.1:20204872-20225810 GCA_026413545.1 Cichladusa arquata
CAAGGATCCTCAATTGGGAATGCTACGTAAAATAAATAAACAAACAAACAAAAAAAAAAAAAAAACCTTGAGGAATGAAAATAAGTTAAAACAGAAGCATCTCTCTTTGTGATCTTTACTCCTCACACATAGTTTTTAGCAAACTTCCTATATGGCCTCTGTACTTGAGCAAAATAGTGAAAAAGAATATCCCAGCTTTTGCAGAAATAAAACATACTGGAGAAGGAAGTCTCCTTTATTATTATTATTATTTAATTATTATTAGTGTTCTAAGTGCTGTTTTTTCACTATACATACTGATTTAGTTTCTCCAAGCCAGTTTTCAAGGAGATACCTGGAAAAGGTTTACTTTTATGAAAACCAAGCAGTTTCCTGCAATGGCTGGCAAGATAGTTTTGTCAGTGTTGCAGCTGTAGTTCCACTGACTGCAGATTCTGTCTTTCTCACCACTCTGGTGATTCAGCCCCTAATGGTCAGGAGTTTGGAAAGGGGCATCTGCACCTGGGTACCAGAGTTGGCAAAGTAATGTGCTGCTGCTGGCAGAAAACCCACTAGGTTTCATTGTGTCCCCTCTACCATTTAAACATTTCAGGCCCTGTAAAAATTAGTCAGATCAGCTTTCACTGAATTTAACAATTCCACAGATTTCTTATGAGCTTTCCTCTTTCTAAGAAGCCAGACAAAAATATTTACCCTACAGAAACATTGCCCAATATCTTTATTGTGTCAGAGTGTCCTTGAAAGGGAACAAAGCTGGTGAGCTGCAAGGTCTGAAGTCCACAGCAAAGGAAGGCTGGAGAGGAGCTCTGGAGGGAGGGAGGGAAGGAGAGAGAATGGTAAACACTACTGAGTGCACATATGCATCCAAGGTGAACTGCAAGACTGCCAGAGGTAGCTAATTTATTTCATTTTGAGTCTGTCAACTTCCACTGGAAAAATACTTTTTAAACTTAAGAAAATGAAATAATCCTTGATTTTAGTGTCAAGCTTTCACCTAGCACACACAGCTCCCTTGCTATGAGAATGCAGCCCATGGGACTTCTTAGCATCCTTTTCAAAGCAACAGCTTCTGAAAATAATCAGATCACAGGTCTTTTTCTCTCAGAAGAAGAATAAAAAAGGGGAGGAGGGAAGCTAATAAATAATATGAAGTTTCTTGTATTTAGTGACAAACGTTATGAAAAAAGCACAGTCCTTTGTAACTGATGCTTTCTCCTTGCCTGTCATCTGTGTTTATACCTTATCAGTCTTTGCAACCCTCAGTCCTTGAACTCCTTCTGCAAGCAATAAAGACAAGCATCTACCATGTGCTTCATTACCAAACACCAAGACTCTTCTCTTTCTTTAGCCTTTCAAGAAACAGTGGGGGAGGGAGAGAACTGTCTTCTGACAATTAGAGGAAACATATGTTGAATTTGGAGTGATAGATTTACTATAAACTTATGGGTACAGAGGAGACACCTCATAAATGAAATAGGAACATTTCTGCAGATTGAACACACCAATGTCTTACAATTTTTGGAGAGCCCCTTTCAAACCAGCTCTTCACACAGCAGGAGGTCACAATTGAGTGGATCAGGCACCATGACAAGCCCAGGTAGGCAATGGAAACCCCACTTTCACAGATGTCTCTTGGCATATCAGTCATTTATAGATGACAATTTTTCAGTTGTGTTAGTAAGATATTGTTGAGGAAAACTTTGTCAGCCTTGCACTAAAACAATGGGATCACAGGCAGCAGTGACAAGCCAACAGCTTTGGGTGCCACCACAGTCCCAACAGGAACAGCTGCTATTCCCCCTGAGCTGCCACATAGCTCTGGGTGGACAAGCTGGATGGAGAGGCTTATTCTCCCACAGATTATTCTGGGTCACTGTCTCCATGAGCCAAAACCCTGTACTGGCCAGCTGGCTGCCTCTGTGCTGCTCCTCACCCTCACTGCCCCCACACTTATCATCTAGGAACAGAAGCCGTCGTTGTGCTGCTGAGAATGTAGCTTGGGAAAAGCTGTTATAAATACTTAAACCCTTTTCACATCTTCTTGTTCCATTTTTACCAACCTCTCTGAACAGTTTACAGATCAGCCAGCACTGCCAAAGCTTTCCTGCTATTTTTTCAGTGATTGCTGCTACTGACCTTTATTTTCTCATTTAGAAAAATATCGAGGTTGCCTGTTGACCCCCTTGTTTAACTCTGGAACCAGTGTTTGCATTGGAAGGAACTCTTTGTGATGCTGTGTGAAAGCAGAGCGCTGAAAGCATTGAAAAAGTAGAGCATACATTTGTTATTTAGAGACTGTGGCCAATTCATCCCCTCCTGTCATGACAGTGTCTCTGTGCACTTGGCGATGCAGGGTCATACTATAGTCACACAGCTCATGATGTTCAAAAATAAGTTTACATCCTAATTTAAATTCCAAGATTTATTTTAATAGCCTGTCTCCATTGAGAAAGTCTGAAAACTGAAGAGTTTTACTGTTCTATGAAGCAATCCTCCCTTTCTAATGCTGTAAGCATCTCCTAATATTCATTCATAAGAAGATTAACAATAATCTCAGTATCAGTCAGACTAGATGTTGTTAGTCCTAGCTGAAAAGCTACACCCTTGCCAGTGCTTATACCTGCTGAGTTCAGTCCTTTTCAGTCAAAGGCTACAAAGACACAGCAATCTGCCTGTGTGGATTAATTTCCAGCAAACTAATCCCAGAAATTATCACATTACATTTCCAGATCTCTAAGAAAAACCTGCCAATGTGCATAAATAATTTTAAAATCTAAGAACAATGCTTGAGTCATCTTTTTTTTCTACCTATAATTCATGCAGCACAGTCTGACCAAGGTCCATGACTCATGCTCACACGAACTACCACTGCATAAATAAGTGATGATTCCTCTAAGCAGCTGGAAAATATAACTGAATGAAGAAGCACAGCCTAATATTTAACATCTAAAAATCTATGACTTCATAAATCCAAATTTATATACATATCTACATATATAAACTGTGTCTCTCTTGGTCTTTCTAACTTCAGAGATTCTTTTTGGTACTCAATGAGTAGCCTGGCCTACATGGGTAATTAAAGATATAATTATTCCTTACTCCTGTTTTTTTTTTCTCCAAGGGCACTAATACAAGTTTTGCAACAGGCATACTATATCACTTTTCTTTTCCTAGACAAAGAAGTAAAAAAAAAAAAATTACTCAAAGGAGGACTGAAACAAACCAGTTCAAATTTGAAACCAAACCAAACCAAACCAAACCAAAACTTTTTAACTAAATCAAAACTTAATTTCATGCACATTCTTCCCAGGTGGATTTTGAGTAAACAAAAAAATTCCATTGCTTTTGTATTTTTGAAGTTTTCTGCTACTCCCAGTCAGCTTGATTCTCATAATAGGAAAGGCAAAAAACTCCCAGAAACAAGAGAGATTCTGTGTGCTTGAAAAGTTATATTCTTGAGGGAAATGGAAATTTCTCATGAACAGTTTCATCTCTTCAAAAGGAATAATGTTTTGTTAAGAAAAAAAAGACGTAGACAAGTGTTATAAAAGGTACTTTAAGCATATCTCAATCATATTTGTGACTCTGAAATGTGTGCTATTTCAGTACTTCCTGCTCTGTTACATTGTTCAGCTGCCAACTGTCCTGTATTTCATATCCTTTACAGACATTTAACACAAAGTACACTTCATTCTGGCATTGAATATTCCTTTTTTTACTTTCATACTCACACATCATCTCTACTTCTTCCTAATTCATCCAGATATTTGACTAATGCAAATAACTACAACGTTTTAGAGAGGAGCTTTATGTGGCTACTAATTTACTTTGCCCATCACTGCATTCACTCAATACCACAGTTTTGTTACATATTTCCCATGGGAAGTCCCCACTAGACATTATGTGAAATCAGTAGATATCCCATATAATGCTTCTCTTCCATTACTTCATGTTCTTGTTTTTTTCAAATTTTGTTTCTTTTCTTTTACTCTACTCCTTTTCAAGCCTCTTTCTACCATTTCCAGCTCTCTCATTCATGGCATTTACAGTACATTTACATGCCAACATGGCTTGACAGAACTGACATATGAACCCTGGGAGCTGCTGTCCACTTCTACAGGTAGTCAGAGCCAAGTAGAATTCATTTAAAACAATAAAAAATTTAAATATCTCTCTCAGCATCCTAAAGTGGCTCCCTGTTCCTCTGTCCTTTCCTTTTATTCCACCAGTCTGTAACCAAAATAAGAAAATATCCTTGTTAGAGGGTATGCAGCAATGCTCTGATCATGTGTTAAGCTATAGAGAAGCTGTCTAAGGTTTGGCTAGATAAATACTATTTTTCATATCAGACTTGTTTTTTATTATGGCATTAACACAGAGGGTCAAATCTGTCATTTTAGTATGGAAAGCCATTGTGCACAACACACAGACACACAAACACTTCAGGTATAAAATAAATGCTGTAGCTATATGCAACTTTACTCTCAAAGCAAACATATCTCTCAAGAGATTATATTCTCAAGTAGTGCACTGTTGTGATCTGAAATTAAACATCTATTATACATCTTTTGTAATACTAGCATGGTAGTATTCACTTCAGAAGTAACTAATTTTAGAATAATAACAATAACAATAATAATAATAATTTGCGAAGTGCTGGCTGCCACTCAAAATTCTCCTGAAAACATTCAAACTGCTTGATTGAATAAACAAACAAACTGCTTATTTCTTCCCTCTGCCAAAAATACAAACCAGACATTTCTAACTAACGTCATTCTGATATAGCTATTTGAATTTTACCAGTTTTAGAGCCTATTTCAGAAAATCTAAATGTTCTGTTAAATAAATCCTATCTGTAATGGTATGGCTCATGCTAAACTCTTCCCCTTCTGGAATCTGAGCTAAACACTAGTACCAGATTCTTAGTGTGGTCTGGATATGAGTAATATTTATTGTTCCTTCATAAATTCAAAGTGGATAAAATTTTGTTTCAAATTATACTTTTCATTGATTTCAAATATAATTCTTGAAACTTAAAACAGTGTGAGCTGCCTTTCTGCACTTGCTTCAAAATATTTTAGGAAAATTCTGCTGTTAAACCCTATATTACTGCCATGTTAGGGAAATGTAATGAAAACAAACCTTGAAAAGTACAGGAGAGAGAACTTGGAAATAGTAAACAGACCAAGAGAAAGTTAATGTATCATTCAATTAGAGTACAAACCTTGGGTTGGTGGCTACTGAGACAGCAAGCAACCACAGCACAGGCAGGAATCTACCAGGAAAATGCCTGTCACTATACATAGTCCTAAATTCCGTAGGCAGAAAAAAACCCAGGAGAGATGTAAACCAGCTACAAGGCCTACTGGGAATGAATGCATCTGCTACTTTGAAATACAAGTGTTTCTATTTTCCAAATTATGTCTTTAACACAGAGCTGGCTTCCCCCTCCTGTCAGCAAATGTTTTCTTTATTTTAAATTAAGAGGCAGTCTATGGGAGAGAGAATGACATTTTACTGGAGCATCAAGTTTCTATAGCTCTAATTAAATTTAGATCATCTCTGTTATTTTCAGTCATAGCTGGCCAGATAGCCCTAAGAGAAAGATGTTAGAGTACTAATGTCTTGGCCACCAAGTTCATCATGGCTTCATATATCCACATAGAAAAAAAAAAACAAAGCTTCATTACATTATAAAATTCGACGTTAAATCAAATGTTTTCAAAATGCCTATTTAGGATAATTCACCTGGATTAAGATCCTGCTTTTTAATCAATAGATTCTCAATTTACATCTACATGCAATTACTTACTAGAGTAATGACATGCGATATTAACAGGCACTGCCAGTTTGATCCATTCAGCCCAAATATTCCTGAAAGCACTCATGTCTAGAAATGGGATCCACCAAACCCTGCTCAGCTGCCAGCTGCCTTGAGAGACACTTGAGTCCATGAGATTTCCCCACCAATCTTGCTCCTCTCTGGGCCCCTTCAAGAGATTCAATGTTCAAAAGTGGACTTAAAGTCCTGGTCTTTTATTCACAAACTTTTAAAAAATTATCTTTCTTCTGGCTTTAGCAATAACAGGAATAGTCCATGGGTAAAGGAAAAAAAGGTTGATGACCTAGGGTTATGTTTGTTTTGTGTGTAGATGTTCAGAGTTTTCCCAATTAAATTGGCTTTAATTATGCCATCCATGCCTTAGTTGGCAGACACTAGTAATTTATCAAGATATTTCAATAGATAATGTATTTTGCAGGATTACATAGTCACAGGTTCAACTGGTGTAATTTGAAGTCATTAATGATTTATTTTGAAAATAATTTTAAACACATTTAATATTTAAAAATCCCTGTTTAAAAAAATGGAATCTAAGATACATCTTAGTTTTATTACATAACATAATGTTCCCTGTTTCAATTAGGAGAAATTAGAAAAGAAAAAAAAATTGTCACCTACATACTAGAGATTGAGTGAGATTTAGTATTTTCCAATATTTGCTGAAAGTCTACCAAAAGGCCACATGGTTTAGAAGGAAAAAAGCGAAACACCCCAGTCCAATAAGAGTTTGTGAGTGATTATATAGGTTATTCCCTAATGCAAACAGAACAAAAAAGTGCTTCCTTAGCTGTGTATTCAGACAGAGCAATTACGAATATAATGGTCCATCCCAAACAAAACAGAAATAATGCATTTCTTTACAGATTCTCACACTCCAAAGTCCTGACTTTCCATTATTCACATTCCAGTTGAAGTCTATAACAGCTCTGGAGATGGATTTCATTAATGTGATCTTCATTACTTCACTTCTCCTTCTAAGTCCTCCCTGCTCATTAGCTCTGAGAGCCAGGGCTTGTTAATGGCCCAGCAGTCATATGGAAGATCAATAACCTAATAAGGGCAAAACTTAAAGTGGAGAGACTTAAAGGGGGAGAGTAGAGAAAGAAGGAGAAAACCTTTCAAAATTTACATTTGTTCCTGCCCTGGTAACAGATGTGAGTCAAATTCTAGCAACATGAGCAGGGAGTTCTGGATCAAGTCCTAAAGCCTACACAAAAATCCAGTTGGATTAGATGATTATTTCAGTTCTAAATCCTGGTGTTCATTCTAACCCTGCTCAGCAGCTGGCAGAAATCCTGGTGGTTTCTAAGGCTGGAAAAATGTAAGTTCCTGTAAAAATCTGGTTTAAAGCCATGATCAATCATGAAGTGTTGTGTACTACAAGACCCTTGTTTAGCACCAACTGTTTTCACAAAGAATCCTTTCTGCTGAGGAACTTGGATAAAAGGTCTTTTTTTTTATGATTTCAGTGGGAATTAGATGTGCCAAATGATCTGACAGCCTGCATCACAGTGCCTGCTAAGCTGCATGATAACAATACTACAGATATGATGATAATGGTCCACAACAGTGTACATTAGCATATTTTTCTGATCTGCCAGGCATCCAACAAGCAGTTATCAGTCAGGAAAATGGTGCAGGGTTACATCCTTAAATATTGCCTAGGTCAAGAATCTCTGTCTTTCTACAATACAGAATATTTTGATTGCATGCAACCAGCCCTATGAAGATGAATGCAACTGTAGTACATTTATGGTATCTTTCACCTCCCTGGGCTAGACAGCACTAGTGTGATTTGGGAACATTTGTTATATTGTCCTTTTCAGCCACAAAAATCAGAAGCCATATCAGAAGAAACCCCATGAGCCTCTAAGTAAATGCAGAGAACTCTCCTGCAGCAGCCAGCTTTAATGAGGTATTGCAACACCAGCCTGTGTATTTCAAAAGCAAAAAATCCAGCAGCTTTCTGAAAAACAACACCCTCATCCCATTCTCAGCAGTGCTACAGCCTGACATGTATCATCTGGCTTTTAAGTTTTTCTGGGAGGATACCATTTGACCTAACCCACTGGAGGTAAATCATTATATGATTTAATAGGCACAAGTGCTTGTTAAAAGCTTTGCCCAAGCAGCCAGTTTCACATCCACAGCAAACACATCCTGTGCTATTCTAAATATTCATTTTTCCACACATTGCTTACTATAAGTTCCCTGTTGTTTTTGACTTAATTACCTTTCTGTGAGCATCATGTGGTTTTAAAAAGAAAAAAAGACATTAGACTTAGATCACTCCTCTGGTGTGGGATTTTTCTCCATCATGTGGTTTACCACAGCTTTGCTTTATCCTGCTCCCAGGGTGGTGGGTTTCTCATTGGCCCCTGTGCACAGAGGCTGCTCCTGTCAAAGGGAACTTTTCTCCCTTAATCCACATCATTCCATCCTCTTCAGCTTCCTCTTCTGAACTTCTCTCTGAACACTTACAGATTCACCTAAGGGCAGTAGCTTGCACTCTGCTTAAGTGATTTATTTTTCTTCCAATAGATCTAGATTTTCATGGGATTGTTAAAGTCATCTTGGTTTTATTCAGAGCTAATAACCTTCAGATAGTATTTTCTAAAATATGCATTTACTGACTCTTTCAAGCCATGTATAATTAGAAATATTTCTACTTTTAATACACATAGGATTTTTTATTATTCCCTTATTTCTGGAGGAAATGTGCATTAATTACTAATTTTAAAATAAAGTCAGGATTTCTCTGCTATAAAGAACTGCAAAGAACTCTTGGGTTCTTGTTTATGAAATATGTTTTTAGTATTGATATTGTATTAATTTTCCTGGCTTGGTGGCAGTTGGATGCACGCCGACAATAAAAATGCATTCTGTTTTTAATATCCACATAAATTTGCACTTTATTTTGAATTTGTTACTCATTAATAAACTCAAGTATATAAAGTAAATAAAGCATTCCATAAAACAAGACAAAACCTAATTGCACAGAAAAAGAAATGGTAACATAAGAAGTCATTCAAATTAAACTAATTCTACCAATGATTCTAAAAAATTAATACCACAGGGCTGTTCTGCACTGTGTTTCCATTCAAAGAAATTACATGTCACAGAACAGAGTAACATTGCAGTGAATGAACACCTCTGTGTTTTGGGACAAAGAAACTGGCTGTATGCTTTGTTTTGAAGTGCCTTCAGAAATCTACTTGTTAGAATTCATACCCTCACTGGGAATGGTTAATCTCCCATATCAAGTCCAGGAATGCAAAAAAATTAAAAAAAAATAAAAAAAAAAAAAAAAAAAAAAAAAAAAAAACAAACAAACAAAAAGATACACAAAAAATAACTTAATTTACTTTGCTTTATTCCTCTAACTTCAAATCAGTGCTGAATAGTTGCACATTATCTGGATCAAACCATTTAAAAAATAGTATTGGGGTTTTTGTTGGACTGATATGGGGTTTTGCAAGAATCACATTCCACCGAGCACTTAACACCTCTCATCCACAATACTGGATTGTTAAAAATTGAAATAAATAATGAAATCTGGAATGAGCAAAGACTGTCAATTGGCAAGCTGAATTGTTATACGAAACAGAGAAGGTCATTTATTATGTCTCTGCCACAGATGACCAATCTGCACAGAGGACACCAAACCACCTCAGCACAGCTCTGCAAGGCTTTCCATTTATGAACATTTTCAAGGCCCCCAAGTATTTGCTGATAAGGAAAAGTTCACTTCTAAGTCTTTAAGAGGCCAGCCTCTAAATATACTAAGCAATAACAGAGCAATAGTGAATACTGCTATGTTTCTTAATAAAGAAAGAAAGCTTTCTTAAAAATGTGACTTTTTATGATTTATTGCTCATCTTTAGAAACTGCTTGTGTGTCCAGAAATTCAATTTAAGAAGCAATACTTTAAAAGGCAGCCATGGGAGCAGCAAGGGGGCTTAAAACTGACAAAACATCTATTTTCTTGGAAGGCATTAGAGTTAGATGTTTCTCTGCCTTTCACATGCCTATCTGACAATTCCTTTTGTTATTTTCCATCAAGCATTGTTCAGTTACAATATTTTTTTAAAAATTGGATTATAAGGGTGGGTGGGGAATTGAAGAACGGAGTGTGTCCTGTTGGCTCAGGAGCAAAGTGCTATGGGCAGGCTGGCACAGTCTAGCATTGAGGAAAGCAGTGGTTGAAGAAAAAGGGAGCAAGATCAGTTTATGCAAGACTCCTCTGTAGCTGTGCTCCTCCTGGTAAAAGAGGCCATTTAAAAAGCTGGAGAATTCACAGCAGTGATACAGATGGCCAAATCAATTCATAATTTTTCCAAAATTTTATGCAGACTTAAGGAGTTATTATTGCTTGCCTTAAGTCACCTTTTGCCCTTTAAATATGACCCTTTGCTTAAGTTAAGCATATTTAAATTGCCACCTCCCAAAATTCCTGCTCAAAAGTATTCTAAAAACTCTCAGGATAACCTCTGATGGTACACACTGCAGTAGAGAATGTACAATTCACCAGTGACCCACAGGAAGAAGCAAGTTAAGTATTTTTTAAAAATTAGGTTTGCATTCTCTTCTCTCATCTTGATCTTACAGAATGAAAACTTGAAGAAAAGTGTTTCATCCTGATCTACTACAATTACCTTTATCCTTTCAAAGAGAACATCTGAAAACTCTTTAATGACAGAATTATTTTTTTCCAAAATTGCTGTTTCTTTACAAACAAAATAGCAGTTGTTTGTGGGGTTTTTTAATACATTCTTCTTAGTGTAAAGAAGCACCAAATGAAAACATCAAAACAAGCAAAAACAAACAAGTAACTAAAACTCAAACCAAATACTATCACTTGCTTAACTGGGCAGACAAAGGGAATGGAAATAGATGATGAAATAAGAAACAAAGGGAAAAAATGAGAGATGTGTGTGAGAGAAACCAAGCTGATTAAAACCCTGGACAAAATATTGTATTTAGAATTTGCCATGTTTGCCCTTATTCAGGGGCAGCAGAGTTATGCCTGCATTTCAAGAAGCTTCAGAAGATCATTTTGTTTAATAAGCTCAAAGATCCGAGAAAAACATTTGCTGGGAAAAACACCAGAGGAGCTTGGCTTTCAAAGTGATTCAAACACAGCTTTTTACTACAAAGTGTCTTTTCAATTAGGATGCTAGGAATCAGAGGAGGATAAGATGTAAGGTAATGAGGGCAGGCGTGACACGGCAGCCTTAGGGCTCCGTGGGGTTTTCCTTCAACATTTGATTCAGCCCCTTGGAGAAGCCTGCAGTGAATCTGATAGCTTCCTTCTCCTTCCCCATGCCTCAGCTTTCAGGTCTTGTGTGTTCTGTCGTATCTTTGCATCTATTGTGCACACACCAGCACAATTATAAAGCTTTTGTTTCCACTTCTCCATTTGATTATTTAAAATAAAAATAACTCTAATAACATGAATCCAGGCCTGTTTTCTAGTTGCTAGATTAAATGAGGGAGAGATCATCTGAAAGTCTGTGTTGGAAACATCAAGTAATGACCTTTATTACTAATGACCTAGGCCCTCCAGCAATGAACCTAGACAACACTGATTAAGAGAGAAGCCTGCTGCTTTTTACAGGCATATAAAATAAAAGGAGTCTTTGTGCTAATAGAAAGGAGTATGACACAGAAGGAAATGTAAAAATGAATGAGCTATAAAAAGAAGGGATTTTTCCTCCTCTGTGGAAGACAATAAGAAATTAATCTAGAGATATAAAAGCTTGAATCATAGTTTCATACACCATTGCAGAAGCAGATCTTCACAAGCTAATGTTAACCAAATCCTTTAATGCGGAGTTGCAGAAAATAGACAAGTAACTTTTTTCCATGTGTGGTATAGAACAGCAACTTATTCTTAAAAAAAATATCAACTATCTCCCTTAGAATAAAGAACTCATCTTAAGGGCATTTTTGCATCATATGCCCACTAATTAAAAAAAAAAAAAAGAAAAAAAGAAAAAGAAAAAAGTAATGGAAATCTTGCATAGTTCTACTTACAATGTAGCTAAACCTTCCAAAAATCCCATCTTGCTCTTTTTATGTGAATACTAGGTCCTTAGACTGGAAGAAAGTTGTGACAAGTGACAGGATATGACTGATTATTGCAAGACAACTGTTCTGGGAATATATCTTCAATGGAAAATCCTCCTATCTAACCTATGTCATTCCCAGCTCCACACTATAGGAGCACTAATAACACATAAATCTTTTTATTTTTAAACAGTTACAGCTCAACACCATCATTAAGAGCCTGAGCATTCATGTTCACCTTTTTGACAGGCACTAGATGCAACAAGGGAAATGGGAAGAAAATGCTACCAAAACAAAACAAAACAAAACAAACCCAAACAACTGTGGAATAAGATGGCAGAAGAAAATAAAGGCTGCAAACAGCAGGGGAACTCCAGAAAAATCAAGTGGATAAAAGTGACAGCTAACGTCAGAAGGCAAGAGTACTTACTTGTCCAAGACAATTTGGGGTTTACCAGCTAATAAGGAAGAACACAATCTCCCCAGTAGCATCATGTGGCTACTTTTAATGTTATGGCTGTATAATACTCAGTAGAGCCCAGGTGATGGTAAACTATTAAAACCTTCTCATTTGTTTTACTTGCAATGAAATCAAAATATTTGATGCTCTTGTTAGGCAAAGAGGGGATCCCCATTCTTACCACAAGCAAAGGGGTTTCAGTCTGGAAGTTCAGCTTAAATTATTGCAAACCAGCTTGGTTCTATAGCTAGTCTGACAGCTGTCATGAATAACTATTTTTCACTCTAAAACTGCCACTCATGAAAACTGAATGAGTCAATGAGTGTGGGATGACTTGCATTATATACTATGCTTGGCTTAAAGCATTCATTTTTATTTCTTTTTCTATTCAACACAAATTTTTACTTGGGTACTTAAACTATCTACAGCCTATAAAAAGTTGATAACTTGAAAAAAAAATCCCCTACAGTTTCAAAATAATAATTTTAGATGCATCTATCCAGAATAATTTATGTAGACTGCTACTCCAAAACTTTCAGCACTTGCTAGCTTTCCTATCCATTATGCCACAGCCTTCAGAATAACATGTAGAGCAGCCAAGTGCCAGCCTGAGTGCAGAGCTCTGATAAAAGGGGCCAAGAAATCTCAAGGCGCTCACAGCTGCGGTGGCAGAAAACACGAAATGCCAAAGGGAGAAATGAATTCAAGTACAAAGTTGCTGCAAGCTTAAACTCTCAAGAGAGAATGTAAAGTAATCAGAGCAGAGCAAGTTGTCTGCTGAAATACTCAGCCTTTCCTTGTCAGGCTGCTATTCTGAACAAGCACCACCCAGGTTAGAAAACAGTTCTCACTCAGCTCTTGCTGCCACCCCAAGCACAGCTGTGCCTCTGAATTTCCTGTATGGGATCATCTTTTTTCAAGTGCAGTGATGCTACTTGACAGATGGGCAGCATATCTGCCTCCTGGCCAAGGTAAACCAGCAGTTGACAGACTCCTTAAAGTTTTGTTTCCATTAGAGAGTCAATCCAGTGTCTCACACAGCCCAGATGTACAAACACCAGCTGAGCTCAAGGCTGACCAGACTCAGGCTGTCTGCTTCCGTTGGGTCTGCAGGACAGGGCTGGGGGTACTCATTCCCTCAGCTGATATTACCCTACTCATCCTCAAAGATATGGGATTCCAATGGCTTCTACAGGGCAGACAACTTCTTCAAAATACAATTTTTTTCAAAAACAAAAACAAAAAATAAGTTTAAGAACTACACCAACAACTGGACCAATGTAGCATGAGAAGGGATACTCTAGACTGACTGGACAACTTCCAGGTAATCTAATTTTTGTGGTCAGGTTAGTTTGTTTTACATATGGGATAATTCTAAAAAAATGGAAAATAGTTTCTAAAGAAAAAAAATAGAGATCTTAAACTTTTTTTTCCATTGAAAACAATTATTTGAACTGATGGCCAATTGAAATCAATGTTATTTGCTGATAATCACTAGTACTTACAGTTGTAAAAGTCTAATTACACAGTTATTCTAAACGATTGTTTTTCAAACTGTTAAGACAGATTGATGTACATGAACCACAGATTTGACTGTAAAAGCCTTTCTTTTAAGCAATGGCATGCAACTCCTCATTAAAAAGAAGAAATTCCTAGAGCACTAAAATATTATAACTCAATTTAATAAGGTTTCTACTCAGCTTTTAGCTATGCCCACAAAATGCTGGGACAGCACAGATTTTCTTTATTTTGCAGCTGCAAGTTCAATGTATGCCTGAGTTGTGTTAATATCTATCTCTCCAAAAGCATTAGGACTGGGAACACTTCTATTTTTTTCTACACTCCAGGAAATTAGAAGTATGCATGGCTGGTTACACAGATGTATTTGTAACAGAAAAAATGAAGAAAAACATAAACATATGGCAAGAATCAAAGAGATGAAACTCCTGAAAATCTCATCTTCCATCTCAGATGGTTTTACTGTAGTAAAGTAGTATTCTTGGACATGACACTTTCTAACAAAAATGCAAGAGTTGCATCTTGGCTGGACTAATAGCATTAGGTTAGGAACACCTAATCTAACAGCATTAGACTAGAAACTCCTACATCTTCCTCACAAAATAACCCCAAAAATAGAGATTCAGTCTCCCCACAATTCTGTGCCATTTCACAGATATCTCTTTCAAGACATTCTGCTAATAAAACAAACACAAAAGGCAATTCCTTTTTTTGTTTACAAATAATTTTAAAAGCACTATTGGAAGAGTAGTATCATCTAGAATTTACTTCTGTTATTGTATCCTAATATTTCTCATAAGACCAAAAGGGTCCTTTTGATGTCCTCTGGGGTAAATCATAAGATCTCTGTCTACTCTTCCTGAAAAGTTCCCCAATTTTTTCCTAAGCTTACTGACTGCAGCAATGTTATTGGGTGCAGCTCCCATTAAATCATTTGAAATTTGCTGGTGTGTGATGTATGTGACTTAGGAAGAACTACTATATATTCTTCTGTAGATGTGTGCATTATACTGTAAGACTATTATTGACTAGCAGCCTAACTGGGAAGCATCTGTTAAGTTTAATTAAAAGTAATGTAGGCTATTTTTACCAGAGGTAGGAGGGAAGCATGTTGCACAAAAAAATGTTGTTTTACAACTGTCATAACTCAACAGTGGTAACACTACTCAAATTACAGGTTATAACCAAAAGACTATAACAGTGCACCAGGACCCCTGTAAGATATGTCACAGGCACACAGAAATTATGGTGCTTGTTCCAAGAAGTTTACAACCCAACTCTTAGAAATTCATCCCACACAGAGTAAGACAGCATGGGAAAACAGCTCATAGCAACAGAGACCACAGCAGAATACTTACCTAGCCTCAGTTTAACTAAATTGCAAATCCTATTCAATGGGCAAAGCTCTTCAAATGCTACTCTAGTAAAAATGAAATTGTGTCCTAGGGACAGCATTCATAAGGAATGTTTTGTTGATTCTCAGCATCGCAGTATCCATATCATACATTTTGCCTTGTTTCTTGGAAACTGTGGCAATTGTGTACAACTTAGCATAGCTGCTTATATATCAGCATATAAGTACCTGGTAAGAAAAAAAACGTCCTTTTATAGCTGAGAAAGCTATATGCTCTTTGTTTCCTTTGTTACATTTCATAATCACTAACAAACCCCCAAATCAGTGGTATGCAGATCACTAACAAACCCCCAAATCAGTGCTATGCAGCTGTCTAGGAGCTGGCAGGATTTTTTTCCCCCAGTCGAATGGAAAGTTCGCATTTCCTCTTTATAAAAACATGAAGTTCATTAGATGGATGAAAATAATGCAATGGTTTGGAAAGAAATCATAATTTCATTCCTTTTCTAATAATCTGATTAATCTCTAACTGACACCTATAATTTTTCCTTGCCTATCACCTTTCTAAAGACAGTACATTAAAAATTGAGGAAGTGCATTAAAATTGAGGTCAATAATTG
The DNA here is from genome assembly GCA_026413545.1 of Cichladusa arquata. Taxonomy (NCBI): domain Eukaryota; kingdom Metazoa; phylum Chordata; class Aves; order Passeriformes; family Muscicapidae; genus Cichladusa; species Cichladusa arquata. Next base: position 20,220,736 of record JAOTQP010001652.1, read on the forward strand.
ACAAATTGAGCTTCTGCAATCTGCTTCAAGCACAGGCATTTGGTCACACACCAGCTCCCCAGCTGTGCCACCAGTTTTCCAGGGAGGCTACAACCCTCCTCAGATGGTAACACAATATTTCACAACCCTTCTCATCTTCATCTAGGCACCTGTATGGCTTTGAGAAGGAAGATGCTTTTTGTTTGTGGGGTCAGTGATGGTAACAATCTACAAGGCAAATCTTCTGCCTGTGCTGGAGCAGCAGGCTGAAGATGCTGGCAGTTTCACAGTTAGTGTGAAAGCACTAACAGGCTCCAGGAGGCAAGTCCAGGAGAAGGCTGGCAGCATTGGGAAAAGGTCATTTTGCAACAGAAAAAGCTTATGAGTTGAAAAATTCACTGCTCCTGCACACCAAAACTCTATCCAAAGTGGGCAGCCTTCAAATCACACTAATCAAACCTGCCGTTTCTCTCCTGAGTACAGGTTAGTAAGACTCTGCTCTGCCATATTACTCATTTATTTGGAAGATATAACTGTGCCTAGGAAACAAGAACTACTTGGTTTTTTTCCTACAGAAAGTACTGTGTGCTGCATACAATACTGAATAAATCATCCAAGGAAAACACTAAAAATAATACATAAATTTATTTCCTCTCTCAGCAAAGCCATATTAACCAAGAAGAATACACAAAAAGAAGCAAAAACTGAAAGTCCTGTAACAATCAGAGCATGCAGTTAACAGGTTGTGGGATCTTAAAAGTGCAAATGATTCCAGGTTCAGATCTACTGAAATTTAAATAAATACCACGCTCTTTTCATTCAAGATTTTCAAGGATGCAAATAATTTTTATTTAAAATTATGGCTGTACATGTCAGAATGGACCAATTTAGAACAAATTCTTTCCTCTGCTAGTTGAAATTCATATCATGTTCACCAATTCAGAGGCTGCACCTTAGGTTACACTTCTCCTTACTGGTATGGCAACTTGGCCCTGTGCCCTTCCTCAGTCATGTCAGATTCTCAGTCAAGTCAACAAGAGCAGATGGAAGCAAAAGTACTATTTCGTGGGCAGAGGACTCAAAAATATTTAGATTCTCTCCTTTCAGCTGAAAACTTTATTTCCCTCTCATATACCCATCAGGCATCTCACCAGACATTAACTTCCTGCAAACAATTTATCACTCCCTAGAGCTGCATAACTGGATGGGAATTGTAAGGAACAGCAGCACATGCTATTTATTATTAACACCTCTTACTCAAATCCCAGTAGAAAGCACAAGTATAACATCAACTACAAAAAGTTTGTGTCTATTTTCAGTGGAAATACAGGAACAGCCTGTCCTTAGGACTTCCAGTTTCTTTCAAGTGCTTCACACATTGTTATCCAAATGTCTTGTCTAAACTGCTTGCTAATTTTCCTCTGAAACATTTATCTTTTCATGAGATTGATAAGCCAAATGTTATCAGTAAAAGTCTGTTTTGCTTTTTTATTTTGCTCATTATAAAAATGAAAGGCAATATTTCAAATTTTTTAGACTTTTTTCACTTTTTATGCAAAGTAGCTGGCTTTCCATTACCAAAAATGCAAATATAACTTGACTTTCTTTTTTCTGATGCTTTGCCATAAGTATCTCAGAAAAATAAACAATGTCATTATTTTCTAGTACAGTTCACTTCTTGTTCTTCAGAAAGAGCTGATCTATTTCTGTAGTCAATTTTGAATAACTGGCAGAAATATTTCATCAGTCCACTTTTGATATCAGAATTTTCAGGGAGAATAGGCCTAACACAACTATATCCTCAGTACATTTTTATTAATAGTATTGCCTCACAGACTTCATTTGTATTAAACAGAAATTCTGCTACAGAGACTGCTTCCATTTCTATTCTGTCAAACAAATGAGGAAGCAATGAATATTCATGTTTCTTTCAGCTGATGATCAATTCAAACATGGACTGCATCTCTGTGCCAAGCTGAAACACTATGAATCATTATGTGGTTGAAGAGCAATAAGGAATGGGAAAAGGGTGTTCTATTTACTTCATACCCTGGATACAAGAGCATCTATATCATAATATAGCCCATTAATAACAACATTACTGTTTTAGATTCAGATTTTGCAGATTCCATGTCACAGATGCTATGTTAGTATCATTCTCACTGCCAAGCACTAATATTATATTATTTTACAGACATGCAACAAGACGGCCTCAAACTTGCATATAAGATGTGGCCAAGAGTTTTAAAATGTTTCAAATTGTTTAAAGAAAGAAACAGAATAATTACATCTTAGAAGGATGTGTAAGAAAGGCTGAACACGAGCAGAAAACATGCAGCTAAAACCAATTGGGCAGATTCCTGTTAAGACAAGGTGAGACAAGCTGAAAAACTCCTTAATAAACAATCACACAATGATGCATCCAGAGTATGCCTTCATGTTGGAAGATGTCTTGGCAGCACATCTCAACTACAGCACAAAGGTGGCCATGGTTTACAATGAACATTGAATTTGAAGGTACTACAAAGCCATGGACAAGGTGTTCCCAGGTACATGGAACAAGGATGCTGAACAATCTCCACTCTTCAGACGAGAAGGAAAGCTGATCATAGGACACTATTGCTACCATAGATGTCTTTCCCTGAGTTCTCCACACCTTTGTTTTTTCCCTTCCCCTCACCTGCAAAAAAATATTTTCATATTTGTCTATGAAAAAATTGCAGATAAATGGCCAGCCTTTATCATCACCTTCATATGTTCCCTTTTGTCTCCTCACCATTTGTCTTCTACTCTCAGCACAAGAACCTGAAACAGGGCAGATTCATTATTTCTAATCTCTCAAATATATTTTACCTTTTTTTACCTCTTTGCTGTAGAACTAACATCTGAACTGATTTTACCCTATCAGGGACTTTACCCAGTGTCATGCAGACAGGGGAAACAGACTGAAGCATTCTAACTCAAGGTTCTGTGCTCAGTCTCTTCACAGGTGATCAGAAGTGCTTAAGCTTAAGCTTCCCTGCTGGATGCTCGTGTAATATGTAGTCAAAGTCAACAAAGTGCAATAAGGTTGAATTAACTTAAAAAGGAAAAAAAAAACCAACACAATTCTATTTTGCACCCTGCAACCTGAAACAAAAATATCAATGAAAATTTGGAGCTAGGAAACTGTAATTTACATTTTGTACATGTGCATAGCCCTTCTGTTTGTAAATCCCCAAAACACTACAGCAGCAGACTCAATCCTTTGGGAAAAACAAGAGAAAAAGAAATATTCTTGAGCTCGATGACCAAGGACATATCTTTATTATGTATCTTTATCATATCTACTATAGCTTTATTCTATTCTATATCTATCATATTAGAGCATGCTTTAAATGAGCAGGCAGCCATAAAGCAGCACTGTTTTTCTTTGGAAGCATTTTTAGTATTAGCAATAAATACAGTACACACTTTAAATGCAGAAATACTGCCAATGTGCAAAGAATTTGTCTCTATTATAAACACAGCCACCTGTTTACTGTCTATAATTCTAAACTATGAGTCAGTTGGAAAAGAGGAATTAATTGGCAGAAACTTTCTGAGATGTCAAATATTTGGCTTCTATGAAGCCAGTGCTACCTAACCTGGAGAGAATCCCCCTCTCTCCTCCTGTTGCACTGGAAATAGGTACCACAGAAGTCACATACCTTTACACTCTTGGCCCAGTGAGGCATTATAGCATTTATGATAGAAGAAAATAGGCCATAAAATGCAGTAACTTGTTGGGAACAAGACACTTTTTAGAATTATAGAATGGTTTGTGTTGGAAGAGATCTTAAAGATCATCTGGTTCCACTCCCCCTGCCTTGGGCAGGACAACAAGACCACTTTGCTCAGGGTCCCATCCAGCCTTGCCTTGAGCACTTCCACTCAAGGGACATCCACAGTTTTCCTGAATGACCTGTCCCAGTGTCTCACCACCCTCAAGAAAACAAAAAAAAAAGAAAACAAAATGAAGTGGAGGTTCAGCACTAAGAGACTCCAAAGCTCCTAGATCTGGAGCCAGCCATGCTTCACTGCCACCCTACAGGCTCTGATTCACGAGCCTAATTCTGCCTGCGAGGATTAGATCTGCTGGTTTCTCTAGGACAAGTCACAGCATAGGAAATTAAATACTCATAAGCATGTTTCATAGCTATCAGTAACATTGGAGGGTTCGTAATAGTTACCTTGCAGTGTTCCATTAAAGACATATTTGTAACATAAAAATGCAAACAAGTGTATCTGCCTGTAGAGTGACAGATCAGTTATGCTGATATTAGTCCCATCTTTTCCCTTATATTAGGCCATCTTCAAATGATTAGAGAATCAGCTCCTGTCTGTAAAAATATTTTCCAACACTGAGATTCAAAAGTTATAGAGATTTGAAACACAAAATTACTTACATTTGTAAGATTTTCTCAAAACCCAAATGAAATAAACAGATTTGGTTTTTGTCATTGCCTTAATTTAATGTTCTAGTTCTGCCTATGTTGTACAACTGCACTGTGCTGGTGCCAAATTAAACCACGTTTAAAATTTCTCATCATTGAGAAACGTGACTCCAATTACTTGCTTAACAAGTTACCCATGGAAATTAACAGAGATTTCCTTAGGATGAGGTTATCATTGCTTTATAATATTTTGCCTGATGGCTCCTAACTTTCATTAGGATGGTCCTGCAAGAGAAGGGATGTTTAAGCAATATCATCTTTTGCTGGTTACTATTACTGAAAGCATATGCAAAGTACAGTGATGATACATCTGACAGGAATATGCAGTAACCACAAATGCTAATTAGTACTCCATTGACTTTGTTTTCCAAATAAAGCTAGAGAGCTTTATATACATCCCACTTTTGTGTCCTCCCCTTTCCTCATTCCCCTAAAGCTGCAGAATTATCTCACTGACCAATCCCAATGTGTAGTTACATGTAAACATGTAGTCCATGTGTAGTTACAGACAGAGAATCAAACTCAGGATAAATCTGGTGCTTTTCTATTGCCTGTCTGAGAGGTTTTTAATTACTTTTTACTGAGACCAGTGAGAAGGGGAAGGGGGAAAGGGGAGGGGAG
>JAOTQP010001652.1:20226335-20245834 GCA_026413545.1 Cichladusa arquata
GAGAGGAGAGGAGAGGAGAGGAGAGGAGAGGAGAGGAGAGGAGAGGAGAGGAGAGGAGAGGAGAGGAGAGGGAAAAACAGGGAAAAACAGGAGAAGGGGAAAAACAAAGGAGAAAGGGGGAAAAAGGGGGGGAAAGGGAAAAAGGGAAAGGGAAAAGACATAGAAGGCTAGGGAATTCCCAGTCTCTCTTCCACCAAAGTGTGTGACACTGGGCAGTGGTTTTTGAACTGAACATAGAGAGATTTGGACTGGTTAGAAAGGAAACATTTTCTTCATGAGAACACTCAAGCAGTCCCAGACAGGCTGTGCTATCCTTGCAGGTTTTCAAAACCCAGGAGAATAAATCTGTGAGCAACCTGGACTGACTCCACAGCTGACCCTGAGGTTACACTGGAGATCTTCTGAGGCCCTTTCCAATCCAAGTTATCCTCTAATCCCTGTGGTCAGAGGACAGTCATAGAAGTCTACTGGGTGAAGATTAAAGAATTTTTGAGACAGTTATTTCACATTTCTAGCACTGGAAAAGCTGTTGTTCTCTGTCCAAATCTTCTCTTTCTTCTGGTGGTTGCTACTGAGAGTAGTTTTTGCACATTTTCATGTGTGAATTACTGTTAGTGAGGCACCAGTCCTGAGCACTCCCACTTAAGAAACAATACTTGTTCTGTAGAAGAAGTGACAACTAATTAAAAACCAAAACAATCAACAACCCCGCCAAAAAACTACTCAAAAGGATCCATAGAAAAACTAAAAGACACTTCTTCACTCTGTTTAAGATTATTAGCATGCTTCTCAGAGAAAAGGAAAAAAAGAATAGTATCCTATCTTCTTAAAATTGTTGAATAACACCTCTATTTTTCCTGTCTCTTTTCTTAATGTAGTCAACAGTCATATTTTCTACCTACTCTTAAAAAGCATTCTGTATGAAATAACAGATAATAAAGATATTTTCAAATAACAGAAGTTTCTTTTTGTGGTAATTCTGAGAAATACAATGAAATGTGCCATTAAGGGAAAACTACCAAAGACTAGAGATGCAATTAAATTTCCTCTCTCTGCTGAAACTCACAGAACACTAAAAAGAAAGAGTTTTCATGTTTACTCTTCCATTTAAAGATAAAATATTATACTCACCTCAAATATTCTCCTTTAAAACTCCAGCACAAGGTTTGCCATCAGTAGCATTGTTTCTATTTCATGATCAATTCAGAAATGCAAGAACACAATATCCCAGCTCATATACCAAGGCCAAAACTCCCAGTGAGGGAATTCACTTCAAATCATCTCCATCTCTCTATAAATAGTGTGCCTGCAAGAGGAGAGGGCAGGGGGACTCATTTCCTTTCATTCACCATGTCTGCCTTGTCTCCTAAACTAAGTTGTTGAGATCAAAGACTTTCTCATACTATTTAGTAACACAGAGCACAACACATGAGCGCTTGAATCCTATTTGGGACATATACCTGCCACATCTAGACCAAAAAAATATCAAAAATAAAAAAAAAAATCAGCTATAGAGGAGAATACAGGCAGATTAAACAGAAGCTTCTCAACATAGAGATGGTTTTGCAATGGTAAACAAAGAAATTTCTATCAAACCATGGGGCATTTTCCCTTGTTTCACTAGACTGCATAAAATGAGGATTTCCTGCACTTTGTCATTTTTAGATGCTCTGCTCAGAATCTCACAGAAGAAATGACCAGATTTGATGAGGCCTCACAAGTACTGTAAACAAACTTTGCTTCAGTGAAACTTTATGAACCACAAAAGAAACAGGCAGTAGAATGGCAAAAATGATGATGGCTTTAGATGCTATATCCTAAGGCTACTTATTACAACACATGGGAGAAGGAGTGGGAAAAAGGAGAAATACCTGAGAACAGGATTCAGGTACTTGGTGAATCATTTTAAACCAACACTAGGAAGTGCTAAGGAGAGGGATGATGCCTCATCCACATTTTAGGTTGACTTCCATAACAAATTCCCAGTGATGTGGCTGCTTGCAGAGTTCAGCCCTTTGCACCCTGCAACCCAAAAGTGATTTCCTGAAGAAAAAAAGTGTTAGTCACCCTTTCTACACATCCTTGTGGGGAAAACTTCCACATCCACTGGAGAGATTCTATTTTCTTCCAGATGAGTGCTCTAAACAGCAGCACTATGGGATTTCCTCTCTTTCCTTCTGCCCTAATTATTATACTGGCAGCTGCCCTTTACCAAGGCCTCTCCCTCCAGGTTATTAAGCAGGTGATGAAGGCTGAGAGGCCAGGCACAGCTCCACTGCAGCCAGCCCAGATCTGCAGATTTATCTGGGTTGTGTCTACAGGCACTGTGTGAGCATGGCTGAGCTGCTGGCAGGCATTGACCCAAGTCAGAGCTCTGCACCTCTCTCGAGGCATGACAGAGGCAGCTGAAGAATATTTGCATTGCCTTCCAGAAAACAGATCATCATCATCATACACAGGATGGAGCAGAGAAATTCTACATAGAGCAAGGCCAGATCTGGGCTGTTTGTCCTTCAGATGGAGCTAAAAATTCTCGCTGGACTTGTGCCATGCATTGCAGAGTCAGCTTGGCAGAATAAAGCACCAGTACACTCAGGACTGCCTGAATTACCTATGATTCTCTAGGTTATTTTTGCCCTCCATTTTTCCAGATATTAACAATATATGCCTTTGTGAGATCTCATACACAGTGAAAAGGCTTCTCCAGAAGAAATAAAGAAAACCCTTCCTAAAAATTCCTTTTCTTTTAGGAGCTAGGATTTTCTTATGACTGGGAAAGCTTGGGCCATACCACTTCTCTAAGACTGGGTGACCAATAATTTTATAGTCAGTCTTTCACATCCTGAATGAGTTCCCTAGTTGTGTTCCAGCAGGAGACAGCAGTTACCCCAGTGGTTAGATAGCCCATGCTCCTCAACACACAGGTATGCCTCTTGACAGGCACAGCTAGATAATATCTCCCAGACTACACTATGGATGATGCAGGAAAAAGAAAAACTAGCTTTTTGAGACCCTTCAGATATAAGCACAGAGCTGCTTGCCACCATGAGAACAGGAGCAAATGGCTAGGAAACTGCATATCTACAGGATTTACTGGTAGTGCAGTAAAGGCAAAAAATTCAAGGTATCAGAATTATGGACACAAGACATCTCTGCCCCCTGGTTCTTTAGGCATGGAATTCTACTGTATAGTTAGGCTTCAGAAATTGACTGCTGGAATTATGTAACTAACTTTTAGGAGAAAGAAGTCTATAAGTATGGTCACAGCAGTGGGGTTACTGAGTGGCCAAGCTCTTACTCCAGCTCTGATTCACACTGCCTCTGCAGATACTTCTCATTTATCATTTATCTGCCTCCAGTTCCTTCATCTTTAAAGGGAAAGTAGTACTGTTTCATAAAGAGGTGCAGGAAAGTCAATACTCAGTACTGTAAAGTTTCTAGTGCAAATGGACCCCAAAGTCTGCAGCGGGGTGGGTCCCATCTCAAGTTGTGCCAGCACAATGCACGTGCAGAAGTTAAGGAGCTGTGAAGAACTGGTGTGGCTTTATTTAAATGATGATCACCTGAGGTCAGATGTGTGCAGCTAACCCACCCAGCTGCACCCTGCTGTTGACACCTTCTCACCAGGTTTCCAGAAGACAGAGAACTTACAATGTAGCATGTTCAGCAGAATACCAGTGAGATGGTTCCAGGTGTGAGAAAAGGCTGGGGAAAGCAGACTCGTCCAAGATGGAGAAGTAAGGGCTTGATGGAATGTAGCAGCAGCCTTACAGTACCTGAATTGCACTGTGACATCTTTCAAATCACTTTCTAACCCTGTCAGCTGAGACTCACTGCTCACTTAATGCCCAGAGACAGCACTTCACAGAGGAGTAGTGGGATGCTGCTCCACATGAGCCTCCCCTGCAGTGTTGTAAGAAAAGACACCACATCTTCAGGTGTGTTGGGGGAGCTGGAGGTGTCTGTCTGGCTCACAATATCAAAGAGAAGATTAAGCAGGGAACAAAACAGGGCCTCTCTCCAAACCTTAGTCTCATACCCGTAACCAAAGCCAGACTGCCTTCTTACAGTGCTGTGTGTGTGTGCCTTGTCATATTCCTGCTTGTATCTTACAGACATGAAAAGAAACAAATTCTTATGATTTCATACAGAGATTTTACTTCATAGGCTCCAGGCAAATGTCTCCCCAGTTGGAGGAGAAAAAAGGAAGAAGAAAAATTCTTCAAGTCATCAGCTTTGCACACATCTTATTATAGCAGCCTCTGCAGTGAAATTCATGCATGCTGATGACAACGCTGGTGTACACACATGTCATCTGAGCTGTTTATAGCCATTCTTTCATTTAATGCATCTCATCTGCCAGGTTTTCTTGCAGGTTTTGTCTGTTTTACCATGTTACCATTTAAGCCTTTATCTATAAATCAAACTGAACTATAAACCACTTTGTCATCTTTTGTTTTGCAACAGATGTACAGCGAGCAGAGACTGCTCCTGAACAGGAAAAGATGTGAACACAAACACAGGCTGGGGTTTGCACAGAAACTCTATACAACCAGTGTGGTTTTTCTTGCTGATAGTCAATGGTAGAGAAGGATGAGGTAGAATAAACCAAGATGATAACACTCTTTAGATCCTCTCTATAAACAGGGCAAGGATATCAATCTGAGGGAGTGAAACAGATGATTTAAAGTAGAAATGTTTTCAGAAGGCTCCTAGAATTATGACACTGAAGTGGCAATTCAGTTGCATCAAAGAATAACCTGATATAGATTTATACTATGTTAATAAGCTTTCATTGGCAAGCTCTGATATTCAGCAGCACACTTTGCCCATTCCAGCATCCTGTGACACCATTACTACTGAGAAGGTCCTATGTTGTAGCTACATAGCTTTTGTTCTCAAATCAGTAATAGAAAATGCACAACCAATGTCCAGTTCAAAGAGCTTCAGAACATCTGACTTTGTGCTGATGGAAAAGTTTTCCTCTACAGTACAGAGGTTTTTAGGTTTTCTTGCTGTGTTTTGGCACTATTAATTTCATTTATTATTATCACTCCTTCTCTGGTGAAGTTGAATTGATCCAAAATACAAATCACATATTTCTCCCAGAAAATGGGCAGATGCTAAGGTGCAGTGCTGCAGACAAAGAGCAGCCTGGCTGGCTTTGGCACAGACAAAATTCAAGCCAAAATCATGCACACAAGGTCGGATATCTCAGTAGATGTCTTGCCTGAGACCCAATGTATCCCATAAATCCTTAAAAGAAAGAAAGGAAGGAAGGGAAGGGAGGAATAAAAGATATGTCTATAGCAAAATATATATTACAAAAGTAAATAGAAGCTATAAATAGGAATTTTCAGCAATATCCCTGATGACAGGAGTAGTCATTAGGGATAGTATAGTCAGCAAAAATCAGGAGTGCTAATTAATTTATCATCTTTCTTTACTCTAGCAAATTACTTAAAATAGAAAGTAGCATGTACATTTTTATTTGTAATTTCATGCCCCATCCATGTTCAAGTCTTCTCTGAGACTGTGTGCCAACCACTGGAAATTTCCAGAAGATTTAAAAGCCATCCTGACTGAAGACTTGGGCTAGACAAGTAATTCATGACAAATACACAAGACATCCATACAATTGGATTTCCATTATTCACAAAGCTATGAATTGCTATTCCCATATGCTTAAATTTGTACTAAGTCCATTAAATTGCTAGGAAAAAATGCCTAATTTCTCATCTCCCATCTCCAGCTAATATTCTCCTTAAAGACCTAACTCAGACACTTAATTCATCTGCTGACATCTTTTCCTCCTCTAAACGGGAAACAATTCAGGCAGAGATTTCTGAAAGAATGTAGGACACTTTGGAGTTTTTCAGAAAGCAAATCAAAACAAAAGCCCACACCTCCCTCTGTAAGTGAGGTTCTGTAACCTCCTCCATCTTCAGATGTAAGACACTTGACTTGCCTGTGGGATACATAATCACATTCATTATTTCTTTCTGCCCAGGAATTGTATACATGTTAAATAGTTTACTAAAAAATATAATCCAGTTATCAACTGGAAACATTCAGAGAGGTGTAGGGGGAGGCATGTATTTGAGAAAAATTAATCTTGGACCTAAAAATGCCATTCTAAAGTAAAATTTAATCAGTTGAAATTGTTCCACCAAAGTCTGAGCTTTAACTCTATTCCCCAACAAAAACTTGTATTCTCTAAGAAATCCTCAGCAAGGTTACAAAATTGTCTTCTTCCAAAACTGAAATCTAATGGTACACTTGGACTTTACTGGATTCTGATAGCAAACTGATCCTGGAAAAACTTGTTTTAGAGATGCACTAGTTCTAATATTTTTTACTAAATACTTTAGAACCCAAAATCTAATCTAGAGTTAAAAAGTAGGTCTAAAATTCAACCTTAAGACAGTTCACCAGGCACAAGAAGGTAGGCCCTTGCCTGTGCATTTCTTTCTTTCACTTGAACCGGATTTCAGTTTAATGCAGTGTTCTGGTTATCTTCAAAACCCACAGTCTGGGCAGCCAACCCATTCTTGCCTTTGTGGGCAAGTGAAGAATTCAATCAGATTTTTTAATTTCCTTGCTTTTAAAAATACAGTCTTATGACTGTGTGACTGCAATTTGGTATAGTTTTTCTCCAAAATTTGTTTAAATACCTTCATATTTCCTTCAAATTAAATAATTGTTGTTTGGATAGTTACAGTATTCTGAGATTTTTCAGGTCTCATACTGTATCAGTCTAACTAGGAGCAGAAGCATTTATTTGGGACATTTTTTCTCTTCCCTAATTAAAAATCATTAGCGTGCAAAGGGGGGAGGAAGGGAACCATCAATATAAGATATTTTGAATGTTAGTACTTGCGAAGTTATGTTTAGTTTTGCTCACTTAACACACTGTACCTAAAACAAAAGATATTCCAGTCCTGAGAATTTTGTTTCCTTATTTATTTTTTTTTATTTTAAATTAGATTTTATTTAAATTTATTTAAATTCATTTATGACAACAGAAGACAGAAGCCATCTTTGCCATAGGGTACTGCAAACAGGGATTGAAATCTGATTCTGAATATTTCATATTGGTGGGTTTTAGCATCAAAAATACTGTACAAATATACTGTATATATTGTACAATATATATACTGTACAAAAAATACTGACAAAACAGTATTTATTGCAAATTAATTTCTCTGGCCAAAGTATTATTTATGCTAAAACAACTATCAACACCATGCAAAATTTTGTAGTCCAGCTGATGTTTGTAATTTTACAGAACTAAAAGCTAATTATTCTAGTCTTACAGTCAGACCAGTTTTTGAACAATTATCAGTAATTTTGGGGGTTTGCATGTATTAGTACGGATACAACTGTTCTAACAACATTTGGTGCCTGCCTCCTACAATCAAGATCTTAGGCAATATTTACAGACACTCTAAAGATGATTCAGGTTTGGACTAAAAGCATCTCTGAGTGTCCAAGTGAACAGATTAATAATGCTTATAATTTCACCCCAGGTGTTAATTTGTGTGTTCCTGAGTGCTGTAAGAAATACTGCTTTGTAAAATGGAGGCTGAGTTGAATATTCAGGGTTGGGACATGATTTAGGTCCTGCTAGAGAAATAGATGTGAACACAAGGCAAGAAGGCACAGATGGGAGAAATAGCCAGCCTGGTAGGAAATCAGAACTCCAGTGCCTGCAGCTACCCAGGGCATGCAGCAGCAGCCACTGCATACCAGCCACCAGCATTGATCTGAATGAGAACACAGAGGACTCAGGAACGAGGGGGGACATGAGACAAAATGAGAGATAACAACTAGCCTAATAATTACCTGATTACTGAATGGAAAAATATCACTTAAGAAACAAGATGTTGTCACTGAACTGAGAAACAGAAGCTGCTGGTCTCTGTAGGATCCAATTACAGTGCTTCAGGTTTTGCATTCAGACGCTGTGAGATGCCTGCTGGTAACAGGATCTTGTTGGACTTCACTACATCTGGAAATTCTGCAACAAAGCCATGACAAGACATGGTACTTTTACTGAAGACAATGTTTTATTTTATTTTATTTTATTTTATTTTATTTTATTTTATTTTATTTTCTCAAAGCTCCAGAGCACAAGTCAATTAAGACACAGCAGAAGTTTCTCAAACTGAGAGGTTATACTGAAGGGCAGCTTACATCACAGTAGAAAAGACAATCATCTTAAGTACTTTGCAAAGCCTCAAAACAGGCTTCTCTGGCTATCCAAAGATCAATACTAATGTGCCAACCCTCCAGCCAAGCCAAGCACAATTCACCGGAATGTTATTACTCTGCAAAAAGGAAAAGAAAACCTTATTAGGCTGAAGAGTTCCATTTAGGATTGCAGCTTTCACAACAGCACAGAGTGCAGAAATACTGTATCCTGGTTTCAGCTGAGATGAAGTTAATATTCTTCCTGATAGTGGTATAGAGTTGTAGTTTGGATTTAGGATGAGAGAATGAGGTTTGTAACACACTGATGTTGTGGTTGCTGCAAAGCAGTGATTAAGGACTCTTCAGCTTCTCATACTGAGAATAGTCAGGGAGGGCACAAGATGCTGGGAGGAGACACAATGTGGATAACTGACCCAAACTGATCACGAGGATATTCCATACCACATCATGCCTTGCTCAGTATAGAAGCAGGGAGAAAGATGCCTGAGGAACTGCTCAGGAACTGGCTGGGCATCTGTTGGTGGGTTGTGAATAATTGCATTGTGCATCACTTGTTTTCTATATTGTAATTGTTTTACAGTCTTTTTGTTGTTATTGTTGTTGTTTTTGTTATTATTCTTTATTTCCCTTTCTCTTCTGTCCTATTACATTTTCTATACCTCAACTCACAAATTTTGCATCTTTTTTTTTTTATTGTCTTCTCTAGGGTGGTGTGAGGAGCTGTGGTGTTCATCTGCCTGGTGCACATCTGTAGACAACTTATTCTATGCAGTCATCATTACTGGAAGTTGTAAAATACTGGTATTTTAAATAAAAGACTCACAGAAGGACATCAGGCTGAGCTTTCTGATTCCCACACATCCGTGGTCTCTCTTACTTCTATAGGTTTTGTAGCCAATTTTGCCTTTGATTACCTATGCATAACTATCACTGAAATCAATCAACAGATTTTGCATCTCTATAAACGGCCAAAGGCAAGAAAAAATGCATTACTGCTGAATTTTTAGATGTATAAAGTTCAGACTCCGTTTGTCCCATTGAAGCTAAAGAGAATTTTAGCATTGACTTTTTGGCAAGGAGCACAGATAAATCAATAGCAAATAGCTCACCCCTAATTTGCATGTATTGCTGGTAGCATAATATCAATATCACAACAGGGCAAACAGATAAAACTCTTGGGCCTGTTGCCTGTCCAGGATACAACTTTTTCAGAAAGCTACAGCACTAGTAAAGAAAGCCAGCAGGTTGAACACAGGCATCCAGCACAAAACCTTTGCTTCACACAGATTTTCCAATGCATCATAGCTGACAACACATGTAATCTTTTAGAGGAATACCACTCTGCACCATATTTTTCTATTTTCCTTTCCATAATCCTATTTCCATATTTTCCTTTCTTTTTATCAAACAGGGGGTTCAGCACTAACCCATGCAGACAAAAACACCTCATACCTTCCCAAGAGTGCAAAGCAGTGACATAATTGCTGTGTCTCCACACACCCTAAGGGAATCTCAAAAAAAACAATTACTATTTCAACACTTCATGTTTTTCAGTTTTTTGGTATTTCCTGGACCTCAGGAATCCATGTGCTGTGAAATCTTTTAAATCTGCTCTTAATATTTCAATGCACATAATCATTAACACCTATTGTGAATTGGGCCTGAAAACCTCTAATATTCCAGAAACTTTGTTATCTTCTTTTAACACAGCTTTCAGATTCAGCAGGATTTGTAGCTTGAAGTAACTTAAATGAAGGCATTTTTATTTTTCTCTTATTTTTTAACATAAAATTTCCATTAGGTTATAATTTAATATGATAGCAAAGGAAACCACCTTTTAATTAAGCTCTAGCCAAGTCTTTTCAGCACACTGAGAATTGCCTAGGCCAAGATTACTGTTTACTACAAGTGTTAATGCTTCACTGTCTGCTC
Source organism: Cichladusa arquata (assembly GCA_026413545.1). Lineage (NCBI taxonomy): Eukaryota > Metazoa > Chordata > Aves > Passeriformes > Muscicapidae > Cichladusa > Cichladusa arquata. The sequence continues at coordinate 20,236,482 of JAOTQP010001652.1, forward strand.
TGCTTACAGGTCTCCCGTGTGCTGAAAGCTGACCCAGTCTGGACACCAGTCCTGCAGTGGTTCATCCATCACTTCTTGTTAACCAGTGAACAGCAGTTTGCTGCTCATTGTGATCCAAGCTCCAAGCCCTTTTCTACCCAATGACTAATTCCACCATCAATCCCATACCAGCTAATGAAATGTACTTGCCTTTTCAGTGGTACTGTGTCACAAAGCCTCCCTGAAGTGGTAATACTTTATATATTTTTCTTTACCCCTGTCAAGTCCCATTGACCATCTCTCCTTCTCAGAGAAGTTAATTGGATATGTGAAGCATGACCTTCCTTTCATTAACCTGCACTGACTCCCTGTATCTGTCCAGCTTTTCCCCAACTTTATTTTAATTAGTGGCTTGAATCTTTCCTAATTCAAAGGTTACATGTGCACATATGCCATTTTCTCATTTATCCTGTACTTCTTTCCAGCTACAAGCTTTACATCATGGTGAATTCACAAATGATAACTGATCATGACTTGAGGAATCTCCCTTTTCCTGGTCCTATGCATAAACAAACACACTCTCCAAAGAAAACAAATAGAAAAGAAAAAGTGCCACTTTTCCTTTAAGCTCAGGTACAGCATTTAAGCTAAAAGAAATCTCATTTATCTTGAATTAGCAGATAATCTGTCTATTATTCTAAGCAGATCCACATTATGTTACAATGCTGGCAGTTAAATTACCTGCTTGGCCAATTTCTCTCTAAGGCTTTCAAAAGTTCAGATTCTATAGCAAATCCTGTGTCACACAGGAGGGTCAAAGCTTCAGGGATTAAAGAGAACACTGTTAGGACCAAGTGAGCATATTTTTATTAAATCACACTTTACAGAAGCCTGTTATTACATTTGCCTAGAAGTTGATTTCTGTATCTATATTAAGGTACTTTAATAACACAGCTTCATTTACTTTAATGCTATACAACCAGCAAGTCTAATTAGCTTCTGGATATTATACTTGTGGAACATAAATCTGAAATTTAGTGAACTTCAGTGCTGAAATCACAAACTTAGATATTTAAGTTTCTACCTTCAGCTTCCTGTATCCTGATCCAAAGCTTATAGACTTGGATCACATCTCAATTCTACAATTTTATCTGTTTTCTACTGTCCTTTCATATCTTGAGATCCAGTTGACATTTCCAGGAGATTTACTAAGGTTTTATCTGTCTACAGGATTAATAGGAAGACATCTGTAGTCCTAGGCTACTATGGCTGTAGAAGAAACTTTGCAAGTATTGAAAGCTTTGATCTAAGGACTGGATCAAATCTCTCTATTTTCAAAGCGAGTACACCACAGAACCAGCATTCCTCAAGCCAGGCTCCAAAACTATTTCTAAAATTAACCAAAAAAAAGCCAAAACAAAACCCAACTTGTCCTAAATTATGCATTTGAATTCAAATTAAAATACCTTTACCCTGTTCTCTGCCAGGCTTTTAAATCCTCCTGAAGTAAAGGCATTTTCCAGAACTGGAGTTTTGCTCATTACTATTTCAACTTAGAAGCAAGATGAAGACAAAAGTCTTTCAGTAAGTTTCATGATGTCCTCTGTTTTCATCAATTGACACTTGAACATGTAAAGCTGTGTGGAAGAAGTTATTTTCCCAACTACCCAGCAAGCCACATAAAATCATAGAGTCACAGAATAGTTTGGGTTGGAAGGGACCTTAAAGATCACAGAATTCCAACCACCCTGCCATGGGCAGGGATGACTTTCAGTAGACCTGGCTGCTCAGGGCCCCATCCAGCATGGCCTTGAACACATCCACAGATAAGATATCCAGATCATGTTAAAAATAAAATAACATATATGATTCAAACCACAAAGCCTCCAAGCCTCCTTGCCAATCAGCCTAGTGAACATTGAGTCTAAGATGTCATTGCTTCATATAAATATCACATCTTCTGTGAAAAGTTTCCTTATGGCCTCACAGTGCCTGCAGTCCCTCTCATCAACCTCTTGCTTCTTATAATTTACATTTGTACAGGCATTTATTATTCATATTTACATCTTACGTAATTTTCCTTCCACTTTTGATCTCAGTTTTCTTGATAACTTACTTGTATTTTTTTCTTTTGTCTCCTATACCTTCTCTTTCGGAGCTATCATTTTGGATTTATCCCAAGGGATTTCATGGAAATGAGATGTTAGCTCTCAGTGGAATGATTTTTTGTCAAAACCTTTTTTTTTAAATTTTAAACATCTCAACTGCATTTTTTTCTGGTCTTCATTTCCTACTGTAGTTTTCCAGTCATTGGTATTGATCATTTCTGCCACTTCCTGAATATTTATGTCTTGACTAGATACAGTATTGTGTCTGCTGAGCTCACAGTAATCTGCCTTTGGTACTTTGTGCTCACTTTGCTTCCTGCAGTGTTTTGCTCAGGGGCATGCATGGCTACAGTGCTTCAGGAACTGGAATCTCTGTGCTTGCCCACATAAGGAGAAGGACTACAGGTTATCCATCACACAGCACCTGAAAGTACTGCTTTGTGCCTGGGATGCCTCGTTCCCTCAGACAAGATAGCAACGGGCCAAATTCTCCATTTTTCACTTCTGGACATGAAACTGCTGGAATATCAATGTTCCATTTGCCAGTCTGTTCTAGTATGGGGTAGTAATTTATATTGCAGTAGATAATGCACTTTGCATACTCTCCCCTTCTGTGTGGTATCAAATTCTGCCAACCTCTATGGTGAGATTTTACCAGTCACACTTTTTAAAGAACTATTTTCTCCAGAACAAAAGAGAATTAAAAAAGCCAAAATTCTCCTTAGTGCACTCCATCTGACTGCTACACACTATTTGTTACATTATATATTAATATTCTTACTTTGTGGGGGAGCTATTACTTGACCTTCACCTCCTCAGAGGGAGGAAATGCCATTATAATTTTGTATTTCTCAAATCTTCCATGTGTTAAACTGGTGCGAAGAACCTCCTTGGCATTTCAGTGCTGGAACAGAGTATCATTGCAGTACAGGCTGTGCATTTCACTGTGTTATATTCAACCCTCTCATCTAGAAAAAGAGTATCAAGATCTCTTATGAATTTGTCTTCAATCTGAGACAACAGCACGGATTGTTAACTGGAGCTCCCTACTACTCCCCCAGCTACAGTATTTGTATCCCTACAGCAGGGAGTACTACTACAAACCCATATAACTCATCTTGACAGCTGAGGAGAAACCTTTGGAAATGCATCAAAAATTCATATTCTCTGAGGTAGTGTGGGATACCTAAAATGCCTCTGCTCTACATATGGTTTTTTCATACTTTTCTTATTAGCTGTGTGATAGGTTAAAATATAGTTAAAATAGAGTGATGTGTAAACAGGAGAGGTGGATACATGGGGACCATGTGTATGGATAAATGTGGAGTCAGGAAGTGGAGAGAAGAGAAGCACTTGAGTTTGTAAAGAAACAAAACTCATGCTGGAATTTTCTTCAATATTTTGTGCACTAAAAGAGTGAAACTAGCATTTTGACATTTCCCAGAGAGATAAAAAAGTATCTGTATTGCACTCACTTGTATTATTTAGGTTCTCTTATTACTTCACTACTTTGAAAACTTGCCATTTGTTCTTTCTTTGACTGCTGACCAATATAGGGGTTTGTTTACAGAGGACAGGCAGATAGAGTCTGCAGCCTTGTGCCCATACATAAGGACAAGTTCTGTCTGATTTGCTGCCTGATGTTGTAAAATGGTGAATGCACTGATGAAGGCACTGCAGGTTCTGTGGGAAGTTGCAAAGACTCAATATCACTTAGACTGGACTTTTTGGTCCTAGGATGCATTTTGGCCACTGCTGGTTCTCTCCCAAATGACATCCAAATTCTACCAACAGGAAGGGAAGTCACAGAGCTTCAGGTTCCACATTCTCCAGGACAAGTCTGGTTGAGTCTGGGATTTGGGTTTGCGCTTTTGAATCATTTCAACAGACACTGGTGAAGCAGCCATTATAGGCAACCACTATAACCACAGTCAGTTAAAATATGAAGTGTGCTCGTGCCCATTCCAAAATTTGAATGACTGAAAAGGAATGTTGGACTTTGGGGATGTTTTGTTTGGATTTTCCCCCTCTTTTTCTTTTTCCATATTTGCAGCCACATGACCCAAGAGGGAGGTTTCTCTGCTCCTCATAGAAATAAGCAGAGCAGCCAGCAGTTTACACAGAGATGGTTTCCACTTCTTCACAGAGTTGTGAAGCTCAGGGTATTAATTATGTAACACGTCCTTAAGTGCAATGAACTGTCAGTTTTACATCAGAAAGTCTCTGCATCATCACTGTCAAATGACATTGTGTTAAACATCTCTTGAACTGGATAGTATGGAAGAACACAATGTGAATAATGTCACACTATTAAAGATTATCCTGTTTAAAGAATACCAAAATGGCAACTAAACCATTGCTCTCATTTTGACAAAGTGCTGTATCATCACCACTTCCAGTGAAATATTTTTCTGTGCAACTGATTTATTCAAAGCCTACTCTAAGTTACTCAAACAGGACTTCAGCACACTGTAACTGCATTTAGTCTTTTTTGCCCAAAGAAGAATTTGTTTTCATATTCCTCCTTCCAGAACCACTCATTTTTACAGGCTGAGAGAAAAAAACACCTCATTTGAAATGCAGTAAGTGGTAGGAGGTAGCAAAAAGATATCTACAGAGAGAGCAACAATGTTTCAGGAACACAAAATGATTCAAACATACATTCATTTTTATTCTAACCTGGAATTCCTTGTTTTAAACCACTGTGGCCAAAGACGCTTTTCATGTTGCAGCTCTGCTGGGGTCAAGGGCTTACATGGTTCTTTAAATTTTTATTATTTTTTGTATTACTAAGAAGTGGCTTATGTTTCCATGCTACAAAACATTTTAAAAAAATTCTTTTCTAAAAAACAAAGATGTATCCAAGCAAGTTGAATTTAGTGATTTTTTTTGTTGAAGAGTCGTTCATCATACTTTATGTTATGCAATTTCCCAATGAGAGTTTATTCTAAAAATATATCACCGCTCTAATTTTATGATGCATATACATGGGAAATTGCAAGTTCATTTAATTAAAAATCATTTTAAATGAACACAATAAATTCTGCTGAACACTGGCTGAGTATTGAAGAATCGTCCCTTTATGGACATTTATTCTACACAGTTTTCCTGGTACTGTGCAGTTTTTTAAATACTTCCATAATGTTTTCCTTTGTAGGTATCAACTTTATAGGATGATAATTAAAGCTAAGAGTATTATAAAGTGAGGTAAAGAAAACAAAATTTGCACATTTGATGGCCACTCTGCTTAATTCTACCAACAGTGTTAATATTGACAAGTTACTGGCACAGATTAGACATCCTAAAATACAATCTTAATCTCAGTTGTCAGCTCTAGTAATAAATTGCAGTGTGTTAATTTTTCCTTTCCAACAGTGACCACAGATATCATTATAAATCACCAGTTATCAAAAAAAAAAAAAAAAGTACAGCACGTCTGTCTTTATTCTGGAAATGGCCCTGTTCTTTATTTTAAATTCAGAAGGCAGTGGCTTTTGGCTTTTTTCCCCACTTAGGGGATTTTTTTATTTTTTTATTGTTTGGGTTGTTTTGTGGTTTTGTTTTGGCATTGTTTGGGGTTTTTAACAAAAAAGCCCAAAACTTTTCAAGTAAGATTTTCCTGATATAATTCAATGACTCTGCCAGGTAATAGTAATAGATGTCATGGCACTCACACCACTCAACCCAATAACTTGAGGTATAGCCAAAATTTCACATCTTAACCAGATTTTCATCTCTTTAAAACTTAAGAAACTAAGAAACCTCCTCTCCTTTCAATTCTTATGACAAATTTTTAAAGAATTACTCATGTGTCTACCTGTGGTCTGAACTTCAATTTGTTGACAAACAACATTATTTCTAAATAGTCAAGATGTTATTTCTAAAAAGAAATGTTATTTCTAAAAGAAATATCATATTATAAAAGAAATGTTATTTCCAAAATAACAGTCATGTTCACCTCACCTAAGATATCCTAATTGCCTCTAATTTGGCATGATGTTAACCATTCACTTTTTTCACAAATTTTCCACCCCACTATGAAAAAATAATCACAGGATAGAGCTCAGCTCACCAGTGTTAGCCCACTGTGTGTATCAGCAGGAGGCATTTTGGCTCACATGGCCCCTTTCTGAGGTGAGTTTTTGATAAGTGGGATCTAACTGGCAGGGGCAAAAAAACCCAACAAAACCAAACAACCCAGTCCAAGACAAGACATGAGAAACAGTAAGTAGGAAAGTCGGAAGGTTCATTCCCTGCCTTTCCACAGGTGACACCCCTCCACACATGGTTTTCTGCAGAAGAACCAGTTTCAGATGAGCCCCCAGGGTGTTGCCCCCATCCCCAAAGCCGTGCCTGGCTGTGCAGCAGCACCGGGTGTCTGTGCCAGGCTGTGACCAGCAGTGTGGAAAATGACATGGAGGGCTCACCCCTACCCCAGCCACACCAGGGCTGGGCTGAACCCCCACACTGCAGCCACCTGCCAGCCCCAGCACAGCCACCCTCACTGCCATACGCTGCCCTGGCACAGAGACCACCCCACCCTGGGAGGGGACACACTGGGGCCACCTGGCAGCAGAGCCAGAGGCTGCTCTGCTGAGTGATGAAATCAGACAGGGCACTGCGGGCCCCCTGAGTGCCTCAGCTGTGTCCTTTTAATTGAATGTGGCACCAACAAGGGACCTACACTTGTGCCACAGTATTTGGTCTGAGAGAAACAATCATTCTAAAATAATTGCTGTGGCAGAGGGCTCATGGTCACTGAGGATAACCTGTCACGTGCCGTTTGAGGGGGAGGCAGGGAGCAAACATTTCACCCTCCTCTTCACCAGGAACACTTCATCTCTCCCACCTGCTTCACCAAGAGCAAACACTGCTTTGCAGATCTGGTTTGCTTTTTCTATTCTATTGAATGATTTTAAGGATGATTTTTGCAGTTTTCTATATTAAGTGAAAGAGACACCTTTTTTGTTCTAAAAGAGCTTTTGAAATTAAGCCAAGGTGATCCATAATTAGATGAGTTGAGTGCAAGTGTAAAACACCAGGCTGCATCCCCAGTGTTTTACTGTTTATTGTACAGCGCAGTATTCACAACCTACCCACAGACAAATGTGAAGTGGCTAGAGGAGAGCATAGGGACACCATAAACTTTTCCAGATTCTCCAGATGTCCATTGGACTGACTGCCATATTTGCTCTTTCCTCCTGAATTTTTGAAAAGATCAGAGCACAAAGTATGACCCTGCTGGTTCCATAGAAGAGTCCACAGCACCCCTGTTCAAGGAGTTACTCCTTCACAACAAACTGCTGTCAAAAATAAGAAACAAATGTGGCTAGCAGCACAGAATGGACAAGATTGTCAGAAACTCAAAGATTAGTGTTAGAGACTGGCAGGAAGAAACTTTGAAAAACTAAAATATGTACACAAGTATATATGTATACACATCTATATAATCATACAGGCTTTGACTGTGAGACACAAGTGATCTGAGAGGTGATGCACCCTTACTGAAGGAAACTTATAAAGAGCCAAGGGAAATACTACCAAACTGTGGGAGCTTGAAGAGAAAGACTAGATACTCTCTTACAGAAAAGAACACATTTTGCCAGAGTACAAGGCAGTAGACTCCCACACCTCCTGCTCTCTGTATGTGGTGGTGCACCCCTCCACCTCAGGCCACACCATGATCTGCAGGAGCCAAAAACTATGCTTTTCATTTCTTTTCCCTTGTCTTTAGCACTGATTTTTTCTGAATAATGCACAAAATGCATGTACTTTTGAAGGAGGAAGCTGACCCTGTAACAGACATATTTTCAAGCCCTAGGGCCAAATTCTCAAATTTACTTAATGTTGTTTCAAAAAAATATATGGTGCTAATCAACACAAAAGTGTATCTGTAGCATTTTTACGAGTTTCCATCAATAATATAAGCTTTATTATTATTGCTGCTGCTGTTTGACTTTCCTTGTGTCAATTACTCCTCATTGCAGTATGATGTTTTAAGTAGCTCAAATTATTTTTGCCTGATGTCAAGGCTCAAAACAAAATAAAGGCATAAATGAAAAATATAACTACAAAAATGACATTTTATTTTTAAAAAAGAGCTCACATGGCACAAACTTTCTTTATACAATATTAGATCAATTTATTGATGTTCCAGTACATCCGTTTTAGTTGGGTTTTTTAAATTATTTTAGTTTCTCAAGTTCCCAATACAATAATGTACTTACTCCCCTAACCTGAAACAGAACCCAAATACCCTCACCAGAAAAGACAGACGGCACTCACCAATAACTGCTAAAGCAGAGCTCATTTTTAAATAAGTTATGCTCATCTTACAGATAGAAAACTTGATCCTGGGCCAACATAACAAACAATGAAGCACAAGCTTTGGAATCAACAGGCATACACATTTTAGGGAACAGGATATGAGCTGCAGCACTCTGCAGTGCAGAGTGTTTGATAAAGTGATTATATTCACACAGAGTACACCGTAGACAGAGCTTTGTGCTGAAGATATTAGTTTACGCTCTGTGAAAGCAGATGACAAAATTGCTTTTCTTTGTTCTTATGCAGTTTCTGACCAAGTGATGTGCATCAGGAGAGACACAAGCTCACACAAAGCAGAACAGAAAATCTGCACTGAATTCAGGTTTGACTCACCAGTTGGATTTTGGGTCTCATCTATAAGTTGGCTGAACAGCCTACAAAAGAGAAACAATGTGGAAGTCATTTGTGTTTTCACCATGGGAATAGAAAAAATGAAAAAAGCTCTGAAAAAATTTCTCACAACATTCCTAAAAGATTAGGCTGGGCTTAGCTCCCTCATCCTTGAGGTGTGGGACTCAGCCCCAGAGGCTTCCTCATGCAGATTTGAAACAACAGCTGAGGCTGGTGCTTACATCCCAGGTCCCCTCTCTGTACTAAAGACCGTCAGAGCCCAGAAGTGATTACAGGGGGTGGTTGTTGGCTGAACACTGTGATTTCACAAGGAGATTTTAACTCAAGTCATTGCATCAGTATTTTGTGTATCCCTTTGTACAGTTGCCCATCACACTGAAGTTTTAACAGGAGATTTTGCAGGGAAATCCTACAACAGCCCTTTCCTACCTCCTCTTCAATAGGAGCACTGTACTCATTGTCCACTTTTACCCAGCTCCTCATCAGAGGACCCTCTACTGATCATAGAAGATACTCCAATGTTGCAGTATCCAAAAAAAGAAACAAAAAAAAAAAAAAAAAAAAAAAAAAAAAAAAAAAAAAAAAAAA
>JAOTQP010001652.1:20251542-20340370 GCA_026413545.1 Cichladusa arquata
TGCCAGGGCCTGCCCACCCTCCCAGGGAACAATTCCTTCCCAATATCCCATCCATCCCTGCCCTCTGGCAGTGGGAGCCATTGCCTGTGTCCTGTCCCTCCGTGCTGTTGCAAATAGACTTGCCCCATCTTTCCCGTCAGTTCCCTGCAGGCTCGGGAAGAGCCACAGCTGAGTCACCCCTGAGCTGTTTTTTCCCCCAAACACTCCCGGTTCCCTGAGTCTCCCTCACGGCAGAGCCGCCACAGCCCCGCCATCACCTCGGCGGCCTTGCGTCACAACTGCGCGCCTCGTGACGTCACTGCCGCGCGCCGCGGCGAAGGACACGGCGCCCGAGCGGGACCGAATCGGAGCGGAGCGAACTGAGGCGAGCCGAGCGGGGCCGGAGCGGAGCGGGCGGCTCGGGCGCCATGAGCGGCCCTGCGGACGATGAGAGGCTGCGGGTGCAGCAGCTCCGCGTCCTGCGGCGCCGCTGGCTGCGGGACCAGGAGCTGAGCCCGCGGGAGCCCGTCCTGCCGCCGCGGCGGCTCGGGCCCGTGGCCGCCTTCTGGGAGCGCTTCCTGCAGCGCGGGGATCCCTGGCGGCAGCAGGTGAGCGGCGGGGCGCGGGCTCCGCGCGGCCTCTCCTGGCCGCTGCCCCGCCTGACTGTCCCTGTGCCCGCAGGTGCACGGCTTGTACCAGGGCGGCCGCTTCGTCATGCTGAGGGTGCTGCTCCCCGCCTGGGCCATCACCTACTACCTGAAGTACCACCTGCTGGTGCGTGCGGGCGCGGGGTTACAGGGAGCGCTCGGGAAGGGACGGGAAAGGCTGGAAAAGCCCTGGGCCGGGGGGATGATGAGAGGAGTGATCCCACAGCGGGTGTGCCAATGTGCCGCTTACATGCGGTTGCAGATGAAGGTTGTTTCCCGTGGCCTGCTCACCACCTGTGTTTCCTTGCTGGGGTAGCACTTATATATAAATGTTGTGTGATACTTCATCAGAAATAATCACCTTTGTGAGACCCCACCTGCAGAGCTGCCCCAGCCCTGGGGCCAACAGCAGCAGGACATGGAGCTGCTGGAGAGAGTCCAGGGAGGCCACAGAGACCAAGGGCTGGAGTCCCTCTGCTCTAGAGCCAGGCTGGAAGACCAGAGGGTGTTCACCTGGAGAAGGGAAAGGTCTGGGGATTCCTCAGAGCCCCTTCCAGGGCCTAAAGGGGCCAGGAGAGCTGGAGAGGGACTTTGAATAAGGGTCTGGACAAGGGGAAATGGCTTCCCACTGCCAGAGGGCAGGGATGGATGGGATATTGGGAAGGAATTGTTCTCTGTGAAGGTGGGGAGGCCCTGGCACAGGGTGCCCAGAGAAGCTGTGGCTGCCCCTGGATCCCTGGCAGTGTCCAGGGCCAGGCTGGACAGGGCTTGGAGGGACCTGGGATGGTGGAAAGTGTCCCTGCCCATGGCAGGGGGTGGCACTGGGTGGGCTTTAACATCCTGGCCAGCCCAAACCACTCTGTGATTTTCCAATTTGTTTTACCTTCCCCCAGCCCTCATCTCCATGTCTCACACCCAGAAACAGCAGCTGGAAGTGTGTGCATAAAACTATCCTTCCAAAACAGAGTCCCAGACATTCTTGCAATTTCTGTGGCATAAAACTGCATAGAACAGACATGTCCAGCCTGGAGTTATTAAGCACATTGATTTGTTTTTTCCCTGAAATCAGTTTAGGTTTGATACACAGCTCTGAGTAGATACCCCTGTGTACTGTGCTTTCTATTGTCCTGATTCTCTTTAAGGCTCCAGGTTGTGACTGTAATAATTTTTATAGTGGGACAATCAGTGTTGACTTTAGATAATTATGCCTTCTTTTGAAAAGCCATAAAGGAAGAAAAGCAATCATTTGTATTTTATCTCTACAGTTTATGAAGCTCCAAGTGCATTATTGTAAAGGTTATGAACTGATACTTTGACATTTTCCCCATCTGTCTTTTTTGTCACTATCGTACAATGGTGGAATCACCATCCTTAGAAGAGTTCAAAATCCTTTAAAATGTGACACCTGGGGACATGGTTTAGTGGCCTTGGCAGTGCAGGTTAAGTGTTGGACTTCATCTTAAAGGCCTTTCCCAACCTAAATGATTCTATGATTATAAGATTCTACATGGCTGGAATTAATTGTTTCCATAGTTTTATAATTACAAGGAAAAGGTTCTCTCCTGGAATGCAGTATTTCTTTTAAAAAAATCAGCATGAAATTTGAAATCAGTTTTTAAAAGGAAATTTTAAGCACTGTTTAATACAAAAATTCAGATATCCCGTTTATGACTCACAGTTTTCTGAGTTATTGGAACTCAAAACTTAAATCCAAATACCATAAGACATTCACAAAACTCATTCTGAGTTGGACATAAATAATTCTTGTGGAAGAAACCTTAGTTCTCCTCATGACTTTGATGAAAGTGTCTCTGAAACCAAAAGTAAGGCTCACAAATCAGGACAAGGGATAATTTTTAACATCTCATATACCCCAGAGGTTGGATATGGTGTGTATCTTTTTGCAAAACTTCAACCATAAATTAATGCAATGTTTGCCTCTCACATCACATCATCCCAGCAGGCATCTGCTAACCACAGTTTGAAACCCCAAGTAACACATGGCTAAGTCCTAAGTCCTCTTTTAGCTCTGTCCCATAATTTGGATGAATTACTTCCATCCATCTGTATCTGGAATTAAAGGATCTGTCCTACAGTATTGTGGGGAATTATTTGAAACAAAAAATGGCATAAAATGGGATAAAATAGCATCACACAATGGCAAGACTAAATATTGATTCCACTTCCATATTCAGGATCCTATAACTCAGGCTCTAACTTTAACTGCATTTTTCCTTGATAAATATCGTGCAAAGAGAAAGGAAAAGTTTATGCTTAAATGCAGTTGTGTGGCTGTAGGAGTTGGCAAAACTGATGAGCTGGATCCTGCAAGTTACGTGAGGACATTGAATTTGCCACTGTAAGAGCTCAGCTAACTTTAGGAACAGAGTTGTTGCCATTAGCAACGGGCCAGTCATTTATAGAGGGAGAGATGTTTATCACTCAGGGCTGCTCTGAATTTTTAGTGCTTGGCTCAATGGTAGGAGGGAAAAAAGGATGCTGCTGCAGCATTTATTTTGTATTAGTTCTGGTCTTGGGCTGGTTGGGAACTAATGTACTGTGTTGTGCAAAGGGCAGGTTGCAGAGAGCCACACACCTGGATTTGCTGTTGAGTATATTTACCTTGCCACTGTTTTATTTCAGAGCTTTTGGAGGGGCTTTGCTTTGCTTCTGCACTGCCCTGCTAGGCTTTCATAGTCTTCTGCCTGTAAAGGTTCAGAAAAGCCATTTCTTAATCCCTTATATACAGATATGAAAATTTTAATGTGAATAATATTACAAACTTTTTCTTATTTTTATAATATATAGTCTTCTTTCTGCTCTTTTTGATACTACTGCATGCACTATATTTGCCCCAGTTCCCTTTGCTGTCAGTAGATCCTCTACTTCTTTCTCCTATTTTTAGTGTTTGAAGGATTTTGGCCCTGACTTTCATCTTTTTTTTTCTTTGACACTGACTTTCCATATTTGCTAAAACACCTGAAATACCACCCTTCCTCTCCTGTACTGATATTTTTCACCTTAACATCACAACAATCCTGATCACTGGGCCTGTACTCTGCGTGTGATTATCTTCCTGTCATCCCCACACAAAATTTTCTATGGTTCCCAGCTAGTTTATTAACAGTCCCTATCTTGATTATTGCACTGAGACAAGTGTATACAGGAGCTGCTCAATAATCATCAAATAGAGTCTGACATATAAGCAGAATTTGCTTTCTTTACTTTTGTAAACAGCTTTTCTATAAAACCTGGTTTACAAGACCAGGTTTTTTAAAGCAGAAATTATTTGAAAAAATGGAAACAAGTTAAACAACAATGTTGGCATTGAAATGAATAAACTGACCATGACTGCATTCACTTTAAAACAAAAACCTCTCCAGTCACTGAAGCAATGAGTTTCCAAATAAGTCCCACAGCAGATATATTTGATTTTAAAAATGTAAATATTTTAAAAGGGACCCTCATGTACTTATTAGCAAGATTATGTAGTAACATTATACGTGAGTGGTTCCAGAGACATTCCTTACACAACGATTTCTGTCCAGCAATGTCTGTAGGATAATCTCACGCTTGAGGACTAAACTGAATATGAGTCTCTTGTACATTGCTCCCTTGTCATTTGCTTGTCTGTCTTACAACCCAGTGCTGTAAAATAAGTCAACTGCAGAGCTGCTGATACAAGAAAATTTGAACATATAACTCTTTGCATAATTGGGATGTGCAGTTATTTGGTCCATGATCGAGAAGAAATGTAAAACAGCACTAGAACTGACATCTTTAGGGAAGTATAAATGGCAGTGGGCAGTTTTAATGCAGAGAGAACAATTAAGAGCTGAATGCTGATTTATTCTGTTTAGTCTCAAATGTTATAATTATAAACCATCATTCTTGGTTATTTTGTGGGTTTTTTTAACAAAATGTTATAGAGCTGAAAGAGAAAGAGGAGTCTGGTCAGCAAAGCATGGCTCAAAAGCTAAACAAAAATAATTACTCCAATTTCTTTAAGTAGGTGGGAGCACAGAGGAAAGGAAAGGCACACAGGAGAAATGAGAACCATGGAAGCTGAACAGATGACAAGTTTAATTGTCATAGCTCTGTGCCTGAAATAATGAGCTTACACAGTAAGTGAGAAGGAGCTGTACTTTAGACTAACAAGCTGGATATTTGTAACACATCAAAGAACTTGTGAAGGTCTTTGTAATATTTACAGAGTACTGGACAGAAAAGATACATGTGGCATTCAATAGGAAAGGACACAGAAACTGGAAAATACCCCAAAATGTCTCTGAATTATAAACCCCCATGAACTGTATGGACGTGGATACTAAAGCCTGGAATTTGTGTGAATGCCGATTATATGGGCAGATTAATTAACAGCTTTAAAATGGTGTGAGAGAAGATGAAAGCCATTGGAAGGTGCATGTTACATTGCACAACAGAGGGATTAAATACATATTAAAGTAAGAATCTTGGCTTGGATTATTTAGCTTCAAGATGGTAAACAATTTTTCCTATTCTGCCCTGTTTGATCAGTGATGCATAATGACTACATCTGTAACAGGAAATTAACCATCCTTAGGACTGCTCTTTAGTTATTCAGAATTATTCAACAGTTATGGTTATGCAGGATTCATGTCTGTGCTAGTGAACCCTCCTGACTCCAAAAGCAAGAGAGGTGTCTACAAAGTCATCTCTGTCCCTTTCTAACAGCCGTGCTCTTCCAGAAATCACCTGGAAGAATGCTCAGTGGCCAAAGCCAAAAATATTTTTGACAGTTTAATAGTATGGACAAGTCAGGGGTTTTTTTGAGTAGATGGGAAGGTAAGAAAATAAATGTTTCAGTGTTAGTAGAAAGCTGGGATACTTGAAGGACTAGTGGACTCTGAAGTGTCAGTAAGCCACAGAGACACCTACAGTGCAGGGACCTTCCTGATCTCACAGACTGAGGTTCATGGGAGACATTGGGGTGCTGGAGAATGTCCAGAGAAGGGAACTGAGCTGGACACTCAGCCCACTCTCAGCTGCCCTCTTTCCTGGATGTTCCTGCCAGGGAGTTGTAGAGAATGGGCAGATCCTCACTGAGATTCCTTTTCTCCAGGCTGAGCCCCTTCCCCAGCTCCCCCAGCTGCTCCAGACCCTTCCCCTGCTCCGTCCCCTTCCCTGGACAGCTCCAGCCCCTCAGTGCCTTTCTTGTCATGAGTGAACCAGAGCTGGACACAGCCCTCGAGGTGTGGCCTCAGCAGTGCCCAGCCCAGGGGACAATCCCTGCCCTGGTCCTGCTGCCACACAGTGCTGACACTGGCCAGGTGACATTGGCCTTTTTGGCCACCTGGGCACATCTGGCTCAGGTTCAGACCCTGTCACCAGCACCCACACGTCCTTTCCTGCCAGGCACCTTTCCAGCCACTCAGCCCCTGCAGCTCTGCAGATTCTGCAGATTCTCCACCTTCTCCTCTGCTTTTTGACTGACAGTCGGAAAATGCCAATCTTTCAAACATTAATGCAAGATCAAGCACACTTAAGGTTAAGTATTTAACTTACGTTTAAGAGAAATGTTTCTAAATACATTTTTCTCCATTAGCCTGGGCTAAGAACAACTCCAGTATGTCTATTTTTAGTAAGCTTCTGATACAGAGGCTGTTTAGCCTCCATATAAAAATTTCCATGTGCCTCCTCTGTGTGCTCACATTTGTGAGGAATGAAGTTGTGGAACCTGAATGTGTTGTCATGTACTTTTCCCCTCAGAAAAACACAGGGAATTGAGATTTTTCAGCCTAAAGAAGAGAAGGCTTTGGGGAGATCTAATTGTGGCCTTCCAGTGCCTGAAGGGAGCCTACAGGGAAGATGGAGAGGGGATTTTTGGGGAATGTGTAGTAACAGGACACAGAGAAATGGCTTCAAAATGGCAGAAAACACCCCTTTACAAAATGATGGATGTGGAATTTAATTAATTCATTAAAAACTGTGTTCCAGAACATTAGCAAAATACCCTGGCATTTAGAAGTGTTGATTAGCCAGTTAACAGGGATGCATGTTTTCTGTGAATTTGGAATTTAAATCTCAGCATGGTGTGTGATAGCCTTTAAAGATTAAACCATCTCAAATAAGATTTCCATGCAAAATGAAATTCTCATGAGTACTTTCATGTAAATATCAATTTATGAAATATTTGCCCATGCTCCCACTGGAGTCAAAGTACATGGATTCAAGAGATCCTAAGGATCTGGTGACTTAAATCTGTTTGACTGCAATGGGAGCTTAGATGTCCAACTCACATGTGGACATCTACATAGAGACACCTGAAAGGGGGCTGTAGCCAGGTGGGGTTTGGTCTCTTCTCCCAGGTAAGAAGTGATAAAACAAGAGAAAGTTACCTCAAGTTGTGCCAGGGGAGGTTTGGACTGGATAACAGGGAAAATTTCTGCACAGAAAGGGTGATCAGGCCCTGGAACAGGCTTCCCAGGGCATTTCTGAAGTGCTAAATATATATATATATATATAAATGTGTAGATGTGGTGCTTGGGGCCACGGTTTAGTGGTGGCCTTGGCAGTGCTGCTGGAATGGTTGGACTCAGTGACCTCAGGTTGCTTTTCCAACCCAAATGATTCTGTGATTCTAAATGTGTCCTGGTCCACAGACTGCACCCAAACCACAGTGAGCCTCCTGACTGAGAGGAAAAGCAATCAGTAAAGCCAGTTTGAACTCAAGACTTTCTAGCATGTTTTCTTTCACTTCCACAAATATTTGTAGAATTGGAATATTTTTTTCCGATGAGATCTGTAGTCTCCAGACCAACATTCACCATTTCTAATCACAGCTACATAGAAAGTGTAGGATATTTTTGTACATGCACCTATATTGACAAGCTCCTGTCTGTGCCATCTTATTGGTCTACTGGTCCTCAAGACCCAAATTTTTTCTTGCAAGAGAAGCAGGTTTTTCTGAAATAGGTGTTGAACAATCCTCTTCCAATACAAAAACATTCTGACTGCTTATGCCATAGCACCAGTCTGACAGTCTATTTCTATTGATGTTAAAGGTATTTCTCATGACAATGAACATTCACAAAACATAGGAATTTTCATATTTTCTTCCCTCAGAGAAGAAAAGTTCTTTGATGCACTCTCTTTGGATCCCACAGGCTGAGGCAGGAAGGTGGATGTGCTGTGATCACAGCAAAAGTCAATGTCAAGGTTGAAATAGTTTGTGTTTATTTATATTTTAAAGCTGTGACTAAGGGAAAAAAAAACAAACCGACAAAAAACCTCAGACAACAGGATTTGATACTATCCATGTCTCAAATGTTGAACAGTCTTGGACTGACAGCTGGTAATGACAGAATGGGAATTACTAGATTTTTATTTTGACACTTCTTCCACTAGATTCCACACATTTTCTACTAGAATGTATTTTCATAAGAAGATATTTATAAGCCTGAAAGATTCCATAATCTTAAAATTTTAACCTTGCATAAAGGGCTTAAATATTTGGGGCAGGAGGAGACTATTAAGAAGAAAACTGGATTTTCTTTGCTTTGAATCTCCATTATAGACGACTTCCATTGGATTAGCAAAATCTGAATTCATCCACACAGCATTAACTGTGATTTGTTCCAAATTGAGATGGTAATTTTGTTGCTTTTTTCTCTTTTATTTTCCAAGAGAAATGAAAGCAATCTATCTCTTAAAACATGAATTTAAGAAACTTAATACAGAGTAAATGCCATGCAAATACTGCTCCTCAGCCACCCACTACAAAATCTTAGATACATGTGTTTAAATTGCTAACCTACTTACCTAAAAGGAATACCATGTAAGAGATAAGGTTTGCAATTTTAGAAGATGCACAGAGTCAATTAAGACTTCCATTAAGTACAATTGTTTGATTAGTTTTGTTCCTAAGGACCATTGCCACTGCCATTTTCTTTGAATTTTGGGTGTAGTCTGTCTGAACATTTAACACTGTTTCTTTTCAGCATTTTCACTCTCTTAGTCTAGAATTGAAGCTGTTGCATATGAAGGCATATTGTGCATATATAGAAAACCCACCTACCACAACAGGAGTTATTTTTGCATTGAGGGATTTTCTTGCCACTAATGATTTGAAAGTTATTTTTTCCAGCTTAAAAAAAAAATTAAAAAAAAATTAAAAAAAAAAAAAAAAAAAAAAAAAGAGAAAGAGAGAGGCAACTCAGATTTCTGAGAGGTGCAAATTTACCTACAAATTATTCTAAAACCTTTCTGGTGACAATCAGCCTTATAGTAGCTGCCCTGAACAGTGAATGGTCACAGAGCAAATGAGTATCACTGTGTATCTATTGATACAGTCCATGGACTGAACATTCAGACACAGGTATTTAATATTCAAGTAATTTCACTTTCATCTATTTGCCTATAGATATTTGCATATGCACAGGAGCCCTTTACAAAAGGATGGATGTGGAATTCAATTAATTCATAAAATACTGTGTTCCAGAACATTAGCAAAACAACCTGATATTTTAAAGTCTTGATTAACCAGTTAACAGGGATGCACATTTCCTGTGAATTTGGAATGAGGAATTTAAATCTCAGTATGATGTGTGATATCCTTTAAAGATTAAACTATCTCAAATGAGGTTTTCACGTAAATAACTAACATGAATTACTTGTCTATGCTCCCACTGGAATTAAAGGAGATGGAATCAAGGGATTTTAAGGATCTGGTGACTTAAATCTCTTTGACTGCAATAGGAGCTAGAACTACAAACTTATTTACTCTTCCTCTAACTTTTTCTGGATGAGGAACACAAATTTTTTCACACCCCAACCTGTTGACTATGGAAACTGCATTTCTTTTACATTACAAGACATCCAAATTGTGTTTTACAGCAATGATCAGGAGCTTGAATTTTCAACTGTAGGACAAGATTCTGTGGATTTGATTCTACTGTATCATTTTTAATAAAAACCTAATTATAACCAGTGGAATTTAACTTACCAAAAATTATCCAAGAATCCAAATGAAAATTATGGACATGAATGCACATGAATGTTTATTAATGTACATGAATCAACTACATACCACATATAATCAGTACAATCAAAGAAAGCTGATCCTTATGGTATTTTAGGGTGTTCTTCCCATCTGTGCTTTATTTATGTAATGCAAACCCAGTCTGGATGTGAACAGGAAGGTTAATTACATCCTGCACAAGCCTATTTCTCATTGAAAGGGGTTAAGAGTGCATCATGTAAATGAGTCATCGGGTCAGACTATCAGAATCTGGATTTCATACTCAAATTTCACACTAAGTGTTCATCTCTGCACCTTCAGTGTACCCAGCACCTCACACAGCAAACCCACAGGTAATGCTGAACCTATGCACAGGCAACAGAGTTTACACTGACACACTGAAATGAAAGTCTTTTTCTTCATGAAGGTTTGGTTTTCTCAGTTCTTAAATCTGCAAGGCTGTATTATCATTCATTAGAACTGGGCAAGGAAATAACCCAAAAACTACTAAAACACTGGATGTTAGAGAAGTTCATGCAATAAGCCCTTGACTGACAGAGCTCATTGTAATTCTTGTTGCTTAGCACTGAAAGTTTTAACCTTATATCTACGAAGGCAATTATGTACAGAATTAGTTAATCCCCCAAACATCAGCTTTTCCTGCATTATTTTAAGTACCAAAGCTACTGAACAACAAGCCTGCAAGGAGATGGAAAACACTAGGCAGACAGGTAAACATATGCATATGAGCAAACACTATTTTGGGATAGCTCCCAAAACAAGCTGTACACTTCCTAAAATAGAGACAGACAAAAGTCTGCAATCTATGCAATCTGCCAGAGAAAGATGAGCTGATCTTCTAAGACATCACTTATAAAGTACTAGCAGCACGTCACAGCCAACAAATGACTGAAACATTATCTGCAAAACTGAAGGAGAAGGTGTCCTGCTGTAAGATTTGTCCTGCAGCTATGACCTTTTAGGTGAAGCCTGAAAACACTCAGCCCATGAAGGCTCAGGGAATGAGGGCACTCAGCTGAAAGTGGGGGTGCAATATCTGAGAAGACCCAGGCTGGTGTCAGAGTACCCTCTGGAATTTCATGGATAGGAAGCAGCAGGCAGTAAGAATGGGAGATCCATTTTTTTAGGTGCAAGGACACCCCACTTGTGGCATGTGAGAGGCTGCAGAGTAAAGTACCTCGTGTTGGATGGGAAAAGTGGAATCAGACCTCAGGATGAGTTACAACCTCCACTCTTTTTCTCCAGAATGCTGTCAAACACAAAGCTACCCAAAAGACATCAGAATAACAAATAACAGCAGACAGCCACTCTGGACCTATTCTGAAACAACAGAATACACTTTAAAAAGCAGTAAAACCAATAAAAATCCAGTCATCTTGAAAAAGGAGAGTCTTCGCTGCAATAAAGGCAGTCAATAAAGAAGCTCTCTCATTTAAACATCAAATGCACATTGTTTTGCAACACCTGTTATTCAGCCATAATAGCTTTCTTAACCTGTCAAAGTGTTTAAGCTGAGGAAAAGAAATGGGCCTCCAGCTGTGCACTTTGGTGGAGAAAGTCTGCGCGAAGCGATATTAGTTTAATGAAATGTGTACAGACTGTAATTGTGGTAATAAGAGGGCAATTCCCAGAGGGGCAGTAGGAAGGCAGTGAGTGCAGCCAAGCAGAAAACAGAAGCTGCAAACTGGAGGGAGAGACTGATACCCTGTGTATGGACCCTCACTCTCCAACCTGCTTGCCTACTGTACAGCCCAGCCAGCTCTCCTGCCCAACAAGCCTCAGCACTGCCTCGTGTCCCACTCTTGCCCATCTTCCTGGTATATTTCCCAGAGAAGAGAGCAAAGACAATCCAGCTCTCAAGAGTGGAGTCTGCCAGTATCTGCCAGGCTCATGAATATGTGAGCAGATGAAAAAGCAGGGCAAAATAAAAAACTAGCACTGGAGAACTCTGGCATTTCTTCCACTGTTCCACTCTGCAAGCCCTGAGATTCTGCACTGCTCAGGAAGATACAAAGCATATTTTCCCAAGAAAATGAATTCAAAGTCCTGGAAAAATGAAAAACACCACTTAGGGAGGAGATGAGGAAAGAGCAACATCAAAAACCTTTGGACCTTTCCTTTCATTTCTTAAAAGAAAGACAAACACTCTTGTTTCAGCTTACTTGCCCATTTAAGTACAGCAAACCCATTTTTACCAGGCAGATTCCTACATGAAAGCTGCCAATGCCAAAGTGTATCCCAGGGTTAGTCTAGACCAGCACCACTCATCACAGCAAGTACTGTTTAGAAGGGCTTCTTAATGATGAAATCTTTGTCAGCTGAGCCTGCTGTAGTAATTTGAGTTTAATTCAATAAATCCTTCCTGGCAGTAGTTTGGTTGACTTAGTGGGTGTCACACAGATCTACCAGCTTCTACGAATGTTTCCATTAGGAATCACCTCTCTCTGTGTCCCCAGACTGTGGATAGTCAGTAAGACCTAAGGCAGAGAGGCAGAAGTGAAGACCAACTTTCTTTTCATAAATGGGAAGGTATTTGTAAAATATGGGCAAAAAAAAGACAGCTTGACTCTTTCCCCAATACAGAGATAAGCAATAACTGGTGAGGGTGGAAGAAAGGTGGGGGGAGAGTTGAAGAAGTAGAATTGGAGACAGAAAAAGAGTAATTAATTTAAGGAAGGATACAGTGGTTACAAGAGAGGAAGAACTTATTCCAAGGTGATCAAACAAAAAGGTATGTGAAAAGAAGAAAAAAAAAATTAGGACATTTCATACTGAAAAAACATAAGCCCCAAACCCAAAATCATGGTCCAGAAAATCACCAAACAAAGAAAGGTGTAGAAAATGGGAAGTATTAAATTCTCTTGGCACAAAAAAAAAAAAAAAAATTAGCTGAAAAGAGAAGGGAAAATAGCTGTGTTTGGAGTTGAGAGTGGTGAGAATTTTCAGCCAGGGTCATGATTCAGGAAAAGATGAATAATGATTCATCTAGCTTTTCCTAGCAGTAACAAGCAGTATGTTGCCTTCATTTTCTCAGAATTGCCTCATTTACCAGTCAATATTAGGAAGAAAATCCACAGCTTTATTAGGTGATTCACAGAATCACCTTTTTACAACACGGGCAGTTCACCAACAAGCGCTGTATTGCTGTCAATCTGAAAAGAAGCTGAAAAACATAGTTTGAAAAGCAACTATTAACCTGAAAAAGTGGAACTCATCTAAGCAGAGAAACTTATCCTGCCCAGTCTCGCTCAGAACCCTGCTGGCACCCTCTTACAGAAAATGTATGTGTACTATACAGTGGGGAGAGCACTTCCTACAGCTGCTGCAGGTGAGCACAAAGAGATACTGCAGGGAGGGAGAGAATCTCTGGTATTTGTTCAAGGTATAATTGGAAGGTTAACAAGGGCTATCATTGTTTCAGACATTCCCTTTTCCAGCTTTGCAACACGTACCGCTGCTCCTTTTACACAGGAGCAAGCAGGAACTGCCTGCTGTTATTTAGCAGCATTAGTGAGCTGTGGACCTCTGACAGTGCCTGAGGGAAGCTCGTGAGCTCCTAAATTCATTTCCCTGATTGCAAGGAATAGCTCACAACATGATGGCTGTGATTAGTTAGGACAGTACTGAGGACATGCTGACAAGGTTCATCAGACACAGAGCAGCTACAGTTGCCCACGGATAAATTTATGCCACCAGTACAGATGCCACAAAACTCCTTTTTACATGCCTTCAAAACTTCTTCAGCAAAAACAGCTCTTGATCCAAGCTAACTTGGGCAGCACAGCAAAACATGCTGTGTGAAAGGGACTGGAGAGCAAGGAAGGGATGTAAGGCAGAGCTCTGCTGCTCCATCCCATGTTTCTTTTAATGATGGATGAGAAAATTGCTCAGACTTCTCCAGCTGAGGCCTCGGTTGTGATGTGACACCATCACCTCTCATCAGTCACATCTCCTTCTGAGCCAGAATGTCACAGAAGACAACATGACTGATGCAACCTGACACAACATGTCACCATGCCAGGTCTGCCAGCTGGGAAACTGGGAGGAGGGAGAAAGGAAGCAGAGAGGAAGAGAACAGGCTCTGGAAAAGGCATTCCTCATCAGAGTTCCCATGTTGGTGGCGGTTTTTTTGTTTTTAAGGAAGGTCCTATTGCCACAAAAGCCAAAACACCAAAGATACATAGAGGAGAAGAACTCCAACAGACTGGGAATAAACCGGTGCAATTGAACAATTCAGCATCTACTGAAATCTACTAAAGGTATAGGCAGACCTTCTATAGTAAAGGAAGGGACACAGCAAGACAAATAGGTCTCTGTTATTTTAGAAATCCATCTGTTTTATCCCTATTGAAAAACAATGCAATGAAACCCAGCCTTTCCTCAAATGAAAGATTCAGGTCCCTAAGGACTGTTGCAAGACATTTGCATCAGATGTCTTCCCACATTTCAAAATGGGAAAGCAGAGGAAAAGACATTTATTTTATCTTTCCTTTAAAAACATTAAAATAATTTTAGTTCAGGACTATGCATAATTATGACAATAAGTATACACTCATAAATTTCTGCATTACATTAATGCTAGGTGGGAGAGAAAAGAGAACTTGGGATGCAGCTCTCTCACTGTTGGAGAGAGTTGGAGACAACCTCATTATTTCTTCACTTCAAAATGGTAAAAAAGCTGTACAAAACAAGATGATTTTTCATTAAAAAAAGAGTATAAAATGTCCTCCCACAGTCAGACCCTGTAACTACAGAACTTGGGAGCCACAGGACCTTCAGTAAATGGTGTCTCAGCCAATGTCATTTCTGCCTAAAGTGCAGGGTTTGCCTCACTACTTAAAACTGAGATGTCTACATAGACAATTTAGCAAAGAAAAGGCACAAACACTTTGAGCTAACATTGCCAAGTCAATTTAGAGCAAATTACTCCATTTGTTTTCTTCTTCATATTTCCAACTATCCCATAACTCCAATAGTAACAACTGGCCACATATAAAAATATTGTGGCACCGTGCAACCACACAAATGAAAAGTTAAATAGTGGAATATTCACATCAGTTTCCCCTCCAACTGGAGCTAAGCTATATCTTACACATTAACACAGATTTTGCTAAATTTAGACCATGTTTTTGAACAAGAAGCTTTTTGACACAGAAAATGCTGTCACTGGGATGCCAGAGTAATTGTCTGCAGACACAATGTGGTGCATAAATTTTCAACTTTAAAAGCATCATACCTGCCAATAATCACAAATAGAAAAAGTTTCAGTAACTTGAGATCAGCCTGAAGTTCTGGCACATCGCATGTTGTAGTATTTGCTGCTATTTTCATGGCTGAATGCAAATGTGAATTTGCCAACCTGAACTTGCAAGAAATACCATTAGTGTGACATTATCTATTCTTCAAATTCATAATATTTCAAGTACCAATCTTAACAATGGTACTTTCCTAATCTTCTAATGTCTTAATTACTAACATTAATTTTTTCATTAAAAAATAGGTGAAAGTTAGACATTACTGTCAGCACATCCCTCTACTTTTTTTTCCTGCCTACAGAGTGCTGAAACATGCAGTCAGTTGGAATTGCCCTGACCAGGCAGTTCTGTGCTGGCAGATGGACATTGCTATCTAGTCCTTCTCACTTGTCAACTGGCTTTGAGCAGTTTAGCTGCTGATGCCAATCACTGAGTGAGAGGTTTTATAATGACATCTGTCTGTCAGTGACTCTGACTGCTTGTGTCCACCTTCCAGGGAAATTTTTCTTCTCCTTGAATGTCAGTTTGTTTAACCACAGTCCGGTCACAGCTGCCAACTATGCACCATGGCAGCATTTCTAGTAGAAAACAAGGAAAGAGAAAATCTATTAAACATGAAAACATTTAATTCTGGCTTAGCCTCAGGCTGCATCATCCTGAGGGACTGACCCAAGCTCAGTGCTGATATCAACAAATTCTTTTTATTGCCTTGTTTCTCCCTTGCTTTAATTGATTTTTTTAATTTTTTTTTTGTTGTTGTTGTTGAAAATCACACTGACCGTAATTTGTGGATGACACAGAGAGCCAGGGTGGGCTACTTCAGTGGGGTGCAGTTCCCTTCTCTGCCCTAACAGATTCCTCTCCAGGAAACATTCACTAGCCCATTTCAAAAGCAAGGTCTTGATTCCATTTCATGGAAATTATCCAGCTCTCTTTATAGGTAGACTAAAAGCCTATTTTATGTGCTTTACTTCCTACTACAGTTGAAGTACTTTAAAGTCTCTTCCCAGTGCACCAGGAGTCAGTCCTGCTGTGGACAACTGGTGGCCACACAGTGACAGCATCATGTGTTGTGGTACAGGGCAAAAGTCACTTACATGGACTGTTTTGTGCATATTTCTTATGGAGGTGACTGAGGGATCATGTGTGGCCACAGCTTTCACTCAGAAGCTGAACAAGAGGGTAAAGATACAAATACTCAGCAGGATTTTTAAAGAAAGTACAGATGCAAGTTTGCATATTCAATTTCAGCTCTACATTAATTTTAAATTACTTTTCGAGTAATGATTTTTGCAAATGAATTTATGAACAAGATCAACCACTAAAACTCAGTCTATAGCTGTGATATTTTTAAATGACAAATCATATTTACGAGCTAATGGTAAAAAACATTTACCGTTTGGAGAGAAAGCATAACAAATCAGAATAGAGCACATTAAAAAATACTGAAAGTTCACAGTAATAGCAGAAAGAGGGAAAACATTTAAAATGCAGAGACAAAAGACAAAATCTTCGTCATATATTTAGGCCAAATAACACCACTTCCCTTGATCACGTATATGGGATGATGAGATATACAAAAAAATACATGACAGAGATTAAATCTCTAAGCCATTTGCTAAAAGAAGCTGAAATTCAGATCAGGTCCAAACATCCAGGTATCAGGTCCATCAACACTATCATCTTACTCTTTATCTTTACCACTGCCTTTGAAGGACACTGAAGTCAGCAGCTTGGATATGAAAGGCTGCCTCTACACAGCTGCACTGATTTGTGCTTCAGATTCATTTTCTCCTCTTTCTTTTCTGTTTATGCTTCTCTTATTTTTAATTTCCTTCCTTTTAAAGCCATACACTTTATCTCAAGCTTCTAGCCAGCCAGCTAAGTTTCCTCTTTTTCTGTATGTTTGGCACTAGACTGAAATGAAAATTGATAATCCCTTCAGAAATACACATGGATGTGCATATAATGCTGGGGCCAGGAGATCCTAAAGACAGAGCAGTTTATTAATATTATGCAATTAGAAAATGATCCCCCTTAAGAAGCAAAGCTTTGTTTCAGCTCTGTTCTTTAGAAGACCCACTGTGTGCAAGCCACAGTCCCAAACTAGTACCTAGGACAAAATAAGAAGTGAAGCCATAAAGAGAGAGCTGACTCTTTGCCTTCTCTCTCATTAATCTACCTTCTTTCAATTCACTATTTTTGTCACTTCCCTGATTTACTTCACTTTTTCCTTCTGGGACTTGGCTGTCTTAGTTTTAGTCTTCCTTCCCTCATGCTCCACTTTTATTTTATTCTCTCCCTTATCCAACAAATGCTCAATAGCAGACAGATTCATTCATCTCTAGCACCTTATCTGGTGGAGCATATGTTTCTTTTCTTTGAGGTCAGATTAACTATTCCTTATAAATGTTACAAAGAAAAAATGTGTGTTGGCAGCAAGTTCTGCTACTCTTAGCCATCATTTTTGTCCACTGCATTAAGCCAATTTAACATGCTTAAACACGCCTTTTGTCAACAGCAACAAAAGCAAAAAGCAGCTGAACTCCAGTTAATAAATCATTTTCTGGAAGTAGAAACTGCCTGAGAAATATGATGCCAAGCAGCTAATGCACATTATTCTTACAGAGAGGAAAATGAAGGAGAAAAAGTTTAACCAGCTTTTGTGAGTATAAAATGTGCTTTCTGTATATATTTGTGTGCATACTCATTGTACTATTTTAAAAAAAAGATCACACTGAAGTGCAGTACATTACTTTAGACACAGATTTGCCCATCCCCAGCTGGTCTTATTTCCTAATTAGAGATATAATTCACTAGTATCTAAATTTGAAACATAATTCTTTACACCATTAGGTCAGCTCCTATAACATTTATGTACATACATGTGTGTGTATATACCTTAAAATAATAAGGAAAACAGTATGCAGTATGAAACTCTGGAATCACATAACAGGAACCACAGCATTTTCCATTAGCTCATAGATTTCTCTGTCCACAGGAAAGATCCAAAAACTATAATAATCAAGAAGCATTTTAAAAACAGTCAAAATGTTTAAAAAGTTAGTATTTTAAAACCAGGCAAATCATTATTTAAAGGGTTGGAATGGACCAAGTTTAAGTAAAAAGGGAATTATAACAATAAAAGCTGATATTGCAGTATATTATGGTCTGTCTTAATCTACACTGTTTATCCAAGAAGATTGGGAAGAACAAACACGGAGGAAGAAAGGCACATATTTTCCTTCTTCATCTTTTCTAGTTATTCTCTTCTTGTTTCAGATGGTCAGTTAAAGCAATACTACACAACATGTAGATTTCATACCAGGACTACTGTTACACATTGTGCAGGCAAAAACTGTAGGAATAAACTATCACCTAAGTAAGCCTGGCCAGACTGGTATTAAAAACTCCTGCAAGCTAGGAACCATAGGAAGGCCCTTAAACATAGCAAGAAAAGAGAATTTTTGATCAGTTTATCTGCCTTATCTAGCTCTCCTGTCTTCAGAGATGGCTCCTGCCTTCCTTTCTATCCATAGAGTGCATCTCACACACTGAGAAAAAGTAAGCAGGCTGTTTCTGAAAAGTCTCTGTTTCATTCCTCAAAACCAGTAGCTCATCCCTTTGTTGAAGAGACAGAAATAACTTGCATTTTTGTTATTATATATCATACATGGTTCTGAGCAAAAGACACAAGGAAATTAGTGTGAAACTGAAAGATACTATTAATTTAATGACAATTCTATGTCTGCTAGAGACTGGTATCAAGAAGTGGACAATATTGAGAAAAAATAAATACCCATAGCTGTTCTGGCTGTACTGAACTTCTAGCACAGGAAGCTTTGCTGGATCCCAGGAAACTTTGACAGACTGGAATGTTCATACCCAAGGCTGTGACAGCATCATCTAAACTGCATGCAACTACACCATTGAAACAGTTTTATGTTACTATAACTCCTTCTGAGGAATTTTTTTTTCCACTTATTTTGTTCCAATGCTAACCCTTCTCTTCTTCTGATACTAAAATGGATTTAACCTTCCAAAAGCAGTTAGAAGGGAAATTGGAAATTTGCGTATATCCACTGGTAGAGTTCTACAAAAACAGGAAAGTAGCAACTATCACAAAGTTTTTATAAGTACTGAATTGAATATATATATTAAAAAGTTACTAGTTTATGAAGCCACATGAGAAAGTCTATAAAAGAACTTGTACTAGAAAATTGGAAAAAAAAAAGTCATCAATGAAAAACAAGAATCTGGCTTTTTCCCTGTACAAAGTAATTTGGTTTTAACTGCATTTCCTTACATACATTGTGGCTGGTCTCTTCAGAATTTGAAACAAAGTTAATGAAAAAAAAAAAAAAAACATCGATTAAAAAAAATGTTTAGACAGTTAATAAATTTCAAGCACAAAGCTTTTTCATTAACCACGTCTCCTCTAATATCTCCAGCGCTCTTAACTGTTTTTGCCAAGGGATAAGAAGAGGGAGCATTATTTCCTACAGTTTAATAAGTGCTTTCTAAAATGCAACACATCTGCAACCAGGAGTGTGTTGCAGCTTCCAAGCTAAGTCATTATTTCTTGCCTTTCTTCTGCACCTCAAGGAATATCAACTCACTCTCAGGAAATAAAAACACATAAACAAATCCCTGGTATTTCCACAGATGGATTTGAAAGCTCTGCCACCAAAGAATTTTGATTTATACTGGGGATTTCTCCTGGCAACTGAAAGAAATTACGTTTGCATATACTAAAAATGAGTTACTGGATCTGGAAAAGACAGCTTGATCCAGATCACAAGAAGTACTCAGTGTATTTGGTAACTCTGAAATGAAAAATGTGTCTAAGGAGTATAAGGAGTCTCGAAATACTTGGCCACTTCTCCCACCTCTGACATCACTCAGCACCAGGCAGGTCAAATTATGAATCAGAGAAGAGCTGTGTTTGCAGAGGGAGACAGAACTGTAGAAGTGACTACATAAAGCTCTCCTCCTTTCCCTCTTCCATAGCCAGAAGTGGAAGACGGGCCAATGTGGGCCTTTTTTGTCCTCCAAAAAAAAGTTTGAAAGTATTTTGGATCTCTGAAACACTAACTAATATAGAATCCCAGACATCCTGAGTTTGCGCACCCAGCCTCACAACGCCACAAATTCATTATTAGGACTACAAAGATAGTAAAGCTCAGTCTCTCTCACCTCTGCTCCCACAGGACCTGAACACCTCCTTACACTGTTATGAAATTTGGGCTTAATTTTCTCTACTAACCTAGGTCTAGGACAAAGGACAACTGACTATTTTATCCAACACAATCTTCTTTGCACAATAAAACAGAATAAACAGTTTAATGTTCTCACATCCAAATGCTGTTCTTTGTGCCCACTGTTAATAGGATCAGTCAAACCAATAAGCCATCCTAGAATAAAGGTGATTTATTGAGATGGCAGGCTTCTGGTTTTTCCACCTTTTCTCTAAAGTGGTGACAGCTTTAGACCACACAGCACTAAATTTATTTATATTTTTCTTGCAGGTAGGTGTCTCACTAGTACAATGCACTGATACAGCAGTTTTTCCTCTCTTTTTCCTGTACCTCTGGGAGGATGAATCCAAGACTTTACTTCTGCTGGCTGCAGCAGTTCTGACTGCAGGAAACAGAAGGCAAATCCAACTCCAAGTCACAACACTGACAGGAGAAAGCATTGAATGCAATCACAACAGACTGGCTTGTTTGAGAGCAGGGCTTCATTCAAAGAACAGTTGTATGTTTGGAGAGACCCATGGCATTTCATTCAAGCCTGATCCCTGCCTGTGCTGTCAGCAGCAGGGAGAGAGTAGGGAATGCCAAATGTCCCTCTCTCCATGCTGTCACACTCCCAGAAGATATGGGCAAAAATTTGGGAAAATAAGCAGTCACTCAAAAAATCTGAATGGGAAATAATACTATCTCTACAAGATTTGGTGAAAGAACTGTGCTTTCAGTAGATTGAGTAAAATGAAAAAAAAGCTGCATGCAGAGGCATTGCTTGCTGTGGAGCTTAAAAAGAGGCATTGCACTGCTTGCAGCCAAACATGATCATGTCCAGAATCTTCAGGTGGAACTTTGTGGTGCACATAAGACAGAGAGAGAGAACCTTACAGGAAGAATTGCAGGACATGATGTTCTCTGGAACAAGGTCTTGTAGCTCAGAGCTTTCATGTTCAGTGGAGGAGTTGAGAGACGGTGTATGAGTCTATTCTAAAGAAGAGCAAAATGTAACGTTTGTATTGACCTCTGATGATGAGGAGGTAGCATGTTAACCAACCCTTAATTAAAACTGAAGCCAGAAACTATGGTCGGGGTCAGCAAACTGCTACTAAAACAGCTACCAAGACATCCAAGACCGGTCATAAATCAGGTGAGTTTCAAACCCATTCAATATAAATGCACTGGAATGCCAAGAAGCTGGACAGCAGAGTTAAAATCACTGGAGTAAACAGAGCAAGTGTTATTTGCCAAAATGAGAAGCTTAATTTATTTCTCCTGGGTGAGAAACAGAAGAATGGTACTCTTAACCCTAAAAGAAATCCAATCCAGAGGTGCTTGTCGACTTCTCACAAACAACTTCGTTTCCTCCAGAATGAAATTAAATTGAGGAGACCCCTCCTGTAAAATGGGGGAAGATAGAAGAACAGTGCAGCAAGCACTTAATGAAACAGAAATTAAAACTCCACCTGAGAGAAACCAAATTGAAGCAGTTAAACAACTTTTATCACTAAGGGGTTACTTTCAGGGGAGTTTGTGTTGTTTTCATTTTCTAGGCATAGCTGCACCTCCTCCACTAAAGATTAAAGGAAGCATTTCCAAGTGTGGGAGCTCTAACAGTTAATTTTTCATGGTTTATGAACTACCCAGCAAGGCAGAAGCATTACCTATAAAATTCTTCCAACTATAAGAGGATGTGGTCGAGAGAGAACTCTATTTTAAAGCGTTTGAAGTATGTGAACACACCTCCTTAACAAACCCATTCATACTTGTTTCACTGTGCAGAGGAAATCAGCTGTATTACGGGGCCTGAAGATCCCCTTGAGGCTTGGTGTAGACGCCGTGATGTTTTTTAATATGTGATGTGTTGGGAATCTCTCTCCATGGGATTTAAAAACCAAGACCTGTTGTGTAATTCTGCAGCTAATTTCAGGACTTATTGGGCCCATATCCAACAGATGTAGCATTGAGGAATTTCTCACATCCACCAGCCATTAAAGGACATTCCAATCCTTGGGACTCACGAGATGGGGGCAGTGGATAATGAGAATTGGTTTATAATTGCAATTGGATTGGCATTTTAAAGACTGGGAAAGTTATTGTTCACTATATGATTAATCATGTTATTGCTCATGTTGTTTCTGTCTTTTTTCCTACAATCCACTATCTTCATCACCCCCATGGACAGCTTGTGAACTGAGAAAACATCCCTGAGAAACAATGTTTGAGTTGAGTGGTGGTGTAAGAAGAAATTATTGAGTGCAATTTGCTTTTAAGTTTCTCAGGTGGGTATTTTTGTGGTTAGTTTGGGGTGTCAGTATTAATAATCTGACTCCCCTTGTACAAATCATAGTCAACATAGAGCATCTTCCCAGGATGGTATTCTGGTCTGAGTACAAATTAACAATGCATCAAACACCAGAACATCATTTTTTTATCATTTCCACTAAAGTAGTACATTTATAGTAACATTCATGTCAAGTAGCTCATTTTTGCAAATGACAACTATGCAGTTACTCTATTTGCATTAATTCTCAAAATACAGCTAAAGAAATGAGGCATATCTTGTCATATTTTTTCACACACTGATCTCTGATATGCTACAATCAAAGGATTTTTTTCCTTGACATGTACTTCTATGAAGGGACAATGCCAAATACTGTGCAAAACAAACCAGTGCACAGCCTTCCACACCAGGTTTACCAAACTGTTTATAAAGATGAAATGCAGTGGCAGACCCAAAACCAGAGTTCACAACAGGCACTTTTGCTCCCCCATTTTGAATAAAACTACTAACAGTGACTCTCAAAAGGAAATCAGAGAAGCTTCAAGCACCAGGATGTGTGATTAGACTGTGTGAATAGCCTTTTTCTCTCAATTTTTTTCCTTTTTTTACAGGAGCTTCAACATAATTTCCAATGCCATATTTGAAATTCTCTTTACCAGTCACACCAACGTATCTGTAAACTTGATCCCACTCTCTGCACAAGTATTGAAACAGATGGTCACACCTCATTTAATTTAACACTTCTTGCTTTATCTTTCCTTCTGATGAATCTCTGTGAATCATAGCTGTTAAGCTAAATCACAGTATTTAAACTGCTTTTGCGCCATAAACAACACTCCCTTGAGCTTTCTATGACTCTGACCTTTAACAGACACCATCATTCTAATTTATATACCTGACCACAAACTCTCATCTCGTCTCTATGAAACCTAATTGGTAAAAGATTACTGCCTTTGGACAGACTCAGGACTACCAGAAAATCAGAACAGTTGAAATGCAGCCAGCGTGCTTTCAAAATGATTGGGCATCAGGTTTCTATCCTCTGCTGCTCCCCATTACTGTTAGGAAAATATCCAGCAGGCACAAAACAGAAATACAAATAATTCCATTGAATTTTAACTGTAAAATTTTTAAGGGTGAAAACAAACAAAAAAAAAAATCCCCAACCACTCAGTTTATTGACTGGGATGCTGAAAATACCTTTGAAATAACAGGTGCTCAAATCCCTATAACGAAATTCCACAGAAATTTTCTACAGGAATATGGAAAAAGAAGAGTTGATTCTTACAGCAGAATCTGGAAAAGCTTTCTGCCCCAGAGGGAAGTGTTGCCAGCTCCCCAAAATGATCAGAAAAATCACTCCATTATTAAATGCTAATGCAGCATGTAGGATTGGAAGGCATGACCACAGGTATGTTTGGGGATGAACCATCACACTAAATCTCTGGATGGACCAGTTAATCAGAGCAGGGCAAAATCAAACTCCTGAGAGTTTCAGCAAGGTCCCATAGATAGATACTGCTTACCCTCAAAACATCAGAAATTTTTCTAAGACATTTTATTCCCTTTTGAATATTAAAAGAAAACATCCCAAAAGCCATTGAGAAATAAGATTGATCTCGCATATTGGGCTGAGTCTTCTGTGGCTTTTCACATATCTAAAACATTCCCTCCAGAACTTTTAATGTAGAGTTCTGTACAACATTTGATCAAATGCAAGTATCAGACAGGTATAGCTGGGGGAAAAAATAGAATATCAAAACTTTTGTGTGGGAAATTTATATTTTAATCAATATATAAAGAGTTTCTTAAAATATTTTTATATAATTCCTAGACAAGAAAAAAATAGCTATTGTAGACTCAATGTGTTTCTATTGAGACATGTACAGTGTTTCAAAGCCTACAACAAATAATTTCCCTGTCGAGCATTCAAGTATTTCTAAAATATTAGCAAAGGAAAAGAGAGTAAGACAAATACAGAGATGTCATCAAAAAAACTCAACTGCCATACAGATGGAAAAAATTACCCAAATTTTTTAGCCTCTCATGTTATAAACCTGCAGATCTGACACAGCTCAGATTTATTTAAATTATTCTACTTTACCAGTGAAATATGGAAGATATCTTGCGTATATTCAGAAATTTTCATTCAGAGATGAATTTGGCACTCAGCTTTTGAAATTGTTTGTGTTGAAGCAGGTTGACTGTGAGTGCCACGGCTGTAGCAGAGTTTTCATTTACATTTTTACTGGATTTTGCTGCAATTAAATTGTGAACTCTAGGCAAGGTCTTCCATGTTGTGAAAAATCCAGAGCTGACTCTGAAGACAGTACACAAATATAAATGGCAAAACCTTTCTTTTTCTGTCCAATGTCTTTTATTTTCAGGCAAATAGGCTCATGCATAACACCCCCCTGTGTATCAAGTATTGGTAAAAAAATTCTTTTCACATCAGGAAGCAGATTTGTGTGCTCCAAAGATATTGGACATGCACAAGTGGAGACAGCTGACTGAAAGAACTATTCTATTCTCAACAAAGCCATAGCAAACTCTTCTAGGCTCTCTAAAAACTCATCTGGATATGAAGGGACATAGGTTATCTAATCAAAAAAATCAGAGGGGCAACTCGGAGCTCCTAAATTTTTTACCTAGGAAACAGAAAGTTGACATTTCAAGTTCACTGTCAAGGTGTCTACTTACATCCCATTAGTGAGAATTAGTTATGGTCAGGACTCTGAGAAGGGCCTAAAAGAGCACAACAATAATAGCTGCACGCTCCAATTCTCCCAAGTCCCATCCAATTACACCATAAATGCTCCATTCCTTTCAGAATGCACAGCCATGTACAGCCTCTTCTCATCATCTAGATCCATGCACCGGTATTCCCAAATACTATTATTTCCCCACAAATTATATGCCTCACCCATGAAAAAAAAAAAAAAAAAAAAAAAAAAAGTGAGAAATGAAGCTCTATACATAAACAGTATTTATCTCTGAAAACACCCAGTGTGGTTGTTCAGGGGTTACAGCTAATTATCCAGACTGACAAAAAATTCAAAGCACAGTTATATACAGAGGAATTTATGCACATATGAATACAACAAACAATTTTCAAGGTCTCTATCCAAACACATCCAGGTCTACAGCTAATTAGCCCTAGCAAACAGTCATATTTCAGGACAAAAATGATTCAACACGAGTTCAGAAATCCTACTTATACAGGCGGGAACTTTCCCAGTTGTGGTGACAAAATGGCAAGAACTACCCACAGACATATTGAAAAGTCAATTTTAAGATAATACATCTAATGAGCACACTTTAAGTCACACTGTTTTAGCATTTGTGATGCATTTGGGCTTGCTCTTTAAATCTTGTTTCTCTTGCTAGTGATGCTTCTTCATCATCACATTGAAATAAAACACATGTGATGGCATTTATGTGCTTAAATATCTGAACAGCAGCAGAATTTCATAGCCAGAAATATAGTGCTAGCACTTGCATCTTCAGACTACATTAATTTAAATCATGACTACATTAATTTAAAGTTTCTACTACTTATAGAAATGCACATTCTAAATGAAGTGCTCCCAACTAGCCAGAAATAAAGGGCATTAGACAAAGAGAGCATTTTATAAGGTAACACCACTCGGAGCAATTCCAACCTGAAACCAACACTGTAGAGCACAAGACACATTTACATTCTTTAAAAGTCCTACACAATTTTGAAACACTCCAAAGGAAATACCACTGGCTGCAGGACCCCTTAT
Source organism: Cichladusa arquata (assembly GCA_026413545.1). Lineage (NCBI taxonomy): Eukaryota > Metazoa > Chordata > Aves > Passeriformes > Muscicapidae > Cichladusa > Cichladusa arquata. The sequence continues at coordinate 20,277,737 of JAOTQP010001652.1, forward strand.
ACAACATTGGAGTGTCCTCAGAGGGTGTGCAATGCACACACACAGCCCTGCAGCACATGTCCCAGCCTAGCAAACCACTGCTCACCCCACGGGTACTCACCAAGGCAGCCTCTCCAGTTGTGAAATCCTGCTTTCTGGGGTGCTCAGCTCACATGGCCTCAATTCATGCATCTTCCCAAGTATCTTTTGCAAAGTACCTGCCCAGGTGATGCAGATCACCACTCCTCCAACCAAGGTCACCACTCCTCTAATCAAGGTCAGCAGCACTGCCTGCCATCAAGGCTTGTTTCTACAACTCCAAGTTTCTAAATTTTGCTTTGTAACTTAAGGTACCATTTAAAATTAGAACATTTCAGCTGCTCCTGATTCAAACCAAGGACCCAAAGGTGCACTGTCCCACACCACACTCCTGAGACATTCAGCCTCTGTGATTTTGCAAACTCATCCACAGACCAACCTAAATAATTTTTCCTGAAACCTGATGTTCCCAGAAGTCCTATGATCCTAATGAGAAACTGCTAATGTTTTTATTTTGATTATAAAACACAGCTGAGCTGTTTACTTTAAAGCATAAGATGAAATATTAGTGGTAAAGTATTTCTTATTTATTATCATAAGGTTTACCAGATTTAAACAATGTAAAAGATTCCATCTCTACATGAATGGGAATCTTTGTCACTGTCCCTGAAGACTGAGTAACATTTAGCCAGGCTCTACAAGTAACCTTTAAGATGCTTCTTACAAAGGTGCCATGAGTGATACTTAAGGTACAGAGTGCAAATTTTCCTTGTTAATGCAGGGATGAAGGAGAGGAAAAAGGAGAATAGAGCACCCAAAAAGTATTGTTCTTCATTTGTAGTGTATTACATGCAAAAGACTTGTTGATCTAAACCAAGGCATACTATAGATAAATATTTTAATTATGTCTCTTAGGTATGCTCAGGCTCTCAGAACACAAAATTTAAAAGAAAAAAGCCGCACCTTTAGAAACAGAAACAATCATAAACTGAAGCGAGACAGACAAGATAAAGATTTTCCTTGAAGAATTTACAGCCAAGCAAGAAACATAGGAGGTTATAGAGAAGAAACATTTGTATCTCCAAATCAGATGTGCACAGGAGGGAAAGATCCATCAATCAACTTTCATACAGGGTGGAAACGTATTTGTTGCTGCATTTCAGTGGTGGAACCCCTAGATAATCCAGCCATTTTACCCGACTCCAAATTCATATGAAAAAATCTGCCCCTGTAAATGTAATTCTAAAGCCCAACTTTTACCTAGAGATTGTATGCTTTCCCCATGAAAAATGTTATTTCCTGATGAGGAGCTATTAATAAAAGCTATTAACTTACCCCTCAAGGCTGGTAGCAGATGTGAGGCAGTCATGTCACAATTCACATGGTCAGCACACCTTACTTTTGAGTAGGCCATTTTAAAGAGAATAAAAAGTTAAGCCTTTAACTATTACCAGAAAAAAAAAAACAAAACACAAAAAAAAACCCAAAAACATGTTTACATGTCATTAATTGCCTGATAATTGTTAGACCATTTACTGATCTTAAGGTTTCAACAGCAAGGCACACAACCTTATCAAGGAAAATTAAAAAAAGAAAAAAAAAAAAAAAGTCAACGCCAATAACATCCTGAAAGTCCTGTTTAGCAAAAAAAAAAAAAAGATAAGCTTTAAGATACAATCATGCAGAAAGCTTCTGAATACCGTGATCACAGACAATATGAATCATAAGTTACAACCGATGGACCAAACTCAGTTGCATGCCAAATTTTTTTTCTAAAGTCTACCTTAGGATGTCTTTACTTGGTATTAATGTGTTGCATTTAAAATGTCAAAATAAAATCTGGCTAATTTTGGATAAGCCAATTCACTTGCTATCTTTGCTGCCAATACCTCCAGATCTTTCATGAAGATAAATTTGTCCTCTAAAAGTCTATAACAGTTTTATTGACACTGAAAACTGCAGAAAGAGCATTAAAATATTCAAACCATTCCACAAGTTCCAAAAATCACAGATGCTTTTTAAATTTTGAAACTGCACCAGAGTTCAGATATCTGGGTGAGAGGCAGAAAACAAATGAACAAGTTGGAAATACTGGGAATGAGGGAGATACAGCACAGCAAAGAGTAGCAGAACTGCTACAGGGATGCAAGTTGTTGTCTGTCACTTGGGTGGAATTGATGAAAAACCTCCAAAATCCAAAAACTTTGTTTGAGAGTGAGGGCTGGAGAGGTACAAATGATCTGAGTGATCATGTCTTGGACATGAGCACCCATTGTAGTTACCATAAATGCAGTTACAGATTTTCCTGGAGAATGCTGAAAATCACAATCTGTTTTTCCAGGAATAAGGAAATAAATGAGGGATGTGCTTCAGAATAGCCCACAGACTCCTTTCAGCCCCAGATTCTTCTGTGTAGCTCAGTTTTTCTGCAATTGATGTCATCTGCTTCAGACTGAGGGAAATGACATCATACTTTACATGTATTTGTGCTCTGTGATTGTCATTCTGCATAGATCATCAAGTGCTTTTTTATTGTCTTCTGGCAGAAGAGTGTAGAAGGTTTTAGTCAAAGGAAATATTTCCTAAAAATTTTCACAAATAGATGTGGAGGAGATCAAATATGTAATCAGAAGAATTTATGCCTCACAGTAGTCCCTAGACAAACATTTGTTCATATGGCACTGCTGTTAAACCTCATTCAGCCTACAGATACTACAGTAGTTCAAGTACAAAAGAGTTATTGTCATGATCAGTGTCCCTTTTTAAACAATGCTTTTGCTCCTAATATTTCACATGTTTCTTCTGAACAGAGTCATCCACACCATTATATAAAGTCTCATATGTTTGCTGTTGAGCTCCAGTATTGCTCTTTCCAAGACCCAGCCAGGTCTTATAAAAGCTAATGCTGGTGAAGACCTTCATCAAGCAGGCACTGAAGGAAAAAAAACCAAAAAACATGCAGTCATGCATGTGTTAGTTCCTGCTGGAGCTACAAAAGTAATCTTACACTTACCCCTTTCCCTGGCACTTAGTAAAAAGGCAGGTCAGTCTGAGCATTCCTATTTGGTGTCAGTGGGTGGGAATTGTCCAAAAAGGCAGACCAACATGTAAAAAGGAGAACACAATTATAACTGCAGACAAGCAAATCAGAATCTGGGCACAAGCTATGGCAGCAGTCCTGTGCATATCAGTCATTATTCAGTGTCACACTATTTTTTAGAGGCAAAGGAAACATCCAGATAATTTGAGTACACAGAACAGAGTGAAATATGAAGATGACTATATATTATTCATGAAAAGATCAAGCCTTGGAAAACAAACAGGGACAATGTCTACACCCTTTCATTGTACTGGTGTCTAAAAATCTCACTGTCATCCAGATTACTTCACAAAATCAGTTTGAAGCATCTGGGCTGTTTATGTGCAGCTTAGTGCTGCTCCTTTTGTAAAACACACTCACATGCTGATGTGGCTGGAATGACCCAGAGGGACTGACTTGCCTGCACCAGCTACTGCTGTAGCCAGAGTGGGAACGGAGCTGTCACACACTCTGCCTGTGTTTTTCAGTCTGTCTGATATTCCCCCATGATGTAGGCAAGATATGCAGCATCTCTATCTCCTGGCAATGAGACTCTGGCATGTCCTCCACTACAGAGACAGCCTTTGTACTTTGTGCAAATGCAAACCCACCCCCTGGTGTGGGGAATTTGTTTTATACCAAGGTCAATCATTCCTGTTCTTCTTTGTAAATGTTGATTTGTTAGGCTGCTTTCTCATGAAGGATATAGTCTTAATCCCTTAGATTTTTCTTTAAAATACAAAATTATTCTTAATCTTTACTGGTAAGGACCGCAGATAGCTTGGATCTGTAAAGCCCTCCTTTTTTCCATGGCCTATTTGCTTGATGCTGTCTCAACAGATATAAAATGCACACTTGAAATACCAGTAGGCTGCCTTGAGTTACAGCAAAGGGCAGGTCGGTGACATGGGAAACAGCAGTTTTGGCAGGCCAGCCACAGAGCTGCAAGCAGAGGGTCACTTTGTTTGCCTGCCAGCTTCAACACCTTTTGTCTCTCCTCATGGTTAACTCACCATTTCCACATTATGTCTTCTGGGTCACATTCTCTGGGAAGGCCAAGAAAAACCACATGGACCCCAACACCACATCCCAGTAACAGAAGTCTTACCCTAAAGCAGATTATGACATGGAAGTTGGCTGAGGACTCCAAATAGACACTAGAAGGTTGTTTAGTTTACTACCGTAGACCCTGTAAAGTTCCCCTGAGCAGTGTCAATCATTTTGTATATCCCTTGCACAAGGCTCTGCCAAGGCATCACTTTATACTCATGCATGGTTTGCTCTGTAATAATATCTAATCAATTTGCAAGTCACATTTGAAAAAAATAATAAATAAAAAAGAGACAGGCAATCCCATGCTTTCAGCCTCCATGGGGAATAGAAATTGTCTGAGTGCAGAAAAGAAAGCTGACAACACCATTCAGGAAATTAAGAGTTCTAAATATGTTTCTCAAACTACTTTTAAGCATCCTCAAGAAAGTCAATATAGACCAGACAGACAGAAAACAAAAAAGCAAGCCTAACCCTGGAGAATATAATAGAAAGCAAGTGGTCAAAAAACAGCAGGGAAGAAAACAAAAGATGTTTTCTCGAAGGAATTCTGCTCACTTGGGGAAACAATGGGGAAGAAGCCATGGACAACATATGAGGGCAGGACACAGAACAGGGTAAGAGAGCACATTTATGTGGAGAGCTTTATGAAAAGAGAAGTTGCCATGGATGGGGAAGCAATAAAAAGACTGCATGTCTGTACAACAAAGCTTAAACATGGTTGGTCTGAACAGTATTTGGCACACAGAACATGATGGAATGGATTTAAAACAGCCAGTGGATGTGAACAGTGAAATGGGTATTAATCCAAACTGGGGAAGAGCCACCATATCAGAGATGTGCTCCACACAAGAACAAGAGACATATAATAAGTAGGTATGTTATTATAAGAACCATGTGATGCAAATCAGTTACTTTGCAGCAATGCAGAGAAACATGCAGCTTTTTAAAGACAGGCAATTGGCATGTTCTGTTACATTCTATAAAGTCTTGCACACCACCAGTATGAAGTTTAGCATACAAGACTGCACCACATAAGGTAACGGAAAAAAAACATAGTAAGTCCTATGCCCCAGTCTGTTTGATCCAATGTACTAAATAGGAAGGCATTTCCATCACTCCCTTTTTAACCATTTCACAATGAAATATCACTATGCACCTATACATTTTAGGTTAGACCCTTGATGCCTGGAGAGGCCACATAGAACAGAGGCTGGACAGAGTTAAAGGAATAAAGTTGCTATTTATTAAAAGGCCTTTAAAGGATGCACCTTGGGCAGTACAAGAGCCTGGCCAAGGCTACACCCAAGATGGACGAACAGTCAGGAGTTTTCACACTTTTGTAAGTTTTGGTCCATTTACATATTTGGGTTAATTGTCCAAATACAGATTCAGATTATGAAGTCCCACCCTCCCAAATTTCTCCCTCCAATTTGCTGTTGTTTATACTTTTTGGGCCCAAAGCTGCAACGGTGTCCTTGGTTCTCAGGCTGGAAAAGGATTGTTTTGTCTAACTAAACTGTGAAGAGAACTTGCTGACACTTTCTATGAAGTCCAGAGTTATATACTAAAGTAGTACAGAAAATACGAAAATCTGGAAAATATGAAAGTTAAAACTTAAGGCATCACCCTCATTTGACATAAATAGCTGCAGTCTCACTGAAACCTGTAATTTTCAAGTAATTCCCCCTTCACCTTACTTCCTTTGGAAGGAGGCAGCTGAATTTCAGCTTGCTTGTTTGGCACCTCCACCCTCATGGTCAGCTTGGCCTGGATATATGATTTCTTTTTGTCTTAGCATGCTATACATCCTGTTTTACAAATAATTACATTAAAAATCTTCTAACTCCCCCCACATATGCACTCTGTAATGACTGAAGGTTATAAAACAGTAACTGCTTTAAAAGTGACAAAGCAAACAAACTGACTCACTCATCCCCTGACTTCCCTATTAATACAATTAACTGTTTGAGTCAAATTTCTTTATCTTTTCTAAAACACTCCAGAAATTATTAAGTGTTTATTATTATTCCCTAAACCTAAATCAACTCTTCCACCACATCTCCAACCCAACCAACATGCATATGCAAGTCTGCTATGGTTCTTGTTAGGCTGAAGCTACAGTATGCCTTTGCATCATAGCAACAACATTATCACTTACCAGGCAAGAGCGACACACAAAGGCACAGTGGCTTTAAAGCATCAACAGAGTATCAGCACAGAAAATCTCCAAAATTATTATTTGCATAAGCAGCTGAAAGTAGCTTCTGTGAAACTAACGACTACTTTGTGTCTCTTCAATAATTTTGGACAGAGCAGAACTAGCTTTTTTTTTTTTTTTGCCTTAGTTTGGTGGTTCATCACCCCAGTGAGAAGCAAAAGTGAGCCACAGAAATGGGACAGATGAATCTTTACAGAAAGCTTCCAAGTGGGTTTGTATATGCATTGTGAATACTGAGGGCCCTAAGAAAAATGAAGGGGAAAAATAAATAGAGTATTTCACCATGAAAAACAGCAATTCATTATCAAGCAATTAGCTTAGTAATAAGTTTCCATTTCTCACTTTGGGAAATTTCCATGAATATTGGTAATATAATTATGATAAAGGTTGAAGACATACTAGAGTACTCAACTGTTAACAGTCCACAAACAATTTGTCTTATGACAGACAGAAGAGGGTCTAATTACACTGAACATTCCAAGGAAAGATTGAATGTTTGCCAGACAACTCTCCATTGATTGCTTTTAAAGCATAGTACTGGATTGCTGAAGGGAAAATACAGAATCTTGGCTCCAGGTAATTAAGTTTCACACTGCTCTCTTCTTAAACCCTAATGAAGCTCCCTTGAAGTCTTCATTACCAAAGGGTACTTGTTAATAAAAAGCAGAGAGCCACACAAAGGTCCTATTTCCCTCTCCTTCTCTATAAATTTTTGACTATTATACATTTCTCAGGACTCAGTAATGTCTTTGAAGTGGGTAATGATGGCCTGTAAAGGGCAAAGGGTGAGGGATACATAATGATAGAGGCAATATTCTCAGAAATATGAAAAAGCTGGAACCTGAAGAGAGTCTTAAAAGAGAGAATGGGGGCGTTGACAAAGAAATGAGCAGAAGGATAAGGAAGGCAGAGCTATATCAATATTTTTTTAAATGGCCTTACCCTGAAGTTAAACTGATGAAGCTAAAAACAAAAACTTTAGGAAATTCATCAAAGCAGTAGCTTAATCTAGATTTCATAAGGTAAGGAATAAGATTGCTTACTGCCACTGGTGGCAGTGCTTCCTTCCAGGAAGCATCTGTTCAGATATTTAAAGTGCTCAGTATATCTGGCATTGCTCTCCACAACAAAGATTTCCATCCAAGGACAGTGAATCCCTTTGCTCCAACCACAAATAAATACTGTTGAGCCAGCTGAGGTATATTGGCTACCTCAGGGAATGTGATCCCTTCTGTTGGCTTTGCTGAAGATAAAGTCTTTGGTTTGCACAGGCTGGGTGGTGATATTTCAATGTGTCCTAGTGCTATCCAACAAACACCAAAGTGCTTTAATACAAACTCCCTGTGAAGTCACTGAAAAGCATATTTTGGATTATTCTTAATTCCCAATATAAACATACAAGCATTTGCATAAATATTTTCCACAATATTACAGTTGGAGATTTTGTTGACTCAGTACCTGAGTGCTGGAGGAAAGTCAAGATGTGCAGTCTGTTTCCTCTTTCATTGTCCAGTTGCCTGAATCCAAGCCAGGACTCACTAGGAGAAAGGAATAAATGTTTTTTGTAATTTCATTTTCATCTATTCTGTATGTCAATATGTGCTTTCATTATATTAATCCACATCCTTCCCTGTGTCTAAAACCTACCTTAAAAACAGGAGCTAATCTCTATCCCTTTGTTATCCATTGGCAAGAGACTTTGGCATATGAAGCGCCTCAGCACCATTTGTTAGATGGTCTGTGCCCACATAAAAGATTTTCCTGGAGTTTACAAGTTTGCACAATGCATTTTGGAGGAGCAGTCATCACATTATAATCAGATCAGATGAATTGTAAATAGCACATACAAAAGCACAACCTAGCAATTTCTAAAAGGATTAAGACAATAATAGCCACTAGTCAGTATTTGCAATTATTGAAATGACCTTTTTGGAACACTAAGCATCTGAAGAGGCGACAATGGTCCAAGTCCATGAAAAATTTCCATTTCCCAAAACAGAAAGTGTTGTTGATAAAGTATTTGAGGGTTTGGTTTTTTATTAGGAAAAAAATCACCAGAAAACAACATACAGAAACCTCTGCACCTTTGAGGATCTAAAACTGGTTCTTACTCAAGCAATTTATTCAGCTTTTGGAAGCACACCTGAATTTTACAGAGCTATGTGCCTTACATTTCCTGAAGTTCCACGTACTATTTAGATATAGAAAAGAATGCTAATAGTGATTTCCTTTGTAAAGTTTATGGCCATGTTTTCTATATTTTGTTGCACTTGTTAAGACTCTCTAAAGCTAGGATTTATCTTTCTAATTTCAGGATTACTTTTATTTAGTTGAGGCTGTAGCTGTCATTAATCAGTAGCTGCAAGAGATGTTCATTTACAAGAAAGGGTATTTTGGAGCAGGTAGAGACTAGTATAATCTCTTGCTTTGAAAAGTACCTATTAAAAATACAGTCAGAACATTGCATTAAACAGCTTAGATGCTAAATCTGCACTAGAGACATATTAGCTGAAATGTGATAACAGAAGTGCAAGTAAATCTAAACAATTAACGATGGCATACACAGTAAAAACATTTATCCAAAAGTATCAAACATGAACAAATACCCTACCCATGCAGGCAAGGAGCTTGCACTTAGATTCTGCAGTTCAGGAGTATTTGTAACAGCTCATATAAATTATGAATTATCACAGAACTAGCCTCTGCATCCAAACCCGTTATTACTTTGCACCACTTCATTTGGCATAGGAAATTGAGTTCTGTTTAGAACTGCCTAACCACCAGTGATAAGCCAAAGCATCCATTCCAGGTCTTTGACATTACAGATAAGGGAGAAGAAACTGATCTTCTGATTGTAGCCTAAGGAGCAAAATGTTCTGTAGTTCCCTGCTAAGATGAACAGGAATCTGACACCAATCCAGGAACAAACAATTTTGGATCAGCTGGAAACTACATTTTTCAAATGTTCCACTTGGAGAAAAATACTTTAAGTTTTACATTTTTATTCACTTATGACCAGCTCCAAGATAATGCTACACAGTAATTTCATAATAATGGTGATCACCTGTGCCACAGGGCATCACAACTGCTCTATGTTCAATTTGCCTCTTAGTCCTCAGTCTTTTACAACAGAGACTCAAGTCAGCACTACTGACAACTAATGAAAAATCCTCTCTAGCAGCAGAGGCCTTTGCATTCCTGCACTTACAAGTCCAAAGTCTTAATACCCTCCCTCACATTGCAGTCTAAATGCAGGCTGTTATGACCTTAGGGGATTCAGGTGTGAAAATGAACCAGCTTCACATGCATTCTGGTGGGGCACATCAACAAGATTATACAAGCTGATAGGAGACATGTTACCCTCATAATCACACTTCCCAGTGGATGCATCTATGCCAAAACTCATTGCAGCAGGGATAGTGATAAGCAAATGTTCAGTCCTAGGGTGAGAGTAGGAAAAGCTGTTTTTTCATGCTGTTGATAGACGATTTGTACATTTCCTCTGGAGTGTACTTTTATGGTTGTGTGTATTTTAGGCCCAGGAATAATGGGACTGACTTTCAACTTTCTATTCCATTCTCTTCCATTAATGTCCACATCATCACTGGAGTGCTTTCCAGTAGTTTGTGAAGTGACATGACTGACATCTGTCCTGAGTTCATGTCCTCATCTCCTCCTCAGGTGTAGGAGTACTTGCAGTAGAATTTTGGGGGTTGTTGTCCTTTCTATTTTTTTTTTTTTTTTTTTTTTTTTTTATTAGACATATACATAGACTTGTATACGTTGTGTTAGGAAAAACAAGGTGAAACATGCACTTTTTACTCACCATAGAAGTTGCTTTCGTTTGTGTGGTCCTTCTGGAAGATCGATCCACAGTCTTAAACCATGTCCAAGAAAGTCTTTGTGGTGCTTCATATCCTGCTGGAGTGACTGGTCTCAGAAGCCACCTGCAGGTCTCTGATCCAACTCTTTCTTTTATTGCAGTAAAGGGACACTTGGCCTCTGGTGTTATGTTACCATAGGAAAATATGGAGGGGAAACAGACAAGAGGGACTAAGGATTATTATCTTCCTACTAACTTCAGCATTTGGCTACACTCAGCATTTACAAAAAAGTCAAACTCTCCAGAATAGATCTTTATTTTTTAAGACCTTGGTGCAGGACTTGATACTAACACACTTCATTACAAAACAAGAACAAAATCCAGCCTTTTCCTAAGGGTTTATTATCAGCACAAAAAGCACGGTGAGATTTAAAAACAAAGGCAAGAGAAGCTGACCCATTTTTGGATGTTAAAATAAAGCACCAGCACCCTCTATCAGGATATTTCAAACACTGGCAACAGAACAGTGATTTATTCTGAATAGAAAATATGCCTTTAGTAGATATTTAGTATGTACCACAATCTCTGTAAGTCTGCTTTAATTAAAAGTTCTGTTTTAAATTTGACATGAACTACTACCATCCAGAGCTCTGCTTTGCACAGATATTTTTCAGAGCTCTAGAGCAAATTGTTATGCAGTATCACTCAGATAAAGGCCTGCAATAAGAGAAGTGATAATGAAGACAGCAGCTGTTACTAAATTACAAAAACAAGACAGATTTGTTGGCAAACACTAACAATCTGGGAAACTTTTTTGCAAGTTCAACACTTCTACAAACAGATCCTTTTTGGGTTCCCTCAATGGAGTGTAATGACACCAGAAAAACTGCTTCACAGGAGATTTATGACCTTTCTAATACGACCTGCTGCTCCTCAAACTGATCCCAGTCACAGGGAAGGTAATTGCATTCATCTTGACCTCTTGAAACCCCTTTTTTATGGAAAGGACTATAGCATACAGCAGAGGTTCAGAAAGGACACAAATGCCCACCCTTTCCAACTAGGTTCCACAGAATCTGCAGCAGAACATGTTTCCCTATCATCCTCACCAAAATCCTCAGCCACTAGAGGAACAAGTCTTCTTCAGTACAGAGTTTCACCACTCCTTACATCTAAACAGTTGAATAACATCAGCTTCCAGTCACTCACAATTGTGCCAGGTGTCAAGAGGAAATCTCAAGGACCAAGATTTTATAGCCACTCTTCCAGCTTGTGGCAGCTAGGCTAATGCCATTGGCTTTTTTAGAGCATTGGCAATCTAAACAGCTGGACAGATTCATGAGTTTTCCAGAACCCTCTGGTTGTGAGTACCTTACCCTTCACAATGACTCTACCAGGTCACAGAATTCCCACCAGAAAATTATCAACTCATGTTTTTCACAATGCGCTAAATGAAAGGGCATAATGTAGCACAACTACTCATCCATGAGGATTAGCAATCACTTCAGACTTCTATGTGGGTGCAGGTGTAGAACATAGATTTTGAAAGCCACTTCATTTGCTTCTTCTTCCCCCCTCAGAACTCCCCAGTAGATGGCCAAGTACATTCTTCTCTCCTCATAGGAACCTCAAGGGCAGCATAATTTTCTTTTACTTTTATTATCATTAAATTTATCAAAACTCAGATAGGTGTCATTCAAGTTCAAGAAACCTTGCTAAAAAGAGTTGCAGTTGTATGTTCAGTGAAGTACTGGAGGCAAAATTACCAGGGTTACTGAGAGTGCTGCAATGTGATTTGAGCAAAGAAGCCAGAAAAAAACTCACCCCAAAAGATTTTACTACTGTTGTATCTAGTCTTAGTTGAGACTCAGTGAAAAAAATAACATACAGGAGTTATGGAGAACTTTGTCATGTGTTTTTTTTAAACATGCAGATTAATTTAGGATGCAAATTCCATGAAGGATGCATTCTGCACTGAAGCATGCAAACTGGGGTTTTGTCCCACACTTAAATAAAGCCATACTTCCTTGAAACTCCCAGCCCACAAGAGAAGAAAAAAAATTGTGTGCCAACATAAAAGAACAGGGCTTTAATTAGGAAAAGTAGTCAATTACTTTGGAGAAGAATTAAGCAATGTATTTTGAAAGAAAATTTTAAATCTATTTTCAGTTCTAAAGATGTTTCATAGGGGACACTGCTGTAACAGCTGTCATAATTGCCTATGAGTGTTCTTTGCCTTTTTGCAGTATTTTTGAAAGCTTTGATATGCAAAATAGTGCTACATGGAAAGAATTTGCTTTGCCTCAGTTTCTTTGTGGTAACTTCCCAAATGGATGTTACCACCCCACTGCCCTCTGTCAAAGGGAGCTTCGCCCTCTCTCATCAAGGGAACTCAAGTGCTCCATGGCACACTAAGCAAACACAGCCTCTGCAAGGCATGGAAATACTCTTCTCACCAAATCTCTAGCCTCTGTGACTGTTTGCAAATCAACTCAGGTCTTCTAATCCTAATGCATACACTGAACCTCAAAAGCAAAGGAAGCACATGGTGCCATAGTAACAGCACCAGTTTAAGGGACAACCACCTATCCTGGAACAATAGGTTTATTGGCAGGATTTCATGTATTTTTCTGCATAAAATCACAGAAAAAAAAAGAAAAGGAAAATAATAAACCGGGACAGGTCTCAGATTCAACTGACAACTTCAACTATCAACTACTTCATCGATGAAGAAGATACTTTCACTGTTGGTTTCTTCTGTGAAGTTGTTAGTTGAATCTGTGACCTGTTCTTCACACCAATCATACTTAATGAACAGATGATTATCAGGGGTCTGACAACATGGAAATGATCTCCACCTCTGCTAAAACTTTTGATATAAAACACACACTCATTTTCTTTCATGCTAACTTCATTTAGCGGTGGCTACCTTTACAAACTTAAGTCAGACAAGTCAAAATTGCGTACACTGCAAGCTTCTCCATCAGATAATTTTTAATCAATACAGAGCCCACACAGTCTGGACCTGAACAGCTTCAATGGAAGGATTATTTTCTACTGGGGATATAACACAAACTTGCCCTGCCATCTAATTCCTTGATAAGCTTCTAATTTTTTGGGAAGGTGATTTTTTTACTAATAGCTGCAAAGAACCACTGACTGCCATCATAGACATTCATTCATTCCTCACAAAGTGAGAAGACCTATGCAGTCCCATCAGAAGAACAGAGGAGAAGGATACTAGGGTCTGATTCTCCAAACACGGGCAATGTACAGAGATCAGACTAAGTAAATGCATGTTTTTCTAAATGCCTTACCCAAATAAAGCACAAAGGAGTTAAGCAGCTGATGCAACTGTATGAAGAGTAAAGACAAAAATTTCTGGTCCTGGTACCTCTAAAGACACTGTATAAGTCGAGATTTGTTCCACGAGCATTTACAATTCAATTTCCCCAAAAGCAACATGAATTGTAATGAGATATTCAGTACTGTCTTCACGTGGGAGATATATGCATTTGGATGGATATCAGGGCCCCCAAAACTGTAATCAGATCTGACTCTTGTGATCATGTGACACTCAGTTAATTTCAGTAGAACTTTTACAAGGATCTTCCCAAATAAATTCTAGATCTGCAATGAATACATATAAAAATTACAAAAGCTTGCTGAGTGCTTAGAGTTTCTGGGATGACAAGTGCTATATAAATAAAAATAAAAACTATTGTTGCTACATAATATCTATCTTGAGAGAACAGAGTGACATTCCTGGAGCTGTTCTGGGAGCTGAGGTGAAAAATAGACTTTTCATAATTTACCATAAGATATTCATTTATCTTTGAAGAATAGCAACAAGAAAATGCAATGCTGGGGGGGGGGGAAATGAAATAAAAGTACACCATATTTTTCTGTGAACTGGAGAAAATTGCTAGAAGCTGAACTAGTCCCAACCAAATCAGGTAGCAACTGGAGGTGGCAACTGATTAGCAGGATTTGATTAAGTAACCAGTGCTGGAAATAGGGTAGTAGGCAGAAATAGCATTTTAAAAAAGAATTTAGGATAGTTATACAAATGATGTTCAGAAAGGAATAGCTTCAGGAATAAATACCAGGAATAAATACCTTTCACTCAGTCCTTTGGGGAGCTGCAAGGTGGTTTGTGGGTCCTCAGAGGGGTGACCCCAGCAAAGAACTGCAGGGAATCTGACTGGCAGCAGCTTGCCTTGGAGGAAGGCACGATGTGCCTCTGAGCTTCCCCTGAGCTGGAATACCCCAGCACAAGGGAGAGCTTGTGTTTTGTAAGACTGCTGCTCCTCACCTTCAGTTCCAACCCTACAATCCTTCACCTCCCCAGGCACAGACCCCAGCCAAGGCAGCAAGATGACTCTGTGCCTGAGAGGCAGCGAGCCCATCTCTCCCAGAGGTACCTGGTTTGTGAGAGGAAACAGGTTTTGTCTAGCACTGGCTAGAATTAAACTTCACAAACCCCAATCTTGGCAGATCTCTGACCAGCTAACCTGTTGCTTTGTCATTTTTGTGAGAATCCTGGCTGTAGCTCAAATTAGTTCTATCCCCCCAAAACACTTTTTGCCTCACTGCAAGCAGTGAAATTAGCTGTGCCAGCTACCCATCTACCTGGTAACAGAGCCCTTTTCTTTCTGTGTGAATGTTCAGCAGGGGCAGGCATTTATTTACTTACCTCAAAGATCTAAAGGTCTGTAAGAACCCTGCTCTGGAGACAGCATATGAAAGACTCGTTTCTCACCTTTGAATAGTCCTTATGATTAACCAGCTTAGATGTTCAGCCAGAAAAAAGTGATTTTTCAGGCATTTCTAGCTGAAGCAGAGCAATAGAGATGCTGCCAGGGTCCACCTGGGCAGCACTGCTGCCCCACTACCACTGACATTTTCCACTGCCCTTGTGCTGCTTCTCTGGAGTTCAATAGCATCAGCCCATTTGGAAATAAGTCTTGATCCTGCAAGTCGTGGCAGTGACCAGGCCTATCTCTATGAGCTGTGGAATGAATTTTGCCCCATGAGCTGCCAGCACAGCTGCCACCCTCTGGGACAAGGCAGATGACCGTGCTGCAGTGGCAGCGGAGCAGGGAGTCAAGTACTGCAGGCTGCAGGAGTGCTAAAGCCACAGCCCCAGAGGAGACGTGCACACATCAACTCTGCCTTCAGAAAACCCTGCAAAACCTCCTTCTGTCAAACTGCTTTCCCAGCATAGCAAGGATGACATTGGTATCCCAGTGGTATTAACCACAGAAAAAACACCCACTGAAGTAAATGAATGCCCAGAAAAGTAAACTGATCTCCCAAAGTACTGTACAAGAGACTCAAATACTGCTGTAGTCCAAGGCCAGGATTTTAAACCTTTAGAAAGTCCAGAGGGTTTATGAAGACCAGTTGGTGTTTTATACTGGATACTGAACTCAACATAAAATTTATTCATATACTGCAGTAACAAGTTTCACAGCTGCTGACACAATGCTTCAAATATTATGGTCTGAGAGAGCAAGCAGCTGTGCTACCAGGTAGCAGAGTTTATTCTCACTTGTGAAAAGCACACACACAAGTACTGTGAAAACTAGAGGGGTTACTTTTCCCTCCTCTAGCACACAACATTGTCAGTGTAAGGCTAAATCCTAAGGCTTTTCACTGAATGTTCATTCTGTAAGAGTGCCTGACAAGCTAAGGGAATGCTGGCTCCTGTGGTTATGGGGATAATAGAGTGATGGGATCCTTGCTTTAGAAAAAGGGGTGGGAAGTTGTCATTCCTCTCCAAGCTCCTTTTAAGACACCATTTTCCATCTGGGATCATTTTCATCAGCGTCTCTTTTCCCTCCATTTTCCCATTAGAAAGAACTAGGAACAAACAAGAAATTTGTTTAATCGTCTTCTGTGAGATCAGCTGAATTCTAATGCTGTTTGATTACAGCTAGTCACAAAAATGTCAAGTGCATTTCCATTTAGAGTGCTTGCTTAAACAGCCGTGCAAATGGGGACCACCCGAAAATCAGCATACATCATGAGAGATTTGATCTTCCTTATGGTGTATCCTTGTTTCAATCCACTCTCTTGCTCTTTAAAATTATGCATTTTCACAGCACATCATTTCCTTAAATGAGGATGATACATCACTGCTGCATATTGACTCATGAAGCTCATTAATAAAGGCTGGGGTTTTTCAGCAGCTTTTCTCATTGGGAAGGTGTTATCTTACAATCTAAATTTGTAATGAATATGATGCTCTTTGCTTATGCCCAGCCTGGAGTTCCAGCTCCCCTCGTCAACCTAGTTGGAGGATTTCATTGCACAGGCAGTGGTATCATGTTAGAGAACAAATAATGTATTGTTCTTTTCCCTAAGTAAGTAGCTATTCATTTCAAATGAACCAAAAAATGCTTAAAGTGAAATGGTTACCCTTGTCATATGGGATTCACCTCGTATGAAACATCTCTGCCTGGAGTTGTCCAAGACATTACCCTATTATACAATTTCTAGTATTATGCTGCTGCATGATGCACTATCAGTACAAGACAAGAAATACTAATATCCAGAAAGCTTTTGGTTTTATGTTTAGTGTTTTCCCACCTTCTTTTCCTTTCCAAAATAAGTAGGGCTGATCAGAAAATTGGATGGGAGGCTACAAAAACATATGGGGGGAGAAAACCGTAAGATCTCTGTTTGATCAAATACTGACTTGATAATAAAAAAATGCCTTAGGCTGTCATTTTTTTCCAAAAAAAAAAAAATAAAAACAAAACTGAGTTTTTATAACTGATACATAACATAACTGATGTTATGTTTAAAAATCTGGGGATTGCAGAGTTTTTTAGACAAAATATTTCAGACGCAGTCTGGAAGAGTAATGTGTTAGATATTAATTATCTGATTGGGAGTGAGAATTTCAGAAGTACCTATAGGGGTCAAAAAATCATGCAGACATTCTCTGAGTGCTGGACACCTGATTCCCTGATTGTTTAAATTGAAGTATTAAATGTTAAGCATATTCATTTGAACTGATCAGGCTCCCACAACAAAAGATTTTGCAAAGCACACAAAATTATTGGCTTTCAAGATCTCTTTCAACTGTTACGTTTGTGGTCTTCTTTTCTTTTTCAGTCTGTGTCTATGTATTTGGAGCTGCTTTGGAGCCTAGAAAAGCTTTCTACATAAAGCCTCACTAAATTTTGGGGATGTAGAGTTGCACAAAAATCTGTATTGTACTCTCAGTCAGCTGAATACTGCTGTCGGAATGGTATTTCACATGATGGTACTTCCTCTTCTGGTCAAAATTAGGAAGTGCATAGATATTTTTCCCATCCTTTTGAGTCTAATATAACACTTTTGAATCCTCAGGCAATTCAATAGGCTCGAGCTGTGGTCACTCCCCACAGGTTTTTCAGCATGCAAACTAATTTTTGTTAGTACAGGGAGTATGTATCAGATATTGGTCCTACACAGCACACCTCTTCCCATACAGAATAGGACCTCCAAGGAATTCACTGTCCAAATATAAAACTGGAGAGATTTTTGGAAACATCACTTCCCTATTCATTTGATTCAGTATAAAGAGCTGCATCTCAAACTGAACCTGAACAGGCTTAGGCTCCTGTTAGGGCCTGATGCATTTTTTAGCAGTATTAGCTGGTTTAAACACAGCTTCTGTATTTATCACTGAGAGGCAGTAAATAGGAACAGTGTAGAGCTGTTGTTTCAGGAGCACGTTTTGTTGTTTGTTTCTTTGTTTGTTTCTTAAAGAAAACTCTAAAAGAACAAGAGAATAATAGCCAATTATACTACAAGATTCCTTACAGCAGTAACAAACTAGTATGTTCTCTTTTGTACATTGGATCCAAAGAATTAATTAAAACAGATAATTCAGAGTCAGAATGCCAAGATATTTTGAAAAAGCCCAAAAGCTTAAGATTTACCTATTTAATTGGACACATTCTAGGTCTAGATAAGATTCTCCAGCCTTACTCTCGCAATTCCCTGTACTCTGCTAAAGTTTCACATCTAGCCTTGTCTGATGAAGTTCAAATTAATAACAGTGTCTTGAAGACACGAGAGGTTTGGCCAACTTTGCAAAAGGCCAGTGTAATAACTGGAAGGTACTAGGTCAGTTAGACCTGCTACCCACATTACTGTGCACACCTGCAGGCTATATTGGACCCAGGAGAGGAGTAACCACATAATTAGGTAGAGTGACATTTTACTGTGGGTTGAAGTAATTAGGGGACTGGAAAAACAGGAGAATGACTTTCTAAAGCTTACACTGTTGCATATATTGCCTAGGGTTTAAAATTAATAGTGTAAAGGAGAGGACTTGATACCCTCTGATGCAGGCACGATTACCACATACAGACAAGCCCAATAAGTAACATTTCAATTCAGCTCTGAGATATTTTAAATTTGTAAGGGCCAGAACTGGCGTCCTGATTTGAACTTGCATACAAATGAGTGTCAAAAATGTTCACAACAACCAACAAAAAAAGACTGAATAAAAAATATCCTGTATATATGCATTACAGTAACTCCCAGCATATCACCTGTATATCAGCTGTAAGACATACCTGGCAACAGGTATGCTTCAAAAGACATTCCATGTTCTTTGTTCATGCAGAAAAATGAAAAGAGGACCACAACCCAATTTGGTCTTCTATCATTATGCCTCCTAGCCTTTCTCCATAATGTTTTACAACCATGCATCAACCACAAGTGGTGAGCATATTTCCCATCTGCTGGGGATAAATGTGCTGTGATCAGTACCAACAAGAATAGACAGAGAGACACTGAGATTGTGTCCAACTAGATTAAAATCTGGAGAGCTATGTTATCCAAGGGATGTATTGATTCTGAGGATATCAGCAACATTTTATGTTGCAGTTCCACAGCCATGAGCTGAACCATGACAAGTTGGCTCCAAACCTGAATCTTGTCTCTTTAATCAAATATCCAGTAGTAAAAAAAAAGCAGATGCAATAAAATTGAATAAAACAGACTCTATAGAAGATGATTAATTGTTTGCTAAGTACTGCCATCCATAGGAATGGTGTTTGCTAAACAGCATTCCACATATCTTCACATAAAACCCCTCTTGTGGAATCGGAATAAAATGTAATTGCCCAAAAATACAGTGTATCGTGATAAAGCCTCTCTCTTTGTTAGAAAGTACAGATAATACCTCTTCTCCTGGTTAAATTACTCAAGAATTGACCAAACTCAGCATGGATTGACAGATGTGGAGTTTTTGTTCTCTTAAAGGTTTTCCTTGCTTAATTTTCCTTTAAACTCCTTCGGGATAAGCTACCATCCTGTGCTCATAACCAAAATACTGAGTCAGATCGTATCACAGACACTTCAAATGGGCAGCTCATTTCCTTTAACTTTTCTGTACTTTTGGCTGTGAAAAGAGCCTGAAATCCCACCTTCATACCAGGGACACCTGCGTGGAAGGAGAAAGCAAGAGCAAGACCCCCTGTCATGTGATTGGTTACCCTCGATTTGTAATGCAAAGATCTGTAATAAGAGCCATCTGTCTTGCACAATGCCTCCCTACACTGAACACTTTTACCAGGGCCCCCAAACCACAACCAACTGAGACTTATCCCGAGGCAGTTTGTAGATAAAAAGAAAAGACTTGGATTAAAGAGGCACTTCCCAGGGATGCCTGCTGAATGGTTTTAGGAAGTCAGCCAAGGCGATGAAGCCATTACTCACCAAAAAGTCAACCCAGCTGACAAATTTTTAAAAGAACCAAAGCTTACTAGTCAAGATATGTCCATTCCTCTTCTACATCAGTCACCCTCTCATTACACTTACACCACCATAATCTGCTATAACAGGAGGAATCCCTCTGTGGCAGCGTGGATTAAGCAATCATGCTTTCATATCTGTCACAGCAAAATTTCACCATTCCTGAGATTCTACACTTAAAAAACAATGGTGACAAGGAGTAAGAACAGTGATTCATTTCTTATAATATCCCTTTAAATTACCTTTACATGAAGGGGTTATTTATAAGTCTGATCAGTGCTTTGTGCTTTCTCCTAAAGAAAATAACAGTGTCTTAAAATGGTTTAAATCAAATGCAGATAAGCAAAGTGAATTTTTCACTTCAGCTGAATGATCAAAATTTACAGTAGCTCAAGATTCCATCCATTAATTCTATAAAGTTCATGAAGATAATCAAAAGTATTACACAGATTTGATAGGAACAGAAGAAAAGGAAGGTGTGTTGGTAGCAAGACAGGGGTCAGCCTCTTTTCCCAGGTAAGCGGACAATAATCTAAAGCTGCACCAAGAGAAGGTTCAGGTTGGACATCAAGAAGAGTATTTTCACTGAAAGGGCAGTTAAGCCCTGGAAAAGGCTGCCCAGGGAGGTAGTGGAGTTACCTTCCCTAAGCAGAAGTATTTAAGAAAGAATTGGATGTGGCACTTAGTGCCATGCTTTAGTTGGCATGGTGATGTTCACTCAAAGGTTGTACCTTGGAGGTCTTGTCCAACCTTGACGATTGTATGTTTCTATTATTCTGTGATTAGTACAGGACATGAGCAATGCTAGGTTACATTTGGTTGCAAAAGAAGCAAATTTACATTCTCACATGGGACATGATGTTTCAGTCACATGCTGTAGTGCACTGCATCTTGCCATCCACTTAGAAAGCACAGCTTGTGATGTTGGACTGAACTGGCATTTCTAGGCAGCTCCTTGGCAGCAATGTTTATGGACCAGCCTTCTGTGGTCAGTGACAGCTGGGATGAAACTTCAGAACCCTCCCTACACTAGCACTGGAAAGGTATTTGTGTACTCATACTGCAAGAGCTGTGTGCCTCTCATCTCTGTGTGCTTGCTTGTGTTTACCAACCTCCTGAACAACTTGTGAGCAAAGTGCACTTAGAGGCAGCACAGGCTAGAGCCTGGCAATGGTCCCACAAGTAAGAATGCAGCTGCTTATTTTTCCTGAAGTGGAAAACTTGTTTCCTGTTGTTTGCAGAGCAGTGGGTACGCCTCCAAAAGCAATGAAGGAGCTATAGCTTTCTGCAGCTGGTGCTGTTGCTAGTTATCATCTGTAATAACAAAGATGTCAAGATTTAGGCTCGTGCTGTGACAGCACAAATGACTGGTGACAGGGAGTTATGAACAAAGAGAGGGGAAATACCAAGAGAGGGAAAATTTCAGGGAGGTGGTGATAGTGGCAGTGGTCACTCCGATAAAGAAGATAATTACAAAGAAGATGGTGACTGTATGTGTGCCACTATGTCTTAAGACACCAGAAGACTGCCAAGTTTATGTGCCTACAGATTCCTGGCAGGAAGGCGAACCTATGACGGGGGGTGGCTGGCCCATCCTCTGGTGCTAAGGAGCAAGAAACCATGGTAAAAAGAAAGGCTGCAGAGGGGTGATTAGAGCAGAGAATCAGTGAAATGGTGGGCACCCATGCCAGTCTCTATGTAGGACAGTGTGTTTCTGATTCACATCACACACTGTCAGTAAGAGCATTTCTTCAGAGTAGCCAAGTGAAGCTGTGCCAAGTGTGCCCTGATACCATTCCTGCAGGAGACACTCAAAGCATGAAGAGCAATCTGTGCAAGTCTGGCCAGGAGACCTCCCAAGCTGGTAAATGACAGAGGATTGCTGTTTTTATCTGAGACATACAGTTCAGTATTTCAGGCCTAATGCAAAATCTGAGAATCAGCAGTTGAGGATATATTGAGGATGAAGTTGGGGGAAGAAAGTAGCAAAGGAATGATAACTGCCTGGATGACATGAATTCAGTTCAAGAGAAAAACTGATCAGCTGAAAATTGTTCAACATTTCAAAAGATAGCACAATCGTGTCCAGCATGTGGTTTCCTCTTTGGCAGTTTGTCCAGGAAAGATCACTCAACCAAATGACAAATGATCTGAGCCCCCACAGAAGACTTCCTTATATGACTGCCGAGTTATGTTCTGCATCATGGGCATCTTCCTCAGCACTGGGTGTAATGTATAATGTGGGATTCACTCAATCTTGTTCTGTTTCGCTACTCAGTACCCAGGGTCCAGTTCTGTTAAGATCCACTGCCTAACTCACATTTACTGTAAGAAGCTGTAGACCTGTTGTTATGGCATTAACATGTAGGTAAGATGTCTAGGCAAGTGTTGGTGGCCTAAGAGTAACTAAAGAGAAAACTACCATCATGAAAAGATATAAAACCCCGAGGAAAAAGAAAAGAAGGCAGAAGGCAGAAGGCAGAACCTCAACACATGGGAGGATCAGCCAGCACATTTCCCATGCTGTCATTTTATTAATCTGAGCTGTGGATCAGAATCCATTATGCTTGGTTCCTGTGGGAATTCATATAGAGCAAAAATGTCACCTTCACTCCATGTTTTACAACTCAGTTACCTGTTATGTAGGGGAAAAGAATTCCCAATCACTTTTGGAAGTTTGTAAATACTAATACATATCTATCTCTTTATGATACCTAGGTAGCCCCAGGAACTGAAACAAAATTGACACACAGGGAGCTGGGGGAAAACATCATAACTGATTGCAAATTTCTGCAATTCCCAGAGAGCAGCAGATCACTGACATTTGGCTCCAGGGTATTCTGTGATTTTCACAAAATATTATTGCACCACTTTTTATCAAATTTGTATGTTCATGATACCATAAACTAGAGCAAATATAAATATAGCATGACCTTTTACTACCAAGGCATAAATGACTGTGATTAACTTTTTGCCATAGTCTGCCTTTAAGTCACAGATAATTATATAATATAATTGTATGAAAACTAGTCCATAAATGTTTAAATTTAGTTAGTTTCAAGTTTTAGGAAGGAATAACTGGATAGAATTGTAATGATATATAATGCTGGAGCATAAATATTGAAACCTTCCACTTACTTAGTAAAATTTTTCAGTTTTGCGTTTATGTACCCGTATATAATTTTTATTATACATATTATTTACTTTGGTACCAAGTTTTTTATTTTAAAGTGTTACCTATATACAGAGGACATCAGTATCCACAAGTATGGTAAGTGTCTACTTGTAGGTACAAAAGACACTTTATAAAAAAGCAAAGTGAGCAGTTTAGGGCATAGGATCTCAAGCTCTGGCACCTGAGATGAAGATCGTGGGGGCTCAATGGTGTTCAATCAGTAGCAGCCTCAGAGGATCACTTAGGCTGGAGAATTTGTCCACCAGCCCAACTCTGACTGTAGTCACTTGAGCACGACTGAATTATATTTCACAGAAGGCATTTGGGTAAGATTCATCTCAGCCAAATTTTGACACTTAGGCATATCTGAGGCATGATTTGTCTCAGTCAAGGATACTCTGTCCAGCGAATCACTGGCTGGAAGTGCCCGTTTCTGCCCATTGGCCACAAAGGCAATTAAATAGTGGGAGGATGTTTGTTATTTAGACACATAAAGTTATTTAAGACTTACTGCACCTTAAGCCTTCACCTAAAAACCAAGGACAGAGAATGCCTTGTTTATGCAGTCAATATATTACACTTCTAGTAGACTGTGCCACTCACTGCAAGACATAGGTGTTACCTCTCAATCAGACTGACTCACCTGCAATTTCCAGCTTATTATGAATTTTCTCTGGCAAATGGAACACCAATAATTTTCACAATGAAAATGCCTTCATATCTGTCAATCATATCATCACTCTATCTTCTGTTTAATCTTTCACTCAATTTAAATTTTGATTTCATATTTACCTATGCAGATGAAGTTTCCTTAGAAAACACAGCTCAGCTATGAACCGATGTGTTCTGAAGTGTTGATATCCCACTGAAAAGTTGGCAGCTGGGTTTCTTTCTCCTGCTGAAGGATATTGCTAGTGCTTACTAATTACAGGAGGGCCTACAGCAGCAGAAGTGTGTGAGTATGATGCAGTAGGGAGAAAACTGCATTGCAGCCAGTAATGAATCAGTCAGCTTTGAAATAGAAACAAAAATTCATTTTAGATGTAAAACAGTATTTATAAATTTAATTGTAAAATGGTACAGTAAGTATTTTTTTCCAGTTAGTTGATCTAAGAGAAAAAAAGAAAGATTGATTTTTAAAAGCTATATTTTTCAGGGAGATGTCCTATTACCCTCTGGAATTACATTAGTGGGAAACATGTGAAACAGTTACTGATATTTTCTACTCTGAGCTTAATGACATTGTTTTGGGCATAATATACACTTTACTGAGGAAAAGAAAGTGAAAGAAGATATCTTCTTCCTATTCTAATAAGAATATAAAATTCACTTTGGCAAGTGTCTTCTTTGCAGAAGTTTAACAACTAAGGATAAGACAGTAAATATAGAGCACAGCATCAGAAAATAATACAAAGCTCCTTCTAAAACACTAGTAGTTCTAGCTGTTAAAATTCTTAATTCAAAATTTAAAAAAAAAAAAAAAGATTTATGATTTCATTATTCACGAGAATCTCAGAACAAAACTCAATATTCTGAGGGGCAGAAACCTATAAATTTCAATAGACTTTGGATTAGGTAATAAAATAAGAAAGACCAAAACAGTGGAGAGGAAAACCTATTAATCATCTGTTCAATTATGCAATACAGTTGCCAAAAATATTCTGAAAAAGCCTATTTTCTGAGAACATTTGACATTATTAAAACATTGAGCATATTTAGGAAAAGCTTATAAAATGTGGTTAGGCTTTGATACCTGAGTTAAGAGCAACTTCCTAACTTTTTCAGAGGTCACTCAGCTGTGCAAATTGTACCATATAAAAATTTATGTTGAAAGTACTACTGATTAGGATGCTTTTGTCTTACCTCAAATGGATCTCAAAGCACTGTGCACTACACAAATAATTTGCTATCCAGGCTTAGATGTCCCCAACAAATAGGTCTCCATATTGTACCAAACCATTTCCCCAGCCAGTATGACTGACCAACCTCTCCAAATCAGTTCAGACTTGGATCCAAGCTTACCAGTTAACTTCTGTCTCTGCCTTACAACAAAGCAAACACTACCCATGAGAGCTTATGAGTGTGAAAAATTTTGAATGCCATCTCTGATTTTGCAGAATAGACCAGCATAACATTGGCTAATACAAACTAAATTTTTCTGAAGTCCTACTAGAAATTTACTTTGGAAAGGGAAATATTTTTTATAGATATTAAGGATGTGAATTTGGCTTCAGATTTGAGACATGATAACATGACTGAATTCATTTTTCATTTTATTCTTGTGTAAAAGAAATAATCCTACAATTCTAGAAGTTGTGAAGTTTTTCAGAAAATAACTTAAGAGGCAAATTATCTTCATGCAGTTGTGTCCTGGTTTCAGCTGGGATAGAGTTAATTTTATTCCTAGTAGCTGGTACAGTGCTGTGATTTAGGTTTAGTATGAGCATAATGATAATAACAGAAACATTTTAGCTGTTTACTCTAAACCAAGGATTTTTCAGTTTCTCTTGCTCTGGCAGTGAAGAGGTGCACAGGGAGCTGGGAGACAGCATGGCCAGGACAGCAGATCTGAACTGGCTAAAGGGATATTCCATATCATAGGAAATCATGTTCAGTATGTAAACTGTGGGGAGCTGGTCGAGAGCTGCTAATCCCTGCTCAGGGACAGGCTGGACATCATTCAGAGTGTGGTGAGCAATTGCATTATGCAATTATTTTTCTTGTTTTTTATTAATCTCTCTTTTACATTATTATTACTTTATTTTGATTTATTTCAATTATTAAAGTGTTCTTATCTCAACCCATGGGTTTTACATTTTTCTAATTCTCCTCCCTGTTACAGGCAGGAGAGAGGTTGGGGGATAGTGAGTGAGTGGGTATCTGCTACTTAGTTGCCAGCTGGTGTTAAACCACAAGTTGTTTATATGCAAGCTATGCACATGCACAAGAAATTTTTCTTGAGAAATTACAATTTCATGAAATGAGATTAATATCTCTTCCTAATCAGACAGACACATCTATGTCTCCAGGCAGGTACTGTCTCATCCACAGATTTCATTAGTGTTTTTGCAATTCAGGGAAGCCTTTAAATAACACTGATATCTAATTCAGCAAAATTTGCTTTAGACACTGGCAAGGAAGACTCAACCAAATGAGACTGTTTTGCCTGGGAAAACAGAGATCTCATAATCTTGAGTTCTTTGAAACTGGGTTTCCTTTTTTTTCAGACCATAATGGAAAGCAAAGTACAAAATGCTGAGATTATGATATAACAACAGGAAAAATTAAGGTGTGCAAAACGATGCAAAACATTCGTCCAGTTTTTGTTCAGCTACCTGTACCTTGTTGGGTTGATGATATGCCTTACCAAAGAGAATTGTTCTGTTGTACTTTTTAAGTACTTCTTTCTAAGCTGTGGTCTTCAAGAGGGCTGTCTGATGACAGCTCAGTTGAAGCTCTTCATGCCCTCAGTCTCACAGTCACATTAGGAATCCCTTCACGTATTCACTCCCCCAAAAGATTTAGCATAGGTTCAGAAACTAAAAAGAAAATATATTTTAAGTCTTTACAAGCTGTATAATGCTTTTTGAAATTTTTTGTTCCTTCTTTCCAACTTTCCCAGCCCTATGATTCAGCTTTTATTTCCAACAAATGTGCCCACAGTTTATTTCTAGTGGTTGAGGTTGAAGCCAAATTAAGGTAGTGAACTTTTTGCTACAATTATTTTTGAAGAAAACCATAACCTTGGTAACATCTCATGTCCAGTTACACAAAAACTAGAAAAAAAAAAAATCTGACAGTTATCTATGTCTGAAATTAGTAATTCTTTCATTATATTAATTTGAAGAATACTGTCTGTTTTAATAAATTCACTTTAGCTCAGGAAACATATTTCTTTGAATTTAAAATATTTTGGCATTTACATCAGAGATGCTTACTAGAAGCAGCTGTATGTCTTTATAGGACTATTTTTTGTTTTCAGTGGCTTTTAATGAACAATAACTGGGAAAAAGACACAAGAAAGGGAATAAAAGGAAACAGATTGAAGAGTCTCTCCTGGAATGACACCAATATAGACTTGCAGCAGGTAATTTTGTTTAGGCACACTTGCATGGTTTGCTTAGCTGAGCAGAACAAACAATCAGATAAGCTGGCTGGAGCATATGCACAGGCTTTCATTGGAACTAAAAAAAATGCTGGTTCCACTGAGTGTGCTGAACACTGACCCCAAGACATGGAACAAACAGAACGTATGATTTATTATAGCATTTATATTATAGAGAATAGTATATCAAGGAGCAGCAGTGGAAAAATGCTTTTTGATCATCTTGTAGTTCATCTTTTTCTCTCTTCCATCATTGGAAAAGAAATAAAACAGTGTCATTGACCTAAAGGTTTCAGGTTTCCAGTAGCACAACATAAGCTGTAAAACATGCTCCTATCTGCTGTTCCTGTTTGTGTGCATACTCAAGTTGAGCAGTTTTTCACATTCACTAAGCTAAAGGAGCAAAAAAGAGAACAGAGAAAGCAGAGCCTGGCAGGCAATTGGTCCAAATGGATCACATACACTTTTACTGGATGTGCTGGATGTGCTGATATAATAGCCCTGAAAGATAAATTATGTATGAATAAAATCCTGTGATGTCTGTTGTGATGTCCATTTCTCAGAAAGTACATAAACATTTATTTTTTTCCTGGCATGTGTACCCAAAGGCAACTTAATATCATTTCTTGAAGCAGAATAGGTGCAACACAGGGTTACAACATAAGTTATTACACCAAGTTGTGAGTCCTCTCTGATAGACATTTGCATACAAGAAGCATGTCTATACCATGGATTTTTTTCAGTCATGGGCCTTCCAAAGCTTTAGGATTTCTACAGTCACTATAGAAGAGCTCAGCAATATTCTGGAAGCAATATTTTTGCTTTGACAGATCATGCAGCTATTCCTTCTAAGTACTGATTACAAGATCCTCCCATAGCCTTTATTGCCAACATGAAACATTGGCCATTGAGAGATTCTGCACATTAGGCTGAAATAAAACACCGAGACACTCTATCTGCAACATAATTATTTCCTTATTAAAATCATCCAGTTTTGGAATTTGTATGATAGATACCAAGCCCTTCTGAATTATACATGATACATGTGTCGTATTCAGTGTAACCACAGACTAGCAAAAGTTTCTAAAATCTCTTTCCAAGTGTAGTCAGCAATTTTACTTGCATCTTCACCTTTCAAACAATCTTCCTTCCACAGTCAGAGTATTTTTGTACAACAGAACTGATATTGTTTCTCATGATTAAAGAAATACAGAATCTAACTAATTCACATATGAGTCATCTACTATGAATTTTCCTTTCATCTTCAAGTACTAGAACATCCAAATATAAATCCCTCAGGAATGCAAGGAAACAGAGGTATCTTCAGCTAAAGTCTGCCCTTGAAAAACAAAATTTTTTTCAGGCTACAGCTATGGTCCAAAATAATCTACAACTGACATGTATTTTAAGTGGTTTGTCTAGGATGGAAGGCAAGACAATGATTGTTAAAACACATTCTGGAAAGTATTATTAACTGTACAAAAAATTATTCATGGATGAATAGTTTTAAAAGTTGCTAACAGGAAACAAAGGCCTAGAGAAAATCCAAATTCACTCCCTCTCTCTTAAATATCATGTTTTCCTTTGGTCTCCATGGTATGGTGTAAAAAGTGAGCATAAAAGTTTTATTTTATCCATCCTAGTCCTGCCTCCTTTTTCCTCACCTTGACTCAATTTATGTCATTTCATGCCATTAGAAAAATGTTGATTGTAGAATGGACCAGAGGGTTTCTTAGAAGAACACTCACACATGGTGTTTGTGAAAGTCAGACACACTACATGCACATACACATGCACATACATATAGATAATATACACACACACATGTATATTACCAGTAGATGCTGCAGACATAAATTGTCTGCTGAGCTTAGCAGGTACAATTCAATCAATGCAAAACTATAGCTCAGGAAACTTTCCAAGGAAAATGCCAAGCCAGGTCAGATGGGGCTCTGTTCAGTCTGTCCTGCCTGCATTCCCTGTCAGACACAAGATTTTGACAAACTCCTCTGCCAAAATCCTCTTCTTTTTCAACCTATCTGACCTTAGCACTGACCTTAGAACTATGAGATGCTCCTTTTTTCCAGTTTAACAATTAATGTCTTTGCCATCACAGTCCCTGCCCTCAACATTTCAACGTGCATTTCGCAACTTCTGCTTCAACACTCATCCCAATTCCCAATAAAGTACCAGCATTCACATTCCTAACTATTTTTTTGTCTTTTTACCATTTACTAAGTGTTTGATAAGCAACACAAAAACTTTCCAAAGCATTAATTCATCTGACTTTACAGTAAAAAACAGTACAGAATTAACTTTATAGATGGAATTAATGCTGAGCACATTGAAATACGTACAGCTGGTATTTTGAACACTTCCTCTGGCACCTCTGATTCTTTTATGCCTAAAAAAGTAATGCAGGCCATTAGGGAAAATCCAAAAAAGCAGTTTTGTTTTGCCTCATGGAGTACTGGTTTGCTTCTCTTTCCCTTGTAATTTTAATTCTGGTCAATATTGGCCTAGTCTGGAAAATTCTCATTCCCTCCCACACGGGAGTACCGCCTTTTACTGTTCTATTTACTGGTGACAGGTGCTGATTATGTTATACCCAGCAACACCATCAAAGGGCTTGTGCTAGGTACCACACATGTGGATACCTGATACTCCTGTGGGAAGCAGTTGTACAGTTCTCACTACCTAAGCTGACTTGAACATCTCTGCAAAGCACTGCTAGGTGGGCAGGAATTCTTATTTATCAAGTATAAGGGCAGATCTGAACTATAGCTTTACTATAGGGAAGGCTTTTAGGAAAGTACATAGCAGCTGGTGGCATTTCTAGCACATGTCTAGGGCTGAAATCTCCTTTCTAGGAAAAAATGCTCCACTGCCATTACTACCATTATGCCCTGAGATAAAGCTACAATAAATTTTCTTTCCAAGTTCTTATTTGGTGTGACATTGTTGACTGCTGCTTAATTATATATGTAAATAAAGTAGTGGCCATCACCTTTCTGTGATGATGTTGCTCTGAGTAAATGATGAAAAGGGACATGGAGAGGCTGTGGGACATGTCAGTGTTAATGAAGATTTATTCAGTAGTGACATTTGATCAAATCTTCTTGGCGAAGTCTTAGGTTTCATTAGTTAAAGATGTAAAGCAGCCTGTCTGATTAAAGGGAGAAAAAGCAGTGGGGAGCTCACATAAATTACTACAGCTCAATTAGGTGCAGACAGTTTAGTGAGTGTTTATTACCAGTAAAAAGGAAGATTTTCCAATTAGATTAAAAGGTTTTGAAAACAACACTTATAGTGCACAGTGATTTAGACCCATTGCTGGAATAATACATTGTGAGAAGCTGCATTGATTAAAAGTAAGCTGGTAAGTTATCTGCATTGCTTCATTGTTTATCAATGGATACCCTGCTGCCTAGGTACAATTTACCTCACAAGATCAATGCCTGGACTTGGCTAATTTTCTCCTGGCTGAAGATTTATATGGATGTAAAGGGCATCTACATCATGTCTGAAAATACTGAGGAGATTTATTTGGGATGATCATGAAGGAAGTGAAGTTGTATCAATCACCAGAAGTGTACCCTGGCCATGCTGTGCCCTTCAGGCTGGCATCCCCGCTGCAAAGCTGGATTTAAAGACAAGACATTTTAATCAGAAAGGAACTTCATTCCAGTGAGGTTCCCCAGGCTCATTGTGAAAACTGAAAAGGCATTAAAACAAAAGTATATAGTGCTCAGACAGTGATCAGCCAATGTTTCTGACAAATGATTGAAGGTACTCGGTGTACAGAGCAAGCCTGTGATTCATGAATCCCAATGTCCAACAGTGCAGAATGTGACTTCCAGCAGTACTGAGATATCTTGAGTCCAGGTCTGCTTTGCCAAAGGATTTTTGGCTATGAGCTGTGAAAGGTAGGGGGTCATTGTCCGTGGCTCTGAATGACTGATTGATTCCCATGTGGAATGGCATGGGGAAGGCAGGGAGAAAAGGAGCAAAGGAAAAGAAAATTAATGATATTTAAATTCTTTATTCTCCACTGTGCCCTTCAGATCACATGAAGGCCTGCAGCTGCTTCTAATCCCTGTCTCCCAGAATTGTCTATTGTGAAGACCGGAGGAACTAAGACCCCCAAATGGAGAAATAAATAAAATAATTCTACTTTTACAAATTTAATTCAATAATTACAGTGTTCCACATGAAAAAATTTTTTCTACCTTGTATGTAGATAGGACTTAAAAGAATCCAGAAGTTACAACATCAAACTTTCATATCTTTCTTTCTTTCCCTGGCACACTTGCGCATGCAGCATTTCTCCTCTTTTAATGCAGGTCTGCAAAGTCTAAATTTAAATCAATGCCATCAGAGATGCTGATACTGCCATGAAAGCAGAACTGAGTCCCTCCTTTTGGCTTTAACAATAAGCCATTTGGGATTCAGGAAAGCATGTAGGAGTGGTGGTGAGGGCGAGGAGCCATGGCAAAGTGAGTTCCTCAGAAAATGAAAATCTGGTATTCAGGGACTATTGTCCTTCATTGCACTGACATGACACATATTCTCCAAATACACAGAAAATTTCACTCTCCCCCTAAAAGTTTCATCATATTTACAGGTAGGACAGGCACACACTTTTTTGTATACAAAATCCTAATTTAAACGCAGATGTGTGAGCACAGACTGTCGCACAAACAGCCTACAACAAAATATTCCCTTTTGAAGTAATGAGCAGAGTTCACATAGCCTGTGTTTGAACTGCTTTGTCCTGTCCAGTTAAGCCACAAAGCTTTCTTTGGGGATTCTTCTCTACATTTCAGCAGATGACATTACCCTCACCATAACTACACTTCACCAAAACAATCAGCAAATCAGTGAACATGTTTCAGAAAAAAAAAAGCACATTCAAATTTCTCCAGACACCCCAGATATTATAACTGCTCATGAACAAAATGCTGATATTCTTTGTAGAGTAAACATTACATTGCTGTTGGTTAGCAAAACTGAGCTTTTGGTTCATTTTCTTTGTAATTGGAAGGGCTTGCCATTTAAGGAAACAATTAACACTTTTTACAAGCAACAAGATTGTGAATGACACCCTCAATTACACTAAATACATTTAATTATGATTTATTGGCACATAGCAACCTCTTGTAACGTTGCAGGCCAACATGCATTTTCGCTTAATTAAACTCATTATAACAACACTTTACTACATACGGGGGGAAAAAACCAAAACAAACAAACAAAAAAAGCCCATATTTCATAATTAACTCTTCAAAATTAAGGTCATAGGGTAATTACACAGCAGATTTCCTAGTATTAAACTGCTACTGTTGCTAATAGAGAAAATATCTGGCAAATATGTAGATAGCAGAACAGGACTCGGGCTTTTGGTCTTAGTTGTGGAATTTAAACACTCTTGAAGCTTAGTCATGTCTTAGGACATAGGCAACAGCATCCTGCACTGCTCTGATAGTTTATTGACTTTTCACTAGTACAATTTCCTGTGTCATCTGAATTGTTTCCTTAAAAAAAAAAAAATAAATAAAAAAAATCCTTTTTATTAGAGGCTAAATACACATCAATGGTAGCAATTTCATTTGCCCCACAATTGGTCACAGTGAATTTCACTACATTTTTTTAATTCAGGGGTAAAGAAAGTTAAATATAGGAGAGAAGAATTTGACTTATTGATCGTCAATATATCTAGATCCTTCTAAAATTACATCTAAGCAATTTCAAAGCAAAATAAAATTTCTAATTTTTTTCTGAAATGTAGTGTGACATTTTTTCTGAAATGTAGTGTGACATATTATTTTGTTTTAAATTTACCAGCCTTGTGATTTGATGCAATTCACACAAAGAATTTAGCAGGGATATGGTCACAATCACGTGTGAAACCCAAGTGCTCAGATCTTCTTCTTCCTAATAGGATTTACTTAGGCAGCTCCTGGGTGGAGATTAAAACCACCCTGCACACAAACCCTTTCCATTCTCCTGTTAATCATGAGGTCAGAGCTAAACTGCAGCCTGTCAGAACTCCTAAAGCAATGGTTTACATGTAGCTGGTTGCTTGCTCAGCAGCAGCCAGTGCTGTCTGGAGGCCAAAGATAAGTGCTCAGGGATTACCTTTAAAACAATCCACCCAGCTCTTTTGTCACTAAGAGCAGAAAGCAGGGGAAAAAATGGAACTGCAATCCTTGCTTTTGTGGACTGACCAATTTTAGAAATTGAAGATTCAGGAAAAAGCCCTCGAAAATCAGTATCAAAGCTCAGCCAAAGTGGTGTGGCTCTTACCAGGTCAGGATGTCTAGTTCCACTTCCTCCTGTCTCCCTCCCCTCTCCCCCAACCTTTTTGGCTATTTTAGTCCTGTTCAGACTATAAGAGTTTGTTTGCTTAAATAAAGAAGGAAATCCATTGTAAACACCTTCAGTCTTGATTGTTGCCATCATTTTCAGGTAGAATCATGAAATCAAAGAATTATTAAGGTTGGAAAAGATCATTGAGTCCAATGATTAACTCAGCACTGCCAAGTTCACCACTAAACCGTCCATAAGCACCACATCTACACATTTTTTAAATACATCCAGTGGTGGTGATTCCACCACTTCCCTGGACAGCCTGTTGCAATGCTTGGTCAGACTTTCTGTGAAAGAATTTTTTTTCCTAATAACTTATCTAAACCTCCCCTCGTGCATTTTGCCCAATTGCTTTTTAACTGGGAGAAGAGACCAACCCTCACCTAGCTACAACCTCCTTTCTGGCAATTGTAAAGAAAAATAAGGTCTTTCCTGAGCTTTCTTTGAACTGTTGGCCCATAACATCCATGGGGCAAAGGAGAACAGATAGCTGAGAATGCAAACTGCTCTGCATGTCCCACCAGGACCCCTGCAGCCCTCCAGAATAGCTGGTTATTACTTCAGCCACATCCACAGGGGTGCATGGTGTTGAGCTTCAGACTCCTGAGCCCTTGTTACCTACAGCTCCTGTCACTGCCCCAAATTTAAAGGATCACTGCTGAACAAAAACAGCTTTAAAGTCAGCATTTTGACTTCTCAAAGGTGGAGACTCTCAGAAATGGTCTGATGCGGTTTTGCCCCTTCAGTAAATGAAATGTTCCAATTTTATTTTGAACATTTGTCTTTTTAAAAGTAGCTCATAAGACATATAGGTGGATACAATTATGACTGTAGGTTCTGTAGAATCATCACATCCACTAGTCAGAGCTAGTTTCCATAAAACCTGTTAATTTTTCACAATGTGCCAGTATCTCTCAAGGGCCATAAAATACAGTGAAGAGCTTCATACTCTTCAGTGCTTTTAATATACAAAGCAGGAGAATATGGATCTCTCCACACTCAACAGACTATGAAATAATCCAGCAGATAATTGTTATTTTACCTTGTAATTTATTCAAGATTTTAGAAAATAACTGTAACTCGAACTTGCTTTTCATTATAAAACTTGGAAGAAAAAAATAAATAAAGAAAATGTTACTGTGTTAAGTCCAGATGAAAAAAATACAGAACAAGCAAAAATTTCCCTCTTCTTCTCTTGGAATACCTGAAAAATCCTCAAGCACATTTATTCTAGGAACCTAACTCTGTTCTTGAAACATCAAAGAGAATGTAAGAACATAAACAAAAAACTAAAGAAAAAAAACCCAAATAAGAAACAAGCAAGAAAAGGCAACCACAGAGGAATTTAAAGGGTAACATTTCACGCTGTTATACATTTGGTCTATTTGCATATTGGGGGTTAATCTTCCCATCACAGCTCCAATCAAACACATAATATCCAGCAAACCAGCATAGAGTGAGAAACTCCTTAGGAACTTTTAATGACATAATAAGTTATACTTGTTTATAAACTTAACTGAAAAAATCTACATCTGGTGAGACAGCAACCAGCACGCCTGGGCTTCAACTCTGAACTCACAGATTTTAAATTCAAAGCTCTGCCTGCATCATGCTTTGTATACTCTCTGTCTCATTCATAGGCACAGCTTTGGATTGCACATATTTGGCCCGCAGACTTAAAATTGCAGGGAGAAGGCACAGACCAACCACATACTAGCTCTGCAAAGAAAACCAAAGCTTGATTTACCATCGTATTTAAAGGCTGCAAGGTCTCCTGAATGCCCTGCTGTATTTCTTACACTGGAAGAGCTCTCCAGGTTAAGGAGCAAACACTGGTCCACCCTAAATGTCACCTCTAAACTGAGAAGTGCTGAGTCAGTTCTGTCACTGAGGAACAAGTTTGTCATGGACCAGAGCTCACTGATCCTTGCAGGTATTATGGCTGCACCTGTTATGCATGTATGAAAGTGTCACAGGCTGTTCTCTCTCCTGCCACCACTGCACACACACCATCACCACTGACATAGGGCTTTTTATAACTTTAGCCACAAAAGACAAATGTGCAACAAAATGAGCAACTGCAAATATGATTTTTTTTTTTTACCTGATCTTTTCCAATGTGTGTCCTGATTCGCTCCATTCTTAATTTTCAAACCTAGTCAGCACAGCAAGAACAAAGGCTGTCACTAACAGGACACACCAGCAGCTTCTTTTGAGTATCATCAGTCAAGATGTTTCTTAGGAAATAAAAAAGGAAGAAATCACTCAGACATTTAAATTTTACAAGGATTTAATAATTCTGCATGGCAGTTAATTATTCTAATATTCTATATAATTATATCAGTTCTTATTAAAATAAAAGGGATGATGACACCAGGGCCTTAAGTCTTAGCACAGATTTTGATGCCTTGTTAGGCTACCTGAAAACAGAGGGCAAACAAAATTAAGAGAATAAAAAGCAGTCATATTTATTGAAGAGCCTTCAGGTAGATTAGGACAGATGAAGCCTCCCCAGGGGCTACACCAGTCCTGGGTTTTCACACTTCTGTAAGTTTGGTCCATTTGCATATTGGGGGTTAATCTTCCAATTACAGCTTCAGGTAATGAAGCAATTTACCCCAAGTTTGCTCCTCCCCAACTCACTTTTGGTTATATTTCTCGGGGCCTGAGACAGTAAGGTGTCCTTGATTCCCAAGCCTAGAGAGGAATTGTCTTGTCTGACTAAGATGGGAAAGCAGTAGCTAACACTCTATATGGAGTTATACACTCAAGAATTGCAGAATTACAAGAATACGGAAATTATAAAAGCTAAAATCCTAAGGCATCAATTTTATGACAAAATATTTTCTCTTCCAACCTCACAACACCAGAACCTATCATCAACACCTTTGTACTAAGAAATTTGTGCACTGCTGCTTTTTATTGTTTGGAGGTTTTTTGTTTGTTGTTTTTTTTCTGTTGTTGTTGCTCCTTTTTTTGTGGCGCTTAATGTAACAGAAGTCTTTATAATCAAGTTGGATATGATCAGAACTTCAAAGAAACATGTTCCAGATTAGTGAAGCAGGACACCCAAAATAAGTTATTCCAAACCAATGCCTGATTAGAACATTTTTCACCTAAGAGCAGTGCTGTGCTGGATGTTATTTAGTTACCTTATAAGTACCTTATAAATTACCTGCACTTACTTTCATGCAGATCTTTTTTTTTTCTTTTAGAAACAAAAGATCAATGGTTTCCATCAGTGTTCTGCTTTCAACAACGCTTCAAAACCTGTTTTCATGGCTGCAGAGCTTTGTTCCCTATTTGAGTGTGCTGATTAAATGAAGAGACTTCACAAATAATTTTGTGCTATGGTTGTTGAGAATGATTTGGTAGTAGGAAGAGTCATAGTAGCTAAGCACTGATCTTATTAGGTTGCAATAAAAAGAAGTTACCACTGACAGCAGTGATTTAAGATGCTTTATTGCTGGAAATGCAATGGTAGATTGCAGAATTCTTTTTAATTGGTAGTCAGCTTTCAGAGTTTTGCTAAGACCTGCAGGTTGCATCTATTCAGCACACACAGAAAATAAGTTTTACATCTGCTCTTAAAATCAGTAGTCAGAATTAACAAAAATTTTATCCATTTTCCAAAGTTCTTGTTTATTAACGGTTGTTTTTTTTTTTTCCTTAGCTCTATCCCACATCAAATAGCCATATGAAAAGTTATGGAACATCATTTAAGAACTTACCATCTATCTTGTGGGTGCCCCATTCCAGAAGACTCGTGGTTAGGGAGTTAGGCTTTTTTAATGGTTAGGTGGTTAAGCCTTTTTATTCTTGTTTTCAATTGTTCATCCAAATGTCTCAAGCACTTCTAAGGAGTGGTACCAGTGACGGTAAAGAGAAAAGCTACTCAAGCTACATTGCTTTAAGCTACATTATGTAGGTCAACTTCTCAGCACATTACATGAAAAATATTCTCCCTTACTTTTACAGGGTGTGGGATATTGTTTTTTGGTGTAAAGAATTAGTATAAGAGTCAGAGATATGTGTAATATAGCTTTGGCAGTCTGAAGAGTCTCTTATTCCAGCAATCCCATTTTGAGATTTTTCCAGTACTGGAAATTTGTGAGATAAATCCCGAGAAGACAGTGCCTGGATTTCCAAATTATTGTAGTTTATTTTGTTTGCTTGCTTATTTTTGAATTATTTAGATTTCAATATTTGAACTGACAGTATGCTGAGGATTGCAAAAATGCAACTTATCTAAAGCCTGATGCTTTGCTTTTCTTGGTACACTATCACACTGGCATATTTTAAGTTTAGTATTTTGTAAAACACAATGAAAACTCTGATGAAAATAAAGTGGAAATCAATAACATGCCGTTATTTGGCATTGCAAAATAACACAGGTTGTCCCTGTCATTATCCACCAACAGATTTTTTTTTTTTTTTTTTTTTTTACATTTTCTACTTTCTACACTCTTTAAGAAACATAGTGAAAAAAAAATGAGTAGTGGTAAGTAATGACTCCACTATTCTTCCCTTTGTCCAGTTTTACCCAGCTTGCCAAGTTTAGAAGAATGATGCCTACAGATCTCTTTGGAAATACCCTTCCCTTCACCAGGATTGTATTTGCCACCAGGGATGAACCTGTTTTTAATAGAAAGGAGGTATTTGCCTATGGCCAAGTAAGGGTACTTGTAGGTCACACCTTCCAACCATAGTGCTTTAGATTTCTGGTTCCCACAATTGCAGGAACTCCCTCAGTTGGTTGTGGGCATTCCCTGGAGGTGTGGGAAAACCAAATGTGAGAGTTGGATTCACCAGGGTGATGGGAGATGTCTTTAGCAGAGTAAAATCTACTTAAGAGCATGGTTATCAACATTATTCCAATGAAAGGTGAGCAGCTGAATAAATCCCAGAAGTACAAGCCAGATATGGAAAATTCTGTACCTCATTCTGCTGCATTCATTATGCCCCATCCCTGGAACTGTGCAATGCCAGGTTAGATGGAGCTCTGAGCAAACTGATTTAGTGAATTGCATCCCTGCCCATGGCAGGGAGGTTGGAACTAGATGGTGGTTAAGGTCACTTCCAACACATTTTACAGTGATTATGCTCTCCAAGATGAGAATCCCTCACAAGGGCTCTGGGGATGCTGGGGACCACCCCCAAAAGAAAGGGACAAAGAAAGTATTTCCTCTGCTTAGAGGCTCTACAGATTATAACACAGAAGGAATAATACAGGTTTTCCCTTCTTTTTTCTATGTCTTTGACAGACTTTTCAGCTCTGTTGGGTCAGCTTGGCTGTAAATTAATCCCCCATACTGAAGAGAGAGAGCAAATGCTTCAACATCATGTGGAACTATAAAGCTACACAATTTCTTGGTTACATAGACAGGAATCAGAAGAAAAATCTAATGCTTGTACTTTTGTTTGTACTGTGAGAATAGAGGAGTATGGCACCCAATAAGGAAGAACAGATACCTGCTAGGAAGAAAAATCTTAGAACAGAGAAAAATTCTTGCAAGAAGAGTCTTCCTTTACAAGGAAACTGTAAGAAAAGCTATTTTGAGCAGCTGGGGAAGATCACCATGAAAGGAATTTTTCCTTTGGAAGGAGCTTTCAGCTTGTCTCTGTCAGTAATATACTAATGTTGGATTAAATTCTGTGTAACAAAAAAGAAAATTATTCACTAAATATAACTTAACCTGAATTGAAGAAATTATTTCAAATCCTCTCTAGCTCATTATAACGAAAATTCTTTTAATGCCAGGTTCCATCCAAGAGATTTATCCAGCTACTCTAGGTAATTAGTGAACCATATCAAGATCTTTATGTATTAGGCGTGACTGTACATCTTTCCTTGCAATTGCTAGCCATCCCAAAATTAGCAGAATATTCTTGGTGGACCACAAAACAGAGATGTATTCAACAGTTTTGAGAAGACCTACTACTTCCGAAGCAATTTTGAGAATTCAAGGAAATTCAAAACAAAATTGTTATTGTGGTTTAAAAGGTTAAAGGTTACTTGGTTCTCCCGAATGAGTGTGCTTGAGATAGCTCAAAGAATCACCAGCAAGGGTGTGAGCAAAAGCCACATTTCATATTAAACCACAAAGCACAACAGATTCATTGGCAATATTCCCTCCACTTACAAGGGACAACTAAGGCACAACTGGGAAAACAAGCAACAGCAAACAAAATCCAGGCAATCAAAACAGAAATGAATTGAAACTACCTGGGAGTGTGTGCATGTCTGTGTGTAAAGACAGTATAAAGAAGGATGAAAAGGAATGTTGCCTAAAGCTTAACATCACTTAAACTTAAAAGTATTTTAACTTAATTTATACCCTACTTTCTATCTTAACAATAGAACAGAGAAATAACACTTAGCAGCATTTAGCCTAAATCATAACTATAACTTGGCTTCCAGACTTGTTATAGTGCATGTGCAAAGGGTGTGCATGCAGACAGAAATAGCCAGCACAAGAGAAGGTGGAAAAATTCCCCTCTGAGGTTCAGCTGGCAGGCCAATAAGGCTGAATGCATCTCATAGCCACTGAAATTTGCAAACATTAGATAAAAAATCACAGGAACAAGTCAAATCTTCTCTTCCTTAAAATGCAATATGAATTTTTATTAATAATAAAGAGAGGATGGCATAATCATGCTACTTAAAATAAAAAATAAAAAAGTGTAAATTGATAAGGAGATATTTCTGATTAATATGGGTGGAGAGGAGACATAACAAGTATCAATATATCCAAACCTTCTACAGAAAGAAAAGTACAAAACTTTCCCACGGGATTCTAACAGAGCAGAAGTCTAAAACAGTCCAAGAAATTTAACAGGATGCTGCATAGCAGGCAGTTCCAAGAGAAATGTTTCTTGTTTGTGAAGCAAGTATTAAAGTCAACATGGAAAAGCCTGTCTTCCCAATTTTATTTATATATAACTTTTCAGTTTCTCAAACATACAACTGCAGAAAGAAAACATCTATCTGAAATTAAGCAGATGTTTTTACCCGTTTCTGCAACAATTATAGGTTTTTTCAGTAAAAGACAAGAATTCTAATTTGAAAACAATTCTAAAATGTATTTAACCAAATATCATTCCTTCTGTGTTTACTCATTTCTGCAGCATACAGAATAAAGGCATTCACTGCCTAGTCAGACAACTGAAATCAGAGTGACTATATTTCCATTTTTGGACAATATGCTAGCAAATACAATAATTTATTTTGAAATTCTACAGTTTCTAGCAATATATATATATATAAACAATATATATAAACATTCTCTTGAGGCTGGTGTCATTGACCAATGAGCTGTCAATATACAAATGTAAAAGTGCCAAGTGCTAAATACAGGAGATGGCACACACAATCAAAACCTCTACAATAATCTTGGTTTTATCATTCCTTGAGAATCTGCTGTGCAGAAGGGAACACATATATCCATTGTTCAAACACATTCCCAATGCTTCTGTAAGGAGAAATGTTAAAAATTTCTCACTGTCGTTATTACTTACTGTACTGTGCTGATCTATATTTTAAATAGTCAAATTTTTGAAGAGTGCTGGAAAATGCAGAAGCTTTTTATTTCTGAAATTCAGATACCATTTATTTATGTATCTAAATAAGTATTCAGGACCTTATTGTGCAGATCCTCCTGGAAAATCCTGAACCCTGGAGGTGATGCCTCAGTCATAAGTTAGTGGACATGTGGGCTAGAGTGAATTGTAAGGAAGAATGATGGTTTTCTCAAAGGAAAAGTAAAAAGAAAGAGAAAGACAAAATAGTAATTTACTACAAACACCATAACCCACCTTCCAGAAAGATGCTGGCCTCATGGTGACTTTCCCCCTGAGAAGGGGATGCAAAATATAATCTGCCAGCAAAATTAAGGGGAATAGTGAAAAATGCTGATACTTTCCTATCTGACAGAGGAAAAAACACTGCTTTTTCAGCATCCTTAAAACACTCCTCAGTCTTCCTATATTCAGATTTGCCTGTGAAATTACCCCAGACCTGAGTACACCAGTGTGCTGCCTCACTCTCTATACAGTTTCTCAGCTTTATCCCTACCATGGCTCTGTCTCTCTATGTACATTGCTATAATAGAAAGTAGGAATATAGAATTCAACTACAAATGCCTTCAGTAAATCACCCTAAAATTTTATAGTTGGGAAGGGAGAGGAGGAGAAGAAAAGCAGAGAGCTTCCACTAAATATGCTTTAGGAGAATACTCAAAATGGTAAATGTTTCTGAAGGAAATGTGAGAAAACATGAAGAAATTGAGATTTTTGTAGTCATTGCAGGATTGTGTAGAAGCACAAAGGATCTGGATAATATGAAGTAGCAGAGTACTGTAGGATTTGGCCCTAAACATCTTCCTACCTCCTTAAGGAATTTCCTTCCTAAGGGATTAAAGGCTGTAAGCTCTAAGTGTACATGCACTTTTTCCTCTAATGTTGAAGTAGCCAAGAGAGGAGCAGCATGGCCCAGAGGTCACACACTACACTAAAACACTAAATACAGGGGTTTCTTTATTTGCTGTGAAATGGAAATACCTGCACTCTTAAGGAGAAACAGCAAACCTTTACAGCATGCTAGGAGCAAAGCCTTATCTCTCTGACAGTTGAGTGCTTGGCCCCATTAAAAGGGTTATCAATCAGAAAAGATGCCAGTTACAGTGTTTCTTGTGATACAAACACCTTTCCAATAGAAAGTTGACTAAGAGCAGCAACTCATTTCACATAGGTCACTGACCAAGCTTTAGATAGCAATGAACCTGAGACAGACATGACCCAGTGACCTGGAAGCAAAAAGGTCTGGATTACATTACCAGAACTCTGATCCATCCTCTCCCTCGAATATCTAGTTCCATTTCTACATTTACATGCTGTGCAATTTGGTGTGCTATCTGTATACATCTTGTTTAGCATAACTTGCTTAATGTTAGCAGCTAAATTTGCCAAACAGTAGTCCACAAGCTGGGAATATTCGCCTAGATGAGTTAAACTTTCACTGAGTGAAATAAAACTTCCAGCCATGGAAGTTACACTCATCAACAGAGGCTGCAACCTTAGAGTTAAGAAAAGAAACAGCCCACCTAGAGAAAATGAAAGGACCCCATGAGGAAGAGAAGGAATCCAAGACTTACACAACTACTGGTGTGAACTCTAGCACGAGGCGTGGGGAATTCAGATTGCAAGGGAATTGCCCAGGGAATTCTTTGTTCAAGGTCCCAGCTTGAGCTATGGCACTATTAGTAAAAAGGGCTTTATAGAAGAATCTCTCATTAGTTTGTAGATTAAGCAGAAACCTACAGTCAATCCTGCCACAGTGGCTGGCCTACATAATTTCTCTGACAGATCAACCACTACAGACACACAATATGAAATAGCATTCAATGGGCAATCACCAAGTATTTGGGTCAGGTTTACTTAGCTCTTGCCATTGATTATATTAAATGCAATAATTCTCTGAAGAAATTGAATCCCCATGCACAATAAAGCGTTATTAGAATTTTTTCTATATAGCAATTCGTCTGCAGGCAAAATACTTATGACAAAAAGAATTTAGAATACAGTAAAATGTCTATATTAAATAAAAAGGGGTAAACAGTGGAAAAAGAGAGAACAATCTTAATTACATCTTTGAATCTCCAAAGATAAGAGATGAAAAATATCTCAGGAATATGATGAAAATATTTAGTTAATGTTTTACTTCAGATTCCTGTTTAAAAAACATATTTTTTTTCTGGACAAATGAAAACAAAATTTTTTCTTGTATTTCTCAGCCAAAAATATACAGCAGTGTCTGAGGGATTTTAATTTACTTGAAGATATTTTCCTTAATAATACTCCCTTTAAAGATATTTCCCTGCTTTAGCTGATACCATTTTGCCATTTTCAAGCCAATTTCTAACAATCAGTTTTACAGATGTAATTTCTTTATGTTCAAGTGTCTATCTGTAATCACTTCATTTTTTTTGACTGGGCCTCTTAAAAAAACACAACAGAAAATAGAGCTTTTTCTCTACCCATGGCTGATAGCAAAGTAGTACAGCTGGTAGTATCAACAACCATCCATGACCCTCTTTATTCTCTTTTCCTCTAGCCACTCTAACCTGTTATCCTCAGAGAAGGCTGATGGTCCTCCAGTATTTTACTCTGGTAGACTGATGGTCCTTTTGATGAAAAAATTGGTGAAAACATCAAATCTCTTATTTAATTGGAGGTAACACAGCTTTAAACTCAGGAAAAAGACAATATTCCAAAGAGTACATCCGCTGAATTATCAGTCTTCTGATACAAATATATAGTACATGGACACATGCAAACTTAATGCATACTTACATCTTTATGGATAAATAAATACAGGCATATTTAAATATAGTTACTAAATACACAGGGCTCTCATCCCTGTATGCAGATACTGTTTCCATCATTCAAGATCTATTTGTACTGGAAAATACTGTACCTAAGGACTTTGAAAACACTGGTCACAATGTAATTTATTATAATATTTCTGAGCCAAGTGCAAATTCTCCCATTTTTATAAGCACATGTACTCTAATCAACCACTTAACTAACATCTTCATCAGCTGCTGATATTATCTCCTGAGTGCATACAATAAAAGGATTACACACGTTACATTAACATAGAATTGACAATGGCTTTATATACAAAACCACTTAAGAGCTCCGTTTTTCAGAATTTACTCCTAAGTGTATTTTTTCTTTCCACAAGTGCTCAAAGAAACAATGTATAATGTATACTTCTGCCAACACACATTTACATTAAGAGCTCTCATTTTTGTGAAGTTAAATTAAAAACTATAAATATTACAAATATCTACCTCTGCTACTAAGGTGTTA
The DNA here is from genome assembly GCA_026413545.1 of Cichladusa arquata. Lineage (NCBI taxonomy): Eukaryota > Metazoa > Chordata > Aves > Passeriformes > Muscicapidae > Cichladusa > Cichladusa arquata. Next base: position 20,322,211 of record JAOTQP010001652.1, read on the forward strand.
TTTGTATTTTTCATCACAAAGCCATCATAACTCATAATTATCAGTGTACATAAGTATCTGAAAGGAGGGTGCCAAGAGGATGGAGCCAGGCTCTGCTCAGTGATACCAGGCAATAAGATGAGAGACAACAGGCACAAACAGAAACACAGAATTCTGCCTGAACATGAGGAAGAACTTTACTATGAGAGTGACAGAGCACTGGAACAGGTTGTTCAGGGAAATTGTGGAGTCTCCTTCTCTAGGGATATCCAAAAGTCATCTGGATGCAATCCTGTGCCGTGTGCTCAAGGATGAACCTGCTTGAGCAGGGAGGTTGGACCAGATGAGCCACTGTGGTCCCTTCCAGCCTGACCCACTTGGTTACAGTGATTTCAGGAGAAGACTCCTACAGGGGAAAAGCCACAATTGCAATAGGTTCAAGTGTTGTAACAAATTTGACATTGGGAATTACATTAAAAACATTAGAGGATTTTGAGTGAAAAGGGTTGTAGTGAGTTTGAGGGGGGTACAGTGGGACATTCTGGAGACCATCAGGGCAAATTGGTGCTCAAACAGTCGGTTTAATGGCCAGTTAAGAGGTGGACTAAAAAAGATAAATATATGACTACAAGTAAATCAAATGGCACTACTACCTCCTATACATAAGATACTCAGAGGATGCAGAAAAGAAATCTTGAGTCTTTTTTTTACTTTTATATGCTTTAACTCTATATTTTATCTTTAAACCACTTTACACTACTTTGGCAGAAGAAAGCCCTTTTGAAAACTCTACAGAACATAGACAAGAATTTGAAACTATGGCCACATCCTTACAGACTACTTACAAATTTGAGTTTTGGAGAAAAATAAAAGAGCTTGCAAATCTGGTCTGGAAACACCTGTGATTTCTATGTATTCACTGGAATGACTTTAAGCTTTGAACTCCTGTAACCTGCCTATCAGCAACATTTTACACCAAGCTTCTTTCACAACCGTGTTGCTGAATACGGGCTGAGCTGTGTAACTGCATGTTGATTGCTTCTCAACTACAATTGCATCAAATATGAGATTTTTTTGATGCCAATTCGCATTGGAATCATGCACAAAGTGCAGAGTTTGTGAATACAAAATCAAAAGAAATGGCAGTGCTTCTGTAGACAACCATGGTTTAGCAAACATTGCACTTTACTTAAAACTCCAGAGAAAAAAACAGAGCCCAATGAAAATTCATGGAGGTATTCTCATTTTGAGTATTTTCTAGAAGTTTCAGTAAAAATAGAGGCTAACTGCTTTTATGTGCAAAAGAAATCCCATTTTACTGAAATGGCATTTATTATGCATTAAGTATATCTTGAAAATTATCTTGCTTGCTTCTTTATATTACTATTTTTTTATTATTTTCAATTGTATTCAACCAGTATATAATTTTTTGTACAAACACTCAGATACTTTTTATCTTCTGAGATTCAAATGTGTCACTTCAGACTCTGAAAGCTGTTCTTTACTAACTCTGCTGCTGCCTGCATAAAAATCAGTTTGGAGTACAATTAAATTCAAAGACAACAAATTTTATTAATTCAGAGTCTGGCTGAGAAATATGGGACATACTCTTCAGAAAGGAGGAAAACTTTACATGAAAAAGCAATTATAATTTCTCTCTCTGATCAAAGCCTAAGTTTGATATTTGGTCATAAATATTGATCTAATGTGGAAAACAGCAAATAGTAACTTGCAACAGAAAATTACTAATACAGGTTTATTGATGTGTTCTAGTATTAATCAGAGGCAGCAGTTTAATGCAATTTTTTAATATCTGAAGAGATTGTACACAGGAAAGTACTTCATCTAACCTGAGATACCCTAAGTTCAAGAAGTTAATTTTCCAGACTGACTGTCAGTGAACTGTAAATCTACAATAAGACCTTTCTTTGGTCCTCCAGGTTTACTTTATACATTCTTGTTAAAATGAGCCCAGTGAAAAATCACAGCATGAAAACTTAGAAATATGTAACCAGTTACCTCTCTGAAATTAAGCCCTAAGGTTTGCAGTCTTTAAAGAGACCAAAAAAAGTGCAACACTTTGATATTTGACATTTTTACCATGTAAAACATTTTCCTCTGTGAAATTTTTAACAATGCCTGCAAAGGCTGTGTTTAGTTAATATTTATCACCCCACTTCCTTTGCAGTTAAAACCAATCTGAATCTGACCTTCAGGTAAAGGTGAGTGGATTCCTCATCAGTCTCCTTTTGTATAAACAGAAAGTTAAATCTGAGCCAGAGTGTTTTTAACTCAACACAGTAGGATTTTCCAAACTGCTTTCTCCTTCTGTTCCAAAATGAGCACCTATAAATACCTCTAGATTACTTAGATATTATGTTTTATTTTGAAAATGGACACATCTTTTCAAGAAAATATTTATCTGAAGACAGAAATATCTAATAAATATTGACCACATATATTGCAGTTTTATTGCAAATAGGTGGGATTTTTTACTTATAGGAGGAAGTATTGCAATTTGGTTCTGCATTATCAGTTTCACTTTTCCCTCAATGACCACATTCTGTTGCACTGCTGGAAGCCATCAATCTTTTCCAGGGTATGTAAATATGCAAGTTACAACTTTCTGAAACTAAATGTAAAGGATTTTGTCTCTTAAACAGGAGATAGGGAGGATTGAAGGCATGCTCATAAAAATTCAAGGTATGAAGAGCCAGAACTCTGCAGATGCAACACATTCACAAAACAAGAGCCAGAAAATAACCATATCTCTCCTTCATTGTACAAGCTTAGAAGATTCTCTTGAGAAGACTAGCAAGACTCCAGGCTTCAAAAGGAGAAGTTGAAGAGAATTAATTAAAAGAAACAGAAACTCCAGTCTCCTGAAATGAACATCTGGTCTGGATTTAGTAGTGAGAGGATTATTGTCCTGAAAGAGTGTAAATTGAAATCCATTTAAGCCTACCAAATCTCACACGAAGGTGCCTCAAAAGCTTTTCCCCATCCTCATCCACAACTTGCCTTTCTTCATCATATAAAAGAGAAGGAATGCTTCATAAGCACATCCATTTCTCAACCCATTTCAGCCAGTCACTTCTCTCCACAGTAAGTGTAAAACTTGTCTTTTTTGGTTCTTAGCATTATCATTTGGGAGAACACAGATATCAGTTTTGCTTTTCTGCAAATATGCTGGAAGCAGAGGAGCTCACACCAGTCATTTTGCTCAAGAACTCTCTATAGATAAGACATAAGCATTTCCCAGTCCACAGTAATTCCAAGTGCAAGGCAGCTGTCCAGAAACACAACAAAAATCCAATGCCTCAGAAGGAAAGTTAGAAGAGCAGAGTGATTTCTTTGGAAACAGCCACGTAGAACTAGTACATCCTGCAGACCAAACTCTGCTGCTTACTTTCAAAAAATACTGCACTTCTGAGATACCAAATATCTTTCCAGCATACACAGTTTTGGGGAGCCAGAAAATTTGGGGGCACAGGTAGAGAAAAGTGAGTTTATAAATTTTGTATAAACAGACTTTGCTCTCTTCAGAACAAAAATCATATCCCACCACCAATTCTGGAAAGACTGGGCCTTATACTTTAAGAAAACAAAGCTCTACAAGTAAGGTAACATCTCTATAGATGAGGACAAGACTTTTTTTAGGACCCTTCAAAGACCACAGCTTCTAGTATATATTCAGTTTTTAACTCTAGAACAGTCAGAGCCTGGGTTTTGCACATCAGAAATGCCACCTGAAATGGCAGAATTCTTAAGTCTCCAGAGAAATAATAAGAGACTGGCATATGCAGTATCAGACATGTTAACCCACAAAACCCACTCTGTTCCAATGGGAATGCAGGATACTTCTGAACCTGCAGCCATGCCAGTTTCACAAAACATATTGAGAACATTTACTTCATATTCCTAGAATGAGTTTAATTATATCCATGTTGCACATCTATAAAATTACCGACTGGCACTTTTAAAATATCCAGGATTTCAAAACAATCATCATACCTGGTCTGGGCACTAATTTAGTTTCTTTAAGGACTTCAAAGTGACTACTGGACTGGAAATATTATTTTCACAACTGACTTTACTCTGTTTGCAAGATAAGGTAGAGAAGGTACAGCCTAAATTGTATCCTGGCAACAAGAATGCAGTTAAATTTTCACTTCATAAGAGGGTTGAACTGTCTTATAAATTGGAACTGGAAATGCCTCTTGAATAGCAAGGAAGCCAAAACCTTCAGTATTTATTACAACAGGAAGATAATTTCTTTTCACCAGTAACAGTTTAACCCTAAGCACAGCAGGGTCTCAGGAAATGTTGAGCAAAGTTAGTAGGAAGAGGAGTGACAGCATAACCCCTGAGGAACCACAAGTAATCAATGCAAGAACAATGACCCCCACTGCATGATTAACTTCCCAGCAGTGCTCCCAAATAAGTTAACGATGTTACAGTGCAATTAAACCCCATTGTCCACATCATGGGTTTCCTCAGAGATACAAACAAGCTATTATTAAGTTGGGAAAGCAATTAAAGTTACTTTTAAATGATGCAGCTACTTACTATGTATATTAAGGGAAACATTTTTTAAAATTCTTAATTAGTGAAAGTATGCTGCTCTAAGGCAATAATCCATCCTAGGAAACTGCCTCAATAAAAAAAAAAGGAATAGAGTTGTACCAAATGTCTCTCTTTGAAAAAAAAATCTCTAATTTCTAAAATTTCAGATCAAACTCTGTCTCCTCATATTTAATCTCAAAATACTCACATTCATGAAAAAATTAGGTTAGCCTTAGAGACACCTCAGACTGGACATACAGCATTTTCAATACAAGTAGGATGGAAAGAGTTTAAATGGAAGTATTCTTTGGTACAGAGTTTGGCTTGTTATACAATTTGCAAATCATCAAACATTTTCACACAGTAATTGCTGACCATAACTGATGAGCAACACTACAATAAAAAGCTAGGAAGGAATCCTTACTAATATTTTGTTGCAAGCCCATGCAATTTTAAAATTTATTTTGCCCTCTAGAGCAACAAGCAGTTTTAGTTAATTTCTGCACTTGCAGTATCTTTTAGAAACTTGCCTAACTTTTCCATCTGATAATAATGTAATAATTTGGTAATAAAACAATTCTTTTAACAGCTATGCCATATTACATCCAAAGAAAGAGGGAGCAAAAGTCAAACGTGAAACTAGTCATTCTACCTGCCATAAAGCTCATACTTCTTCACTGCAAACATTTTTGTTACTAACAGCACTCTAACATCTGTGTTTAAACCCAGCTGCAGAACATTACCCCAATGCATAAAAACTCTTAAAACATGCAAAATCTATGAGGCTCCAGTCTCAAAGTTAATGGTATCACAAAATATTTATTCCCACAGGAATCATGACAGTGATGGATGCCCTCCTATTTTGCTGTGAAATATTTCAAAGTATCCTTGCTCTGAGAATTATACATACATACACACATACATACATACATACATATATATATATATATATATACACATATATATATACCAATAATATATGAGCCAAGCAATCGTTTTCCCGTAGTTCACGAAGGTAGAACTGCTCATGTTTAAATCAGCAACTTTATCTTCTAAGACAGCAGTGAGCACAAGCAAGTTACTATCAGGCAGGCAAACTCTTATTGTCAGTCAGACACACGAATATGATAAAAAATAAATTATTTGAAAACAACCAATTTAATTTATATGTAAGATGGTTCAAGGCCAAATGCATAGCAGAATGAAATAATGAAATATGTTTTGAGGTTGTTTTCTCTTGCTGCATTTTGAATAAGAGATACTTCCACAGAAGAGCAGCTGATGTGTGCACAGCTCTGTAACTCATAATGCTGGAACAGTCCCAGTAAAGAAGAGTAATTGACTCTTGTACACAAGAGTTTCTCTGTATGCTTGTATGGTCTTTTAGTGTTCCAGAACAAAGTAGGTGAAGTGTTATAGAAAAACACTCCATGATACTATAAATGTTGAATAAGCAAAATGAATAAACGCAGAGTGCACAGAACAGTACAATTCACAAAGGTTATCATGTCATCCCTTTAAAATTCCTGCTGAATAGATGAACATGATGAATAGAGTACAACAGTCAATTAAGGGCTGGGTGATCTGCAGTGATATGAATCTACAACCCATCAAAATGTGTTTTAAATATAACGATAACATTTCTCTTTCACTCATTATTATCTTAATTCACTGTTTGCATATGACAGTATTTAAAAGTCAGTAAAAACATGGAAATAACAACACCTTTTTGATGATGCAAACTTTTAAATCAGTATGGGCTACCAGGAAAGCAATAGAAAATTACTAGCCTTTTAAATTTAATTTTAACAGTTAAGTTCTGTAAATTTTCTAAAGAATGAAGGTTAGCAGGGGAACAAATCGCCTGCTGTAACTCCAGGCAGCAGAAAATAAGCTGCCTCTGGGAAGAAATTTATTAAACTTGTCTGTCCCCTCAGAGACCCACAGTGATCTCAGAATTACACAGCATGAATCCCATCTCCAGAAGATCATGATTTGCCTTTCAGTCAGATGTTTCCTGCTGCTGGTGAAACTTAAGCTGCATTCCCTGAAAAGGTTCAGCTTGAGAATTATTGCACTGCCATGGCTACAAGGTGAAATATATGGTAGGGTCAGGGGGCTACCCATAGGAAATTGGTGGGACAAGAAGAAAAATGACCTCTCCATTGGGGATTTTATATATTTATATATATATATATATATATATATATGAGAGACCTTTTGTACGTTTACATGCTACATATCCCAAAACTTTAACTGAGTATCTCATAAACACCATAATAGAGGCTTAATTCACCTGCAGAGCACTGAATGTGATCCAGCAGTTTGTAACACATTAGTGTTATCTACAAAAGACATTATAAGACTTTTTCCAGACATCAATTCATTAGCAAAGCAACTCTTTTTTGTAAAAAAGAAGAAATTGTGGTTTTCTCTGGAGAAATTTGAATGTCTAACAGAAAAGTTTCGTTCATTATAACTCCTGCAATTACATGTCATTAACAGCCTCCTGAGGCATTTTCGATGCCTCCAATACAGCAGAAGAGCTGACAGCTATTTTAAAATCTACTGAATTAAGTCCCCACCTGGATTTTCTTCAAATGTAGGCACACAAGGATAAAGGGGTAACTTTTGAATAGAAACCAAGGTGCTCTTTCTAATGCGAGAACAGAAAGCTCTCCACACCTGTCCTGTGTAACAACCTACATGCTAAAAGTGGCAGGACCAGGTCCATTGTGCCATTTTTAAGAATATGCTAAGGTTACTTAAGGAGGGGCAAATAGAGTATGAGGTTATTAATGAAGACATCACTCATCCCTTCCTTGAATGGGTGAGTACAACACTGGGATTACTATCAATCAGCAGCTAAGAGCCAGTTCCCCTAACTCTGGAAGGAAATAGTCAGAATATCAAGCAATATCATCAGCAATAAGAGTTCATGTGATTGAGTATCTGAAAGAGCAAACATAGTCTTTATCCAATGCCTACAAACATAACAGTCAGAAAAATGCTATTGAAATGAAAACTATATAGTTTCTGACTAATAAGTCAGAAAGCTACACATGGAGAAGATAATCCATGGCCCAATACAAAATATATTTTTATATGGTACAGAACATCCAATAACTTTTTCTTACGCATGTATACACATTGTCATAGAAAATTACTATCACATGTTTAATATATAGCTTCCATTAGGTCTTCAGGTATTGTGCTGCAGAGAGCAGTGATAGACACACTTTGCTTGTCTAGTACCCTTTCTGAATGATCCTCCCAGACACTTCTCTGTTGACCTTCTGCAATTACACTTATTCTTCTCCTTCACCAGATCTCAAATTTTTTATGCCCTTTCCCAGAATTGTTATGAACATCAGTCATTTACTGTTTTAGCCAAATATTTTACTGCTCAACTACTTTTTTATTCTCTTTATTTATATTCTCCTACTTTTTTATTTAAATTATAGATTGAGTAGTTTAAAAGATTGAGGCAAAATATCAGCCAAGGCAAAATGCAGTAGAGTGGGTTTTAACCTACTGATAACTGCAAAACTCTTCTTAAAAGGCCTCCATTTTTTCTCATTGCACTCTGCCAAAATTGGTAGGGATAAATACCAAAAGTAACACAGACTGAAGAGTATATAGATTCAGATTTTTTCATTTTCTATGATGTTTCTTCATATTTGGAGAAGAAAAGTTCTAACACAAACCAAATATATTTTAATATAGAATTTAACTTTCTTACTGATTTAGAAAACAGACTAAATCATGCTGTACTATGCATGCTAAGAATTTTTAAAATGTTAAGAAATTACAATGAACTTTGAAACACCTTTTAAAGAGTGCTTCTCTTCAATGGAAAATTGAAAATCTAGGGTTATAATCAGAAAAACAATCATAACCTCCCTTCTTGATAAAAAAATTTGGTGGTTGCAACAGTTTCAGAGAAAAATTCTTTAAACTGATTAGACAATAGAGATTTTATGATTGCCATTCTTTCTAAGATTAAAATATTATAGAAAGTTTCAGACATTCTTTATAATTAAACACAATTTTGACACATATATTGATTGATACAGCAGATAAGGGTTTTATGCAGAGCAAAAGTTTTTGTACTCTTGACAATACAAATCATTTAGGAGTATACGATCACAGGGCTTCAAAGCAGGTTAGTGCACACCCTGGAATTCAGTGTACAGTATCACTTTAAGACATCTTTATTTAGCAAGCACATGGAAAGTGAAGATAAACTAGTTCCATACGCAGAAATCTGAATCCATTGTAAGTACAGTGTAACTTTTGTCCTCTTTTTATATATATTCAATACGACATCCAGTGAGGGAAAACAGCACTCCTGGAAGTTGGTAATCAGCCAAACTTGAAGCCTGAGCAGTAAAAAAATACTTTCTTTAAAAGCAGTTTAAAAAAAAGTCTTAATGATGGGAGAAACATTTCACTGGAGTGCTGCATTTCCCCCAAAAGTAATTACAACTAGTATGCTCAGAGATCAGAAAAAATTCCTGCAAAGGTAAGATGATCCTGGATGATTTCCAAGAATGAGCAGTTCACTGTATTTCATAGGCCAGCAGAAGAGCCTGCACGCTCTGCAGCAGAAACTCTCTCTCAAGTAATGTCTGCTGCATGGAGCCAAATAGCCCAATCTGAGGCTCAGCTGAGGGACAAAGAGAACATCCAGCTACCAGCACCTTTGCTGCACGAGCATTGCTTGCACTCATAGCACTACCCTAGGTCCAAGTGGGCCAAGCCAGTGTTCAGCCATTGTGCACAGCTCCTTGGACTTTGGCAAATCATGGCACCACTGCTCTTGTAGAGAAGCTAAAGTACCAGGGAAACTACAGAACAGGACCACGAATTCCTTAGCACTGTCTGGAGGGAGGTGCCAAGAGGATGGTGCCAGGCTTTGTCTCAGTGATGCCAAGCAATAAGATAAGAGGCAACAGGCAAAAATTGATGCATAGGAAGTTCCACCTAAACATGAGGAAGAACTTCACTGTGCTGGAACAGATTACCCAGAGAGGATTTGGAGTCTCCCTCACTGGAGATAGCCAAGAACCATGTGGATGCAATGCTGTGCCAGGTGCTCTAGAAGGGCCCTGCTTGAGCAGGGAGGAAGGAGCAGATGACCCACTGGGTCCAACTTTACCCTACCCTAATAGAAGGGAAGAAAAAGATGAAGCAAACAAAATGGGTAGTCTCTATATTAAGCTTACCTTACAGCACTTCTTATATTCCAAAAAATTTCAGAAAATTCAAAAATTACATACAGAAAACGTAATTTTAAGAAGATATAGTGGCATATTATCATTCTAGATGTTCAGAGAGTTCTTACAAGTATGAAAGTATTTTGGGTGATGACTTACAGCATTTTAACATACCGCAATTAAACTATTTTTTATTATCTCAGATAATAAAACACTGGAGTACTTTAAAGCACTTGTTCCCAATGTATTACACTTATGGCACCGCAGTATTTCTATAATATTATGGTGCTTCCTTGAGTGATGCACGTTTTACAAAAGGATGGAATTTAAGAAAATGGAAGGATTTGTATGTTACAAGTAGTGTGTAGTTGATGCCTGGCAGCCTTTCTGAAAAGGAAGGATGAAGGCATAAACTGCAACTCATTTCATTCACAATAAAAACTGCGTAGAAGAAAACATTGTGTCCCAACTGATTACAGAAGCCTATTGAATGAAATGCATATTTTTGAAGACACAGAGCCACTGCAACACTTGCACTATCATTTAAGAACCATTACGTGTGATTGTGACAGCAACACTATTAAACATTTTATAGTCTGCTCAGTGCAGGTTTATTTTCCATATCAACTTTCACTCTTTTACAATATTGTTTTAATAATTCAACATCTAAGCAATGCCTCATTTCAACAGATTAAGGTGACCAGGACATTTTTCTGGAAAGAGATACAAAAAAGTTTTCTGGCAAAAAGTCTACCTCATCTACATGAATGGTCGTTTAAAATAATTTGCTGTCTCTAGATCTCTCTAACCTTGCAAGGAAAATTTTAAGTGTTTCAGAGGAAAATTTACATAAATGCAATAAAAGTTTCAAACCTTGGATTTGTACTTCCCAAAGTAGCTTTTTGCTATTAACATTTGGGTTTAATGGCAACAAGAAATTAAGCCTTTGTTCTAGCTATTTCTTGTAACAGCAACTCTTTACAGTTCTTTAGATAAAAATATTCATTAGCTAAATGAAGTCAGAATATGAAAGTGACTTAAAGGCAAGTAGAAGAAAAAAGTCTAATCTTGATCAGCTTGTGGAAAACATCCCTTAGGATGGCCCTGCTCAGGAGCTGATGCAGAATTTGTTGCTAACTGTACCATGAGGGTATGATGCTGCTCCTTGGAGCTGATGTGATGTGACTTTTGACCCCAGGCAAATGTATGGCTCTCATAGGTTCAGAACATCATTTGACAGCTAGAAGCATGCTGTTATGAATTTTTAATTAACAAATTGCCTTGGTAAACTATGTAAATCATAGCACATTTCCAAGTCTATAGCTAGTCATAAAGTGTAGATCTAGATTTTTGATCTTTGATTCCTGTCTTTCTCAAACATTTCTGATAGAAATGGCCTTCAACTATGATCAGGATCTAAATCATCCCCAAGTTTATGGTTGTTCAATTATGCCAGTCAATCAAAGTACTTTCTGTTTAAAATCAAAACCATTTTTAGGCTATATATTGTGTCACGACATTTGGCCAGAAAAAGGAAAGAAAGCCTAAGTACCTGTACATCAGTGTCTACACAAGTTCTGGGGCAGGAAGTATTGAACAAAATCTATTTCCCACTGCAAAGGAATGCATTTCTGTGCAAAGCTAAATGTTATTCTTTTGACCTGTTATGATGGCAAATATTATCAAATATACCAAGGACAGAGCAGAAAGAATAGGATAACTTTTGGTGAGAAAGGAATAGAAAAAAAAATCTCAATTATTAAGAAAGTAAACAGTGATCTAAGGCAAGCACAATGCATTAGCAAGAGCATTTAATACGTTTGAGATAGCTACCCAGCACTTCTCTATGTTGACTTCAGATGAAAAAATATTCTTGATCCATATTACAAGCTTGATTCATGTTACATGTTAGGTTCCTAAACACTGATAATTCTGGCACCCATCTAAAACACAAGATAATCTGTATTAATTGATTGAAAATCATTAAAACTCTACACATAATAAAAAAGAGAGTTATTTCTGTTAAGATACTTAGCATTACTCAATAATCCTCCCAAGAGTTCATTTCAGTCACTTTATCCTTGCAAATCCAAAAGATTATTTAAGGTTTCTTTCTGCCAGTTTTCAAACATGTCCATTGTGTGTTCCTACTCGTAGTGTGGCACTCAGTGCATTTTTAAAAATTAATCCTATAAAATAGCATTACCCCATGTAAGAAAGTTTTAAGACATGCAAAGCACTTTAGAAAAAAATGAGTCTTCAAAAGCTGACAAAGAAGTTTGTTAGATCTTAGGTTGAAGATTTTCCCATGATGCTTATGAGAGTAACACAAACTATCTTTTTGGTCTTTTCCTCTCTCAAAAAAAATTTAAGACTTTAACTAAAGCTACCTTAAATTCAAAGACAAAATTTGTGGTTTTTTAGAAATATGTAACACTTAACACCATTATATTGTACACTTAATAGAAAATATCCATTAAAACCTCAAATCTACAGGGTGGTGTATCATTCTTTTTCTTATTTCTTTGCTTCCTCATTTGCAATAACCTGTTCTCTCAACATCTGCCATTTTCTGATTTTTGTTTATTTTTTGTTTCTAGTAATTCATCTTGCTTCCTCCCTGCCCTTGGCTCTACAGGGAAATATGTATGAATATACAGAGAAAAATTTTAGCTTCATTAAAATCGATAACACAGCTCTCACTGGCATCAGCAAAGATACGACTTTAGTTGTGTGCTGATATAGGACACTTCCAAACCTTTTTCCCCTAGTTTGTTTTTCACATGGACATTTGATGAATAAATTACTTCAGAAAAGTTAAGCTGCATCCCCTATTCACAACGGTAGAAATTATCTGATATCCACACATAATATGACATGTTTCTGAATGCATTATCCTTTAGAAATTATATTCTTCAAAGTTTTGGAGCTGTAACTGCTTTTGTCCTTCTCTGAAAGGGTACTCCTCTCTCATGTGCTCTCTTCCTTCTCCCGCATCCAGTTGGGAAACAGAAAACTCTACCCCTAATTCCAGGCTTCTGAAGTGGATGCTACACAGAGAAGTCATAACCCAAGAGCCATTAGAAAACTGTTTTCTCTAGACCTGTACCACCACTCCACAGCCCCAGGTATTTTTGTTGAGCTTTCTTTGCCTTTTTATAGTTAGCTATCTGATATTTATCATATTAGTTACTAAATGTTTTCTTTATGAGTGTATAAATACAATTCACATTAGAGTCCAATCTCACTCATTAAAATTTAAGTCAAGATACACTTTCCTCATTGCTTGAGCTACTCTAGGCTCCTGCTAGTGGAACAGGGCAGTCTTTGGAATTTTCTTTTGCAATATTAGCAACTGAATCCTTTTAACTATTCTGTCCTTTTGCTACCTTTCTTCTGGCAGTAATACCCCAGCATGGATGGCATGAACATTAGTCCTTACAGATTGCTGCTTTATCCAAACAGCTGCTCCTCCTGCACTAAATATAAGGTGGATGAGAGAAAAAGACTTTGTGAAGTCATATTTCAGGATGAACATTTTTATGGCTTTAGTGTTGCTTACAAATCAATTCCTCTGAGTTGGGCTACCATTAGTAGCTTTTAAGACTGCCTGGATCTGTGTCATTCACTGCTGCTTTGACACGTTAATGCATTAATGGTAAGTGCAGGCTGACATAACTTCTCTGAAGTACTATTACAGTAATTACCAGGAGTCTTCGATATGACATGCAAAGTTAAGAAAGGTGACAAAACAGTATGTAGATACTCATACAGTCTTAAAGCATTCATTCAACACTGACAGCTCATAATTAAGGAGCCACGAAAACATTGAGGCAAGGACTGTCTGCTATGTACAGTGTCAGAGAAAACAAGCGTGAATGAAAAAGGCAATTATGTGAAAATGATGGCTGGTGCTACCAAACAATTCCATTTCAGTAAAAAGAGGTTAAGATAATCAGGGTAAAAAGTACTCAGTTGGCTCACTTCAGTCCTTTCATAGAGAAAAAAGTTAAAATCTCATTAGTGCTTTGTAAAACGATGCAAATTTGCAAAGCCATTTAGGAGGCAGCAAATGGTACTAATGAAACCTGAGTCCGTGTTTAGAACCTTTAAAACTTGGAGCAAAATGCATTTCTGGATTTCTTCAATTACCACAGATGCGTCCTAAAGTAAATTAGTGAGGTCATGGAGAAAAGATCTTTACATTACAAATCATTTTACTGTATTCTGTCTCAATCAGGTTTATTTTTCCTAAGATAAGCATTACTCTGAAATACAAATTAAGAACGCTGAACATTGCCTCCTTCCATCTAAAAAAAACTCTTTCATCTCCCACACGTATTGTCTCACAAACTGGTTCAGTAGATGAAGTACTTCAATACCAAAAGTTCTCAGCTGCCCTTCTTTCACTTGCAGCTAGGGACTGTCATTATTTGACAATTCATTGCCTCATGGTCTGTTGACTGAGGTGCTCTATAGGAGTAATTCCTTGGAAACCTCTCTGTGATGTTGAGCAACAGAAGGGATTACTTTGAGCATACAAGAGCTCCTGGCTTGAGGCTGCACGGGTATCCTTGGGATTCTGAAGGCTTTACTGAACATTTAAACATCACACCTAGGGTGATGAAATCACTGTTCTTAGAGAGACATAATCTCATAAAATTTGTGTAGGTCTTTCGCTCTTGGTAGACATGTGAGAAGAAGTGTACAAGCATGTGATATGAACGCAAAAAAATTAAACCTTCTAAAGGCCATTCAATACGTTTGACACTACTCAGGTGGACTGGGGGTTTTTTTGCTTGCATATAAAGAGGTGAAGAGTGGAATTAATCTTTTCACAAAGTGTCTTATATGTTGTTGAAACTCTTCCTTTTCTGCCAAAAACTCGGCTCAAACAGACTATTTTTTCCTTCACATCCCAGCCTGCAAATGTCAGGTCAAGAAACAGCCTTCCTTAAACTCCTCTTTGATACTTGTATTATAATCACTTCAGGATGTAAAGAGTTAACTCTTTTAGGAAAGCATGTCTTCAAATCACCATACCTAAAGCTAAATCAGTGTTTTGCAAGAACAAGAGCTGATTAAGGACATCAACATTTGGATGTTAATTGTCTACAACCATAAACTATTTCTATATTTAGCCAAAGACATTTTAAATCACTGCAGTTTATTTTATAATCTGAAATGAACAGCAAGAATATGGGTGATATTTTAACTGATTCATAAATATTTAAAAGTCTGCTGATTTTCAATCATATCTTTCTGCAATCTGTTTTTCATAAATACTCAATTTAGTGACAGGCTATTTTCAGCAAAATAGCACAATTCTCATTCTACTAGGAAAAAAATTAAAATAGCAGAAAATCTTTAAGACTAGGAAGTTCCTTAGCATGATTTATTGCCTTAAAAGTACTAATGTATTTCAAAAGTATGCTAAAACTGTATTTCTGTTTCTCCTATTCAGAAATTCTAGTTTCCAGCTTGCCAGTTTGATACATGGCTCTTCATATGTCTCAAGTTTTTCACTGCTGTCGTAAATACAAAGCTGATTTGACATCAATAATTGTTTTTATTCTTCCCAGGCAAGAACATTTGAACTTAAATAATAAATCTATAATACTCAATAAAGAGTATACTTCTTGAAAAAAAAATCCCAGGGGGCCTTTTGGTGGGAAAAAAAAATAAAAGAAACGTTTTCTCTGCTCTTTCTACAACATACAGAAATTTTAGGTTTAAATGTAAACTAACTTCATGGACAAGATTTTACCTGTTAAGAAACATCAGCTAATTTAGGCAAACCAATGTTAGACATGAACTATGATATGCTGGAACATTCAAACACTACATATGAATATAAAATACATGCACTTATAAATATAGATGTTTTGTTAGATATTTCCTTTCCCCACCATAACTGGATATTTTTGAATAGCCAGATATTTGAAGCATAAGATGACAACCAGTGGTTTGACTCCAGCAATAAAATGTTTTTTGCACCCAGTTCCCTGGTAACTGGAAGCTGACTCTAATGCAAGGCACTATAACAGTACTATATTGACTCTTGCTCTTCACTCACTGAACTCACTTTCTTAACCTCTGTGCAATAAACAACTTGTAATCCCATTACTAGGTCCATAAACACAGCTGCCTTCAAGAGATTTAACAGTCGAATATTATAAACATACTCTTTTCACAGGTCAACAGATCCCCTGAACTAAGTCAGGAAAGGTAAAAGCCTGCAAAGTGCTCTTTCCAACATCATGAAAAGTATTTAAAATAAAGCTCTTTGGATGACATCATGCTGTGATGACAGACTCGTATAATACAGAGTTAGTAATAATATTTAGGTACATCAATAGCAACTCAATAGTTCCTCCTCAAAACAAATCAAAGTTCCTTTGGGAAGAAAGTGTATTTCCAGGACAAGTGAAAAACAAGCACCCAAAACAAGACAACACTTGGTTACTCCAAATTAAGTTGCTTTCTCAAGAGTCAAAATTGAAGGCGATCTTAAGTTACTTAATTACACCAGGTTATTTAGAAAACTCAACAACTTCCTTCTGTATAAGAAATAAAGGACATTACAGGAAAATTATGTATAGCTCTGTACAGCACACAGAAGAATTGACTAATTTCTTAACATGTATCCCTTCAATGTGAAGATTTAGGTTAAAACATATCTAATTCATGGGGGAAAGGTACTGTGAATTGTCAAGCTAGTATGTTTTGATTTTTGTTTTTTTTATATGGGGAAGAAGACAAGGAAATCCATCAGATATACAGATGTTGTATCCAAGTTTAGTTGAACAACTTCAAGTTAGAAAATCCAAAATTAAACAAAAACCTTTGCTTTATACAGCACTACAATACATGAAAATGAACAGAAGCAGCGCTAGAAAGTACACACATTGTGTTCAATTAAACACAGAAAGCAATTCCAGCATGGCAGATGAGAATAAACAAGTATAGAAACAGCTATTAAAGATTTTTTACAGCATTTTTTGTGGGAGATTATGAGCAAATAATGCAGTGTTAGGGAACAGATGACCACAAATACTTTACTTCTGTAGTGAGCTTTTTCAAGTATGTTTAAATGTAACAAACAACATTGCACAGAGGTAGATTACGCTGAAAACAGATTTAGAAAATCTAATGTAAGATATGTTGCTTGATGACTTAGCTTGTTCCACATGAATAAAAACAGTTTCAACTCTACATATTTAAGAAATATTCAGATGTATCATTTCTGGAGTTAGTACAAATTCTTTTGTAGAGTTTTCTCTCTTTCAACAATAGCGATTTCTTTTTAATGCAATTTTAGGAACGGTATTGTAATGTGCTCTTTTCTATAGCACATCATAAATCTCCATAGCAGCCAGGATGTGTGTTAGGCTCCAGACTACTCATTCAGTGAAGGCTAAGATTTATGAACTGCAAACAGATAAACAGGTTTTTTAATTTTCAAATTATGAATTCTGACATCACAGAACATAAACCTTTGACATATAAATCCATCTATCAGGATCTAATCTAAAATCAGATACAAGATAGTAGAAGGAATGGTTTGCTCCATTTCTAGCAATCCTTTACTTCACAAGAATAAATCTCAAATCAGTACAAACTACTGGGAAAACCTAAAGCCACTAGTAAAGAATCTCCAGGAAAAAATAAGGAAAGGATGTACTTCAGAGCTTCTTTGTTTAAAGTAAACACAAGAATCTTGAACAATACGTTCTCTGTCAGGAGATCTTCTTTGCAGGAGCAAGACATTTATAAAATGCCTAATGTACTGCATTCTTCTTTCATAAAGATTTCATAAGTCTAGAGAAAAATAAACAGAATGGCTGAAGCAATGGCCTTGGGGAAACAAATAAATAGAGCTCATTTCATATGCAAAAACAATAATGAAGAAAGATCAGTTACTGCAGTCCTAATAACAAACAACAGATGGTTCATAACAGAAACTTAAATAACACAGTGTGTTTCAGGTGAGCAATCCACATCAGGGACCGGAATATTTTCTGCCACTCCCCTAGATTTTCATTTTGCCCTGGAAGTGTAGAGCAAGTGCCACAGCATCCTGGTCTTCCCCACAGTATTTTCTTGCTGCATGTGGGCATTGCTGTGATACAGAATTACAGGAATGGTCCCCAAGACTCCCCCATTCTCAGCCAACATATATACAAAAAGGGTTTCTGGCACCAAAAGCTAATAAAATAACAAAGATAACTTTGAAAATGGCTGTGCTGGATACAGTCTCAAGTTATAGTTAACAAAATTTGCATATCTGCACCTTTCCATTTGATCATTGTCCTGAAATACAGCTCAGCAGGATCTGAGAATAAGGGAGTGTTTGCTTCAGATTTCTGGGAAGAGCTAAACATTTTATCACTGTG
>JAOTQP010001652.1:20340470-20358998 GCA_026413545.1 Cichladusa arquata
TACAGCTCAGCAGGATCTGAGAATAAGGGAGTGTTTGCTTCAGATTTCTGGGAAGAGCTAAACATTTTATCACTGTGGAAATCTAAGTTATACACACAGATTTTCTGCCACACTCCTCCCCTGCCTAAATTTTACCCCATAAGTACAAGGACGCCAATGGTATCTCAGTCCTTATATTTGATTCATTGTTGATCCCATGCAAGTTTAATGTTCAGAACAGCATCTACAGCAACAGATAGTTTTTCGTATTAGAAAATGAGGAAGAAGAGTTTACAGACTTGAGGTGGATAATAGAGTTTTGCCTTGCTATGTCTAAAAGCAGCTGAACAAATTAATTAATTGTATCTTTAGAAAAAGCATTTCTAAGTAAAATTTTTAAAAAAACATCTTTCAGGTTTCACATTCTAAAGCCTTGATTTAACTTGAAACAAACCTGAAAGTGGTCAGAGAAACAAAGGACATCCTTCAGACTAATGGACAAGTGTCATGCACTGTTTCTTTCAAATACTTTTAAGTTTATATCATATCTAAAATAATAAATCATAGTATTATCTTTTTTATGGATATATGAAGCAATTGCAAGGTTCATAATCTTAACACATCCCTTTTCTAGCTGAAGTGACTCCATAGGAACCAAGTATTTGTGTCTGACTGTGGTATAACTGCAATTGAGGCTACCACTGAAAGAGCTCAGTCTTGGCAATCTGCCTGTGTGTTTGTGACCATCCACTTTTTACCTTCACCCATTCCTAAACACAGGCTGGCCACAGCAACCTAGCCCCAGCCTCTGAGAAAATCTAAAGTAGAATTAGTGGCAGTTGTCCTGTGGTACTAAAATATCCCAAGGCACCAGAAGTTTCGCTTATGCATTAACTTCAGTAGCTCATTCTTTAAAGTAAATAAAATGTGTCATTTTAGACATTCAAAATTCATCTGATTTTGCAAAACAGCTTGCACAGCTACATTGGACTTTACTGATCTGTGATAACAACCTTTATCACTATAGCCCAATAGATAGAATAAATGGAAACAAAGGTTCCTAAACAAAGGCTCTATGATACCCAGAGTATATTTCTACATTTAACTTCAGATATTTCATCAAGTTTTCTTACTTTTATCTTTGCACATTCTTGATTACAAAGGTACCTGTTCCAGTTCTATGTGAAGTATCTGTTTATATAAAAGCCATAGTTGCTTAAGAGCAGAAAATACACTCAAGATGAAGTTAAATTCAAGGATGCATAAACAGGCATGTAAAGAACTGCAAAATAGCTTCCTGACTGCAGGTTATAGTTCACCTGTATACTTAAGAAGCAACAAAAAACCTGTGTTCCAATCAACCTGTTTATGATTTCAAATATGAAATACCAGCACTTGACTCTAAGTTACAGATATATGTGATTACTATACAAAACACAAAACAAGTATCTGTATATATACAAATGAAACACCAAATATTGAAGTCACTTGCAAAAACCTTGCATATACATGCACCTTTTTTTTTTTACTCATGCACTTGAATACATCTACAGTGACAGGCATTAACTAATGTGTATCTACCGCTAATGGAAACCGTGAAACTAACTAAAATTCAACACAGATGCAAATTACATCTTTGGGATGAAAACATCACCCTATCTGCTCAGAGAAAAAAACCGTGAATATTTCTTCTCTAGGTCACAAAAAGTGGTGTTATGTGACTGAGTGTGGACAACATAACTTAAAAATCCATTTGATATATAGGAAATTTTAAATATTTCATGTAATTGCATCCCAAGAAATTCTGAAAACCACATGAAAACAATAAACGTATAAACAATTGTCCTAAACATTTTTTTTTCTATTTACTATTCATCAAGGAGAGAAATGTTTTCTTTCTTTTGGAGGAAAGCAAGCTCTAAGAGCTGTAAATGAAATGAAAATTACCTGTCGCTTTACATGGCAAATATATATGTTGATTGCCATATAGTCAAGCTTCTCCAGAAGACCATAGATATTTAATGTTTTCTAGGCCTCCTTTTTATGCTGAAGGTGAATTTGATCATAGGTTTCATATGCTCATACACAAGAACATGACACCTGCATAGCAGAGGATAATTCCTAAGCCCTGCATGCCTAACCCTGGGCCTCTTTCTGGAGATGAGGATGGACAAGTGACCAGTCTGTGACAGCAGCCAGGCTATGCCACGTGTTGGGCTCCACAGCATGAGCAGCTCAGGGCACACAGAGAAGGCTCAGTACTTATAAAATTGCCACCCCAGACAGAAGAAGCTCACAGTGAATTTAGGAATCTTCCAAGTTAAGGAGTGACTCTGAGCAAAGATTTTGCAGGACTGCAATTACAATATTGCTGTCTTTTCAGACAGGCTGTCTTTAGATACCTCAATCCTTCAGCAGCTCTTAGAGATGCACGTGAGGTCTGCTATGATTATCCTACCTTTGATTAAGAAAAAGAGACCAAGTTGCTCAAGTCCTAATTATTTTTTAAGGGTTTTTTGGAGGGAATCTTTTCAAAGATCATTAACACATTTTCTCGGTATTGGACATGCCAATTAGAGAGACTAGTTCAATAGTTAATCGAGCAGTGTGAAATAGTAATGAATAAAATTAAAATATAATTCCTCGTAGACCTTTGTAACAGGGTTTAATTAAGCTTTAAGTGACTGGACTTCATTTGGTTCCTTTCTTAAAAGTAAAGTTCGTTCATTTTGAATTCTTATGCAAGTGTGCTTCTTAAAAATGTCATTTTATTGTTTTTTATTTCTGCTAGCAATTGTTTGCAATTTTATTTGAAATCAGAACAGGTTTTATTCTGCAGCACTTCAAGAAGTCTATGTATTTTTATGAGGTTTTTCTTAACAAAATATTAATGGATATGTAAGATGAACGCTGTAACTTAATCCCCTAAACAGATGCAAAATAAAATGTCTCTTCTGGTATAGAAGACTTGCTGAACCTACAAGAAAGGCTTTCCTGTATGTTCATAAGAGACCTGTGTTCAAACGTGTTTTTTAAAAAAAAGATACCTTCTTTAGAGAAACTCAGAAGATTCAGATAAAAACATTTGAGTTTTGACATTTCTTACTTCTACTTTGAAACAAATTTTTTTAGTATAATGGGAATTTGAGTAAACACTGCAAGAAGTGGTTCTTTATTTTAAAAGTATATTATATGGTTAATGAGATTTCTAAATGCGGAATTAAGAAACTTTGGGTTTAAGAAAATGTCTCTGGATTTAATAAAACTAAAGCTTCTTCAATTTTATACTCTACAAATTGTGTGAAAATTCCACATGTCCATGTTACAGTAGTACTCTTATTAAAAGTGTCAGTTTAAGTCAGTTTTGGGGAGGAAAAAAAAAAAAAAACCAAATTTTGATTCAGGAAGTATATACAGGAAAATATTTCTAAAACAGCTTTAGAGTACAAATAAGCAACACTATATTCAGGATAGGAAATGCTCCCATTAGTTTTTTAGACTAAATAACATACATAACTACTTTAATTTCCTCCCTGAAATACATTTCTTTTCCCTATAATACTCAAAATTTAGCTGAAAATTAATAATTCCCATAGCTGTGGAACAGAGTACAGTAACACAAACCATCTTCAGAAATAGGTCCTTTCTACAGGCACCTGCAAATGTATGGGCCAGCATGCAAAGAGTGCAGTTTGCATGTTAACTGCCTTTCTCAGCTGCTGAAAATGTTGTCTAACCAGTTTCAGGAGCCTCAATAAAATACTGAAATAGCCTGAAAAAGAATGTCTGTTACTGCTATGAGGCATCAAAAGAAGAAGTTTTTGTTACATTAGCAAGACAGTTTTGTCCTGTATCTGAGTCAGCTGGCAGCCAAACACAGATGGAGAACACACACTTCTCTGCATGTGGATGTGTACAAAGGCAGGGGATGCTCAGAACCTCAACACCAGCACTCTGGGAGAGTCACATGTCACTCCCCATCTGCCATTTACATGAAGCTAATTACCAATTCTCATATTGAAGAAATCATTAGGCATAGGGTAAATTGAAGGCATGACAGCATTATTTTATAGAAGCAACAATTCTGCTAAAATCTATATGACTAGCTTTTAAGAAGCAAACCATTATTTATAATCCTGAAAAAAAAAGCCATTAATATTTATGACATTATAAATCTCCATAGAAGCCAGTGCCTGCTTACAGAGGTAAAAGAATTATAGGTTGTTAGGAAGTCTAATTGTTTTGCCAAAATCCCATGGAATGCATATTGCGGTGCCTAAGTCATCAGCCTCATCTTCATCAGTACATCATAAATGCCACCACGCAATTTATGTATTCCAGTATGCCATGTCCATTAAGTTGTCTATGTCAGAGAAATATTTTGGGAGGAACTGTGAAAGGACTGAAATATAGATTCATACTCACTGCAAAGGTTCTGCTGATTTTTAAGAACTTTAAACAATGCCACCGCTCACAGAAGTTTAGTAATTTAGTATATATTCTATTAATAGAAAAGTTTATTTGTTCTGCCAGATTAAATATCAGCCAAGCACAGTGAAAGGGAGGCTATTATAAAACACCATCCTCTTCACTGATTTGTATTCAGTATATTTGTATTCAGGTAAAATTTTCACCAGTCTGTCAAGCTGCCCCATAAACATAATAATAAACATAACATAATAATAAACATAAGAATTCCTCCAAGCAGCAAGAAGTATCATAACACCTACAGACACTCCTGTTAAAGCCAAAAAATTATGGTACCTAGACACCAAATCTGTCTGTCGAAGTTGAAGGACAGTTTAGAAAAACACACAAAACGCTGACAGAGAGAAATTCGAATTCAGTTACAATACTTATTAAGGACTTGCTTGAAAATTATAAATTTAAATCATCCATCATTCTCCTAAAACAGAGGATAAAAAATTTATAAACACAAAATACAGTAAAGGAAAAAAAACCAAATCTACCTATATTATCTACTCTCATGAACTTTATTTTTAAATAGTAAGCTGGCTACTATTACAAATGCTTCATATAACAACTATAACACACAAACTTCAAGCAGGTAGAAATATAAATATGTCCAGGAGGTTAAAAAATAACAAATATTACTATTTATCCTATTAAAATAATTAATGCATATTAGAGGAAATTAATTAGAAATATTTTTAAAAGTTTTTCAACCCCATAAAACTAAAAACTAGTAGTAATTAGGAGCTGATACTTGCACAAATAACCATCCCAGAAAATAATATCAGATTTTGTCAGACTTGTTACCAATCTAATTTCATACGGAAAATAATCTATAGACAATAAGCACAGAATGTGAAGACTTGTAAGAGATTTTCTTTTCAGAATTTAATCCTACTCTCCAGGAAAAATTTGCTCTGCTGTAAGAAGGAGTAAAAGTTAGTAAACCAGTAAAGTAAAAGAACTAAACTTAATAGCTTGTATCAAATGGATAGGTATTTTTGGTATAAATGGAAATTGTGTCAAAAAAGCAATATATAGGAAGGAAAATGGAGTCTGTAATTGCCTTAATATAGCACATCAGTGGTCCGTCTTGTTCAACATTTTGTCTTCAGAAACATGCATAAAAAATGCTTAATGAAGCAAACTGGATATGCATAAATCATCAGCTGCCTTCAGCAAATGCTTCATGAACTCAGAGGTGGCTTTACAACATTAGTATTTAAAAAGGGCAACCACAGACCATCTCAAATTATTCTTGGAGGAAAAAAAGTGTGCTTAAATCTGAAATTATCTTTTCTGCAAATTTTATTTTGCTTTTGATGGAGGCGGGCAAGGACAGAAGTGCATTCCCTATCTCTCCTTGGTATTCAGGTTGTGCCTACTAATGTTGAATAATGTATTTTGTCAGCCTATTTTTTAAGAACTTGTGATAATTTAGAAACATAACGAATTACAGATGTAGGGCAACTGCAGGTTTGCATGAATTGCTTGTTCTGGAAGATTACTGTGATTTCTTATTTTACATCAGTAATTTAGCTACTCCTTGTTTGTTCCAGTCCCTTACAAACACATATATCCCTACTTTATAAAACAGAGGGAATAATTTATGAGTTACCATGCAGTTAATGAATCACAATAAAATCAAATTGTAGGAATTGACTAAATTCTAAGATAGTAAAAAGACACAAGATCCAATTAAATTACTGTTTCCAACAGCATAAGAGCCAGAGGAAAGAAAAGCTGCAGGACAACAGTGATCAAAAGTCCACTCTGAGTCTAAAATCATCCTATCAGGTCAAAGGGACAAAAAGAACAAACAGAACAAGATGATGATTCGTTACAATCTCATATCAAAATGATGACACTTAACAAATCTCTGCAAGGGATGGCATCATAAAGGGCACACGCCCTGTCCTTCCTCATCCTCACATCCCCAGGAGCCTGTCACTGAAAGCTGCACTGAACCTTTCACAGTGGCCTCCTCCTAAACACGATTGGATGTGCAGTAACAGACTCATTTCTGATTTAGACGGGTGTTCTTCACTTTGTGAATAATTGTTCGATTAGTTTACACAGTCATTTTGAGTAGAAGTGTCTACTTTGGCTTCAGTGAGCAAAGAAAAAGGAAGAAATAATTTGAATGACAGAAATCTAAATGCAATGTCATGTGCTTAATGATGGTCATCCTTTCACAGATATATTCCCTGGCCACTTAACAGTATCTTCTCTATTAGCTCTGTCACTGGGTTTATCCAGCATTATGTTATTTTGACCATTCACTTGCACAATTAGCTCATAAAAGGAGGCCATGGGCCGCCTCAGGTCTTTGTAAACTGTGTCTGGTGAATGACTTGCCCCAGCTGGGGGTACTGCCCTGCTGCATGGGAAGGCAGCATCTTTAACTTATGGACAGCTGAATTTTGATATGGCATTATTAGATGGAGTGAATGAGTTCTTTGTGGATATGTTTTGTGGAAGTCAGAAAGGAAAATCAATCTATTTTTCAAACAACTCCTTCCCTCACCAGAAATTGCCTGTACAGCACCTTCTCTGAACAAAGTAGGATTCATTCTCAAAAGAAAAATTAGAGTTCTACACCAAGTAGTATCCAGTTGGTCTCATATGCCTGCTGGGTAAAAATACATGAAAAAATGCAAGACCCTAGTATGCAATTTCCTTTTATTCAGACCTAACTTTAACTGCATACTTCTATGACAAAAGTTTGTATTTGACGTTAGAGTGAAATACCACTGACCATATGCAACTAAAGAATTCTCCTAGAAAAGACTTCTTGTATTACAGTGTTCCAGCCCAGCTCTAAAAAAACTCCTTTAATTTATGTCATTTATGGCTGTGTTGTTTTTTTTTTCCCCTGTTCTCTCTGGATGTTTCACTTACAGAAAGATTAAAAAAAATCAAAAACTTACTGTTTGTTACTCTGGTCGCAGTTACCAATTAACAAGTAGTGCTGGACTTCAAACACTTCCCAAGTGCAGCAAATTATGCGAACTGCCTTGTTCTAATATTCTATATTTCCATTAAATTACAGCAATCCTTTATTGCAGGAATGACACAAAGAGAACAGCAGAATATTTTTTGCAAACAAATGACAGCTGTGGTAACAGTAGGAATATCAAATTTCAAATTCATCATTAAAGGAAACTCATTACTATTAACATTTTCTATGTATGTTCTCAGTGTGTTTAATATCTACTGAATCCACCCAGTTAAGGAATGAGGGAGGATTTTAAATGAAACATTCTAAAAGCCCATTTCTTCCTCTTCTTTCTGTGCCTTCAGATGCTGTAAACATTAGAAATGGTAATGCCTGTACCCAGTTTAAGTCACCATTGAATTGTGGTTCTACTATCACTTACTGTTCAGGACTGCCAAACAGAAAAGTACTTTTTTTTTTTTTTTACCCAAAGTGCACAGGATCTGGTTTTCAGACCACATAAGGTTGGTTCCCAGGCCTAGTGATCATTAATGCAGAAGACAAAAATCCTGTGTATGTTTTCCTTTATGGTCCTGCTCTCTGATGTCTCTTATTTTTCTGAACTACACAACATGCAAGACCATCACTATGCTCAGGGGAAAGCCATTACTGGTTAATGATAATAATTTAGTGAGGAAATAAAGGAAATAAACATGTTAGGTGATGCTTATATGACTGAGGAAATCTCCTTCAATACATAGATAAGCAAAGCCAGTCTTAATAAGGAGTGGTGAAGTTACATGGCTTAGTGCCACTAGGGCCAAAAAATTAACCATATTAAATGGGATCTTGTTCATCATAATGAGCTTCATCTAATTCCGTGCCTCAGAAACCTTCATTTATCTAACTTACAAAGAATATGTTAAACAAAAGCACTTCCCAATATTAGCGCAATTTACATCAAATGCACTAGAGAAAATTACCAAATACAATTTTCTAAACCATTTACTGTTATGAACTAGGAACTAAATGGGAAAATTGCATTTTATGATTTGCAGGCTATTGAAACAGACTCCACACCTGAATTCACACCATCGGCATTACTTTGATTGTCTCTCAGTGGTAAAAAGGGCCTTGGTAAAGCAGAGAAGCTGAAACAATACTCCATGAATTATACTGAAAAGGTGTTAAGTCCCTCTAAATCTGCATGAGCAAGACAATGCTTCTGGTTTCCTTTCACACTTTGGCACCTGAGGGGGGGAACTGACCTCCTAGCTTGCTTTGGTTTATTTCCAAAACAAACAGCAAACAGGCGTGATGAAATAAGGTTTGTTTTATTCAAAAGCAGAACATACGTGTGGATTAACATTCTGATACATCGTTAGCATTTTTGTTATTTGTCTGATGTTTGCATGAAATGCCACAAATGTGATTGAGTCAACTCCCCTCAGCTCCAAGATACAAATGGATATTTATATCAATATAAACTTCCCAGAAATACAAGCAGATACAGTAAAAAAAATGGTAAAACATTCAAAAAAATTTTTTTTTTCCAGAAGGCACTCTTTGGAGATTTATTAAAAAAGCTTCAACTAATAGATAATTTAATTCTTATATTTTACTACAGAAAAGTAATTATTTAATTTTAAAAGTACATTTATTAATACAGAACTCACAGTGAATGTTTTTATACAATACAAGCAGTCTTTAAAATATTTAAACTACTAAAAAGTAAACTTTTTTTTAAGGTCAAGAAATAAGAAATTCAGAGGTCTTTTGATTTACATTTTGATAAAAATCTGTGATTTATAGTGTCTAATTTACAGGCTTTCTATCTTAATATTATTTTCTTTTTCTTAAGGCCAGGAAAGAGTTTCTCTCCAATAATCATGGAGGGGCAAAAGATATTTCCAGGAATGTAAGGATTACACAAATAGCAAAATTCACAATTTTCTTCTGGTAATTGCTTTAGAAAAAAGTACATTTTTATTAATTGCACTAGCAATAATAAATTATTTTATTATTTTATCATCTTTTCTCTTCCCTTTTCTGTTTTGCTGTTTTTGCAGCATAAAATTTGTGGGGTTTAATTTGTTAAATGAGATGATGGACAAGTTTAGCTATAAAAACTTCAAATAAATGCTTAATTCACAATCCACTCTGTAGAGCAACAGGAACTAAGGTCACATCAACATAAGCTACCGGACTAATAACAATCTATTACAGTCATCACACTTTTTTAATTGTATAAATTCCAGAAACCAAATTTATTAAATTGGGTGGGTTTAGTTTTTATCTGACAGTATTTGGTCAAATGGAGTGGAGCCAAATTGCTAATTAGCATCTCAGACTATGAACCTGAAATGTGTTACAGATAACTCTTTTCACATTTACTTACACAGCAATGACTATTTTTCCCTCTTCCCATGCCCCTAAAGGTCTTTAGAATGTCAGAAAAATTGAAAAACACTAAAGTAGCTGTATCTCAGCTAAAGAAAACAGACTAGTTTAGGGATTTACAGAACTCTCTAGAAAGGTTGGTGCAGAAAGGAACAAGGCAAAATTGTGTAATATAATTCTATATATCAGGTCAAGAGAAAATAGAGGCCACTGAATTTTTTGTTCCTAAAATAAGCCCTACTTAGAAAAAATCACACTCTGTTGGGAAACAGAGATAAAGAAATACTGCAGACTTCACATTTCCCTGGATAGCAAGATTAAGAGTTCCAGTTAGATTTCCTCTCTGTTTTATAGGATCTGGATCCCATATAACTGTGAATTCTCTCCAGGGATATGGAAAACTTGTATATAAATTGTGGAATGAAAATAAAGTGTCCTAAGTGCCAAGCTATAACAAATACATCCCTGATTACACATGGCAGGCATTGTAGCAGTGGGATACAGCAGAAAACATCAGTCGTGGGATTTCTGTCAAAAAAACAGTGGAATTGCTGAAAGCATCTTAGTCATTCTAAGCTTCCTTAAGTAGCATCTTTGTAGAAATACAGGGCAATCATAAGAAAAAGTGTGACTAATACAACTTTCTATTGCTATAGCAATTAGTAATATCAACAGCAATCCATGAAACATTTGCTATAAAATCTTTGCACAATAAAAGTCAAATTACTTCATTTTTCCTCACTATCTTATACGTACTGAAAGTGAAAATATAAAGTAGCCATTACAAGGTGTTCCATCCCAGAAGTCTGATACAACCAATATTAAATTTGAGATCAAATTAAAACTTGAAAACTCAAGAGATAAAAAAGACAGTCAAAGGTTAAAAGAAATTATGATATTTGATGTGTTTTAGTGTACGAATAAGAGAACAAATTTTATGATGGCACATTTACCAAGGTAGTAACAGCATGGAAACTGTGCAAAATTTTGAGGTACAAACACGATTAACAAAAAAATAGCAAGAAAAGCAACTTTGTGAAAATAAGTTTGACATTGCAACTTATTTTTGCAAACTCTAGATAAAATTGGCATGCAATTTTTCTGTTTATCTGCATGCATTTTTTCCTGAATTACTTTACTTTTACTTTGGTCATTAATTTTTATACCAATTTTTTAAAAACTCTTATAAAATACATATTTAAACACTTTCATTTACATTTTAAATATCTAGAAATTGCCACATTAATCACTCCAAGTTTTAAAAGGGAATTAACAAGATGGATAAAGCACTAATTATGGCTCTTTCCCTCTAATAAAAAATAATATTTCCCGCATGTGCAATATACTCCTTCCAAGAGTCTCAACACTGTAAAATGCCTGAGGGTCAAACTTTGCAGAAATGTTAAAGCTGGGGTAGATTACATCATATAAAATATATATTTAAAAATCTGGCATCTACTGCATGCCCAAATGTAAAACAGTATGGGCTGCAGTAAAAAGCCACAAATAAAACTCTAAATGATGATGGATGCCTCAAGTCTGCTGTGACATAAATTCCTTTCCTACGGTGTTGCCCTGGTTCAAAATTCCTGAAGTCTATTTACAGATTTCTCAAACCACATACTGGAAAACTTCAGGCACAGATATTTTGTTGAACTGGGAAATGCCTCAAACAGCTTGTGACCTGCACAGACTGTAACTTTTTCTGGAGAAAGGTGGAGAGCAGAAGGAGGATGTCAAAATTTGCAGTCTTCAACCCCTGCAATTGAAAGAGTTTTTATCAAAATACAACCTGATTTTTAACAAAATATAGAACCAGAACAAAAAATTTATTTTCAAACCTCACTGATTCAAAAATTAATTAATATATGTTGGAGGGAAGCATTTAGTCAAAAGTAACCAGGGAAGAGATATATCTTATTTTTGCAAATGCATTACCAAGTGTTTTAATCACAGTCAGAGGTTTTGGGCTCCAAAAATCTAAGGACAAATTACTTGGGTTTTTTTCCCCCTCCTGAGAAAGATATTATTGTAAAACCTTTCTTAGTGTCAAATATGAGACCAAAATGTTATAGTCTGACTATTAGAAAATATTGAAGACAGCTGCACTTCATTATCTTTTCTGGGATACCAATGGTATACAAACACCAATGCCAAACAAAATACCAAACACCACTTGTATACCAACTATATAAAGTCAAATACCTTAGTGTATCTCTCATAATGTTAATGAAGCAGTTTAACCTTCTAAAAATTTTTGAGGTTTATACTACTTGGTATCTAAACTGTATCGACAGTAGTTGTTCTCCTTACTGGCAATTATGTTTAAGCACAGAATTTAAACAAACTTATTCTTCGATTATGTAAGTACAGCTAATTTGAACATACGTCCCTGTGACCCAGAAGTCATAGGGGAAAGCCTATCATATTTTTCCTGAATGTAAAAGGTAAAGTTTTTCGCTGTGTTGCAGGCTAATTGTGCTAAAAAAGCAGCAGGTAATTTTGAAGTTTAAGCCACACTGTTATAATTTCATTTTTGGCCAGTTCATTGTTGTGCTCCACCTCTATACAAAATTTTTGGACTACCCATATTGACTATAATAATTTGAAACTCCTCTCATCTACAGGATTAATATTAATGCCAGCAGTTTAAACATGCATACGCTAAAATGCTTTCACTGCAATTCTGGCAGGAAATTTTAATTTTTAAGGTGGTTTGAATGTGTCTTAAAAAAAAAAAAAAAAAAAAAAAAACAACATGTAGAAATACCCAGTTAATGACTAAAAAAAAAAAACACCTTTCTATTCTTCTATACCTTTCCTCTTGAAATATCCAGAAAGTAAACAGCAGCTCAAAAAGCACCTCAATCTAGAACCTAGAAAAGAGTCTGAAGGCCAGTGTGTTGGGCTAAGATATATATATATGAGAACACAAATACCATCATTCTAAAACACAAATTCAATGCCACAGTGATCCCCTGCTAAAGGGAGTATCTAGTGCACAACATAGTTTCAGTTCCAAAACCTCATCAAGCCCATCTAAATTGAATCCGACTAAAAAATGAAAATCACACAAAACCAGCCCCATTTTTAACTGAAGAAATTCCTCTGGCATGTAAGAAATGGGTGCCCACACCTTTTTCAATATATAAAACACATGTCTATTACGAGGTTTTAGTTCATAAGGCATCCTCCAAGTGTATTATTGGTCGTGGAAGTGCCATATGAGACAGACCACCTCTGCTGTCAGTATAGTAGGACGTTTCTAAGTCAGCTGCCTGACTTATGACTGCACCTCAGAAGGACATGATAAGTTCATAATTCTTATAAATCCTTTAATTTCCTATTATTTCTGTAATCTTCCTAGTTATTAATTGCTTTATTATCCCTTAAATGCTGGTATAAAATAGCACACATACAATATAAAACTCTGTTACATTGCACATGCGAGTTTATATATAGTCATTGCTTTTTTAAATGAATTATGTGGATAATTTGCCATGTAACATTATGCTGAAGTAAGTATCACAGCTGAAACTCCCATTCAAAAATCTAAGTATCCAGAAGTTTAGCCTCCCTGAATGGGTCTCACTACTGATCCAAATATCTGCATTTCCAAAGAAGTGCCTGATGCCAATACACTCCATACTAATGGAGCAACATTCACCTGTGTCTTCAGTCCTAGCTCTTTAAACATTTCTTTCAGTAATCAACTAAAATAATTCCTCATTATCAAATTCAGGAAGTATTTTCACAGCCTAAAACACCAATTTCTTTGTGTTTAATTTTTCTTTGGAATACACAGAAACCAGATACTCAGGTTTCGGGAAAAATTGACAACACATCCTGAAGAAATGTGACACTTTTTTAACAAGGTGGCACAAACCCACCCATGAAACAATACTTTCTGGTTCAGCAGAGCTTGGTACTAACTAAGATTCCCCATATTGATTCCTATTACATTTCTAATACTGAGCATTCATTTACTTCTACATCAGAATGGGGAACTAAATCTGTGGGATATCAGCCCAGGCTAAATGCCCAGACTTCAATTACATATGCAGACAACATAAACCTGATTTCCAGTTGTGGTACTTCAGCAAGAGCCCTGAGTACTTCTCTACACTTCATGAAAGACTTAACATCAAAATGAAATGTTATCATGGGATAATGTTGTTATGACTTCATTGCTTTTACAGAACATAAATACAATAACATTTATATACTGGGAAGACATGATAAATTCTAACTGCATAAATGTATATTGGGTACATATATCAAGTGTCATATAATTTATATAAAACTACTTTAATTAAAACTTGTCAAATGCATGACTAAAACACATTTTGTAATTAAGATTACGGCATTTTCAAGAATTTAGCTTCTTTGTTTCTCAAAATCCCAATACAACAAAGTGCTCCAAGGCAAAAATGAAGTCTAGCAGAAAGTACTATTGATTTCCTCAAAGCTACTCACATGTTTAAAGATAAGCACATGCTTAACTGTTTTGCCGGGTCACAGCCCAACTGACCAAACGTGCCACCATTAATCATGTCCTGAAAGCAATTACTGCAAGTTTAGCTTCATTAACTTGGAATTTGAGAAAAGTCAAGATTCTGTAGGAGACGTTCAGTAGCCATTCCAAGGACATCCCACACTATGCTCTTCCTCCTCTTTGTATATATCTCCCTAGTCTGGCAAGAAACACAGTTACTTTGTTTTTAATGTACACACAGTAATTATCAGCGAGGAAACAAAACTGCAGGTCAGACTTTAAGTGACAATACATTACCTCAGCAGTTACCTTGTTATATGGACAATACTGAAAGAGACACATAATTTAAAAAAATATACTTCTGGATCACCCAGTGGCTAGTTTTATTTTCAACCTAATAAAAGCATCAAAATTTGTGAAGACTATTCCTTAATCTTCATAGCCTACATATGTAAAAATCATTATTTATATATATGACAATTGATTTTAAAAATCAAGCTGTCTTTCTCTTAGTTAGATGATTTCACAATTTATTTTAGATCCTAAAAAATATTTTTAGATGGTCTGTATTTCCAAGAGAGACAATTTTTAGGTTGTAAAATTACATCAATGCATTCAAGTCTGAAAGGAATTTTAGTTTCTTCTAAAAATAACCCTAAAACTTTTGAATATGTTTTTTAAAAAAATCTAAAGACACATAAACACCAAAAAGGAGTAACTAATCCCTGTAGAGAAAAATTAGATTTTTGCACAGTTGGGCAAAGGATTCATACAGATCAGAAACTTGTTCAACCAGTAACTGCAAAAATAACTGCAAATTTTCATATATTTATGCTCAGACTTATTGCCTTGACAAATCAAAGCTTTTGACATTGAGTCCACTCATTGAAATTATGTTTTAGCAATGGGAAAAAAATGTTATTAGGCAATCACTGTACTGTCTTCCTAAGGGAATAACTAGGAACATTTTTTTACCTCATACATATTCATCAGATGTAAAACACAAGAACTTTTCAGCAATTACAATGGGGCAGTTGATCATAATCAATAACAATAATGGTCTCTCAAGCAACATTAGAGAGACATGAACTTTGCGATGTTAATCCTCCTATCACATTCAATTAACACTAAGTGCCACCACACCTAGATTCCCAGTGCTAGGAGGTCCAGAGTGGGATGTACAAAGGGAGACTTGACAATTCTGCAGCCAGTGCAATAAATGAGGAAAGCTGCACATTTTATTATGACATCCAGCACAGGCCACTGGCAGGGAAGTAGGCATTAAAAGTCAGCTAATGGAAAGTTAAAGGCCACAAATTAGGCACACACCAGAGGGCAACAGTATTTCCAGCAATTTAGTGCCTGAAGCAAGCCTTTGCAGCAAAAAAGGTTTGATGATGAAAGAAGGAGCAAGAGATACTGACAAGAAGTGGTCAGCTTGCTCACAAATATATAAAAGCATTTGAACAAAAATTTGGTCAGAAAGTGGTAGCTCTGGCTTCCTGTCCCTGTCTCCAGAGTGTTTATGTTTTAGCAACTGGGTTAAAGACAAACAAAAATGGAAACAAAAATCCTGCAAAAAAATTTGAAGCAGGAATTACAAAAGCAGGATTTCCTTCCACCAGGCAGCATTCGTATCTTCTCACCCCTTATTAATCTAATATAAAATCAGACTAAAAAAAAATATTTCCTTTCAACATCCAAAATAAGGTTAAAATCCAAAAAGAGTTTAAAATATTTTATAAAAGAGGGAAGCACATAAATGAATGAAAATTTAGAGTTTGGTTATTTACATTAAGATTGGAATTGGAAATGCTGCTTAGAAATATCTGCCTGTATTAAATTGTTTTGATCTTTTTTTCTTCCCTGCATCCCCTAAAAATGCTCTAGCCTGCATGCGCTACATCTCTGTGGTTGATACCACAGAGGAAACACTGATCTAATGAACAAGATTTTATAGTTATAATGTTTTGGAGGGATTCTCTAGAAATCCACATAGGTCTCTGTCTCCCTCTGCACAAACCTGCTTACTGCAAAAACATTCAGGA
This sequence comes from Cichladusa arquata, assembly GCA_026413545.1. NCBI lineage: Eukaryota > Metazoa > Chordata > Aves > Passeriformes > Muscicapidae > Cichladusa > Cichladusa arquata. Next base: position 20,356,804 of record JAOTQP010001652.1, read on the forward strand.
AAAGTTTCTGACCTCCCTACTCTCTCCCACCCCTCTTTGGAGCTGCAGTACTTCCATTTTGAGCAGCAGCTACCTTCCCTGCTTGGCTGACCTTCACCAACTGGCCAACACTTCAGCCTGAACACTTCCATTCACCTGCTCTTCACATGAATTTACACTTGCATACGTTAATAAACTAATTTTGTATAAATACCTACGAGAGATTTCTATTCCTGTGTCATGATGGATGACTGGCCCAGCCGATTAAGATCAGACACAGTAGCAACATCAATCACTTCACAAGGCAACAGACCTGGGTGGATTGAACTGCAAAACCTACTTTCAAGGGATTCTTTAAAATAGCTCAGTATCAAACAGGGAAGCTCAAATATGTACTTCCCCTGGCTTTCACAGAGCAGCACAATCCCTCTGCTTCTCAGAGCAAGATGAAATGAGAATAACATAATACTGAGCTTTTACTGGAGAGCCCAAATACTAGTAAAAAATGGTTATTTGTGACATGATGACACAACAAAAGCTCAACTCTACAAAACAAGACAAAAACACGTGGGAAATATCTGTAAAGATTTATATTCCAAAAATCATAGATTTAAACTCAGCAGGAAAATGAGAAACTTAAAGGGGAAAAAGAGTTTTGTAATTGAATGACTTACCATACAAACAAATTCACCCATTCTACAAGAAAAAACATTTACAATACCCATGAAAATTTCATCTTATGTAGCCAAGAAAGATTAATATAAACTAAAATTCACATCAGAAGTACTCCTTTTGCTCAGTTAGTACCAAACTGATTGTTCATATGCTGGGACTACAATGCAAAAAAGAAGTAAAGAACTTGAAGTACTTTGAAAGAGAAGTACAAGGGATTTTTCTGAGTAGTCAGATATATGAGTTCTTTCCAGGAATATTTTATTCTGTTTTCTTGGCTAAATTCCAGCTTTCACTAGTGACAGTTCTCCTCCACAGTTTTAAAATTCTTCTGTAATGCCTTAGGTAGTCTGTCCTACCACTGAGTGAGAAATGTCTACATTTTAATGCCTGAAATCTCCTTCCTCTACCATATTTATTATGTACAGAAATTAATCAGGTTCTGTAAAACTTTCACATAGACCAATTATTCAATGCAGCATTTCTAAAAGATCATAGATCTACCTCACACCTACTGCCCTTCACTCCTTTTTCAAGTTACTTTGCCCTACAAAATATGTTCCTGTTGCAGAATAAATCCACAAGGACTGGAGCCAAGGGAAGAAACTGCAGTGACCTCAAGACATGCAAGAAGAAAAAAAAAAACACCAAGAAAACAAATTCCAAAGTCTGAGAAGGAATATATAATTCTGAAAAATGCTTCTGTTGTCAAGGAAAATACCACAATATTTGACGCATCTCTTAATGACACTGTTTTTGTAGTAAGCAGATGGAACTATACAAGAACCTTGGCTTTATTTATGCTGTGCCACTGGCCTGCCAGAAAACTGGGCATAGTCTCAGCCATACTGAGGTAAACTTAGAATAGCTCAGTATTTTAAGTGTGTTTGTATCAGGTTAAAAACAGACCCACTATTTTGATATTCAGTGTATTAAACAACCCATTTTGCATCTATAAGAAACCACAGGATGATTGAGGTTTGAAGGGATTTCTGGAGGTGAGCTGGTCCAACCCATCTGCTCAAACAGTGTCACCTAGAGCCAGCTGCCCAGAACCACATCCAGAAGGCTTTTGGATATCTCCAATGTCCTAAGTTATAATGTAAAGATATGCCCAAAGGTATGCATTCTATCACCATCTGCTGAAACCAGGTGGGGCAGTGAGTCTTATCTCTGTGGCAGATATCCTCTGCTAATGGGCCATCTGTTAAACCAGATGGGGCAAATGTTCTTTATCTTTCCCATGACCCATCCTTTCTCCAGGAACATATCTTCTGTTAATGGGCCATTGAGCCCCGTTTCATGAATGATAAAATTACATCATCCCATTGGGAGATGCTCCACCCAGGGGGAGGAGCTTAGCCTTTCCCACCTAGATAAAAACTGATTTGGAACACGAAAGCTGCCCTTACCCACTGGATTCCAGAGGGCAAGAGTTGCCAGACATTTCTACAGGATCACTACATCAACAAGACCACTTCATCTGGACTGCTACCACCACCCTAACTAGCAGGGTGTCAGGTTGTATTCTGACTCTGTCAGTG
>JAOTQP010001652.1:20359403-20422643 GCA_026413545.1 Cichladusa arquata
AACAAGACCACTTCATCTGGACTGCTACCACCACCCTAACTAGCAGGGTGTCAGGTTGTATTCTGACTCTGTCAGTGATTTTTCTTTTGTACTATTGCATGTATTTTATTTTTTTCTCTTTTTTTCTATTAAATTGTACTTCTGACTTGCAGTCTCTCACTGGTTTTGATTTCAAAACCAGTACATCCAAAAATGAAGGCTCTGTTACCTCCCTGGGCAACCTGCACTAGTTCTCAGTGACACCCACAGAGAAAGTGTTGTTTCTCAATGTTCAGATGGACTCTCCTGCATTTCAGAGTGTGCTCACTGCCTCTGTCTGGACACCAGGCACCACAGAAAAGAGCTTGTCTTTGTCATCTTTGCACCCTTCCTTCAGGTGTTTGTACACATGGATGAGCCTTCTCCTCCCTGGGATAAACAATCCCAGCTCTCCCAGCCTTTCCTTATATGAGACATGCTGCTGTCATGGCCATCTCTGTGGCCCTTAGTGGGACTCTCTCTATTATGTTCATGTCTCTTGCAGTAGGGGGATCAAGAAGTGGACACAGTATCACCTAACACAAAAAAAAAGAGGTTTTCATGCTAAAGAAACCAATAAATTATTGTAATGATTACTAAAAACCGTCAGACTTCTGCCTGTCAGAGTTCAAGGAATGTGTGACTGATGCTCTCAGTCTTTACTTTCTATACATGCTTTACTTTCAGGTAGTGCTGTGAGGAGAAATTTAACTCAACAATCCTTATGGGTTCTTTCCAACTTGAGATGTTCTGTGATTCCATGAAATCCAATGGATTATACATTTATAGTTTTAACCACTTCCTGATAAATTGTCTTTAAATTAATTTACTTCCAATTTTATTTTCATCATTATTGTATATTGGTTCATGTCAGATACTGTTAAATCAACATCTGACTGAAAATTCATCATTAAAATAATCAATGATATTTAAGCTATTTACATGCCAGTGAAATTTGGATAGCAATGTAGTTGAGCTCCTTCTGATTCTAAATTATAAGGGTCTACCTGGGGCTTCTTGACACTGACAGAGCATAAATACTCACTCTGGAAGGAATCTACTTGTTCAGTTTGACAGTTTGTTGCAGGTGCTGCCATTCAAATAATTACAAAAAAAAAGTGTTCATGTTATGATGTTGATAGATGGTTATGTGACTAGGATATAAAAGGAAAAAAGGTCTCTGGGAAGGGAAAGAAATCCATAAATGCTACTGAAAAAAATACATTTATTGTTGCATAGACTCATTAATTTAAACCCTACTTTTATCAGTCATTTTATAAAACTGTACTCTCCTAATATTTCAGGTGAATGTGAGTTTTACTCTAATTATTCTTATATTAACCTTAGTTGACAGGACCCCATAATCCAGAAAATAATATCAAATATTTTCAGTGTACACAAAATATTTTCACAATAACTTCCAGTAAAATACGTAGAAGATACAGACCCATTATTTGTACTAGATACTTTTATGTAAAATGCAAAACTCAAAGTGCCTATTTGATTTATTAACCTCTTAGAACTAGTACTAATGCTGAAATAAAATAATTTTGGTTATTACTACCGTGTGTCAATCTACAATATCGTACCTAAAGAAACTCAAGTCACTGTCATAAAACTTCCATTATGTTAGAAATTTATTAGCAATGATTGACTGAAGAAAAAGTAGCTCAATTTTTAGCAAACAACATTATTTACTTTAAAGTACATTGAAAATATGACATCACCTTAAAGACTGGTGTTATTTTCCTTCATCCGTTATAGTTGATTATAGGAAATAAACTCCAGCCAAGCAAAGCCAGTAGTTTTATATATACTTGCACTTACATGGCTACTGTGTATTTTTTAACTCTTCTTATCAGAAGATGGATTGGCAGACTGGGAAAGTGAGAAACTAACGTCTCCTGACTTCTGACATACAGCCTGCATTTCTTCCCCCCACTCCCTCCCCTTTCTCAGATTTTTCTTGGTTCCATTCAGTTTGGCAGGAAAATCATGTCTTTTTAAGGTAACTGGTCTGATTTTCAGGTCAACAAGTAATGGTATCTCATAATCTTTTCCCAAACTTCATTTTATGCATGGTAGGAAAAAAAAGCAGTTAGATTTGGGGAAATTATAGCTTGGATATTTTGTGGCCTTTATCTGAAAGACTGAGAAAGACGTAGCAGTCTGTCATTGGGCAAACATGGATAGAAGGATATTTTCCAGCTCTCATACAATATCAGGACTGCTTATGACAGTTTTGGTTGTTTTCTTTTTGAGCCACTATATCTTTATTGTCTATCTGAGCACACAGCAGACTCTCAGACTATTCTTCCTTAGGGGTCACAAAGTCTGTTTTTCACAAGATTTTGAATTATGTCATTAGACTCTGGATCCGTCCCAGTATGCTGTCATTCTTCTTGAAATGGGTCACCAAACTCATATCCAGTATTAAGGTTATTAAGGTTTGATCTCAAGCTTATTAATGCAAAGTGCATAGAGAGAATCAAATTTCCACATAAAATTTTAGATATAGCGTCTTAGTTAAAAAAATAAGAAGAAGACCACCACTCACTTCCATTAGCCTTTTTTACCTTAGTATTTTTGTAAAAGTTGCAAATGCAACTTCAGGAGGAGGTGTTGGCTGGGTTTTGGGGAGAGGTGGATGAGGTTCTGTGTAGTGATGGGCTATGGCTATGTTTTCCTCTGCAGTGAACTGTCTTTCTGAAAACAGCACCCCTTACTTTCTTTGCTCCTGGATACTCAAATCAGCTGTGCTGAAACAGGTATTGCACCTCATAAAATGCAAATAATTTCATGAAATTTTAAAAATACAAAGAAAGGTCATTAATTCTATGCTCTCTATGAAATAAAACTGAAGTATTAGGAAATAACGTGGAATCACAAAGAATAATTATTGCAAACCAATAAGAATTGATTGATTCAGAGGACTTCATACAGAACTTGGTTCAGATAGTGCAAATATGAGGAGGAGAATAAACTGTCAGATTTGTTAGAAAACAGTCTTGGAATGATTATGTGGCTTGCTTTTTAAAAAAAATATAGGGAGAAGAAAAAACAAATATATAACCAAATATATAGCCTTTTTTGAGACTATTTCAGATATTTTACAAAAGAAATACCTGTTATTTCAAATCTATAAATTAAGAATTTAATTTTTAAGAAGGGAATGGACTTGCCCAAAACACAGAAGAGTCCAGAACTCCTGCCTAGGCGTACTCAAATGAATTCAGTCTTTGAGCTGGAGTAGATGATCATTGTAGGTCTGTCTCTACTGAAATATTCCATACTCCTCTATTCTTCAAAGAATTCAACAAAGCTGCACTGTGCCCAGATCATAAGTATCCCTCTTCATATCAAACACTCAATCTATCCAAACTAAGAAAAGAGTATTTGAAACACCTGATTTGAATTGCTGCTTCTTCTAAGCAGCATGATGGATAAAAAATAATAATGAAGGATAAAAAAGTCAACCCTTTCTGCCATTCAAGTTAAAATTACCTCTAAGTCTGTAAAATTTAATTGAATCAAGCATCTCCAAAAATGTGACAATTTCTTTGGGGGCTTTCAGTTTGTTCATATAGGTATTGCCTATGAAGACACGTCAATTTTAAAGCGTTTAATCAACAGTTCTTTTAACAAGGAATCTTTAGATTTTAGTTATCTCTGGCTTTATAAAACTCACTTCAGAAAAAAATATTTTTATACATTTTGTAAGTCATCAATAAGTAACCACTGGTTAGGATTCACTTTATTTTTGAGGATAAAATTAAGTTACTGTCTACCACATGCTGGCCTTTTTTAGCTTCCATAAATAATTTAAAAACTGTAATAGAAAGGTTGTAAAATTAAAAATACATACCATAATTTCTCACAAAATCCATTCCTATAATTCCCAATTTCTAACGTGAGACTTTAATTTTCAGCTCTGTGCTAATTATTCTATGAAACAAAATTAGCCTAAAATGTCCACTGTAATTTCATATAAGAAGCGACATATTACAAACACAGTATAGAATTACTGTAAATCCTTTTCATAGGCCCATATGAAAAGAACAAAGGCTAAAAATGTCACTTACTTTAGGAGAGATGCCACTGCTAGATGTATGACATTGGACAAGCTGTCAGAAGAAGATAAATGGAGCTCAGTTGTACCATTAACCTGTGATATTTTTGACAGTGCAAGGCTGTGCACTGTGAGAAAAGCAGAATACGTATCTCTTGACTTTTTTCCTTCCAGTTAGTAATAGAACTAAGAAAAAAGATGTAGTGGTTCAAAAAAAAAAAAAAAAAAGAAAAAAAAAAAAACAAACAAACAAAAAAAACCCAGCTTTTTTCCAGCTCTCAAAAATGTAAGAGCTCAAATAAAGAGACTCATGTCTTCAGGTTATATATAAATATATTCCAGATAACATACAGAAAAGGAAATTATACTAAGTAAATTAAGTTGTATTAAAATTTAGAACACCATATCTAATCTTCCATAAATTTTGACATTTTAAGAACAACTAATTATAAATTCCATACTTCCAATTTGATTCATACTTCTCTCAAACTAACTTTAAGTGACCAGAAAGAAAAAGGAATGTGGCATTACTAAATGACAATCAGTATACATAAGACAACACTCAATCATTATGTTGGCTTTAGTACTGCCATTATAAATTCCAGCAGTTTTTCCTTAAGAATATGTGATCTTACTGGAAACACAAAAACTACTTTTATGGGTTTTTTACAATTATTTTACAGTTAATACACACAAAGAAATGGGGAGATACATTGTGAAAAAAATTTTAGGTAGTTCATGGCACATAGACAGCATTTTATTCTTCAAACTCCTTGAAGAGTCTAATCCCATGGAGTAATATAATTGAAATAAAACAGAAATAAAATAGCAAACAATAGGTACTGTCATAAATAGTACCTTAGGAAAGGGAAATATGAGGATTGTGTGGCTCAATTACTGTGATCTGAGGTACTGTGATGATAGTGAGCCAAGTCACCTCAATTCAGTGAGCAGAAGCAGCAGTCTTAGAAAGGAGAGCAGTAGTCATTCTGAATACTGAAAATCTTTGATGGAGTAACTAGAGCAATAAAAAGGTGTGCAAACTCATTATTTGAGCTACCAGCCCTTTGAAAAAACATGGATTCTCCTGTTACATTCCAACAGATTGATAGGATGATGATCTGGAGAAGTACATGGAAGAGTAGAAGGGTCAAATATCGCTGTGTGTCCAGCACAACTTCAGAATACGAGATTGGTGTTTTACATTTGGAGTTGAGTTGCTGTAATAAAGCTACATTTCCATCAGTCAGATGGATGCCATAGCTTTGATGAAGGCCACACCACACCTCACCCAGCTTCTGAGCTTCAGGAGTTCAGAGGGACTGCAAGAAGCTTTATGGAATGGAGAACAGAGAAGGGGAAAGGGTCTCATGTCACCCAAATCAGTCCCTACCACCAGTATGACCCAGAAGGAGGGATGTGTCAGGAACATCCCCTGCTCTCCACCTTGTCACAGCAGGTTGGGTAGCTACATCCAGAGTATGAGCTGCTGCTCTGCAAAACAGAACTGAAGAGTCTGTGTGCTTTGGGGTTTGGAAGGATGCACATGGACCTTTGCCCTTAGCCTTCCCACAAAAACACACCCCGAGATAAATCTGAGACTGGGCTTCCTCTTGCAGACATAGCAAACCCAGGGACATGGGATTCCTTTAGGCTCTTATTCATGAGGCTTTGATTGCAGCAGACAAATACTCTGACACATGTATGTAGCTGTGAAAGCCAAGAGATTTCCGGATCAAAACAGTAACTAGTGTTAATTTACTCAAATGGCAAAAAAAATACAGGTTTTATAAATGTAGGCATTAAGAAATTACATTTTGAGACAAGAAATAGTTGAGAGAAAAGTTAAGCACAGCTGCTGGACTTTGCTCTACAAAGCACTAGCAATCCCCAGACGCAGGTTTGCTGTGCAGAATCTCTGGGCTCAAGCAGGGAGCTACACACTTGCACCAGCAGTGGAATAAGTGCATGGGCAGTCATTTGAATGAAACCACAGTTCACTGAAGATGGTGGAAAGCACAGATGTGTGAAAATAAATTTACTTAAGACAGAGCTCCATTCTAGGAAACAATGAAGATTTTCACAGCAAATCTGCTTTCCCTAAGTATATGAGCCTGCAACTACATTCTGTGCCTCAAAAATACTGTATGAAAACATGAAGTGCTGAAAATTGTGAAATTGTTAATTTGATCTTGCACATTCAAATCTGCCATATCTCTTGTGGAATAAATCTGGAGGCTATCTGGCACTGAAACCCATGTAATCAGACTGCTTTTATTACATTTTAGCACTTCACTTTCAGTTTTGAAACTGGAATACATTTCAAACCAGAAGATTTAAAAATACATCTCATTTTTATTTTATCCTTAAAAATAGGAATCCAGTCTAGGTCCAAAAATATATGCAGAATTTTTACAATATTTTCTGTACCTCAACCAGAACATCTTCTGAAACACTATCAGATTACTCTGGAACTCACTCACTGGCATTTTAAGGCTAAGGCAAGCCTTACTAATGATCCTAAATTGCCTACATCATCATAATATTCTTGGAGAGGTAAGCAAAGAAAAGAACTTTAGAAATAATAGGGAATAATATTAGGGAAAAAACAATAGAACAATAGGAAAACATTCTGTACCTTAATCCAGTCTTTGAATAGGAATATCTTCCCTATCTCTGTGTGGTATAGTGGAAAAACAAATTGCCCAGGAAAAGGTATCACAAAAGTGCCTAGGCATTCCTTCTTGTAGACAAAACATTCAACATTGGTCCCTTCTTGCATAATGCAAAAGTCAATGGTATTGTATTTTAGGAATTACATATTATCTATGTATTAATATAATAACTTTGTCCTATTTAAATCCTGAAAAAAAGATGGCTCCTTTCTCCACATGAGAACTTGACAATACAAAAGATGAGCCTGATTTTTTCAAGACTAATCCTGACAAAGAGGAAAACACTAATATAGCCTTATCCATAGGCTTGTCTATCTGAGCCTGTCTAGAAAATGTAACCGCCTTGAAAATTATCCAGAATTGGAAGTGAGTCTGTACTGCAACACATTTTAAACCCTAGAATTAAAAATAGTACTTATGTTTAAATTAATCCATGATTATTGCAAAGAGAATTTACCAGATGTGATTAAAAATATCCCCGACATCTTTGTGCAAAATACAACGTAATTGACTTTTCCACAAGCAACTATCAGATACTAACACAAAAGAGGTTTTTGGCATTGAGAAATTCAGCAGGTAGCACTTTTTCTGTCCTCAATGCTTCTCTAAAGGCTGCATTTAATGTACTTGTTTATTGCATTATACAACACTTACTTTTGGTTTTGTCTCTATGAAAATGGGACCTTATTTTTTTCAAGAAATGTTCTTCGATTTACTGGCCACAAAAGATTCTTACATCCCTTTAATCTGCAAAAAGTCACAAACTGTCTGAAACAAAATCCACATTAGTCTTCTTAGTTCAGAAACACAATTTAGAGCACTACTATATTATCACACACAAAGTAATAAATTCTGGTGAAGACTTCATGGGCAATCACTTGCAGAATCATGGCTCTTGGGAGAAACAAAATGCATGGGTTATGGAGAAGGAGCAGGACAAACTTATGACTTAACATGATCTACACATTTTATGAAAATAGAAAGCAGGGCAACATAAATAAAAACTTTCCACTGGAAGCTTGAGATCGAGAAGAGTCCATTTTTTGAGTCAAATTTTGATTTTAAATTATTTTTAGCTTCAAATCAATGGCTTTCTAGTGGAAAATCGAGGATATAAGAAACTGAAAGGCATTTTTTGGGAAGAGAATTAAGTGTGGAGGATAAATTTAACAGCACCTTCTTATGAACACATCTGTCCTGAGTATCCCTCAAATTAATCCAATGCACTTTCTTTCAATGTTACAAATTATTATGATGAAATCTAAATAGTATCATTTTAGAATGATAAAAGTGTATCCCACAGCAAAACATCTTCAGACAGGACTCAGCTGCAGAAGCTACAAAATACTTTCATGCAAATATGCTTTGCAATTAAAAAAAAAAAAAAAAGAAAAATAAGAAAGAAAAAATTAATAAAGGGCACCAACACAGACTAAAGTGAAAGAGCATCTACACCTTATGCATATTTTGAAAACACTTTTGCTTCTGTGAGGTGGAACTAAAGCTAGCTGGAAACTCATTGTATTTTAAATCACTCCATACAGTGCCATTTTTCTACAAACTGACAGAGATATTCATGTTCTATCTGAATTTTATTATTTCATAATTCACACATACAAACAGTAAATATAAAGAGAAAATGCTACATCAATGCTATCACACTGTTTTCCTCCTTACAGACATGAGTTTCAACCAAGTGCCTCACATCTTCCTTCTAAGGAAAAAGTTTAAAGCATTCTTATCTTTTTCCACTTCATTATCCCTTTGACTACATGACCTTTTGTGTTTTGGGATGTAACTGATCATGGGAAAAGTCAGAAGATTAATATTGCAAACAAATGAAAGTCAGCTTTCAAAAGATTAAATATCCTTCAACAAAGAATCTTAAAATGAGGCACAAAAGCAAAGCATAATTTCCTGAGTGCTTTGTACATAATGCTATGTTGTGTCAAAGAGGTAAAAATCTCTGAAGTCTTTCAATCTGAAAGCAATTGCCTTTTTTCTTCCACATTCCCCTCTACAATTTAATAGGGGTGGAGAAATATCTTTCAAGGAACAAGTTACAAATATTGAATGCAGCTCTTCTTTCTCCTTTTGTTTCATGGTTCATTTTCATCAAAATGTGAGAGCTGGCATGGTACTGTGAAGCTGCAAACTCCCTTTCTTTAAAATAAATTATTAAGTTCACCAGATGATACACCACTGCTTCCCTCACCGATTTTCTCCTCACTTGATTCAGGTCTAAACAGTGAAATACATCCACTTCTTCCATCCTCAAAAATTAAAATAATAAATTACAGAAGTATTTTGGAAGACTTGGCTTTATCTTCCATTACAAAGCAACAGAAACTCAAACTGAAAGAAAACCCTTTTTCCCCACTTTAAGACTTCCTTTTTTATTTAAAAATGAATAAAATAAGTTTTTGTATTATTACACGGGGGAAAAATCTATTTTCTTATCCATTAACCTTCTTTCAGACTTTAGAATTTTCAGCTATTTTCTAGTTAACGACACTATGTTTTACCTATATATGAAAATATTGTATCCTCCTTTGGCCTTTTAGTCTAGGAAAAACACATTTGTTAAAAACAAGAGATCAGCAGTGCAACAAACCATCCAGAATACCTGAAAATGTTTCATGAAACATTCTAATTGAGAAAAATCAGGAACAGGTTCTTTAAATTATTCTCATGCACGTTACACCCACACTCAATTTGTGCTAGGGTTAATAAAGAACAAGAGTCTTTGCTCTAACAAGGTCTAACTCCTTGTGAGGGTGCACCCCAAGGGGTGCAGCACTGAGAGCCCAATAAAATCCATTGTCTGCAAAAAATACAGCAGTGCTGTAGAAAGTGGTGCAGAAATATTAGCATATCACTGCACCTTAACTAAGATTATCTCCCAACAGTGGGTACACTGTTATTGGTATCCTGGGAAGGAAAACTGCTACCAGCTCCAGCAGTTCTTTACCATTTTATTGGTGAATATAGACATATATATATATATGTCTAGATAGATAGATAGATAGATAGATGGATGGATGGATGGATGTGGCTATGTCTCATTTGTAAAATACAACTCTATCAATGTAACATCACAGCTAATTCAAACCAAGCTCTGTCAGGTACTGCTGACAGCACAGCTTAGCTGTTCCTCACATTAAGCAGTCATAGGGCAATATTCATTAACAATCTTGAGCCCAGGAAATTAATTGCAGGACTCTTCTTTCTAGGTAAGTGTTGTGATCACAGAATCTTGTTCCTGTTATTTTTCTGGCACAGTTCTTGAACTTTTTCTTCTCATCTTTAGCAGAATACATAAGGACGTTTTAAGTCACTACTAATTTGGAGATAGCTCAGAGAGAATCTGACCAGATCTTTCACTTCATCAGCAAAGACTGCAATTATTCAGCCACTAGAGGAAAAGATAGGCAACATGTTTACCCCCCACTTTACAAAATCCTCTCGAATATATTACTGGATTTTTACAGGAAGATGTTGTTCATAGGTTAAGCCTCAGGAAAGACCTTTATGTTCTGATGGGCCTACCTGAGGAAAAAAAAGTTTTCCATCCCTACCATGCCAAGAGCCTGATTTTATAAGCATGAATGCAGAAAGGACCTCTGAGTAAGAACCGAGACTGTGTCACAGAGCTGCCACAGCAGGCATTAACATGAATTCAACAATGACAAAAACAATAAATTATTATTTCTACTTTTAGCAGGCTTGATTTGCTACTTTTTTAAAAAAGTAATGTAACTGTCTCTTATGAGGAAAAAATAATTAATGCAAATAATCTGAAGCATTATGTTACACTTTACTTAGCAAAGTACTCTAAAAAACAAGGACACAATCTGCTATAAACCTGATACTTTCATATATCAAGTGTTTAAATTCTGCTTGGTTGAGGACATGGGGTTGATGCAATACATTTTCTCTCCGTGCACAGCAGCACAAGGCCAAGGGCACATAAATCCAAACACTTGAGTCAGTCCTGTGGCATTTATTCCACCCTCTAAAGACTCAAGCTGAACTTGAATCCTTCACAGAGGTCCTGAGTGATACAGTTCTGCATCATCCCCATTTCTAGAGCATCACAAATGTTAAGTAAATTGACACCTTAGTGCTACAGAAAGTGTCTGGTTTTGCTCAACAGAGATATCTCTTAGGTTTTTTTAACCTTTGTGAATCTTTGGTAGAAGCTCCTCATCCACTTCCAATTCTCCGTAATCCACACCCTGTATACCCAGGTATACCCAGAAAAGAATTTGTTTTCCCTAGGGCAAACTGTTTACAACTAAAAACTTTTAGCACAAACACAAGCTTTAAGAGAAAATTATTGTGCATTATCCTGATTACTTGTACAGAGATTTATTTCAATTCCTAGTAATTCCATGCAAGGAGATCCCACAGTTAACAGCAGTCACAGCAGCCCCCACCAACTATAAGCAAGAAGCAAAGTTACAAGATAAGTAATTTACTTCACCAAATTGATTAAGTGTCTGCAGATGGAAAGTCTGCATATCACCTAAGCTGTAACTTTAACAGTCAAGAATCTCTTGTCCTAGTTAATATGAATTTTCAAGTAAAAACAGGTGGAGAAAATCAGACCACTTATCTAGCATAAAATATCACCTCAGCTTACTTTAGATTTCATTTTTGAAAACTTTTGCTGCAGTCTTTCATATTGACATGGATCAAGACAGCATAAATGACAGCTGGCATCATTTCCCTGTGAAAGTAACGCTTTGAGAAATGTGCTTCAGTTGTGCAAACTCAATAATAATCCTTTCATAAAGTAACAGCATTGGCGATAGCTGTAATCTAATTATTTGGATAAAAATACTTTCTATCTTCTGGGAGTACATCCTATCCAAAGTGAGACATGATCAGACACCTGCTGAAGTTCCATGAACTATTTTTAACTACAGATACAAGCTAATCAACAGCTTCACAGTATTACTTCAGGACAAACAAAGCTAAGTTAAAATGTTGCTTGTCAAGTCATCGTGCCACTATATAAATATCAGAACAGGACTACTCATCTTCACAGAAAAGACTGGCTGCTGATGAGAAAACAAATATAGAATAGATGCTTGTAAAATTCATATTTAAGTATGTGAATAGACTGGACTATTAAATCTTCAGTTCCATTTAGGGAGTTTTAAAGCCAGGACTTAAGGGGTGAATTCAAAAACAGTATTAGTAGGTTAATGACTGAAGCCCAAGAAGAATAAACAGTGAAGTAGAGCTGGTGAACTTTTCTTCCTTAAATTCACATCTGAGTCATTTATTCACTCTGATCAAATCTCTTTGGTAAGCCAGTTATACAGCTCTGTCTTTCCACACTTAGAAGATGGAGGTTTCTGGAATCAGTCAAGGTCTGAGACACAAATGGATGTTGAGTACTGCAGATCATTATGCATAAAATCTTGTTTGTAGGGAGAGGAAAAAGGCCAAGAATTTAACATTAGTATAATAACCTAATTTGTCATTATTATGGAAATCTTGAGCGTAATCCAGGATTCATTATGAGTACATATGTAATTACTACCAGGAGAAGAGAAAAATTCTTTGATTCAATAAAGTTTTAACAGTAATACAGTTAAAATTATTACAAACAGAATTCTTAGTTTCTTTTCCTGATATTAAGGTCACACTTCCTATGGGTTGAAAGGCAAGTGGTGTCATTCTGGTGTTGGCAGTGGAGGATGCTACAGTTAATTTTCATCACCTGTCAATGGCTTCATCTGTCAAAAACTCGCTTGAGGTCATTTCTATATATTTGGTACATTTGTTTTTACACCTTGGATTCTCTTCCTTGATCTGCAGCAATGAGCAATGCAGCACGCTGAACTTACCTAAGTGATGGGGTTTATGTAGTTGAGATACATGATATCTGTTCTCTTTGTTACTCCTAAACTCTGTTTCGTCCAGTTCCAGGTCTTCATTTCTTTAGCTGACCCTAAGAAATTCATTTCTGAGGGGTCTGCAGTGCCTGCCTGTGCCCCATCTCTGTTCATCCCACAGCAGTGCTCCGCTGCAGTGCACTCTGGACACTTCTAGAGTTTATCCTTCCCTAGACATCTGCTACCATTCCAGGACTGTATTTCTCTACATTAAATGTTGGATAACAAATATCTTGTTTCACATAAAACTTTTCCTTGTTACAGATATCTATAAGAAACTATTGCCATAGTGTGCATTTTTTTTTAATAAACAAATTAGCCACAGACACCTCGTCAATTAGAGAAATAGCTGCTACAGCTAAATGAAGTACAGCAAGAGGTCAAGAAAAGTTCAGAGAAAGCAAGTCTGACATGCCTCAGTCCTGAAGCCTCCAAACTCAGTGCAAAATTTGTGGCCAGCTTCAGTAGAGAAATGGCAGTAGAGTTTGGCAGGGCTGCACTGTGTCAAGAGATATTTCTGGCATCTAAACTGGCAGAAGAATTTGATGGTGACCACATTAGCCAAGGTATAAGTTGAGATAGAGAGATCAGTGGAGACTTGTTTGTGACAAAAAGGCATTGAAACTGCTGCTGCATAATAGTAAATAGAAGCTCATATAATTAAAAAATAATTTTTGCTTAAATTAAGAACTTGATAAAAGTTATTTTCTTATACAGGTAATGAACTATGAGGCTTAAAGCAAACAAGCAGTCAAGAAATCAGTGAAGAAAAAATCCCAGAAAGTTAGTGAGAGAGCATTTTTTTATTGAAGACCCTTTAATGCAATATTTCTGCTTTAAATGATTAACTAGGTAGAGCACAAACAGCAGTCTTCATTGAAAGAATACAATTCTAGCAATGATAAAAACAGACTAATATAGAGATGAAGAGGATTGAAACGCATTATTTCAAGTGATAATCATTTTATAATTATTTCTGTTCTTTTAAAAGCTGAAATAATATTAAATGTTGAACGAAAAGAAAGTTGAAAGAACCATTTCAGAATGTGAGACAAAGTGGTTAATTTCTTTTTCAAATGTCATAGCAGGTACATATACTGTGATTTTCATTATGCTAAAAAAAAGAAAATTCTAAAACAAGAGGCTATCAAGCTGGAACAACCCTGGAAGTATTTAAAAGATGTGTAGAGGTGGTGCTTATGGACATGGTTTAGCAGTGGATTCAGCAGTGTTAGGTTCATGATTAGACTGAATGATCTTCAAGGTCTTTTTTAAGTTAAACTATTTGATGGGTCTATCTGATTCTTCTATTGACAGAGGTGAGTTTTCTTCAATGGAACAGCGACTGCCTCATTATTAGAGGAGAAGGATAAGGTCTTACAAGAAAATAATCTGCTATTTCCTCGTAAAAAATACCTAGGCATGATACAGCCTACTGAGTTATTCAACAGAATTATGAGTAGGCTGTTTCCTACCTTCCATTTTCTCCTTTTCATGCATCACCTATTTGCATTTCTTAACATATTAATGTTTGAAGCTGAGACTTCTGAGGCTGAAATCATACTTCTTTGGTTCAGTAGCTTCTAGCATATATGGCTGATACATAAATGAAATGCACTACATTAAAACATATGTATTAAGAAATAGCTTTTGTCTTTGTAAATGAAATTTTCCTAGACATTATTTGAATGAACTGTGCTTTGAAGACAGATCAGAGAGGTCATGACAGGGAATAGCAGAGGCTTTTTTATTTACATGATTAAAAAAAGCATTACAAATAAACATGTACAGAATATTACCTACTCCATCAAATACAAAACAGTAGGAACAGGGTTCTGATACATAAATTCAAACCAAACCTGCACATGCACAGCTATTTCAGTAGGACATCTGTGGGCATGAAAACTGACAAAAGATATAACAGCTATACAGCTGAGCATATTTTTAAAATTTGAATTATTTTATGCATTAGGAAGTATCTGTAAAAATACCCCATTATTTTCTCAAGATCTAAGAGAAATTCCTTTGCCTTTTTTCTTTAATAAAATGAATGGTAAAATTAAGTAAATTTTATTTAGCCATATTTGACCTGTGTGCTCTTAAACATTCTTGCTTCAGAGAGTGATTTCAAATGAAATTTTTATTTACTGAATTCATGAAGAGAGACATCCACTTTTCCTGGGACAGATGAAATTTTCAGGCTCAATATTGGAAACTACTACTATGGTCAGTGCCTGACCAGGGCTTTCATGCTAGGATATATCAAATGTTACAAACGTTGCAAGTCACTAAGGGGTGGACTGACTGAATGCTTAAAATTGTAATCAAAATCCATTCCCTGAAGAAAGAAATATTATTAAAAAATAAATAAATAAATAAATAAATAAATAAATAAATAAATAAAACCACACACAAACCTATATAAATTAGTGTTGGATCTGTCTCTGTGCATTTGTGTCCCGTCCAGGAGGACTGGCAAGTTATTTTGGTAAGCATACTGTAAACAGCTTTTGTTGGTTTCAGTTTCCACACTGAAACTGATTGGAGTGAAGGGAGATGAAAGAATCAGAATCTTCCTTACACACATGAGCTTCCAGAGAAAATATAATCAACAGTCAGGGAAATAAATTTTATTTTAAATATGTAAAACACTAAGATTTTTAGATTTCTCACATGCCAGACAAAAATACTTTAGTTATCGAAAGAATCTCAGTTTAGTTTTATCAAACCACACTATAAAAAAAAGCTAAAATCCATAGGTTATATTTATCTATCTCTCAATGGCATATACAGCAATTTCCATTTCAATCATCAAAGGAGAGACCTAGAGGCGATTTGGTCAGTATAAGAAAGTACTTTAGTGGAAACAAGATTTCTGATTCAAGTAGGTGAAGACATGATAAGGTGCAAAGGCCAGAAATAAACTAAACAAATTAGACTGAAAGTAAATTAACAGTGACGATAATGAACAATGAGAACACTTTATCAAAAGATGTACTTGAACTGTTCATCGTCACAGACTTCAAATTGAGAGGCTCATTTTCCCTGGCCAGAAGTTAAGAGCAGGATGTGAGAATTATTGCAAAGCTATCTGGCCTGGGTTGTAGAAGAGGTCAATGAGCATCATTATATTGGTTTCTACTGAAAACAATCTCTCTACACCTAAATTAAAGCTAAAGAATATGCCTTCCAGGAACATGCCTTGATGGCTGTGCTACAAGAACGCATTAAGCGTCCTCATTCCTCAGAAAGCGTGAAAATTATAACTCTTCTTAAAGATCAGTGTGTGGGGAAGAAAAGAGTCCAAAAGGAACAAGCTCCAGACCCACATGGGAATTTTTAACCCCCACAGTATGTCCCTATAACTATTTTCTTACAAAAACAGTAATCATTACTTCCTGATACAAGAAAGCACAAGAAACTCCAAAAGAAAAACAGAAAGAACACAATATCAGAAGTGGCAGCCATTTTCCAAGATCTACTGGAAAAAACCAGGAATGCACTGGACATACAATAAATTTCAAAAGGGCTACCAACCAATACATTTTCTGGCATTGTGGGACCCATCAATTTGTGACCATTTCAGTTCAGGCTGAACAACACTCTAAAAAATTTGGAGAAAAATCTCTTCTTGACAATGACAACAACTTCTAATTAACTTGATTCTCTTTCTAACTTGAGATATGTCTACTTAGCATTAAAATTTTTAAACATTTTCAGAACTCATATTCTCATAAATTGTAAATTCTTTTGTTTCTGTGCATGACCTTTATTTTTAAATTATTTTTGCTGTGATTGCACAATGGCAACAGGAGAGCAATATTTTTTCCATCGGGTAAAAGGTTTTAATAGGTAACATTTCAAGAAGCTGTAGAGAAGTATGACTTTAATATTAGATTTTTGAGCTATTTATGTTATTGCAAATTTCAGCAGTGTACACAAAATAAATCTCACTTAATGCAGTAAGTGTGTATGGAAAAGTATTTACTAAAATCCTCTTCATGTAACTGTCTTTTCCATCAATTGAATAGCTTTGGTAATGCATCAGCAACACCACCTTGAAAAGTAGCTAGGGGGTTTTAATGACCAATGTTGATTTTATTTGTAATCTATCACTCTGCAAATGCACAAGCATTGCTCAAGAGCGTTCTCTTACCATCCCAGAAGAGGGTCCCACATCAGCATACACAGTGTTTGAACTTGCTCGTGTACAGGGTGAGAATGCCAAATGCTTGCAGATGCAGTTTTGGCTGAAGTCAAAAGAAATCTCTTTATGAGTGTGAATACAACACATAATGTACTGTTGCTTAGTGAAAAACCTAGGGATAGAATAGACTAGAACTACTCCAGTTGGAAGGGACCTGCAGTGGTCATCTAGTCCTGCTGTCTGACCTGTTCAGGGATGACCAAAAGTAGATTATTATGGGCACTATCCGAATGCTGTTTAAACACAGATAGAATTGTTGGGCATTGACCACCTCTCTAGGAAGCCTGTTGCCATGTTCAACCACCCTCTCCATAAAGAAATGCTTCCTAATGTCCAGTCTAAACCACTGCTGGTGAAGTTTTGAGCCATTCCCATGCATCCTGCCACTGGGTACCAGGGAGAAGAGTCCAGCACCTCCCTCTCCAGGTCCCCTCCTCAGGAAGCTGGGGCGAACGATGAGGTCACCCATCAGACTCCTTCCCTTCCACTAAGACAAACCCAGAGTGCTCAGCTGCTTCTCACAGGACAGGCTTCCAGCCCCCTCACCAGCTCACTTGCCCTCCTCTGGAGACATTCAAGAGCCTTCTTATATTTCTTAAATGGCACGCAGCACTCACCAACATTGAATACAGCAGGATAATCACCAGTTTTGAGCAGATGGTGATGCTGTGATTCTTGCACCCCAGGATGCTGTTTGTCCTCTTGGCAGCCAGGGGCTGATGTCCCACACTGAGCTGGCTGCAGCTTCCCCCTGGAGATGCCTCTGAAGAAAGAAGAATTTAAGTATCTCCCCTATAATACCAAGATGATCTCATCTGACATGTTTGTGGTTACATACATAAAACGATTACAGCTTTTAAACAGAGGCATGGGAATTGTTTTTATCAATGCCATCAGCATCAACAAGAAATATGTTTGGTCTTAGCGCATTCTAAACAGATTTTGATATGGCTGTTTACCCTCTAGGCATCATATAAATACTGTAAGCATACCACCGATTTTTATCAATAACACTGTCATCCAAATTCTACACGATGGTAAGTAGCTTTGTTGGAAAAGCCAATAAAAATATTTGTATTTTAAAGAAATTTAAAATATTAATCTGAGGCTGAATTAATCAAAAAACATAAAAAAATCACAGATATGCAGTATGATGGAGTCCTGGTGTCCTATTTATTGACAGACATGCCTTCATTGGGATTTTTTTTTTTTTTGCTAAATTTATCCTTATGTTAAACACAAATTAATTTTTCACTAATGCTTTAATTACACAATTAGTTTTGTGTTTATCATTTGAGTTTACTTTCCACAACCATAAAGATCTAAGGTATGTAGTAAAAAATCCTTATTCATTTATAATATTCTTCTATCACAGTGTTAAGAAAATAGTATCTATTTAAATTGGTTTGAGTAATGACAGGTATCTGAATATTATTTTGAAATTTTAGACAAGTATAATAGTAAGGTTGTTATATTAAGATGTGATATGAAGGTTTTCAAAAGTAATTCTCTGTTTACTTCCCACTGAATATAAAAAATAAAGTCAAGTCACTTTAGCTAGCATGTTTGACTGCTGAGAATAAAGGAGTCAGTCAGGGTTGGAAATAAAATATGGTTATTACTTCTGAACAGTGATTATAACATCCAAAATCAGAATTATAACTGCAAAACTCACAACTGTGCTTTTGAGGTGGGAAAGGAAGCAAGTGCCTTATAGCACATTTTTACTGCTTGTAAGGAATAGGATTCCATTGGGTTAAACACCGTGGCACTCAGCTCAGATTCAACAAGTAATTACACACAGTTTTAGTTTTCATATGATGATATCAAACACATATTAGATGTTTTCCTAAGGGAAGTTCTTAGTAGCTAACATGTTTGGGGTTTCCCCATTTATTTATTATTGGCTAAATAGCTTAATTCTCTTCAATGCAAAAATACAAGAAAATAAAAAGGAGACTCTATAAAAGTCTTCTGTGTGGCTCTTGAGTTCAAAGCAAATTTTCCAGCTGAGTTATAAAGTTCTGGAATGAATTTCCAATGAAAATGTTAACAGGCCTTTAGCTACAGTTGTGCTAGCGGGTGTTGCTAAAACAAATAGAAAACCCTGTGAGTGCCAGAAAAGCAGCCCATCATTAGAGGCACTTTTCTAGAAGCTTTTTATTATATCTGGGTGACGATAATCTTCCCACCAGTGGGCGTGCTGGGTTTTGGCACACATCAAGTTTGTCAGAATCATTTTACACATTCCAAACAGCAGGCAGAATAGACAATAACAAAAGAGAAAAGAAACTTTCTCGACATGGTGTGTAACTTTGTTCTCAGAAGCTGCTATTGCCTTTTGATGGAGCAAACAAAGAACCATTTAACCAAACCACTACACACATTAGAGCCATTGACTCAAGCTCCAGAGGGGACACCAGGGTTTCTGATTCACCCTCAGCTCTGACAGAAGAGGGCAGAAGCAGGTCTTTCTGTGAAACAGCAAAACAGCTTTAAGGCACTTTTCTTCCCAACCACATGCCCACAGTAGGGTCTTGGTGCTTTCCAGACCCTAAACCATGGCAGCTACAGTGATGTCCCCAGAAAGCTCTTAGCAAAAATCACGTCCATCCTAACATTAGGATATAAATATGTATAAATTCAGTCTTGCAGAGGAACGCAGCACAGGACACAGTTACTCTGAGTTACCCACATACATAATCATTTTCAGCAAAATCAGCAGTTACCACTCTCAGCGTCAAAATAAGGCAGGTTGTTACCCAGTTTTCCCAGTTTTACCCAGAGCAGCCAAAACATTACATTTCAAAACACTTAAACACTGTATCAGAGCTGGAAGAGACAAGGAAATAACACAAGCCAGTCATGGGAACTGTTACCTGATCCAGCAAATAACCCAAAAAGGCTGCCCACAGTAAAATGTGTGAGCTTCCAAAGAGGTATTGCAAGGGTTGGATCAAACTAGAGGCAAAATCAGGAATGACATTGGAACTTTACTGACCGTGTTTCCCACCAGAGTCGAGGCACAGCTCCGCTTACCTCATCTTCTTAGGTGATGCTAAGGACACAATGTCAGACTGCAAGCAATAATGAGATTGTTCACCCACAGAACAGGAGAAAGTCAAGGTGAAACCTGACCTGCAGATCTTCCGTCACCTGTTCCTTATTTAAGTTCAGCATATTCACTCTGGAAATGGCTGAGAAATGATCAATATAGGCCCTCACAACACTACTGTCAGTCACTTTAAATTTTTCAAAATGTAACTAACCAATAGATATTTGGAACAAAATAACACAGACATCAAAAAAGGCTGTGTGTCATGGGTGCCACATCCATGAAGAGCACCATGAATTTAGAAAATATGCAGGTTTCTTCATTTTGCAAAATGATCCCTGAGCCTGCCATGACCCTTGCTGAATGACCATCATTAAATGTATAACTTAAGGATTTACATTAAGATAATATTTCCTCCTTTCAAAGCAAAAATTTTTTTTCTCAACTCCATATCACCAAGCACATTTTTGTTGCCACTTTTCTTCCAGGCTTTCTGCTCACCTTTCAGAAATAATGGAGGAAGAAAAGAGGGGAAAAAAGAAAAAGCAGCTTGATTAAGTCTTCTAAAACTTCTCCCAACTGTATACATTACTTCTGCTTTATATATGAAGACTTAGCTTGGAGCAAGTTTCTGATGGTAATTTATAAATCCTTGAAATACAAGGTTTAGAACAGAATGCTAATATAACTAACTACAGATATGCTTTCAGGCACTGCTATAATGAAAGAAATAATTACATCAATAAAATTATATTAGTTTGACATTAACAATTTGCCCAAGCAAACAATTCCAAATTACTAACAAGCACTATAAATATGACTGCTGTCATAAATCAAAGCTATCCATGACCTGAGTTCATGCAGCTCCTTGGAAAAATATAAAGAGAGAGTATCATTAGCAATATTAGGAATTTCATTAAGTACACAATTATAAACTTTGTCTAGCTCTGAAAATTTAATCAACTATTATGCTTGCAAAATTAAAAGCAAAAAGAAACCCAAAAAACCAAAAAACAATCTAATACTGCTATGATTGTAGTTATTTCTGAACATAGGAAATTATAATAGCATTATTAACTTTATGGAAAAATTTCATTTACGCATTACAACATCCGGTTTCTCACATCAACTAATACAGGGTTTTTATGATAGCATTTCTCTCTTTCTTAAAGATATTTTTCTCTCCATATTCTTTTAGGGATAGCAAAAAATATTTGAAAAATCTTGAGTAATTTTAGCCTATGAACAATTTTGTAAAATCAGAAATACAGATTCAAGAGGTGAGAGTCCACAGACTCTTCTGCCCGCATCCATTAAAATATCTGCCTTCTGCATTGATGTAGGGTTTTCTTTTGTTAGTCTGCTTTAAATTAGAAACAAAACTCTTAGAGCTAAATCCACATTATCTCTTCTGTAAACTTGCTAGAACCTGCCCCAGGAATAGGAATATAGAAAATTCCTTATACATTTAGGAACTGATTTGCTGAGTAAAGGTCACCTTTCCCCAAAAAAGACATGGCTGACAATAAGCTGTGAGCTAAGAGAACATTTGAGCATTTGTTTTCCAGCTTGACCTAAAAAAGCAAGCACCATCACTTTAAAAAAAAGTAGTATGATAAATCTCAAATCAAAAGCCAAATACATTTTCATAAACACTTGTAGCTGCCAGTAACACCTGCCAAGGTAGGAGAATATTTTGTTGAGTGAAGAGGACAATTTATGTGGGAAATACAGCAACATTCTGTGGACAACACCAAACAATTTACAATATTTCTCTTGGAGTATTCCCAAATGTCCTGTATTGATGAGATGATGAGCTGCTATAAAATACAGCCTAAAAACGTAATTAAATTGGAAAGTATTTTCCAATAGTTTCTGAAGGACACAATATTTTTCAAGCAGTTATTGGAATTGAAGCACAATGAGTTTTTCATAATCTGGCCTTTCTGTTATGGATTGCTCTCGATTGCAGTGCACTTAATTTGTGTAATGCATGGTGATGATCTATGATGTGTAGCATCATCTCAAGCAGAACTAGCGAACTCTTTCTTTTTTCATTTTGTGTAGTGCATCCAGAGGGAAACATATAAGTAAAATAAAGAGCTTTAGCATGCAAAGTGTGTTGCTACAGTAAATTGATGTGTTAAATTATATTGACAAGTCTCCTTACCCTGATAAAAATCTTCCTGACTGGCACTACTATTACATAACCATTGCCCTGCACAGCCATTAAAACAGCTATCTAACCTAAATATTACCTTCTTCTCTTACAAGTGCATCACATTTTCTGCCAGTACAAGGATAGCAGAGCTTGAACTGGAAAAACCAATGTATTGAGGCAGTAGACAGCTATATCCTGTTGAAAAGCTCAAAGGACAAGTACAAGAAAGAGAAAAATTTCAAAACAGGTCTTATGTCAGGTAATCATTTACAGCACTGTCATACTAATGGCCACAGAAAAGCAGGGGAGCAGTGACAATAGGTGCATTCATCTTGCTACAGTGCTGGAAAAGCTCCACCTGTATCCCCCTGCACTCTGTCTCCTGCTGTCCCCTGACTAGTGCATCCCGTGACAGTGGCTCTGATAGTGGGGACATTGCCAATCTGTCATCCCTTCTTCCTGAAAGGCACCTTGACTACAACTAATGACTAAAGGAGAGCAAACAACTACCTCTGGCCTCCAGCCACAAACAGATTTCGTTATGATGCTAAATTCACAGTCAACTACTGAACAACTCTAAGGAAAAAATAAAGCATCTTAAAACTCATTTTGCCAGCTATGTAGATATATATGTATATATATGTAAATGCATTTATAAAGTATATTTGCACTTCCACAATAGTTTTGTAAATATTTGCAATCTTAAACTCTTGTCATAATTCATAGTAGCAGGACAACTCTTGTTGCTAATGACCTTCATAATTAATATGGCCAAAAATTACAGTGGCAAAAAGGTGATTTTAAATTTCATGGTATTCATGGGACTACTACAGTTAAAAGCTATTTGTACTTGTTCTCTGCCAAAGACTGTAAACAGATTTTCAGGACTAATTTCACTTTGTCTGTATCTAAAATGAAGCAGAATCATGAAAGCTTTCTCATATGACATCACAGTCCAAAAATACTGAAGCAAAACAACAACCAGATCTACCTTGGGTGGAAAACACTGAAGAGTCCCAATCAGTTGAAAAATCTGGGTCTTAATCCTTTTTTCTTTGATAAGAAAGGAGGTGATACCTCCAGCTGTATTCTTTCTTTAAAAAGGCTATTGCTAAGTGTTCCTGTAATTTTGAAATGTCTTTGCAGAAATTATTGGAATGTGAATGATATGATAAATTTTGAAAATATTTTAAAAGCTTACTCCTCCTATCTTTGTGATTTTTTTTTTTTTTAACAATATATCTTTTGTTGTGCTTTTGTAATCCCATAAAATTTTACGGACAAGTTATTTATTACAGCAAAGTTTAGCTTGGGGATTTCTATTGGTATGAGGTTTACAAATGGAGATGAGATGAGGGAGAATGTTCATTGTCATGATAGTGTATTTTCCCCATAATGATAATAATAATCTGTCCCATCTGTCTAAATCTAATCTAATAGTGTTTATGAGTGGTTGAAGGCATATTTTAATTAAGTCTTGTAGTTGCACTGGTATATATTTTAGTCCCTTCAGGGATCATTTAAATTTCCAATTTTCAATATAGGCTAAGTAACCACTACATCATGTGGGAAGCTGCCTGGGCTTGAAGCAGTTAATTCTGCATCAGGAAGTGGATCTATAAGCCAATTAAAAAAAACATTTCTGGAAGAACAGAGGTTCATTGTTCATACCCCAGAAGATGTTTTAATCGGCCAAGAGTCAAATAGCCAAGGTAAAATCTGAACAAGTAGTATGTCTTTATGCTATTTCCATTTTAACAGGGAAATTATTACACAGAGCTGTATTTTTTCAAAATGGGTTTTTAAGCAGATCCTTTTCTTTTCTAAATCCGTGAAACTCCTTACCTAAAACATACTGTCATAATATTTCTCATAGTCCTTGCAAACTTCAGCTGTAATCCTAACAGGATAGGCTGTTCTATTCTAACAATACAGATCAAATCTACTAGGTTGAAGTACATGAAAGCAAGGCAGTTACCTTAAAAATAAGAGTTTCAGCTTTTGAAAGAAATTCCTGATCTTTAAACTGCCTAGGTCAATATATAGATAAAAAGAACATTGAGGTCACCCTCAAAACTGATAAGACATTTCTCATGTCCAGCCTGCTCACTCAAGCTTACAATGAATCTTTATTTTGCACTTCCATCAATGACAGCATTTTAAAAACTGCTGATTCTTTCAGCCACAAGTTACCTCCGTAAAGACATATGTACTGATTGTTCAACTTCCACATTTTAAAAATTACAGTGATTATAGATGTAAAGAACTTAGATTTAGATCTTGCACTCACACACAGGGAAATCTCTATTGAAGTAACCTGAGCTATATTCACATGCAGGCATTCCACATATTCCATGCAAAACCATGAAACTACCTTTCAGCCATTCATTTTTGCCAATCCCAACATTTAGTTGGGTGTGTCTATATATATGTATACACAAGTATAACAAATGTATATACATTATTTAATTGTAATACTATTGGAGGTCCCACAGCTTATGGAGATAGGAGTAACTTACAAGTTTTATATTAAAAATAATATTCCATTGAAATTACTCAGGAACATGGAATGTGACTATCTAATCTAACCTTACCTGTGCATTTATAAATTGGATGTCTGGTCCAAACTAGCCACTGCACTGGTCTGCAGTCAGTAGAGATGCTTGTGCTGCTGCAAAGGATGTGTCATACCAGCCGAAATAAATGAACATATAGGATGGATTGGCCTCTTAGATACTTCTAAATCTCTGCTGACCTTATAAAAAGTCTTTGAAGTCAAACAGGGAAGTCAAGTTGGATGGAACAAGGACTAGGTTTGACTGGAAGGAATTTTGGAAGGAATTTGGATGAATGGAAGGAATATTGGAAGGAATGACAGATGTATGGAAACAGTAATACATCACTCCTTTTGAGATCCATAGGAACTTTCTTATGGACCTGTGAAAGATTCAGATATCTCCCTTCCACTCTTACTATATTCTCTAATGTCCGTTCATATGCCTGTTTACCTATGCACACTTTTATACCCTTTAAGAACATACAAAACATGGAAAATTTGTGCAATACATTCAGTCAAATAAAGTACTAAAGCACCAATTTACTGGCAGCTAAATGCTTTCTTTCAAGCTTTTTCCATTTGCTTGTTTTTCTGCCCTCACTTTAATCCATAGGACACACTGTCATAAAACATGTCTAATTAGTGTGCAAATGCAAAAACTATTGAAAAATAAAACGTTTTGCTTCTAGTTCCTAGTTCTACCAGAAAAATAGATGGATCTCCTTCTTCCATGCTTTCTTGTTTTGTTTTGGGTTTTTTGAGGCACTAAAACTAACCTGAGAATTGGAGACTGTAAATGCTGTTACTTCAGCCATAGGTATCCTGGGTCAGCAAGGTTAAAACAGTTTGAAAATTCACAGAGAAAAAGGATAAAAGAGGGACAAAGTAACATAAGTTCTCTAATTGTATCATGTGCTGGTTTTACTGCTAGAATATTTTGAAGGTGTCAAATCATGGACTGAGAAGAACCAGTGGACACCATTTATCTAGATCTTTCAAAAGCTTTTAACGAGATTATTAGGAAATATAACGAGATTTTAATATTTTTACAAGATTGTCAGGAAAACCAGTACACAGGGGTAAGTGTTAGCATTGATGGATTGGCTATAACCTTCTAACACTGTCAGAAAGTGTTCAGAATTATTAACAGTGTTTATTAATTTTTGAGGGCCCTCAAAACTTTCATACAAGGATTCTTATTAATGCTCATGTTTGGTACTCTGCAGTCACAAGACCAGACAAAATAAACCACTGGATCATTGCAACAGTTCTGACAATACAAAACACCAGAAAGTCAAACACTATACTATATTAAATAGTATTATGATATCTGGTAATTTAATATGCAACAGACTGATGATTTCCTTTTAGAACTGTATATGCAAAGGTGTACTACAACAGAAGAGAAAAAAAAAAGTTCAATAATTAATGATAAAGACAGTAGATAACTTTGCAATCCCATTATTCAGGAATTCAAACTTGAACTGAAACCTTTCACCCAAGCGCTGCAAAAAAATATATTTCAGATCAGTTTTCTATCCCCTTCTGATTCAGCCTGAAGCAGAACTATGGCACAGTAGTGAGAGATAAACCAGATAGTTTATGGCTCCAATGAGATAAGCAGTAATGGACTAGAATCAAATTTACTATACCTCACTATTTAATCAGATTATATGCATTTGGAAAGAAAATTATTGCTCTCCAGAAGTATTCTTATGAGCTGGTACTAAAGGCTACCCCAATGGTAAGCATTGCTAGGATAATTAAGTTCAGGCTTGTGAAGCAAATTCAATTGTATTATTTACAAATATTATGTAAAAGAGTTAATAATGGGGAAAGAGTACACACAATACAGTTTTGCTATTTTGTTTGTGTTATTTCTGGTTTCTTTTTTTGAACACAGCTTGAAAAATCTAAACATCTATAAATATATTTTCTTTCAGAAGTGATGCATGAACATAAACTTATTTGTTAAGGACACTTAGACATTTCTTAGAACAGGACAAAAATTTTATGTATGCTATCAAATCAAGGGAAAATTCTAACTATGGTACTTTCATTAAAGCAAACTCCCAACCTCTTGTAAACTTACTCAACACTATTTTTCCATTAAAGGAGGGAAAAACTCACATTGACTTGGTTTTTTTCCCCTACTTCAATAAAAGGAAAGCACTCTTTGTTCTCAAAATACAAAGAAATGTAGAGTGATTGAGTTACTGTTTCTGATTAGTTCCCTGAATGTTATGAATGCTGCTGTAAAAGCTTAGGAGTTCTCTGATTTGTACAAAGAGCATTAATGATTTCTATGGAGCCTAATTAGGCTAAATATATTCTTCCCTCAGGTCAAAAAAAATAAATAAATACCAAATTTCCAAGAGGAACTGCCCCTTGTTCCTTCTTTTAAAAATAGATACTACTTCTTCATTTTCTTACTTTATGAAATAGTATCATCATCTTGTGACAAGGCCACCTTTGAAATATTCAGAAGAGAAAAATCCTCCTTTTCTCATAGAGCTTAATATGGTCCTTTTCCCCAGATTATTGATTTGTAAGATTACAAGGGAAAGATTAAGAAATTATTAACGAAATTTCTAAGAGGAACTTGAATACTTCTCTATTCTTTATATTCTTTTACATCTTTATTGAAATTACCACAGATACCACTTCAAAAATTGTCTATAGTTTCTGAAACAAATGATGAACAGAGAATGAAAGATGACTAATTTTGGTTAACACTACAACTCATCATTACATTTCTCCAAGTCAGTGGTGCTGACCAATCAATGCAGAAGAATCAATCAGAACACCTTGATGAACGTCACTAGAGTGGTAAAAAACATGAACACACTAAGGCAAATCATTCAGTGACTTAGACAAAGGAACTACTTCATTTAAATTGCAATAAAAAGTTATGAAAGCTATTTCTAATGAAAGATAAAATGTTTACAAGTTGAGATTAAAAAATGTTGAAATATGTGCATTCTGTAATAATTTATTTTTACATGGCAAGGGGAGGAGCACTTAGATTAAAAACCAAAATCAGAAGCAGATCAGTTTTTTGGTTATCTTCAAAGAAGTTTAAAACACAAACATCAGGCATCCAGTTAGAATAAAAGATAGCTTTGCTGAAGTCAGCAACACTACAGGATTGATTTGAGTTCAAAAGCCACTCATTACATTCTGTCCAACATTCTTCAAAGGAAACAAAATTTGTGTTTTCCTGATTATGTTTTTTTCCATCAGCAGAAAACCTTTGAGCATCTGAAAAATATCATTTATCCATTGTGTACTAGGAAAACGTGGAACACACAAAATGATTGTCCTGCCCAGAATCCAGCATGATCAGAGACATTAAATGGATCACCACATTCAGCACTGAAACAGTCATTCACCCTAAAATTCATCCCTTAGAGGCTTGTTGCTGCACCATGTAAACAAATTTCTTTTCCTTAGATAAAATTAAACATTCTGCTTCTCTCAACAGTTTACACAAGTTTTCCCTCTTAAATGTCCTCAGTTAAGAAGTTGTTACACTGGCTGTCATGACTGTCAGTCTGTCTTAAATACCACTTGTGCAAAAACAGCAAGAAACTAAATCTGTGGATACACAGGATGATGCAAAGCCCTGCAGAGAGAAAGTACAAGCTGGGAAAGGAGGAGGGTGCCAAGGTAAGTGTGACTTTCAAGACCAAGCACTGGTGAACATATACAAAAAAATACACATGGGAACCCACACAAAAAAAGCCTAAAATGTCCATTGGAACCACAAATCATCTGCTTATTATTTAACCTACAAGCAAAGGACTAGTTATAGTATGCCTGAACTGCAAAGAGTATGTCAGTGAGGTTAAAAATATATCATAATTTCTCCTTATCTGGTAGCTGAACAATAGCCCTTTTCACAGGCCCTTTTTCCCTTCAGATTTACTTTATTGCAGGTGTTCTGCTGCCATTCAGCTTCTGAGAAATATTAAATATGTCTATGACAACACCTGGATAAATTTTGAGTCACACCATCCTTTTCTAATTCAAATACTATGTTTCTTAGCATAATTACAAACCACTTCATGTTATGTTCCCAAGAAGCTGTTTCTATCTTTAATGTGGAATTGGTATTTTTTCTTACAGTGTGTAGTTAATGAAGGAAAGAAGCTTCATGATTAATTTAATTTTAACCATAAAAGTAAGAGATGAGCACACAAGGATGACTAGATAGGAAATTGTCCTTTTATAACTGTCAGTTTGTCAGTATCTGTCTGGAATTCCACTATGAATTTATTTTCCGTTTTTTTCTCTGATCTACACCCACGCCCAGGCATGTAACACTTATCTTCTCAGTGGTCTTTACCTTGTGTATTTGTACATCAACATGAACAGAGCTTTGATCAGTGCTCCTAGGCACTGCTGTGATAAAAATTAAGTGACTGTTTTTCCTAGACAGTGTTAGGAAATGACTGTGTGTAGAGTTCCACTAAACAAAGTCTATTAGCAAAGAATTGGAATCCCATTTTTTAGGAACTGTGTTTCAGGATCACAGTAAATCTAATCAGAAAGGAAAATATAGACCATCTTCTGATCAACGTCTGCTTAGGTTCACACAACATGAGCACATTTTTTAGTAAACTAGTTTTGAAAATTATTCATCCATGGTTTGATACCCAACAAGTATTCTGCTCTTGTAATTTGTCATGACCTTACTGTAGAAACGTAAAACAAGCAAACAAATCCACAAAACCCAAGAACAAACTACCTCTTCCAAAGCCTGCTTATAAGTTTTAATACTACAAAAATATTTTCATTTTCTACTTTATTCATTGACTTTGTTATTTTTAAACCACTCTCACTGTTTGAATTTAAAAATACAGAATTGGACATGCTTCTTGATGTAATCTTTTTTCTATTCCTGTATTAAAAACATAAAGCATTTCCTGTACTACACACATTTTACCATAAAATATATTCTACATTATATTGTCACTCCCATTGTCAAAGACTTGCATAGCTTATCAAGCATAACTTCTGAGCTGAATTATGTCAAAAGTATCTTCCATTTATTTATTAAAATGCCACACTTTAATCACAGGTCAATGAAGAATAAAAACTTCTCATTAGAAATTAAATACCTATGAAAAATATGTCTGCATTACGATTGGTATGTAATGGAAAAAATCAGAAAAGTGGGTGATCCTTGTAATTATATAATTTCCAGCCCTATGGTAGCTCACTCTCTAAGAAATGTCAACTAATGCTATGGGGCAAAAGAAAAAAGCAGAGAATATGAGGAACGGGTAATGTCAAATGAAAATCTGTGTTTCTCGTTTCACACTCTGAGCATTCTAATACATTAGAAGAAGTCTAGAGAATTATTACTTTTTCAAATAAGAGATTTAAAATACAAACTCGCTCAGAATCATGAATTTTTTTTGCAATGAGAAAATAATTTGTTATTACATATTATTCACTTGTTCAACTGCGTTACTGCAACTTTTACATTTTATACAAATACATTTTATACAAAAATCTGATGTGAATGAATTCTGAGGTATAAAAACGTGTATTAGAGGACATACAATAAGGTGCAATTTCATAGGGGAGTTTTGAAAAGTGGTGTTTCTGATATAGTCTCGTCTTCCTTTCCACCAAGCTCTGATGCAGGAGCAAGAAATGGGAAAATGAATGTATAATGGAGATAATATATTCACATCTCAGAGGTAGGAAGTTTATTCTTTTAATACTTCTGTCAGTGATGTATTGGATAAAAATAAGATTCAAAATAACAAAGACTTATTATTAACTAATCTATAATTTAATAAAACATGAGGAACTAAAGTAGAATATTGCACAGGAACATATACAGAAGAGAATATACCAGACCTTACTGAACTAGCATGATCTGATTTGTGTTTATGATAAGAAAACTACAATAATATTTTCAGGACTATAAAAAAGCATTTCAGGAAAAACTGCTGAATATTTTAAGCAAAATGAATATCAAACCATTCCAAAGCCTTTGCCATTAAAAAAAGAAAAAAAAAAAAAAAAGAAAAAAAAAGTTTTTCACGATGTTGTCTTACCAGGAAAACTAAGCACAAAAATAATTTTAAATATTTCAACCTGAAGCCTTTTTTTTAGGATGCCATTGAGTTGGGGCTACATCATCCCTTCAACAAGGTAGATAATTTGTTCCAAAAATGTTACTCGACAATAATGATATGAACTGCTTCAGTTAAGTAAACATGAGAAATTTGAGCAGACCCTCTCTTTTCAGAGGTTGCCCTAGTCCCTACATCTGTACACATCACCTGCACCTTTTCCAATGTTTAAGTTCTTGCTGCATTCAGTGTTATAAATTCTTTCTTTAAAGATGTACATAGCAAAGTTGTTTTCTATTCCAGCATTCTCTCCCCTCTGGTTTCTATCAGTGACACTGTTCTGCATGCTGCTACTCAAGTCCCCCCTTCTGAGAGGGTTTGATGTAGAGTCCAACACACCAGCAAAGAGGGTCCCTTCCCCTCCCACACCTGTGGGATTATGAGATGCTCAGGGAAAAGATGAAGGCTGGGGAACTTTTATCTACCCATGAGTATGGGCAGGTACGGTGTGCACAAAATGAATGCAAGTTTTCTTTCCCCATCTGGGCAAGGACTGTACAACAATTATTTGCATGATTGTCATGTCAAGATTAATTTTTTTTTTAAGATTTTCTAGTGATGAGAAGTTGAAGGCTGTAAATGAACTGTTCTGCTTCACAAAGGATAATACTGTAACTTGTGACTATACCAGTATTCTTCCTCATCTCAAGGTTAAAGCTTTATACATTCTTTTAAGGGATCCTTTTGTAGCTTATGAGATAATATCCTAGGTTAGGAAGATCTGAGGCATACAACAAGATGCTGAAAACCTGTTTTTGACTAGAGCTTTGACTTGTCAATGCTCTAAACATGCTGCAAAGCACATATTTTACAATTCTCTGCTTAGGCTGTGAAAGAAAATAGATACATATATGGTCTCTGGTTACTCCAATTATGTCACAATTATAAATGCACAGGAAAGGCATGCTAAAATTCTAGATGAACGCAAACAAAAATACTGGGGAAAGGTAGACATAAAAATACACTTTTATGTATTTATGTACACTTCTAAACAGCAGTAAGAAAGGAGTTTTATACCCTCTTTTCTAGAAATATAGTAGCAAGATCATTTTACTCACAGTAAGGTTTTGCAGGCAGGGGAAGAAGGATTCCAGAAGCTGAAAGGTGATATCTACTTAACCACAATATTCTTTCTGTAAACCAGTGAAGCTCATTGACTACTTAAGCACTGTAAGAGCTGGGGTGCCATAACAGTCCCTCTGCATCCAGAGTGAGAAAGGGGAGAGAAATAAAAACCAGATTTATAAATCCAAAGGGGTCTTGAATCCCTGGTGGAAAACATTTAAAGGGAATAAAATACTTTGTTGTTTTAATTTTAGGGTCTGGATCATGTAAAAGCATTGTATAGAGTTCATTCTTTCACTGTGTGGAATCAAAATAATTTTATGGGCCTAGTCTGACTGAAACTGTTGCTATTTTGGGTGTTTAATGTAAATTATTAGTATGTTCACCAACAACAAAAAGGATACAAGAAGAAAGGATACAGAGTCATATAGAAAAGAAAAGAAAGAAGTGTTTCTATAGTAAAAAAAAGGAAAAGATCTTACTATCATCTACTTAAAGATGCAAAAGGTGCAGGTTTACTGGTAACCACAGTATTATATTTGTGAATACAATCCTAGCCCATTCACATTCTAACTCCCAAATCCTTAATCCCTTTAACTCTTCTCTGGAGTAGCTAAGCTGTTTTTGATACATGCATAAGTTTGCATTTATCTAGTCTCAAACAGGAATTAAATCCAGTATTTCCCATTGAACAACTTGAAAACTACACCACTTCTGTTTCTTTGAACACCAGATACAGAGGAGTACAAAGATCTACTGTTTCTATTCTTAACATTTCATCCTTTACAATTGGTTGCAACTTTGAAAATTTTGAACACTATAACCAAGACATCCAAGAAAAAGGGCAGTAGGAGAAAAAAAGGGAAAACAAGTTCTCTTACCTGGAGCAAGCTCTTTCACAGACTTCTTATGGGTTTTCCTCAACATTTAAATGAAATAGAAGGAAACTCTTAATGCCAGATACTTCTTTTAAGATTCAGAAGTTGTTTACACTGGGTAAAGATACAAGTTAGAGGAAAATAAGACACATAGATAAAAGCTTATTTTATTCCTTACTTCCTTAATTTTTCAACTCAACTGTCTATGAGCTTAAAAATCTGTGGTCTCCTATGACTGTCCCAAAGGAATCACATAGATTTTAGCCTCAAAGCATTTGGATTTAAAGAAAAGAGAACACAAAAAGTAGCATTAATAATACAGAAATCATTTTTCTTATATTTCACCTAGAGACCATAAAATATTCTGATGTCAAATGGTTTGAGAAAAACCCCTTCAAAATGATTTAAACAATCATCTAACCAGTCATACTGTTATATTAAAAACCCTACACTTTTTTTTTTTAATTATAGGTAGTAATGGGGGTTTTGTTGGTGGACTGAGAACTGGACACATTTTATGACTGGTGTCCAGGAAAGACAAGCCATATTTAAAACATTCATGACAACTGGGCTATACTACAACTCTGATTCTTCTTTTTTATTTTTGCTTTGATTATGCCTTTAAAGGAAATTCTGTTTAGAAAATGAACGCAACAGCAACATCAGTTTCTACTTTTATCACCTTTCAACTACTTTGGTTCAGTTCAAAAATATCTGAGTCCCTGAGCTCTGACAGCATGATAGGCATTTTCTGCTTACTCATCATTATCAAATAAAAAAAGACCCTGCCATGGGCCCTTTCGTCACAGCAGGCTACATTACATTCTCAGTCTCACTGCACAACTCACTGTATTCATATTGCATGGGGAATGGATCCCCCTTCTCCAAAAACTGCCTTAAAACAAGTGACAGGAAGGAAAAATATTTTAAAATACATTTGTAATTAAAAGTGTTAGATACCATTAAATATACACAACAAGAAAATCTGTTAAGAGAACAGCATTTACAGAATTGTCAGGCAGAGAGGGGAAAAAACATTATGTGATAAATTCTAGATAACCATTACTACCTACTGGCCTTTAGCAAACTGCTAATTAATAGTCATTGATCAGACTTTGTTCAAAAAACTAGAATAACTACCTCTTTATGGTAAAGTAATACATGAAATAAAGTTTGCATATTTATTGTGTTGGTTTATAGAGCTTAGTAAAAAATCACTACCATTATACAACACTTTACTGACTACATTCCCAGATGCATCACTGTAAGACTACAAGTTTTTGATATGCTTGATCTTTAATTCTCAGTATATGAAGCAATAAAGATTTGAAGGAAAGAAACAAAGTGTAGGTTGCCTGGGTGCTTTTGAAGATGTGTGCTTTTCAATATGCATCTCATGGCTCATAATGAAGTTCCTGTCTTCCTTAAAAGATGAAGCAATTATTCACTTTACCCTGAGTGACCTCTGCTGGCAAAATAACTTCCAGGCACTCAGGTTAAAACCACTAAAAGCACCTTCGTGGTTACGTCATGAACATACACACACAGGCAGAACTCATTCATTTTTCTTGGTGAGAGATAGATAACACTGAAAATTAAATTTGCATGCTCAGGAAGTTATTGTCCAAGGAGCATTGTTGAGACTCTCTTAGAGTCATTTAAAGAACTCTACAGTCAGAATTTCATTTAGAACCAGCATTTTGAAGCAGCAGCTACTGAAGAAGTAGTGGCATATGAATCGCAAACCTGGAGTTTACTCTTACATATAGGTCTGGGATTATACTATGGTACAGAATAGTTTCTTCCACTCTTTTTTTCTGGAAGACAGAGTCGTAAATTTTGAAAGGGGTTTTTAGAATTTGTGAACTGATTTAAGTCTTACATAGTGATTCTTTTGAGTAAATACAAGTCAATCTTAGAGTTATCTATAGTTTCATACATCCTTAATGGAATATAACTAAAAATTATTTGTTTTGAGGTGTATCAAAATGGTCCATGAAAAGTTTCTGTTAAATGCAACTCTCAAATTTAAAGAAAACTGGTTAAAACCATGAGATTACTACAATCCAGAAAAAAAAGAAAGACAACTACAATACATCCATTTACGGTGTGATGTTTCCATTAGAAAAATATCCACATACTACTAGATTAGAAATGGCAAGAAAACACATCAAGGTATTGGTTAAGAACAGGTACCCAGTTCCAGCATCTATCAGTAAGTACTTCTGAGACAGCATGAAAAACACCTTTATAGAAGCAACAGATGTATCATGGTTTTGGTAGTGTGATATCTAAACTCTGAGATCTTCACAAAAGTGAAGCACTCTAGGGAGTTTTGACCAAGAGAATTATTACAAGTCATGACTGCTGATCACTGCAATATTCTACCTTATTTAACAACGGCCATGAAAGAAAAAGGAAAGCATATTAGGTCTCTGCCTCAGCAAATAGTGAAATCTATTTATATGCAAATAAGCTATCTGTTATTAGTTTGAGGAAAGACATAGGCATAAAAGAAAAAATAAATTATCACTGGAAACCCTTAATGAAATCTATTTCAAAACATAACATTTTACAAGAGCCCTCATTCATGTAATATTTGTTCAAGCCTAGGAGGGAACTGGCATATTCTGAACTTAGATGAGAACTGATAACACATTACTTCCCATGCCAATTTATTATATAAAATGCATTTATATCCTTGTGTAGAAACAACTTGATAATTGTAAATGTACTGCTTCCTTATAACTAAGTGTATTCTCATGCTACAAAGTAATTTTGTTCTCATTTGACTACTGACAATTTTTAACTGTTTCCTTTTATTTTAAATTATGAACACAAAAAGATGAGAAAATATCAAGACTGTACATTTTTTATTCTAAGGTTATAACTTTTCAGAATATAAGGCCTCTTTTGAGAAAACACGATTTCATGGATGAAAATCCCAACTTTAATCCAGCGCCTCATTTTTATGTTACCAAACAACAATAACAAGAAAAAAGCAAACAAAACAGCAAAAAAACAAACACTTTCCTGCTATATAGAAGATAACAACAATCTAAAATCTGTTTCTCTGAAAGAAAAAGTGTTAGATAACTCAACTTAGGCATTCAGTGAATACAACAAAGAAAAGCAGGAAATGGTTGAATGCCAACCCTTTGCATTTAGAGCCTTGAAACGCTGAAGGCAAGACCAGATGTGAAAACTCTAAATATCATCACTGCTTACTTCTCTGAGTACATAGTTATTTTCCTTCCTAGAATTTAAGTTCTTGTGAACTATACCTAAGTGGAGATAGGCATGGAAACTTTGACACTGCACTGTAATATCTTTGGAAAGACAAAATACCTTTTTTATTATTCCATATTTTCAGCCAACCAGCCCAAAGCCCATTCATTCTCTGAATATACCACTTCAAACAAATCCTGTTTCTGTGGAATCCTGTTGAGTACCTTGTGAGCCTCATTCAGCAGAAGCAGAAAACCCTCTCCCTCTACTACTTTCAGCCCCATCAGCTGAGGCCAGTGCAAACCACATCCGCCAGCACAGAGGACCCAGCACTCACTGGTGGGGCTGTAGCTGCACAGCTCATGTGGGATGCTCATTAAGGACCATCTGCTGGAATATCACTTAGTGATAATGATTGATAATGAGCAAGAGCTAATCATTAGCACAAATTGTATGGCTAATGAGCATCAGCCAAATGAAGGGATGCTCTGAAATTCAAAACTGGCCTGATTTATCCACCTTCCAAGGATGACCACCACAGCAACTTTGTGCTCCACAGCTTATATACAGATATTCACTTGCTCAGTTGCAACACCACACTCAGATATGGGGAATGATACCAAAAAAGTGAAATTATTGAAAATTACTACTCAGACGGAAGCTAGAAGATCTGAATGTCAATGTTATTTCATGTGAAACAGTAAAGACTGGGGGTTTTTAAAGCAAGCTACACAAAGACACTTCAATTTCATAATGTTATTTAAGCATATGTTTTTCTTTATTTCAATCCTTCATTTCCTAAGTCAATTTAATATTTAGCACACGTTGCCACTGAGATTCTTCTAGATCTTCCTGAATTAATAATTCCAGGCATGACCTTATCCCAAATTACAGATTAGTTTAGCAAAGGACAAAAAAAACTCACTAGCTACCGTATTTTAAGAAGCACTATAAGAAACACTTCTAAGTCTTAGAATTCATAGAATTCATAGCAGCACGTTCAAAATGGGGCATTTGCCAACAGTGCTTCCACTCAAATTTTGAGCTATCTCGACCTCTGGTTCCCGTACCAGTGGTACAAAAAAAATATAAAGAACAGAACGAGAATATTTCCTTAATGGGTACAACAAATCAAAATTACACCAGTAAGAAGCAATTACAGCATATTTAACTTCATAGCACTCTTACCACTCAAGTCAATCTCTAAAATTATGTGTTAATTTTCATTCAAGTGATACTAAAGAAAAAGCCTAAAATTTTCCACCCAATGCACCTCTCCTTTGACTTTTTCATTGATCAAATTGTCTCATATTCCCTTAAAACCTTTTGACTACAGTGACACTATTAGAAAGGCCATAGCCATTTAACTTGCTGCTGTCGAAATCCGCCAGCAATTGCATCCATAACATTACTAAAAGGATGCATTTTTCAAGGACTGTGGTCTCTTTACGCCTCAAACTAATGTCGTACCTGCCAATTCCTTAGAACCTACAAGCTGCCCAATACCAATTCTTTTTCAGCACTAATTTTAAGCTTTAAATATAAGGTGAAGAAGAGGTAAAAATTAAGCCTTTCTGACTATTTCAGTACTTCTTAAAAGAAGAGATGATGCTTACTTAAAATTCACATTGATATATGTTGGGACTACTGCTTTATATCTTAGCATCTAATAGAAATTGGCATTTTAAAACAATACATATCAATATGCAAATATTGATAAAATTAGAAAATACTCAGAAACACCTCCTTAACCCAACTAATTCTAGAAGATTTCAAGTAGAAGAAGAAATATAAATTCCAACAAGTTCAGAGAGAGCAAGCAATCTCAAGACTTGTGGAAACACTTCAATTTAGCCAATATCAGAATTATGCAGTATCAAGCATTCAGCACCAGACATCAATGGCAATGACAATAACAATCTCAACACCAAGATGGCTGAGTCAGGAGAAACACCACTAACAAAACTATCACTGTTCCACAAATGGATAGAGGTACCATTTGTTTTCCATTATCAGCTTAATTAAATTGTCACTATACAATAACTATGTGTCCACAAATGAGGCTCTGAGCAGCACATAAACAACACATTGATGATTCAGATTTTTTTCATCTACTAGATATTGAAAAAAAATAATTCCATCATCAATTAAGCAGAACTGTCCATCATGCAAATCCCCTCCACAAAAAATAGTGGACATACAACAGACAAAGTAATCATATCTGGGTCCTTTACATTAGAAAATCAACAGTAAAGTGCTCAACAAAATACACAGCCACTCATCTTTTATTTGTCTCTCACCCAAAAAAAATCTATGCAGGTTTTAACACCCAAAACACAGATGTTAAACCTGTAGCTAGAGGACAAAGACTGCATTAACAAGGCTGACATACTACTCTCTGACAGTTCCTACTATGAACTTGCTTCAAAGAAGAAAGACCTACATAATTATTTAACTTCATAATCAGAGTTAAATTACTTCTCCATAAAGTCCAGGGAAAAAAAAAAATTAAAAAAATTGAATCAAATCATCTTTCTCCTCTTCCCACCACAGGAATATTAATATGTTATCTAGTCTAGCAAGCCCACTAACATGCCACTATGCCCCTTATGAAATTATTATATCATCAAAACCATCCTTAAAGACACTCTCATAAACCAAAGAGTAAATTTTCTCCAAGGTACATCCAGTTTCTCCAGCAAAGTTATGCATTGTAACCCATCTTTTCACCCCTCAAAGCAGCAAGAATGCCACCACCAGCCTGTGTTCCAGACTCCCAGACAATGATGGCATCGTGACCTACCAGGACTGCTCATGCGTACTAGACAAAATGTTCACAGTTAAGTCCAGATACACAGGTCTCTATTAACCCACAATAATCCTTTAAGAATTAACTTTAGTAATTAACACAAAAATTTTATTACTCTAAAATATTTTTTCTAAGTTATCAAGTGCAATTAACTAATTTTATTTACTACAAAAACCCAAACAGAAAGCCTGTAATACCAGCTGTAACATACTGTCTTACCTAGACATGTATATAATAAATCACTAATTAGTTTAATCTACACTGGCAGAAAGAAATCATATCAGAATGATGCCTCCTAGCATTCAAATGCTACCCAGATTAACTAAATTCATTGTTAAATGCAAATTTCCCAAAGTCTGGAAAGCACCAAATAAAATTAATTGTGATTGAATTTGAAATCTAGATTTCCTATTATGATTCCAAAATCTTGTGATAAATACTTGGAAAACAGACATTACTCTTGCATTTGCTAAAAAGTAGTTTGACTTAATGTTCTACTAACCTGTAGCTAAGCAGACAAAAATCAAATTCCACAAAACAAATTCAACTAATCCATAAGATTAAAAAAACATCCAGTAACATATGGGGGGATATTTTTGTGGATCAATTACTTTCCAAGAATGAAACTAGAAAGAAAAACTGATAGCTTTATATATATACCAAACAGCAAGGACTCCATGGAAGAATTTCTGTTAATACAGAACTTTCACCCTCTTTCACTAATTTATAATCTGTCTTCTTTTTCCCAAGTAAATAACAGTCATACCCCTTCTTTCTGTCTCTTCCTCTTGCCAAAATTATCTTCATGACAGGTGACACCTGCCCTTCCTTTGGAATAATCTGATTCACAGTCAATTACATCCAAAGCAGTGGCCCACACATTATATTCTGCATTTAAAT
This sequence comes from Cichladusa arquata, assembly GCA_026413545.1. Lineage (NCBI taxonomy): Eukaryota > Metazoa > Chordata > Aves > Passeriformes > Muscicapidae > Cichladusa > Cichladusa arquata. The sequence goes on from JAOTQP010001652.1 coordinate 20,399,087, forward strand.
TTGGTGCCTCTCTCAGACCTGAGAATGACTGCTGGACACGGGTCCTTTCTCTTACATTTGAATGTCAGAACCACAGAACAGCCAATGATTTAGAATACAGCATATTCCATCTCTTATTCAAGACTTGAATCCTCTGGGCAGGTAAAAAAAAACCAAAACCGAAAACAAAAACAGAAACAAAAAAAAACTAAACAAAACAAACAAACAAACAAACAAACAAAAATCACCTAGAAAGGAAGAGAAAGGAGAAAGGAAGAAGTGAAACAGGACAATTGAGAGGGCCTGAAGAGGTTTGCTAGAAGCACTGACACAGCTATCTGTCCTTTCATGAAGAAACCACTCTAAGAACACCATAACAAGTGGAAAAGGACTACAACTACTTGTATAATTTGGACTGGGAGATTAGGGGAAACAGAAACTTCACTTCAGCAAGCTTTGCTTCTGTCTAGCCAGTTATTCCAAGCAATACTGCCATGTTAAAAACAAGCTTTGTCTTGGTAAAGGTGAAGACTTGATACAGCATGTTCTGAGAGTAGTTCTCTCATTTGAATGCTCCTTTTGCACATGTGAATGAGTCTATTATAGCCAGTGGAAAAAAGGCATATAAGTAATTTTTGTGAAATATGTGAAAAACTCTTGGTATGGCAAAGGTGAAATCACCATCACCTTTATTTTCCGTTCTATTATTGGACTGGATTGATTATTGGGCTTGTCAAGTCTTCTGTTACAAATTTTTTTATCAAAATCTGAGTAACCTCCTGACATATCCTGCTTTTGTCAGATGTGGCATTTGAAGACTCTCAGACATTTTGAGAAAACATGAAATGGATTTTCTCAAATTGACCCCAGATTAGAAATACTACTGTCAAAGTGAACAGTACTTTTCAGGTCTTCTTTCTTGTTTGTTTTTATGAGGGCTCTTTTATTTCAAGCTCTGTAATACTTTTCAAAATGAAAAAAAAAAAAAAAAAGAAGCAAAGCTATATCCTTACCTTGGGGCAAAAATATCTAGTCACACTTCTATGAATTTAATGGGACTGCTATATGAAAGTCAAAGAAAATTAAAAATCGTGAAAGACAACTCTGGTTTATATGGAAGAAAATTAATAGTTTAAATTTCACTTTGGTGTATAATGAGTGGATAATGGACACTCTGGGGACCTTTACTATCTATAAAAACACACTTCTTAATAGAAAGAAAATTAAACACTACACCTTTTTAAGTGGTCCCAAACTATTAGCAATCCTCATAAAACTAAACAGCTAGGAAAACAAAGGAAGATTTACAGTGTGCCCAGAAAAGTAAGAATTATATTTTATGTATACAAAATGTATTTTGGAAAACCTGCATGCCTCTGAAATTACAAGATGTCCTTGAATATGTTTACTTGAGTTACCTGCAGTGTAAGATAACCAGTTCAAGACCGAATGGAAAAAAATTATAGATTTTCTATGAGACTATCACATAGAACTGGTATTACCGAATAGATTATTTTCAAATTATAGAATCACTTTACATAGCATTCAAGATCATCTGCAGTCACTGCACCGCGCACAGCTCTGACAAATGTACTGATAGCAAGAGCTGCATGACTTTCATTACTTGCCTTGAATTCATTGGCATAGTTGAAGATGGGGATAGAATCCTGACTATTTCCTTTCCTGAAAAGCAGTGTACCAGAGCTGGAGTTTGGCATATGTAATAGGAAATTTATTTCGTAAAGTGTTGTGGATGGACTGCTCAAACATTTCAGAAAAACCTGTTTACTTTATCTCAGTCCTTTAGGCCAAACATGATTCTCACAGAGCTTCCTTTTTGTATTACAGTAATCCTGCCAGCCCTCCTGACAAGTCACAGAATCATAGAAAGTTTAGAGATTGGAATGGATCTTAAAGCTCATCTAGACCCAAACCCCTCTGCCATAGGCAGGGACAATTCCACCAGACCGGATTGCTCAGAGCCCCATCCAGCCCGGCCTTAAACACTTCCAGTGTTGGGTTATCCACAGCCTCCCTGGGCTCCAGTATCTCACCACCCTCACAGTACAGAATTTCTCCCTAGTATCTAACCTAAATTTCCCTGTTTTCAGTTTGTACCCTTACTCCTTGTCCTGTCACTGCAGTTCCTGGTGAAGAGTTCCTGCCCAGCTTCCCTGCAAACCCCCTTCAGATACTGGAAGGGAGCAGTGGGGCAATGCTGCTTCTGAGCAACCTGTGAATCATTTCCTCTCATTTCCAGTAAATTGTTCTAATGTCAACACATGATTTTCACCTTCTGTGCCTCCAGTTCCCCTTTCCAACCTGCCACAGCAGGAGGGGAAGGAGTAAGCAAGAGGCGGCATGGTTTGGAGAGTCTCAGTGGAAGCACTAAATTGGGGAGTGCCATTCCTAAATCACAACATGGATGAAGCACCCCCCCTTTTCCTACATGACATAGCATATCAGTTTCATTGACATTGACATTCCTTGCCATTGTTTTAGTCAAAAAGTGAACAATATTTCACAAACTACTTGTTATTTTACCACTTATTATCTTTTAAAAGGAAGTTTTTTAAACAACAGTTGTCTATTTTCAAATTAAGATTCTACAAATACAGACAATGACTTTATATCCATTTAGAACCAACCTGGATCTTTCTTGCAGGTTCTTTTCATTCCATGTCTTTATCTAGATCAAGGCTCAGCTGAGTTGCTTTCACCTTTTAGGCAACACTGTTTAGCAGTATGTTTTAAGAAGGATGTCTCTTGCATATTTCTGGCTGGAACCCTTTACCTGTTCTGCTATCATTAAGGAACATGCCTGACCCATTATAGCCATCTAAACACAGATGTCTGGAAGCACATAAGGGATAAGCCTGCAGGTAAAGAAAAGGGACATCACTGCAAGGATAGTTGGTGTAAACTAGTCCAAATCCACTTACAAGAATTTAAAAAATGGTTCTTTAGACAGGTAGAATTGTTTTGTCCATGTAAAAAAAAAGTAGTTATATTTATGTAGTAATTATAGACAGTTAAACATTTATAATTCATAATAGCTAAACATTTATAATTCATAATATGAAATTTGAGACTATTTAAGACACTGTGAGAGTTTTTATTACAGAACAATTGTTTGCATGCATGGTGATTTAAGGACTGCACTTCAGAAAGGTAGTAAACGTTACTGCACTATGAAACCATAATATTCCCTCTACTACCAACAAAGGCTAAATTCATTCCAGGAAATATTACAAGAAAAAAATTACTGGGAGGAATAAATGTCTTCAATAGAGAGGATCTTAAACTGTTTATTCTTAAACATATCAGTTTTACCATTTCAGCACTAATTTGATGTCTGTATCTATTTTTAAGGCAAATTTTGTCATTCATGCTTTAGCAGAGACCTTTTTAGGCATTTTTTTTTCCTATTAAATATATCTTTACTTGTCACAAAAGAGTTGAATGTTCTTTCTGCAACTGTCACTGTATTTTCTTCCTTCTTTCTATTTTTTTTTTCCACTTTCATAGAATAAGGATATTTTTTGTGTTTTAGTCTGTGAAATGCAGCATATTTAGTCTGTGAAATGCAGGAAATATCAATAATACCTTATTATTCCCACAGTGTTTTGTGTACATATAGTTTCCAAGAATGGGATGACAATCACTTTCAGCAACACTTAAAAACAATAATCAACAAAATCCAACTAAAATAAATTTTAAATTTTCAGAGTCAGGTAAGAAAATTTTCTGTTTTCATCCTCAAATTAAAAGAATAGACAAACTATGGAGAACTATATATATCCCAAATTCATGTAAAAATTAAGATGCTTCAGCATCCAACAGCTGACAAATTAAATTACAGCCCATAATCCCCCACATAGCAAATCTTTTCTCTGTTGAAAGCAACAGGCCTCAGGAATTTTTGATAAGGCTGATACACCAAGAACATGATCCCATACATTATTACATCTAATAAAGTACTAAGTAAAGCTAGAGCAATCTTTAAAGTAGAAAAAATAATATGCTATGCTGTATTCAGCACCAAAAAAAAACTATACAGAAGGCAACTAAATCATTTAGAAAAAATCACTCTCACAGAGTGAGATTAAGAAGCCAAAAGACATTTGGACCATTTTTGATCAAATATTCCTCAGCACATTTTTAAAAATTCCTCAGTGCTCTAGCTTTACAGAAAATTAGCAGGTGAAGGGAAAGCAAAGCCCTTACAAAAGTGAGTTTTGAGCTGGTTTGATTTTCTGCTTTTTTATGAAGTTTTTGGGTAGATCAAGCACCCTCATACTTTTAGTGGTTCTTATACAGGTGGCTTTCTTCAGCTTACTATTTGACAAAGGTGAGTTTCCTGTTTTATTAATAAAGCAAAGGAAAACACCAGAAGGAAATAAAGCAGGTTCTTAGACCTTTCCAAGACAATAATCTTCAACCAGTAAGAGATAACCAAACTATTTAGAGATTCAGAAAAGTTATCTTTCTTGGACATGAAACACAATGTTTTTGTGATGTTTGCCATGACACAGCTCTCCCACAGAAAAAATGTAGTATTTTCTTATTTGTTATTCTCTGTTATTAAATCAGAGTGGTTTTCCCCCTCACTACCACCGATCTCAGTCTCAGGTTTGTATGCTTGATAATTTTCATACATGCACACACTGAAACAATTCCAAGGTAGCATCAGATTTTCATATTTCCTTCACAACTGTTGACGTTAAAGAAACATTAGTGGAATAAAACATACATCCACTTACAGTAGGGTCCTTTCAGCAGCAAAATTAGAAATAGATCTTATCTGTCAAAAAAGTTAAGAGTATGTTCTCGCTCATTATTTTAAAAATTAAGACAAGAATTTAAATTTTAGGTGTTTAGGACACTGTCATCTTCATTCCATAATTATGTCCTCGATAACAGTTTAATTTTATTCAAAGTAAAAGTGTTTCTTATTAAAGGAAGATTCCTTAAAAAGTGAACTTCCAACACTGCTTTTAAAATGAAAGCAGAATCAGTGTTCACATTTTCTTCACACTTTTACTGCTCTCTGACATTACTTAGAAATTATTCCTTCCCAGCTTTCTGTTTTACCTGCCAACACTTCAGATCAATGGAGTCTCACTATTAAGTTCATAGAGCCTGGACTCCCTTTGAATATTTTAAGAAGTATAAGTATGTGCTCCATAGCTGTACATATTGGCCAACCTCAGAATTACATTGAAAACCCCTAGATGTGCCTAGCAGACAAAGGTGAAGCAGGAGTACAGAAGTCCTGTTGCATTCACATTAGACATGGGAATTCTCCCTAGCTAGATTCCATCATTCTGGACTCTGGAATTCAACAGATGCTGATAGCAGTTTGGAGCAGGTTCAGGGGTTCAGGGCACAGGTTGGAGAACAGTTGAAGGACTGAAAAATAAATATTATGCCAAAACCTAAAGGGCTTAATACAAGAAAGAGAGAGTTAAATTATGACATGATCACATGCTATGAACTCTGCTGGCTTCCTTAGATGGGTTAGTAGAGGTTACTGTACCTTGTCACACAAAGATATAAACATGGAAAGGGGCAGGGACAGGGCCAAAGAAACCCACAAAAGGTGAAAAAAAAGCACTATAGCGAGACACATTAAGACTAAAGAGATAAAAGTGACAGTAAGTATAAAGGATCCCTGAAATAACTTACTGAACTTACTGAAGATAAATCACTTGAAATTTTTCAGTGGACTTTTCCTAAGAACAGGATCTACATTAATGCACATACTGGAATCAGAAACGGAAAAATAATTCCAGGAAATGCTGTTGTCTGTGACACTGTCACATGAAATCAATTGCAATGACAAAAAAAATACGGTAATGATTTTCTGAAGTTGGTAAAATCTTTCTTCTATTGATTTTACCGAATTTCATATGAATAAAACAAGACTTTTACATTCATACTTCATCTTTTGCAATACTGACAGAAACATTTTGTATTGCAAATTTATTTATTGCAAATAAATTTATTGCAAATCTAATTTTGGAATCAAATCACAAAGGGCCTGTCAAATGCTGTTAAGTAAGGAAAAATTCCCTCTGGATTCTAAATGCTCCTTATCAATTAGAAGTAATATATTTGTATACAATTTATTTTTATAAGTAGTGAAATGACAAACAGTCTGATATGGATTGTGTAGAGAGTAAGCTTTAAAACGTGGGGAAATATCTTTAAGAGTTTCTTTCAAGTTTAGTTTTATAAAATTAAAGCTTGTGTCAGACTTGTAATGCCACATGAGAAACATCTTTCTCATCTTAAATGGTGGTAAGACTTCTCTCTGTTCAGTAAGTCATAATATCCTTCCAATGCAATATGGAAATACATACTACTACTGCGGAAATACATGAATACTACTTTTCCTTCTAGTGTATCGAATAACCCCATTGTTATTGTTATGCAAGGAAAATAAAAATCATTTATATGTATTCCTTGTTTCTTAGCTTTGATCTCACATTTAAATTCACTCAAATAGTGCCATCTTGCTTTTCTCAGACCACAGAGAGCATTGAGCTTTGCTGCAGCAGCAATTTGATTACAGGAAGAAAGGCTGCACATTTAATGAACTCCTTATTTATCTTTCGATTAAAATGGATTTTGATGTTATTTCTGACATTCACTTCTAAATATTTTCTCCATTAGTCTAAGAAAGGATGGAAAACAGGATGGAAAAGTTGAATACCCACGGACACCATCTTATCTGCATGTAGCAGTACAGAATTTTCAAGGCAAAGACTTCTGTGCTAAATATGTTGATTAGCATAGGACATATAAGTAAACATAATATTTTTCTTTGGCACAGCATAACTGACACAAAGTCAGATAAGTAACAACAGAGAAACTGTTTAACTTTTGGAAAAAAAGTCAAAAGTTGAGAAAAATTGTAGGGCAAAACTACAATTTTTAAATTAATTTCTATTTCTAGATTCCAAAACAAGTATAGTAGAGATAGTAAAGTTTCATATGTGGAAACAATTCCAGAATGAGTGAATTACAGGGAATGCCAATAGAGTCAGCAAGCTATCAGTTTTTTCTACTGTGATTTCCTGAGCAGGAGCTAATTATGGAAAATAATGAATGACCCACAACATCAATTTGTTTATTAATTTTCAACATTGCATGGGAAATTTAGAGACTGTGTATTATATGATAGAACAATGGAAAATGCAAAGAAGCACTGCAGTATAAATTTTGTTCATTTGGAAATATCAAATGGCACTACATATATCGGAGCTTTGGCACAAATGCTTCCAGACTTCCTAAATAGTTACCCAAAGACAACAAAAAAAGGCTTCTAAATTCTTCTCTCGTTCCCAACTTACCCATCCCCAAGTTTTATACACATAAAAAATAAACCTCTTTCTGCAAATGAAAACATCATTTTCTACAGCTAGATCTCTTTTTTATTTCAGTCTAACGTAAGTGGAAATAACCTTTTGGAAGGAATCAGCAACACAACTATAAAGAAATGTTTGGCTGAGTATGTAAAAAGTAGAGGCTTAGAACTTTATAAACACAATTCTTGCAGAATATAGTGTTATGTATCATACAATGATGATGACTGAAATGTATATCCTACTGTCTTACAAACTTAACCAGTCATACTTTATATTCATTAGAAATTACACACAAACTGTGCCTTGCACATAAATTAAGCATGCATTTTCTCCTACTTAATTAGCTTAATTTAGTAAAGAAAACCAGTACAAACTTACTTTAAGAAAAATTATGTCAACAACTTAGTTCTGTTGAGATACGTTATCTCCAGTCGATTGGAAGCTGCTCACTAATGTAACTTCTTTCCAAATTAAATATGGAATTATCTCTCTTAGATGCTCAGGGTTTTGTTTTGTTTTTACACTATTCTGAAAGAAACTTTAATTACTTAGCTGATAGCATATCTGTCATTAATCTTGTTAAAAAAACAATAAGAGCTCCTTAGGGGAGTGAAATTGTTCTCTTTATTCTGACATTTCATGTAATCAGCTAGGAGTACACCAATAAAGAAGCACAAATAACCTTTCTGATTCTTTTTTTCTTGTTGTTGTAAATAGCATCACTAACCGACAAAAAGGAAAATACATCAAAGTCTTCCATGCATAACATTTGCAATTTCAGAGAATATATTTTCCTAATTCATTTTCCCTTTTGTTCTCTTGATAAAGAAAAAGATTTCTGCAAATTATGTACTTGTAGATTTATAGTCATGCTTTTCAATAGCTCAGAGGCTGCTCTGAGTTTTTGCCTGATGTTAGATAAAAAGATGTTTTTTCAAAGACAAAACAGATGAGCATTACAAAGTTACATCAATATGTAAGAAACTTTTCTCCAAGGAATAACAAAATCTACTGAAATAAAAAATGTGTAGAGTTGTTTAAAGAGAATAATCATCATATATTTTTTGCTCAATTACATAGAATTAGGAAAAACAATTGACCACAGGATAAAGAATGCTTTGCATTTAAATGCTAAATTCACACAAGAAAAAAAATCTAATGTTCCTGCACTATTGTAAAGTAACATTGAATTGTCATGGGATTGGCATGAGGAAAGCTATTTAATATTGTAAACATTTGAATAATTGCTTAGTATAAATAGTGAAGTTTTATTGTGATGTAAAAGGCTTGATGATTTCTCTAACTAAATGCCATTACAAGAAAATCCTGTTACAAATATAGAGTCTGGATGCATAGAAAAGGCTGATAAAATTAACCTTGCGATCCATGCAATACTAATTAGGAAAAAAAAATTAGAAGTTTCTCATACAGACTAAGAATTCCAAAATAAGGGTTCTCATCTCATCATGAGAGTAGTTTTTTATTTATAGCAGCTGGAATTTATCACTCTCTAGCTACTCCTGTGAATTGAAACTAGATCCAAAGGAACTGCAGAATTTGTTTAGTAGTAGTCTTGACCATTAATACGACTCTAGAAAAAATTACAACAGAAAAATTATTTACAAGTATGACTGAATGCAAAAGAAGACCAAGAAAACCTTCTGTGGTGTGAAAAGAAGTTATCAATGCTGACCTGCAACAACAAAGGAATTTGAAGCAACAGTCTGATCTGGAATGAAGCTGCTGTGTGGTTTCCAGCCTTTCTACAGCCAGAGCAGCCAGACAAGCCAAAGCCACAACTACACATTGTTTTCTAAAAGGTTTTACACAGACCACCATGAGTGATAAATTAAATCTCCCCATCAGAATCATTGATCACCCAAAGAATGAGATCGGTTCAGTTTGGCAGCAACTTTATAAGCCAAATTAAACATTGCTTTCCATATGAGGAAAAAGAGGTCAATCCTGAAACTAGAATTTTCTAATAAATTCTCAAAGGCAATTGCATCTATGTCTATCTCAATGTGTATGGCAAGAGATACATGCAAGAAAAACAAATTGTGAGACTGAGACATTGTAGACCTCACGAATCACTTCCTTGGAAGTAGCTGATCCTCAATATGATATAACTAAAGCTTTTTAGTTCTAAATTTTCTTATATTTCTAGACAAAGAGGGAAAAGGAAAAGAGAAAAGTAAAATAAGGAAGGCTTAACTGGCCCAACACACCACTCTAACCAGTGGCAAATGCCATAAAAAAAACCCCACATGTATTCAATGGGTTTTAAAGGTTCAGTGCTCTCCCTAGATACCATTTTAAGGCCTGGGAGATGTTAGGTTTGCATACCAAACAACATTCAAAATCTTTTAAAAAGAAACAGAAAAACTCTACCAAACCCCTACTAATATTATCTGTTAGTGCTTCATAAACTTTTATCCATCATAGGAAAAGGAAAATCTGTTTTGCATGTTTGCCAGACATTATTTGCAAGATGAAAGACAATTTTCAGAGGAGCATTAAAACCCACAGAGAATCAAAGATGAAGAAATGCTGTGATCATGCAGCCACTTCAACTCTGCATTCCAAAAATCTAGGTAACATTTGGCTAAATCTGAGGAGAATCCAATGGCCACATCAATTTTCAGGAAACTGTTCTGAGGAGTGAATTGTCTCACACTCAAGAAGGACAGGCTTCAAAATTTAAAAAGTATATCAGACAGTTTATTAATTCTGTGCTTCTCCAGGAATAAAATCCATGGCTCTTCCCACCAACCACTGCAATAAATAACCCATGGAAAAGTAAAAAAGAAGTAAACATTACCTTAAGATAGATATACACAAGAAATTTCAGTCTAAAATGCAAGTTTCTCTGCGATCTGCCAAAGACAGGGCTTATTTCTGCCAGGAATAAAGGTTGTGAGATTCAAAAACTTTTTGTCTCTGATCTTCTCCTGTTGGAGTTTAGCAAAATGAGAGTTATGTTTCAAACTAAAAATATGCACATACACAGACACAATCTTGGATTTTTACCTTTTTTAAACAAAATTATAATAGCAAAAGTACTCACAGCATGGATCTTCTGTCTTTTCTTCCAAAATACTGTTTACTGAGCTTCGTAAAAGCATTGTGAAAGGGTTTGTTGTTTTTTGTTGTTTTCTTTTTTTTTTTTTTTTTAATGGTGCGCACTACTTTTAGAAACAAAGATTAAATTGCTTTAGAGTTGGTTTGAGTACCTTTTCAAACACTTTCCTGAGCTCTGCTCTGTACTTTCAGATAGGAATGATTGATGATTTATTCTGATTTTCCTTCCACTCTATACAGGAACAGATGTCTTCAAAATGCTGGGAAAATTCCTGCAGACATCTTGAGTCCTGTGCCTTCAACCAACCACTTAATAAAATATTGGCATCCTACGCTGCTTAGAATGTGAGCTAGCTCTTGAATGAAAGCACTAAAATGAAATTCAGGTTAAAAGATCCTATTACTCTATGAAGTATGTTACATAAGAGAAGGAAAGAGAAACTTCTTACATCTAAGAATTCTTAGCTGGTCTACAACAGTGTTTATATTTATTTTCAATTCTCTTAGCAATGACACAAAGCAAATGTGTTCATCTGGTCATCTCTAGGAATAGAGAGCTGGAGACTTGCATCTTCCCAAGGCTTCCCATTTTTCCTGTGAAAGGTCAGACAGATTGTCACAATTGAGTCTGCTGCTTCTGAAGGAAGTAGAACTCATACACTGGAAAGGATTTTTGTAGAGGAAGGATTACTCATTCATATTACTTTAAATGCAGATATTACTCAAATCTCACAAACCTTCTGCCTGCATTCTCAGTAACCACAGTGGTGACAACATTTCTCTCCACCTGCAAAGAGCAAAGCACAGCACCACTCGATTTTGCAATTTTCATTCTGACATACGCTCACTTCAATTTGTATTCAATAAAATCTTGCACTTGAAGTACGAGTACTTCTGTGAAAAGAAGCAATGAGGTGGAAAACTGTCTTTTGAACTTTTTCTTTCACTGCTAAGAAAGTAATGGTATATTTCAAACAACCAGGAACTGTTACAATCTCTGAAAGCATGTACCCTGGAATGAATTTAATTTAATCCTTACAAAATAACTTGAGTGGAAAACACAGTTCAGAAAGAGATAGTGCACTATGAATTTCATTTATAAAGAAATAAAATTATTTACTGTACAGCTATAAGCTCTCCTCATACTCTACTGTGATGTTATGATTCTATACAGTGCCATTTTCTCTCCTTGTAGTGAATACAATTTTTGACTTCTCAAAAATTATTTAGATTAACTTGAAATACATATAAAACCTTAACAAATATTCTGCATGCTGTAAATAAATCATATTTTGAGTTTGCCTGGCTTCTTTAGAGAGGGAAATGTTCATCTTATCATGAAGTAAACCGAGTAAGATTCCAGAATAATGGACAATAGCAACTAATACAGAGTTGCTGAATAACACATGATGTAATGACAGATCAGAAATTACCTCCTGCCAGAAGTTTATTTCACTAGTGGTTTAGTTCCCATTAAAGATTACCTCAAACTTTATTGCTCTACTTAAATGTATCTCAAAAATTTGCCCCATGCTAGATCTGCATTATATACACCTTCAACTACATAAAGACTGTGTGTCAGAAACACAGCATTGTATCTCTTATATGCACATGGAGGAAAAATGTGCAGATTTTTTTATATGCATGCAACAACCAGCCATGCTAGGGAGCTGCCATTTGTTTCAAAAGAAAATGCTAATGTTGAAATAAAAACAAGCAAGGACATAGCTATGCCTCCTGACTTACTGCTGATAGCTTCAGTCATCACTCATGCAATGACTTAGAAGCCAAATAAATGCAAAAAAAAAATTAATAATGGTAGATACTGCAGTTGGGAAGAGACACAGATTTATTTGGGGTCTTTTCCCTCTTTTCTTCTCTTTATCCTAGTCAATGGGATTGCAGAGCCCAGCAGGGCACAAAGATATGTTAGTTCAAACCAAACTGAAAAGATGATCCTTTATTAACATCATGTGTGAGCCTCTCAAGACAAAATCTGACAATGTCAGGTAAATCCATCCTTAAATTATTTCAGGGATTAAAATTTACTATGGATTCAAACTTTCTTCTGCACCCAAGTCAGAAAAAAAACAAAGTAAACATTAACAGAGTTCCAAGCCACCAGTATATCCACATATCAATGGAAATGGATTTCAACACAGGGGTATTTGATAACGCATCTAACAAAGATTTGGGAACCTCTAGATCCCAGAAGCCTGGAGAAAAATGAAATGTTGACATTGAGGGTTTCAGTAAAAACATCAAATGCACTGCAGAGATCCCCACAGAGCAATCCTGTACTCACAAATAACATATGATGGAGAAATACAGGGATTTGTCCGCCACAAATGCAGACATAAGAGAATTATTGTCTCATATAAATTCAGTAATAAGGCCTCCTTAAGGGGTTAAAAAAGTAAAGAATTTGCTTTTGAGTAACTGAATGCAGTATAGCTTTGAATGTACATTCAGATATTGAATAACGGATGATTAAAACCAAGGACATAGAAATACAATTATAAAAAAGATTATGTAGGGTCACAAGCTTCCAGCTTTAATCATAATTTGGAACAAATTTCACCATGAATAGCTCCAATTGCACTACTTACAGGAATTACTGCAGATGACAGGGCATCACTAGAAGCATCAGGACAAAACATTTCCCATCTTAACATTTACAACACCCATATTTACCTAAATTTCCATTTGAAATGCAGCTACTCATCTACTGCAGATGGTCTTTTCCTGAGTTTAAAATGAGAAAGAATTAAAGAATTATCACCATTCATGCTTTGATTTTCCCATGAACTTCAGAACATAGAATTAAGCCTTTTCATAAGCCTGAATGTATCCTAAAGGAGACAGAAAAAAATTGCAGGCACTGTCAAGGCATGGATCTAATGACTCCAGTGAGGATCACCACCAATGTCACATAGTTCAGTCCCTGAGAGTGTAAGCAAAACAGTTTTACAAAAGAACATATGGAATCAATGATTCTTTCAAAGTTATACAGAGAAATATTTTAACGCAGTACAGAGTTAACATAAATACATTAGTAACTAGAGGGAAGTTTTACAAGGAATACTAATTCTTTGCTTGGCAAAAGAAAACTGGTTCCACTATATATTACAATAAAGGTAAATTAAATTTTAATTCAGCAGAAAATCCTCTAAAAAATTATTTGCAACAATGTACCAGAATTCCTCATGAGAGTATGGAACAATATATTTTCATCATATGCAAACATACTTACCCAAAGAAGAGGATGGCTGAAAGTAATTTGAAGAAGGGCCTCTACTAATTTGAGGAAAGTATAGGGTAGACTCAGAATGGAAAATCTTGCAAGTAGTCTGCTGTGGTGAAGTAATATCAGAAAGAGCAAGAAATAAAGTGTATGCATAAAAGACAGGACATGCAAGCATTTTTCAGTTTCTGTGTTATTACCTTTATGAATTAATGTCTTAATTCAATCCTGGGACATGTTTGAGGATGAATATACCATCATCCACTTCACTGGTTTTCGAGGAACATTAAGCCAATTGTACAAAGTGGAAGGAAGTAGAAGCTTTCCCTAGCCAGTTTTTTGACCTGAATAATCAAAACCGCAGACACTTGCAGCCAGAATAGAAGTACACCAAGATACTCAGGAAAGATTTACTTTGAAACATTCATGACGTTTCATCATAGCTCAAAAACAGCATGTAACTAAGAAAATTATTAGATACATTTAGTCACCAATACCAGGATGAACTAACAAAGGTTACCTTCTGAGCTGGAGGACACCAACAATACAGTGCTGCAAAGAACAGAATAATTTCTTCTGAAACCCCTTAGAGATAAAGCTGTGTGAAAACATATCTGTGCTTGAATTCAAACAGCTACTTTTCTGCCTTTACAAAGTATATCCAACCATATCACTCATGGCTGGGAGTTTTCCACACTTTGTCTCACACCTTAGCATCAATGAATGCCTGTTCTCCTACAAGTTAAACTTCCCCAAAAAGAGAAACTCCACCATAACTCAGAAAATAACCTCTGGGTTACAAAAGTAGCTTAAAAGTTTCATATTCATATGGGGTTTTTTTAATAACTAAGAAAGAGTGCAGCTGTCCAGCTAGGGAAGCTGTCGTATGCACTTCACTACCTCTAGCTAAACTGGTTTATCCCATTGTCAAAGACTCCATACAGTTAAGTAACAACAGAAGTATGAAAATAATCAAAAATATATTTATAATCTCATTTTAAAGTGTTCCAAATATGCTCCAAAAATAAAGGAAGGAGAGAAGGGAAAAAAATCACATACATTCAAACTGAGGATCCACTTCAAAGTTCACTCATCAATGAGAAACATTTACTTTATTCATCAGATACCAGATGCTACCTATTAGAAATCAAATTCTAAATGTCAGTTAAGTACTGTTTTACAAACTTGTATTCACTTAGAAAGACATCCAAAGCAACCAATGTTGTTCACCATTTATGAAGGTTTCTCAGGAAATAAAAATAATGCTGCCTACGAAATTAATTATTTATTGGGTTTTTTTCTCCTGATATTTGCTATGTCTCTTTGCATTTTTTGCAGTTGAAGGTATTTAACAACACAAAATAATAGAAGGATATTCAATGATACACATCATAGCAGTTTTACGTGTATTTTATCCTTTTGCACTTATTTTCTCCTGAATTTAGGGAAAAAAAGCAAGACCAGAGCATTACATTTTGCTCTTACCTTGTCTGATGATATTTCATCTGATTACAAGCTCCATTTTACATAAAATGGAGCAAAACAATTCTAGAAGCTTTTATTTGGAAGCAATAAAAATATATCAAGAACTCACAATCCAGAATATTCAGGGTTTATGTGGTCCTTTACCAGTGCAAACCTTCAAACAACATCCCATTTAGAAATTAGTTTGCCTTCCTATGAATAAGTTGATTGCAATATGATTTTGAGATCTGATCTCATATCTGTTCAAGAATTATGAGACCAGAAAAAAGTATTAGTTTTGGTACCAATTTCATTGCATGTTATTTCCTTGAGCTGATTATTTAACATTTCCTTTCATCAAAGGTGAATAGTATTTTATGACAAAATTGTATCTGAAACATAATTTCAAATCTGCTGACCATCAATGTTGAAGATGTTGCACAGAGCAAATTATCATAAGGTAAGAAATATCTTAACATAATGACATTTCTTGCAGCTTTAAGGTTACTAAGGCAATTAAGCTTTCTCAGAACTCTAGCTGTTCAGAATAGACTAACCTTTAGCAAAGCTTATTGCACTTAAAACATCTACATTAATCATCTTTTGAATGCAAATTAGGGAGAATTAGGATAAAAATTTAATCTTTGCAGAACCAACAGTTGCAAAGTGCTTTCTAACAATGGAAATCCTTGTTAAGATGCAAAGGGAAAAAATTACTAACCCTTTTCATTATAAAATAATGGTAATAATATGTAATTATAATTTACTAACAGATAGATGTTAATAATTATCCTAATCACTTTCCTTGTATATTCTGATTCCTCCCAGTATTTATACTTTTAGGTTGTATGGTCTATAAATTGAGATGACACATTCAAAAACCCTTGCTCATTTATTCAAAGATATTCATTCCAGTCCAGGTGTTGGTCAAAAAGTTTCATTTGCAGAATAGAATTTTTCTGTTATACAGCTGGAGTTGCCATTGTGCACCAAGACAAAAGCTCATTAAGGGCTGAATATTTTCAGAAATAATTGAACTTAGGAAGGTTTTGGATGGCAGTTAGAACAGCAGCACTGTATTTTTTAAAAATGGATAAGTAATACTTGTGAAGTTTATGCTCCCAACTTAAAAATTGTTCTCAGTTCCCTTCTACAGCATTTTGAAAATCTGGTTTAAATGCCCGGTATTAAAGAAAAGTAGAAGTTAAGCCAATTCTTTTAATAAGACAGCTCTAATACTGGTGCCAGAAAAATGCAATGTTTGGAAATATTTGAGTAAGTAGTAAGATATAAACTTGAGAAAACCCTTTAGCAATAATCACGGCATCAAGATAAGATTTCTGTGGTCTTTTAGCATGAACAAATCCTGCTTAGAATAACTACAAAACCTTATAAGGACACTGATTGGCAAGCTGTTAATGATGCACATTTAGAATTTTCTCCTTTCATAAAGAATGTGTTGAAATAGGAAAGCAAATTAAAAATAAGCACATGCATATGTCCATTCCTAATATGTGAACCTGCATACTTATATTTCACAATTGCTTTGTAATATGTTGGAGAAAAACTAATTTTTTAAGCCACTGGAGCTGGATAATGTCTTTTCATATCTGCTTTGCCCCATTACTTATAATTTGAATAAAAAAATAAATCACAGTCTTATGTTAAAATTGTATCACAAATGAAACACAGTGCAATTAAACAGCTAACCTTCAACGTATTAACCAATAGCTGTAAAATGTAGGAAAAGTATTAGATGGGGTCTCTGGCTGTAGATCAGGAAAGGAGATAAGAGTAGGATTCATTACCTGCAACTCCCATGGCACAGTTTAATTCTGAAAATACAGAAAATCTTACTTTTCCCCATTCACTTGTTTTAGATGTTTTCTTTGGAACAACCTAGATAACAATAAATATTGTAACAAATGTCTATTGGCTTTCCCAGTACATAGACAATAAACAGAGCTGTGTGTTGACTTCTCCTGCCTGGTTCTAGGCTGGGATCAGGAAGCACATCTGGAGAGCCAAGCTGTGGATACACAGCCTCTTCCAGCCCCATCTCTTCCCTCTCAGTGCAGCAGTAGCACTGAGCAGCTCCAAGTGGGAAAGCATGAATACTATTTCCTGGAATAAAAGGATTTACATCTAAAGCTCTGCTGGCATAGCTTACATTCACAACATACCATGCAAAATACAGCTATTTTCATAGACTGATAGTAATTCCACTTTTAGAAGACTAAAAAACAGGGCTGTACTTTAGAAATAGAGCAAGCACTCTGCAATTCAGGGTGCTTTTTAAGGAATGAAACTATTCCTTTCAATAGAAACATAAGGAGAAAGGTGATACACATGGAAAATGGCTCAAGAATTTGAATAACGTCACTTTCCATTTCTTCTCCCTTAGTTTTTTGTGTCTTTGTGATATATTTACAAACATCAATAAGCAAGAGTTGATCAACACTGGCTTTGTTGTTTAGGTCTCCAGATATTACCTCATACAGAATTACCATATATTAAGATATGCATTAAAAATTCGGTAGGAAGTATCATACAGCATAGGCCTTTCAGCATTCATTTTGTTTGATTCACATGGAACATCTATTGCAAGTTAGAATTTTTCAAATTGCAATGTTATTCAAAATTTCTTAAGGCAACCAAGGTGTGTGGAAAACTTTGAAGTTGATGGAAGAGCAGCCAGCCACCAAACTTCAAAAAAATTTCTGATATCAGAATAAACCTAAGGGACGTGTTATAGAAGTATAAATGCTTATGTTATTTAAATTATAATCACAACTACAGCACTTTTTATTTTGCCACAACTATTATAAAAAAAGTAACACTGGCCAGATATTTCAGTATGAAAGACTTTGTGCTAACAGCTACTGCTGAGCAACAGTTTAAATTGAGTTCTTAGCAGCTAAGAACTACAGGAGGCAACTGTTGAACTGGCTTCATCCCCATCCTGCCAGAAGGGAAATGAAAGTATTTTTGAAGAAAAAAATACTGAAAGAAAAATATCTGAAGAAAAGGGGCATAGGGGAAAACTCAAGCTGCAAATTTTAGAAAATTGTTGCAAAAATAATCGCAATCCTTCAGATTCAGCAAAAAAGGACAGCAGTTTTTATTTGCCTATTACAGCAATTTGTGGTTCTAATTTGTATCATGCACATCTAATATATATTTCTGCAGTGTCTCTCTGGGAATATCAGTAGAACTATTTTAATATCTTCCTAAGATCAGAATAAACCAGGGAAATCTTTTCCATTTTCTACCTTTTAAAGGTGAAATTAAATCACGAAGTGCAGCATTCAGATACTGATCCTTGCCATATACAAGAAACTAACACTCCTGCTGAGATCCTGCTGCTGAATATGAGTTGGGCCATAAGTACTGCAGCAACACTAATTGCAGGTAAATGTCAGTATTTTAATGCCAGGCACAGCAACTTGAAACAATTTCCTCTTGTTTAACCCTCATTATTAATGCATTAGCAAACATTTTTATGTTCTTAAGAAAGACTGCCCTATCAGTTTAGGAATATTTGAGAAGGTATTAAAATTAGATTTACTGGTAAGTGGTAACACACTGAAGATTTCCTTTGGAAAAACAGGTACTACATAGTCACACTATGCTGGTATTCCATGACCTGTCCCAATCTGATGCTGTTTTTGAAGTCTCTTCAGCAATTTTGAAAACCATCCCATGGATAATTTTAAGTTGATTGAATAAAATTAGTTGAGGCTCCCAAACCTGCTCTGTAATAGCTATTATTTGGCTTCAGTTCAGTGAAATGTAGGATCTTCATTTCCTTTCCTGCACTCCTTAATTATCCCCTTCTCTGCTCCTTTTAATTTAAAAAATAAATTGTTTCCCCTGACATGTTCAAAGCCTTAAGGAAAAACATTTACAACTTCAGTATAGCCCAAAAGCTGTTAAAGATGAAATCTAATCTTTAGGCTTTATGGTGTCTTTTTAATACACTTAATGATAACTGTTATGATCATTATTATCCAACCATATAAAAAAACTAAACAGGAATACCTTGCAAGCTCTGCTTCCCTTCAGTTCCTATATTACAGAGACTTTAAATTTCCTTTCATGAGAATTATTTTTTGTAAGAATTACTTTTGAATGACATATAGAAGTATGGAAAGAGCTAACAAATTCAATAGAAAAAAGAATCTCACATTATTTCATATTATATGAATACAAATTTTGTTTCTTATTTGGGCCTTTGCTGTTGATTGCATTTCAAAATTATTTTTTCACAAGTTATTACTACCTTTATAACTGGGAAATCTTTACTATCCAGATGGAATTCTTACAAATATCATAGTTGCTAAATGAAATTTCTAAAGAGGGAATAAATAGTATCCCCTCATCAGTGAGACTTTTCATAAGCTATGGTGCAACCTTTTTTTTTGGTAGTATACTCAGAAAAACTCTTTCCCAGATTCCAGAAACTCAAAGTATGTCAAATCCTTTCCCATTATTGCATTGCACACTTAAGACTTGAAATTAGTCTTTCACTTGAGCTTGACCAACATCCTTAATGCCATGAATTATATTTCACTGGGGAACACAGAGAGAATTCATTGCCAACAAATGTGCCAAGTTATCATTACTAAAGGTAGGAGATTTCAAAAGGACTTTGGCAGGGGCCACAGCAGCAGCTGTACATACCAGAAGTATCTGTCAGTCCAAAGTCTGCAATTTATTTCACTCAATAACACCTCCCTGCAGAAAATTATCAACATAAACCAAAATAATCTACTTAAAATGGATATGGCTAGAATTAATATCTCGCTCTCAGCACAGCTACAGATCAATATCACTCTTAAAGCTGTTCAGACATACTGAGACTATATCCTATGACATTTTGGAGAATTCCAGCCCAGCAACAAGAAAAGCAACTGGGTTTTTGCTTGCTGGTGGCTACAGTGGCAAAGACAGCAGGAGCAGCAACACCAAGCAGCAGCTTTATAAAATCCAGCTACAAAAGAACTGCCCTGAATTAGTGGAAGCAGCTGCCTTTTGATATGTTGCTCTTTTCCATTTCTTTGTCTTTCAAATATTGTCAAACATTTTCCCAAAAACAGCAGTGGCATTTGACATTTAGAGATGATAAACTCAAGACTAGCCTAAAAGAAGAACAGCAAGGCATACTTATCCAGTATAAGGTTTCTGCAGACTATGTAAAATGAGGAGGGGAAAAAAAAAAAAAAAAAAAAAAAAAAAAAAAGACTCATATATAAACAAGGAAAAGGAAGACAAGGAAAAAAAAGAGAAAAACTACATAAGCACATAATAGCCATGCTGAGGAAACTCATAGTGCCTTATGTAAAAGGGGCAAAACCAAGCAAGACCAAAATACTATTGTGCTGAGTGTGTTAACTTTTTTCTGGTACAAAAAACATTTTAATTGGCGATGCTATTCTTTTTATTTCTTTTATAGTAGACTTAAACAGGATTAGATCACCTTGCACCAGATGTAAAATTTAAAACTTCCAGCACTTAAATTCAGATTTTCCACCCCTGTTATTTCTGCAGAACACTTCAAAAGAAAAATGCTACAGATGAAAATGTACAGAAAAATGCTAGAGATACACATAATGCATGCTGAAAATCTACATGATATTGCAGAGCACATTCATTTTAATACATAAAAAGTGAACATCTGTAGTAGCTATGCCAAATCAGTGCCATCCTAATGGCTCTAAAACTATTTCATTAAGAAGCAGAAAACCAGGAAACAGTGATGTGCTTAATGTAAAATGAATACAGAATATTTGCACAATACTACCATCAAATAAAAAGTATCCCTATAACATATGACTGATTTAAAATACTTACCTGATTGTATCTAAAATCTCTGTAATTTGCATTTACTCTGCCATCATGTTTGATTTTATCTGTATTTTTTTCACTTGCACAAATAAATCTTGTATGTTTTAGATGATATCCTGTAATCTAAGTTTGAAGTGACAGACACTGAAATGAATAGACACCTTAACAGCCACTGCTCTCTAAAGAATGGGATAATATGGCAAAGCTTACTGAAAAATGCATTCTTTCATTGCAAAAATTATCCCTGTGACGTTATTTCACTCACTTTAACAAAACCCTCATAATTTTTACTTTGTTTCCCATTAAAGAATTTCCTTCAATTATACCCACAAACCTTTGTGCATTTCCTAACACCTCTCTGCCTAATTGGAGCCCTCCCATTTTTATTTCCTAAACATTTCCTCACTCCTCCCTACAATGATATTTTTCTTAGATTATTCTTAGAGTCATATCTTAAAGTCAGATTCACACCTTCTGTGTGAATGACTGAAATTAGGGACTCTCACTCTGGCAGTGGATTTGGCAAGGAGGATGGAAAATAAAGTACTTTTTATCAAGAGTACACCCTTATAGCAATGAAGGTTAACTGTACGTTCAGTACCAGGAAAAGGACTGTGCAACTGTGAAGGCAGCTCTGCTTGGAGTGAGAGGTGGGAATAGCAGGTCCCTTCCAATATAAATTTTTCTATAATAATATTTCTGGAAGGCCTTTACCTCTTCTTTACATTTTTCCTACATGCCTCAGAAAAAAACTTTTCTCAGAACTAATATGATGCAAAAGGAAGAAGATGGCAGCTGAGATATTTGGAGCACTGTGGGAGGAATTCTGCTCCATTACATTTCTGACAGCATCCATGGTCAAGAATAACCCTTTCTCAACACTACCTAGTTTCACACAAACAGGACAGTCAGCCACTTTTTTAGGCCCTTCAAGCAGATTCTAAATCCAAGAATCTAGCAAAACATATTTTCTAAAACTCGAGACAACAGCTCTTAAGAGTCTATATACCAGTTTATGATCTGAAAATTGTGGTGATTTCTGTAATACCATAGAGACAAAACACAATCCTTTTACAGCCTAAAATGTGCTCCATACATGTACTAGGTAAATAACACTACCTTGCCATTTCCATAGTATTGGAAAAATTCAACATTTTTAGCAGATTGTTTACATTCCATCTATTTTAGAAGTTCTAATGCACTTTGAAGAGCTTAAGTAAGCACAGAATTACCTTCATAAATATTAGACAATAGACTACAATAATAATCTTGTTGTGAAACTCCAGCTTTATTTGTCTTGTTGGAATGGTTCATTCTACAATACATTGCCAGCACTTTGCTCTAACAGGCAGAGACTCTCAGAATTCCTGATTACATTACTACACTCAAAAGCCTCATTATTTCAAAATGTTTCATCATCAAACTGATGGCTTTTAGATTACTTTGGGGACAATTCCATAAGCCTGTTCTTACAAGATCAGCATCACACTCCTTAACTATATTGTGCTTACTTAACTCTACAGACTCCTAAAATCTAGAAATTTGGGAGAGGTAGATAAAAGCTTACTTATCTGAAAGAAACAGATAAAGTACTTCATCTGGTAAATTATATTCCCAAATAGAAAGGTTTATTTTCCTTTTCATTCTTAATGTGCTACTTAACTTCATTTGGACATGCTTTAAACAATACACAAACAAAGAACAGAGTACACTACAGCTGTATCACTCCATGCTGTGTTCTAATTAGACTTTAGAAAGTAAATAGAAAAGGACTGAGTCAATATTTGAATGAAGGATTTCCAATGAATGAGAGCATCTGCAGTGACAGTTCTGTCATGTTTTACATGCAAATCTGCTTTCTGAGCCACTGTCAACAATCTGACCTAGTGTTAACAGTGCAGGAACATTTCTGTACTCTTTAGTTATTGGTAATTCTGTAGCCTTATCTTCTTACTCAACAGCTGGAAGACAGATCATTGGGCTGAATTTAAAAGCTCTTCCTTCACTGCAGTTTGCTGCAGCAGTAAACTTCCACGTGTAGATCCCAATCCATTAAAATTCTGCTGAGGCCTGGGCCTCAGCAGAGGAAACTGTGTTTGTCGTCGACCCAAGCAGGACAGCTGGTGAGCTGAGCCTGAGAACTAGATCCTTCTTCAACAGAAGTGATAATTCCCTGTCTCTTCCTCATCCCTATCTTCTCACACCTTAAGGAGCCCAACAGTTGCCTGACGCAGCCCCCCAAGTTTCTACAGCCCCATTCCTCTTTAGGTAACTTCACAGTAATTCACTGCCTTTCCTAGAGTCCACATCCAGCCCTGTCCTTGACCCACTTACCCTACACCATCTGCTCCTTCAAACCAGCCACTAACACCTTCTCTATGCAGCCAAGTCTCTGTATCAGCCTAGAGCTCAAGACAGGAAGGTCATGGCTTCCTACAATATGCTTAACTCTAGGAACTTCCAAAGTCATTTACCTGGGTTGAGTTCACATGACTTTTACTCAGCAGACTCCTACAGTTATGTCTAAAAAGTCACTTTCCTCTTAAAAGACATGGAGCCTGTCCACATG
>JAOTQP010001652.1:20423626-20444899 GCA_026413545.1 Cichladusa arquata
TTCATGGACAAATTATTTCAATATATTATAAAGACAAATTGTTCCATGAGCAAGAGAACTAATGATACTCTGTTTCCTATAGCTTCATGTTTCATGGTTGACTTATTTGATGTCTAATGAGCACTCCAATGGAAGTTATTTCTGTGCCTATGAATTCATAAAACATCTCCGCTTGTTGATTTTTCCTTTAAAAAGAAGCGAATTTGTACTGCATCCTGTACTGCAGTGAGAGACTAGGAGCCTTTGTCTATTGTCTGGCTGACAATATTCACAGTAGCAATGTATTTTCAGAGTAACACTTTTTTAAGTTGAACAAAACATATGAAGGAAGTAGATGGAGCACGTTGACACAGAACACACAAAACCAAAGCCCTTAAGCTAAGTTAAAGAAAAAAAATTAATGAGAAAGGTGTTATTACTTCTAGCAATCTGAGTACAGCATTTTAGAGCAAGTGCAAGTTACAGAGGGAAAGCTTTTCTGTTAACACCCCCAGTCTCTTTTTTTGCAATTGACAGCACAGATTTTTCCAGAGTTTCATTTCATGTCAAAAATATCACAATCTGAACAATGAACTTATGCATTCTCTCTGGCTTCTTTTTGTATGATTCATACTTCCTTAAAAAATTTTGCACTAAAACCTGCTTTTTAAAGAGTAAATATTTTTCAAAATATTTGAATACTTCTTAGTTTTACACTGGTTTCTCTCTGTTAGCACAGACCCTACAGAAATATCAAAACAACTGCTATTATAAGTGGGTTTGTACTACAGGGAAAATGACAGTTGTTGTTTACAGATATATCCTAAGGATATTACGGATATTCCATACCAGAGAAAGTCAAGGTCAACATATAAAGAAGGAGTAAGAAAAAAGAAGGGGGCACATTCAGAGAAATAGCATTCTGTCTTCCAGAACGTAACTGTCACACATGATGGAGCCCTGCTTTCCTGGGACTGGGTGAACACCTGCCTGCCCATGAAAAGTGGAGAATTAATTCCTTGCTTTGTTTGCTCGTGCATGCAGTTTTTCTTTATCTATCAAACTGCCTATATTTCAACCCATGACTTTATCCATTTTTACCTCTTCCAATTTATTTCCCCATCCCACTGCAGGGGAGTGAGGGAGCACCTGTGTGGCACTTAGTCAATGGCTGGGGTTAAAACCACCCCAAACGATTTGGTTGGTTTTTTTTCCTTTCCAGTACGATAAATACAGGATAGCAGGAAAAGGAAACCAATGTGATTAAAAATAAGACTATACTTTAGTACAAAAGGAATTTTCCTTGACAAAAGGCCAATTCTAATTAGCTCAACAAAAATCCTAGTAAAAACTTTTGGATGCACACAATGTAATAATTGAAGAACTAAACTGTTTTAAAAACTTTTCAATGTTTCTGGGTGAACACTATTACAATCCAACCAGCAACAAGAAAAAATAATTAGTTTTCACAGAATACTGACTTTTATATCAAAGTTGCTGCTTGTAGTCATTGAAAAAAAGGTTGGACAAAACTACCTCCGTGTGATATGTTCAAATTAATTTTAAAGATAAATTCTGCTACCCAAAGTAATTTATTCTAAGACTGTCTCAAATATATTTCACTGAAGAGTCAATATTTTTTTTCTCTGTAACAAAGGGAGACTTTATTGTGGTGCAGTACTTCTTTTTGTCTGTTCCACTCTGTATCTGCCACATGTTCTGTGCTGTACAAGACACGTACAGAACAAAAGATAAAAAACTTCTCATAAGACATTAATAATGCAATGACTTTCAAATCATTCATGTAAAATCATTTCAAAGCTGTGACGGAAAATTCACTAGACTTACTTGGTATCACTTTTCATTACGAAATCTGCTAAGCACACACTCCCATTTTCCTAAATTGTTACTGTAACAAGCATTAAAAGGAAGATCTTTGCAGAGAAGCAGACAAATATAAAATGCTCATTATCCTGGAATAAACTAAACTTGGCCTAACTAGCGTCAATAAGCTGTCAGAAGAGACTTGTCATTCAAGTACAAGAGCAGTTCCAAGTTCTCTTTTGTGATACCAAGAAAGGTGTGATCAAAAATAACACTCTAGACCAATATTTGGTTCTCACCATCTATTTCCTGGCTCTGAGTTTTATAAACCAAATCAACATTTGATTTATATAAGCTTGTCAAGACAGTTTTCAAATATTAACAGGCAAGATGGGAGGAAAAGCATGGAGGACCATTTTCAAGAATGACTCTACAGAGCCACTGACTTTCATTTAAGGGAAGGTCTCAGTCAAGTGATATGACTAAGTAATGGAGAAAAGCCAGAGGCTTTTTACAGGCCATTCTCTAGTCTCATTTTATTTTAGGAGTGTGGTGAAGCAGACTCCAAACACTAAGAGATGAGGCAATTTTGTAAATGTGTCCCTTGAGGCAGAGTTCAAAGTAGTTAATTGCAGGCAAAAGGAGATTCCTAGGAACAAAACAGAATTATGCATCTTGAACCATGGCGAAGGACAAGCCCAAGACAGAAAATACATTTTGCAGTGGCCTAGAAGACAATAAGGTTTGACAGATGAGACAAGGAGCCATAGACCTGATGAGTGTCTTTTCTCCTCTTATGCCTAATAAAGCAGAGTGAGTTAGTATAGTGAGATCTCCACACACACATTCACAATAAACAGTTATGTCTTGATGTACACTGTTGAAATAAAGAAAGCAGGAAAACAAGCTTGATCATTCTGACATGCTTCTACCTGGTGTCAGAATAACCTTGTAATACTGGCAGGCAGCAACAGCTTCCTACTCTACATGCAGTTTCTATTAAAAATATGCCAGATTTAAGTGCTGTTGCTGGCAAGATTTTAAAGGGTGACACATTCATTCTTCAGACTAATCACCCGACCGGAAGCAGCAGCTCACATCCTTCCTGAAACACACCTGTGTACAGGGGCAGGAAGGTACACAGACACACAGACACACACACACACACACACAGACTTGTACAGAGGAATCTTCAAAGAGTGTCTGGGCTAGTCACAGCGGCCCAGGGCTCCTTCTCCTGGCACAGCCAGCACAGGCGTGTTGTGAAAGACTGGCGTTAGGATCATCCTTACTTTTGTAAGTTTGCCTTTTTAAAAGCTGTAAAAACTTCCATACAATTCAGAAGTAAATATATTTTCTCTACTGACTTCATAGCATTTAGCTAAAGAGTTAATTTCATTCTTCTTTGAGAGCTGTATTTATCTCACAAGAAGAACCTGCCCCCCCACTTTAAGTTTGCATTGACCCTTACTCTATAGAAAGACATGATTCCATATTTCTGACATTACAGCTTCCACAGCAACCACTGCTATGATCTTGAAGAAAACAATTTTGAGCAGCAAAAAAAGGGAAGAAACAAACACATTAAACAAGTTTAATCTGGACTCTTCAGCTGCAGAAACTCTTTACAGATTCAAGGAGGAAAAGCTGTCTGTCCTTCTCTCCCCTGCATGTCACAGAAGCTATACCACAGTTATCAGCCTAATGTAGTCTCACAAAGGAAACCATGTATTTTAACTAAATCTACAGCAGCAAGTCGGAAATTTACTCTGTTTGTATAATAATTCTCTGTCTATAGGTCTCCTTTCTGAGAGCAGATGTTCACTGAAATGACATAATCCTTCTCTGACTAGATGACAGTAGTCCCACAGTTCAGATATTTCAGCATCTGAACACTTAATGACAGAGATCAATCAGAGAAATAATAAAAGATTACAAAACCTAAAGGGCACACCAATTGCACTATGCCTCAAAAAACCTGCAAGGCAAAGGAAATCCCCATCAATATTTTCACATGAAGTGTGCAATGTTCAAGTCAGTAAATGGATCCCCGTGGGGCACTTGCCAAATGATCTTTGCACACCTGTGCACTGCCAGGTTTCCTTTTTTACAGTAAGGCAGAACACAGTGCTTTCACATCTATGAATACATTGAGCACTGAAGACTGAAAGCTGCCTGAAGTGCCAGGCTCAAAGGGTTGTGATCAGCAGCTTGAAGTCTGACTGGAGGACAGTCACCAGTGGGGATAAACACAGGGCCAACACCATTTAACACCTTTCATTAACAGCACAGAGGATGGGACAGCCTGCATCTCCAGCAAGTCTGCAGATAACACAGTCAGGGGAGCAGTGGATGTATCTGGCACCCATTCTGCTGCTCAGAACCACCTGGACTGGCTGGGGAAAAGTTCTGACAGGAACCAATTGAAGTTCAGCAACAAGAAATGCAAAGTCCTGCTCATGGGCTCATGCCTGTCTCACAGTGCAGACTGGGGGTTGACCGGCACCTGTCACCCAAGGACAGGCTGAGAGCTGGAGATGTTCAGCCTAGGGAAAAAAAGATTCTAGGGGATCTTCTCATTGTGCATAAATATATGATGTGGTAGAGTAAAGAAATAGTGCCAGACCTTTTTCAGTTATATAAAGAGACAGAAAAGAGGCAACAGACCTATGTTAAAATACATGAAATTCCATTTAAATAGAAGAAATAGGAGAGGAAGGGGGGAAGAGGTGTTTGGTTTTTCAGGGATGTTTTTGCCTGGTTGCTTTGCTTTCCACTTTTTTTTTCCATGGTGTGAGGGTGGTCAAACAGAGGCTGCCCAAAGAGGTTGAGAAGTCTCCATGCTTGAACATATTTAACACAGAGCTGTAGATAGCCCTGCACAACCTGATGCAGCTGACCCAAGTTTGAGCAGAGGAGGGTTGCAGTGGATGATCTCCAGAGGTGCCTTCCTTTCTCAATGTTTCTGCAAAAGAGCAGCTACATAAAGCATCCTTCCATGAGAACGGCAGCGCTGATCACATTTTACAGTGAACAATTCCTTGAGCATTATCCAGAGTGGAGGCTGCCTACACTACTTGTATGAAGAAAGTTGTTTTTTCCTCACATTGCTCCCTGATTGTACTTGTTTCTAGCTTTTCACTAGTGTTAGCAATCATGAGGCCACAGACAGTCTGATAAAAGGGAAATTAAACAGATACAAAAAAAACATGAAACTAACTGAATTTTCAGTTGATGCAGCCAACTATATAATACACAATCTCTAGTAAACTAAAGTAAAAGACTGTTATCAGCTTAAACCTTTTCAATATCACCCTAGACAAACTGACAAACTACACTCTCAAAAGCAGGACAGAGTGCCATAACTAATTCAAAACGACTACTAAAGAAAAATCAAGAGTTGGTAGAACAGAAGAGAGAAGGAGAAATTTCAGCTATAAAGAAGACTGCAGCAAAAAGAAATATTCTCCATTTCTGATTAAAAAAATACATGGGAAGGGAAGCCTCTAAAGAAACCAAAGGATACTCAGAAGCAAAATATATAATAAAATATATGTCAAAAATATCTATGCTTTCAACACCCAGATTTATATTGCTTGTCCTGCTCAAAGCAAAGCATAATGAGTTTGCCAGCTTTTACAAAGTCTATGCTTACACATGTATATATTTGCAGCTTTAAGCTGCAAATATGACTTATTTCTAGAGGTCTAAGTGGCCAATTCCTAGATCAGTTACAAGATTAGAACTTTAGAGAAAAGGTAATTTACTGCCTCGTCTGCCACACTTTCACCTGGACTCTTAGCAGGTCTCATTAAGAGTTCCTGTTAATGGCACTCCTGATTCCCATGCGTCAACTGCTCCACACGATTTCACTCTCCACAAAGTACAGCCTCTTTTCCTGCCAAGAAGTGCAAAATGCACCAAGCAGTGGAGGACAGTGAACAGATTTCCAGTTGGATGCCATAAAACATAACCAAGGCCTTTGCCCGAGAGCACAGATGCTTAGCCAAGCAAAAGGCATAGAAGCCCTGGTTTGGGAAATAATAATTCCCAGCAAACAAACATTGGTTGCAGGAGGTTGGCAAAAAGAGGGAAATCATTATTTATATACTAAATATTCTGTAAATGGATAAATGAAATACTTTCACTATCTCCTCTAAAATTCCATGTTATGAGAATTCCATGTCATGCCTATGAGAATTTCAAATTTCTTTGTTCAGAACACACCAGCCTACAACATAACTCAAAAAAAACCCCATTAATTGCTGTGCTCCAGCATGATATTTCACCATTATTACCTTAGACAAAACTGTGGGAGGGTTTCTAATTTAAGGGTTTTTGCTACTATTTACGTTTATAAGTTCAGTACAGAGGTTTAAGAAAATATCAATCAATACCACATTTTTAAAAAATGTTAGAGGTAAACTACATATATTACAAGTATTGCAAAACCAAGTTGACTTCTCATGGAGTGTAATTTTTTATGTCTTGTATTTTGGGCACAGCAACTGACAGAGCATATTAAATTTGAAAGTTATCCAGACAATGTGCATATTTTAAGAATATAATCAGTTTTACTTCTGGAAATTTCTGTGCTTTCAGTTTATAACAGATTTAATCAAACCTTCTCCGTGAGTTTTTCCTCAAATATTACCATCACAGTGAAATAGGATATGTAAGAGGATGAAGCATGGCTTTGGGCATTTCAAAAAATAATTTTTCTGTGGTTTTTATTTCCCAGGAGGTTTGTTTGCTTGCCTGCTTGCTTATTTGTTGGAGGGTTTTTTTGAGTTAGTTTGCTCTTCTCAGAGACACTTGTTTCAGAAGCCTCTTTCCTAAATTTCAGAAAGTTGTATATAAGATGAAATACAGAGAAAAGAGAGGACCACGCAGTCTTTCATCCCTTCCAACCTTCACAACTTCTCCCCTCATTTGCTACGTAAATAATTCTTCATATATCCAACTAATTTTCAAGCAGATGAAATCTTAAGTCCCAATCTCATCTACGTTAAGTGAAAATGCCTGTTGTACAAATAAAGTAAAGAAATTGCCATTACGTTACTGGCATATTGGAAAGCCAATGGCTTCAAATCCTTTGTCATTTGCATCGTTCACATTTCACTAAGTGAAACACCACAAATATGGGAGGAAATCATCATAAAAGCTGAAACCACGTGTCCCTCAGGATTATGTGACTGGGTGTACAACAGCCTATTCATAAAGACTTGTGTTTAGTTTTTCTAACTTCTCTAGGGAACAAGAATCTGGAAAAAATAAATGTTCTTTTGCATAGCAGACACTTAATAAACTACACTCTAAGTTTCCTTTTCTTAACCTGTCACTTGAAAAATGCCTTTAAATCAATTAGAAATATTGTGCTCGGCCAGACTGGATGAAACAGTCATTAAAATCCAGCTAGTAGTGGAATTAAAGCTTTATTCATCACCTTATTTGCAAAGTCATAAGTATCTAACAATCTTCACTTTTCTGACTTTCATTCAGACTTGGAAACTCTATCACACATGTAGTATTTCATTCACTTTAAAGGGGAAAAAGGAAAACAAAAAAAATTACATAGCTTCTAACTTGTAGTTTTGGATAAGCATTTTGTGTATTTCACCTACTAAAAGTAAGAATTTTAGTATTTGAACAAATCTGGTTTGCACCTGTGAGGTTTTTTTTCCTGCTTAGGAATTTTTCTCATAGGGAGTATGAGATTTTTCAAGGTTAAAACTAACAAACGAACTAAAAAGAAATACCAAAAGGAAAGCTTGGAAACTTTCTTATCTTGAAGTTGGTTTTCGTTCCCATCATTATTCAAAATTGTATATTGTTTGGAGGAAATAAATTGAGGGAGAACATGAGAGCAGAAATTGGCTGAACAATGCTTCTTTCTTAACGTAGCTAACAATGAGAGAAAAACAAATCACTTGATTGAAAGTCATTCACAATCTCAACTGCAAACTGATTTACCATAGTTTTTTCTTCCCCAACTCTACCCAGCTTACAAGAAAATTCTTTCTCTGATGAGAACTGTAACAGAAGAACTTTGTTAAACTGGGTATTCCACCTAACCATCCAACAATCTTATTCATGGAGACCTTCAAACACATCTACAAAGCATCACAGAGAAATTACACATCAGGTAACCGTTTAATTTTTTTAAGTATTTGAAATCCTGTTTGTGTGCTAATTACAGAGGAGCAACAAAAGGTGCGTAACAGAAATAGCAAACAGGTCAGTCTTTTTCACTTCAAGTAAAAGTACTTCTGCCCACTCAAACTGATGGCACATAATGCTTTATATTAGAAGATGTACTGAGCTTTGGCATAACTGATTTTTATCTCTTCAAGGAAGTGTAAATGCTTTTGTCCCAGGAAAACCTCTAATGTTAAAGATATTCTTTTATCTGTGAAAGTGCCATCTGGATGTTCTGCTAATATAAAAGCTCCTGACTTCGAATGAACAGAGCCAGAAGCATTAGATCTTCTCTTCCTGTGTGATGCTGCCAATGTAATTGTAGTCACTTGGAGTTCATACTGCCCATGCTCCCTCTCCACTGGCTGTGGAGGAACATTACGGCCTGGAAAATTCCTGAGGAGCAGAAGAAAGGCAGCTGGTGCAAACTGGGGATCCATGCTTCAGTAGAATTTCGGACATTCATTCAGACTTCCTTCAAGGGGGTGAAAAATAAGATTTTAAACTAATTTAAAAAGCTTCTCTCGGTGTCATGAGAAGTGTGCAATAATTCACAGAGAACATCTAGAAAGCACATTTTCAACTAATGTCACCAATTTCAGAATTGTGGTTTGGGGTTTTCCCATCGAGAATAGATCATTCACAGACCCAAATTTACTATTCAGGCAGATATTTCTGTGTTCCAGAGGAAGCAACCAAGCAATTCCTTCTGTCTTGAGTTCATATATAGCAAGTTTGAAAGACTTAGTACCAGAGCAATGCTTCTATAGGAAGGTGTTTCATCCTACTTGATGTGTTCTGCTTTGTGTTTTAAAAGCTTTAACAAAATACAAACAAATTAAGAGAGAAACTGATAAATTCATACCACCCTCACTGTCCACTTCCTTTCCTTTTTACTCAGCATTCTCTGCTTAGGAGATTACTGGTTGCCAGAGAAGAATCTGATGTTTAATTTTGCTGCAAGTCATATGCCATAAATTTTTCTGGTAAAGAGCTGATCTTGTGTTGCCTCCCGACACTGTTCTACAGTGTTTAAAATTCGGTTTTTAGTCACCATTCAGGTACAAGAAGGCACAGTTGATTTAGTTTTTATATAAAGTTCCTTCTCTCTACCTGCACAAGTCCCCGGTGATCTGCTGGCTGCGTGGTCCTTTGGGATTAGGGACTTAGGCAGGGTCTGTAAGCTTCAGCTCAAACAAATTCCAGTATTTGTGCCAGTTGTTGCCCTTATAGCTTTGGAGAGGCAATGCTGAGCTTCTGTTGGGCCTTTCTGGGTGACAGACTTCTGTTTTTCATAACTACACAGCCAGCCTTGGGTGTGCCACACTCATCCCTCCTGAGCATGCAGAGGAGCTGCAGAGTTTCTCTCTGTTCAATTAATGGATACACGTTAAGCCTGGAAATTACAGCACCAGCTTTGGAGACTGGGAGCCAGAGGCTCCAATTCCCACTCCAATGAGCAGGCTTGGTCGCTTCTCATAAAAAATAAGCAAAGCAGTGTCTTGGGGAAAGTGCTAACACTGTAAGTTTTTGAAATGGCATAGTGAATGTGACATCAATACCAATATAAAGTAGCAATATTGACACCACAAATAAATAAATGGGACATAAATGAGTACAAGAGAAACCCAACCTCATGTAAAGCAATTAATTTGCTTCTCTGTAGTGAAACTGGGACTAAGATTACATAAAGACAACTTTAATGCTTTTACATAGGAAAGCTTCAGAGGTGCACATTTACAGTTACTGTGTATGGCCAAACAATGCTCTGTAAAATTAGGTTAAAGGCTGCTGATCTGGATTTCAAGTCCTACGACTTCAACTCAGAAACACACTGTCCTCAGAGTCTGCCATTCCTGCAACCTTCAAAGTCCTTAAAGAAAGGTTGTACACTGACACAGCACTCCCCATTTCCCTAGAGCTATGAAGAGCAAGATGACTAACAGTTTTTGACAATGGAAGTGGAATGCTCCCCACTGAGGAATCTGTGCATAGACCATACAGATGATGTGATGAGCTCCTAAGTTACTACATTACAATAAAAAATGAAGCATCCTTAGTCCCTATGCCCTGCCTTTTGGTGCATTGGCTTTGAACCATCTGTAAACACACCACATGCCAGGAGGACCAAGTCAAGAAAGCATCAAAGCACATAAGTTAAATAGCTCTTTTATCTCAGTCCCATATGTTTCTACATTTTATTCTCATTTTTTGCTTCATATGCAGCAGAGCTGAAAGTTGACAAATCCAATAGATGCTATCATCTTTATTCATCTCAACACCAAGCACCTCATATTTCATTATTTGTATAACAAAAAAGAGATTTTCTGTTCATGCCAAAGGTGGCTGATAGTTCCTAGTTACTTCCTATATTTTGATTTTGCTGTCCATTGCTACTGGACAATAGTCACAATAAGTTGACTGGAATATTCATGACATGCAGTAATTATTAAAGGACAGAAATTCTTCAGTGAAAGATCCTTTAGAAATATAATTATATTCCCATGTAGTTTTCAAATCAATTTCAAATATCTAAATGCATAAGGACTGTCATGTAATTTTAATTCAATTTGATTCAGAATATAATGCAATTTTACTAATGTCTATATAAGACATAAAAAGATGAGGTACCTTATACAGGATTGTACCATTCATTATATTATTGAGGAACTGTCTTACTAAAAAGTTACTTCTGAATTTTACCACATCTTTTGAGGGATTAAACTAAATTGTCTTTTGCATTATTTATTGCATAATTTTCGAATGTCTCTATCACACTCATTGTGAATCTATAGCTTCATACATCAAAAAAGAAATGGGAAGAAAATGGATATAATATTAAGAACATGTAAGTAAAAAGTACAAATATTGTCAATTTTATCAACCATTCAGAGTCCATCAAAGAATGGCTACTTAATTTCAAAATCTATAAAAGTAATATTTTAATATTTCAAAGGTGCAAGAAAATGTTATATCTCAGTGGCTCAATTCCTATGTAAGTAATAGAACCATAACATAATTTAATAGAACTCTGAATGCCATTATACAGATTAAAGTACTGATAAACATGGGTAGGCAGTTTATGCATGCACTTCCTAAAAATGTGAAAGTTTTCAGTACAGTTTAGGTTGTTTAATTTAATAAATAACATATACTAGTCTTTGAAAACTCTTTCTGTAAGCCACATATCATCAAAATATACATCTACCCTTATTCTTAATAGTATTCTGCTAAAATCCTCAAACATCATATAACAGAGATGCATTTAGACTTTTCCATTACTGTACTCTACTGCTTTATAAGGTTTAAGAACACTTCTGAAAGAAAAGAAAGATTTTCTTGAGCTTGACAAAATGTTGTTTGCTGTTATTTATTTCCTCTGAGCCATTAGATATTGGGCAGCTCTATTTTTAGAATGAATCAGTACCAATATCTGGGCATGGGGTTGTGAACAGGGAGAAGAGTTTATCAATTAAGTTAACCAATTATCACAGTCTTGGTAAACTTTACTGTTCAAAATGCATTAAATTGAAACAAAGAAAAAAATTAATTAATTAGAAAATGCAAACTATGAAAGTAGTTATGAAAAATATACTCAAAAAGAAGCTATTTTAGAATATTTTGAGTCACAAAATACACAGTGAAAATGCATAGGCCAAAAGTAAACTTATTAGAAGGACTCGATCTTCTTCGTGCAAAAAAATAAAAAAAAATTATTTGCCTTTGCATGGTCCTATAAAAGGAATTCTAGGGTGTTTCATAGCTCTATATTATACATAGTATATCTATATATAGATCTATTAAAAATATATATATGTACTTTTATTCAAATATTATGACTTCATTGAAAAACTGACATTTCTGATTCAAATGCGTAATCTTAAAAATAAGACAATTATCTCAAAAAACATCTTTTTTTAAACCTACTTAATCTTTTTTTAGTTACCCAAGTGCAAACATTTTCTCTATTTTTCTGGTATTGATAGTACATTGTGTTAGCTCTTCAGTTATTCCTTTCTCTTGCAGCAAAGCAAATTATAAAACTAGAAGAAATACTCACTTGCACTTGAGCTTTTTAACTAAAGAGTATATCATAGTATTATACCCTTTTCCTCCTGTTTCTTAGGCAAGACATATTATAAAGTGATTTAGTAATCAGTCAAAAATTAGGATTTAGATGTGGATTCAGGTAAAAGGAAATCTAACTGGTTTATGGGTGTATAACAAAATAAAAATGTACCCATATCAACAGGTTTGAGATACTGAAAAACTTTGGTTGCTAATTTCAGTTTCCAAGAAAGAAAAAAACATTAATTTCTGTAAAAACTTAAAAAGCTATAATGAATTTTCTTAGGTCAAAGTAATTATCATTAATAACAACCGTATTCATTATTTATCAAAAATGGATGATTACTGAGAATTAATAATTATGACTACAATAACTTTACTTTGATACTGATCCAAAACCAAAAAATCTCTTATAAATACAAAGTAATTATTCAGGGAATTGTAGCAAATAACGTGTCTTAAAAAGTACTTGTGAAAGTTTCTTATGCAACACCAATAAAATATCTCAGATTCTGACATAAAAATGATTCAAATCAATGCAGTGATTTTCATCGATTTAAACAGGTTTTAAAATACAATTTTAAGCTGTACAGGATCAGAACTAGTCAAAATTCAGAATTCTAACATTTAAAAAAAGTTGAAGTATACAGGCATCAGCAACTAGTTGCAGGTTTCTCAGATACTACAAAAAAAGATTATTGAAGAAGTGATAATACAATATTTTAAGGTCTGATTATTTGATGAATTACTATTCATCTTAAGTTTAGAGACAACAGAATGAAGCTCTCTGCAGGTAAGGGTAACTCTCAATAACAACTTCGTGTGGAGGGCTGATGTTGGCCAGCTGCCAGACACTCACCCAGCTGCTCCCACATTCCCACTTCAACAGGACTGAGGGAGAAAACAAGATGGGGAAAAAAAAAAAAAAAAAAAAAAAAAAAAAAAAAAAAGGAAAAAGAAACATTTTAAAATCTCATGGGTTGAGATAAGGTCAGGGAGAGATCATTTACCAATTACTGTCACAAACAAAGTAGTCTTGATACGTGGAAAATTAATTTAATGTATTGCCAATTAAAATAGACCTTGGTAGTGAGAAACAAAGACCAAATTACAAAAATTATTTCCCTCAACTCCCTTTTTTCCAGGCTCAACTTCACTCCACTCCCATGTTCTCCAGTCTCCCCATCCCAAACAGTGAAGGGTGATGGGGACTGAGGGGCTGCAGTGAGTCCTTGGCAGCTTCCCTCTGAAATTGTTATATAAACACCAACTTGAGAGTCAATCGGCATCTGCAATATTTCAAAGCTATTTATATGATGAAATAAAGATACTTTTACTTGGATTAGAAAGTAATCTAAAATTGTCAGGAGTGCTGATGGTTTTGTTAAAAAATAAATAAAATCCTTATTACATTCTGAACTCAGTAGAAGTTTCACCATTACCCAATTATAAAAGATAGTTAATAATTACAACTGCCAATAAAATTTTTTGTCAGAATCACCATCTTTGCCCTTTTGTTTTGTTCAGAGTATACTTGGCAACCATTAAATCACATCAGCTGTCTAGCACATGGTCACTGCTCACTGAAAGCAGCCATTCCACGCTAATGCTAGCAAATTCCATCTTACTTGAACTAAAAAATACTTCTGATTTCAACAATGGACCAAAAAAAAAAAAAAATCAAGCAAAGGAAAAAAGCCCAACAAGACTGTATTTGAAATAAACCCATCTGCATATCTTGAAAAAAGCAAGGACAGCTATAATATGCTGCATTTTACATTTCAAAATCTTTGCTATCCCCCAATACTCTTTCTTACCCACTACAATTCTTGGGGAGAGGGGAAAGGCTGATTTATTTTATTTTATTTGCAAGTTCAAGAAATTTTCTTCCATAAAACCATGATTCAGTTTCATAAAATATTTTACAGTTTATAGTTTTTTGCCTACTTCAATACATTTTCACATTCATTTCAATAGAATTATTCGAGACAGTATTTCTCAAATATGCAACAATAGGCATATATGAACAGGGATTTCATAGGGAAGTATTAATCATTTTCTCTAGTGTCTAAGGGGCAAAGAAATTAAAGGCAATTTTTTCTATAAACAAAGTTTCTATTTTGATTGGATATTAGAGGAAAATGGCATAGAAGCAGTGGCCATTCATAGGTTGTTACTGTAGTAAATGCACTTGCAAATCCTGCACTGTAGCACCAACTAACAGGAGTTTATTTCACTGAATTTGCAATTTTTAAAAATATATATATCTATTTTACAAAGCAGCATCAACCCCCAAAAATCCACATTTTATGGAAGTAAACTGGAATTAATGAGTTTATTTTTTAAAAAATTAAATGTCCAGCCTTTCCCACAACCTTTCCCATAGCACTTCATGCTTGCAAAAATTAATCATAACTACATCACACATGAGAAAGTCAGAGGGTTGTGCTGGAAAAGAGAAGAGAAAGGAACTGGAGAATGAAAGAATGTAGAAAACTAAGGAAAATATGGTTAATTAATGTTATTTTATGGACCTATTATGATAAGGGAAACCTCTAGCTGGATTAATTTTACAGCTGAAGATTCTGTAAAGACCCATTGGTTGCAAGAGACTGCCATGAAACATCTGTTCCAGTTCAGTCCCAAACTCAGCAGAATTAACAGAGCAGTTAATGCAGAGGTCTGCAGGACTTGAGACCATTTCAGAGTTTTGGTTGAAAGTGCAGGACAGGATTTTTGAGAAATCAGTGTCTCAGTTTAAGGATCAGGAAAGCTTTGAGACCTGCTGGAAAATATGACCAAACTATTGCTGAGCAGGAATCATGAACTGAAATGTAAAATACATAAATCAAGAAGATGGACTTCCTGTACTTAAGAAGTAAACAGCATTGAATTATTTTTCAAATTGCATATATTGTTGTTGGAAGGCAACAAGTCTATGTTCCTTCCAGACATCTCTCCTGGTCAAGATCTGAGGGGTAGGAGATTCCAGCTAGTTTAAAACTTCCATTATTCACTAGAGAAGGAATATCCAATATCAAAAATATATTGTCTATGTACTTTATACACAGTGCAAATATTCAACTAAATCACCCTCCTCCACAACCATTTTTCTTTTTAACCAGCTACAGGAGTTCCCAATCTTAAAAATATTGAAAACATAAGAGCACTGTACAGACCCTGTGCTTTGAGTTCAAGAATTGAAGTCTCTCCCAGGATACTGAGACTTCTAAAGAATCCACAAACATTACCTCTAAAACCATTTCAAAAGATGCAGTCACCGTTCTTCATGTTTTTTTCTATTATATTCTGCAAGCTTACTGGAAACCAAAACATCTAAAAATAATGAAGTTTTGGAAAGTTCCCAGCAGCAGAACCCATATTGAACTCCCTTGAAACTGCATAGTTTCTTAAGCACTCTAATAAACACTTCTGGGATTCTTGATCCTAAAGGTAAAAAAACAAGAGGAAAATATTTCTAAGAGATTCATATTTGGTTAAGAAATAAGTCTAAAATATTGCTTTGTCTTATGTCTGTGGAAACCAATAGACAACAACATTGATAAAGGCATCTATTTTTCTCCTGCCATTGAGTACAATTTCAGAAAGGTCCATTCAAATCAATAAATTTTCACAGTAGGCTGCAAATCAAATCATTACTTCCTGCTCAGAATGCCTCAGAGTAGCTCCACACTGACAACCATAATGAATTGGGAATAAAGCCACAAAATTGCTGTTTAGCAATTCTTAGTTCCTAGGCATAGTGAACTGAAACACAGGGGCACCCTCCAGAGGAGGAGGAATTGTGTGCAATTGTGCCTCAGATGAGGAATGTAGAGCTGCTAATGTAGTTTATTAGATGCTATTTTAATCTCTCACACCATGAAACATAAGAAGATGGTAAAAGAATCCAATAGGAACTGCCACAACATCATGCTGATTTTCATTAAATTTGTTGAAAGGGGACTCAGCATGGAATTATTAAGCTGCTTTCAAAGGCAAATGACTAAAATGGCTCATCTATTTATAGCCATTCTTCTCGATCACTATTTTTTATGGTGATACCTGCTAGTTCCTGCTATATTTAAGGTTCTGTCAGGCTTTCCCCAAAACCACAATTTTTTTCAGTCTTCTACATTGGTGATAAAATAAATTATCTTCCTTTAAAATTAGCAATAAAGCTATTTAGGAATGGTTTTTTAAACAAAATATAAGCAAACCTAGTAAGCCTGGTCTTCTGATTATATCTAAAGATCTAAAACTATTGTAATGAATTTACAAGTCTCAAAATTATCTTTGCCTTTTTAGTGACTTAGAAACAGAATTGTTTTTTCAATAGCAAATTCATAGAACAGTAGTTTATACATAAACTAGATAAATCCTTAATTTATGCGTGCACACATGTATATAAGAAAGTACTTTTAAGTATTTTTATGTATATATAAATTGTAGAATCATGTGCTTCTTGAAAATATAAAGAAAATGTTTCTTTTTCAGTGAACTTAAGGGTAAAAAAAACTCAGGCATCATAGTTTTTATTACAAAAATACCTGCATACATGTATTTAGGTGATAGAGAAGCTGCTGTGATTTGGGGTCTAATTGGAAAAGAAAGTACTGCTGTAGCAATTTAAAATATGCAAAAAAAGACTGAGTGACAAGGCAAAGCATCACAACACCAAATACACTCCTATTGCTCCACTGTCAGAGCATCTGCAGTATGAAAATAGTTTGGAAAATACCCAGGGTTTTAGAATCACCCAAAGTTTAAAGCCACATTGCAAATTTCATCCTCTTATGAGGACCTACAATTGTCTTTTACTTCATCAAGGTATTATTGACATAATTTAGAATAACAATGGTTACTTTTATATAGCCTTTAATCTACGAAGTCAGATAAATCATCATCATTTTAGTCCCTTTTCTTTGATCACCCACACATTCAAAATATGGCCTTGCCTTGCTAAAAAATTTCTACTTCAGATGCTTAAAAATTAGTCTGTACTTATAAAGAAAAGTTGGCTTACCAGCAGGCCCTACAGATCCATCTGAGCTACTTCAGATCTTGAGATACAGCACATTAAAAAGAAAAATAGCCCTTGCAAAGGGGAAAAAAAAAGATTCAGAAGAAGCCCTGCTTTTATGAGAAGGGTGTTAAAGGTCCAAGGTCCCCAAGATCATTAAAAAACTGGCAGAGGATGGCAGAGGCTGGACATATCTAAAGAGCAGACAACTACAAATAATTTTCAGACCATGAAAGCACCCAAAGAATGATTCTAGAACAAACCATTTCTTCCTTAGTTTCATGGTAGAAGCATACCAGAACACCCAGCATTGTTCATCTAATCTGCTGAAATGCTTTTTAGTAATTAAAAAAAGCACTACGTATTTGTGTGATGAATCTTCCATCAGATTTGAATTGTGACTAGGCAGGAGCAGTCATTGTAATTTTTTAGTCCTAACAGTACTCAGGGAACTGAACCCAGCCTAAGTAAAGCTGCACCATTTCATTGGTACATGCAGTGTCTAGACAACACTTTTGGTCACTGATAGTCATCCCACCTTTTTGCTTAACTCAAATTCTTAAAGCCATTTGAGCATGAATGTAACTTTATTCCTTTGAGAAATTGCTGTATTTTGATATTTAGAGATCAAAATTGGTTGGGATTTCTGAGGCTTCAAGTTACAAATCACCAACATAAATTTTTAAAAAGTAACAGCAGACATAAAACCATTGAAGCCTTTGCAAGCCCTTGCTGTGAAGCAGTTGATAAGGACAAACTCTCCAAATTCAAATAATAAAAATACATTTTACAGTAAGTTTTAGGTGACCAGTATTTAGAAGCTTTTTGAAAATAATTCAAGATTAGGCCTGCTCGTTTAATTCATTGTAGCACGTAGTAAGAAGGGAGGATTAAAAAGTAACAGATTTTCCTCAAGATGCAACTTGCAAACAACAAAAACATTTACAGGAGGCTTGTGAAGATACTAATTAGATTTGCATCTACAGAAGATAATAGAAATACATCAATTTACCCTCACTATAGACCTAGTTCACCAAAATAAAATAAATAACAACAATAAATTGATTAAATTCAAAAGCTATATGCAACCACCTCTAACATACGTTGTACCTGAGTTTTTGGATATATTCTTTTGATTTACCCCACCCAGGGGCAGCACCTTGCACTTGGCTTTGTGGAACCTCAAGAGATTGACACAGACTCATTTCTTGAGCTTCTGCCCAGCACTGAACTAAACACTCACCCAGGTGCTCACATGTTCACACTCAGGCTGAGGAGCAATGCAGCAGGCTTTGAAGTGATATGAACCACAGCAGAAAGCATTCCACAGGGATTCAGATCTTTCATGTTAATGAACACTTTGCCAAGGATTTGTTTATGAAGATTTTCCCTGATTTTTCCTTCGAACCTATTTAAATAATAAAAACAAAACCAGAGAAGTTATGCTCTTGTGGTTGAAGGAGATGATGAAAGATGTTTAGAAAGAGGTAACATCTCATCTCTTCTTAGAGCACCTGCTACAATCAAGAGAAAAGACAGTCAAGAGACAAAAAGAAAAAAAAAAAAAAAAAGAAAAGTTTTGTTAGGTCACAGCAAAACCAAATTTACAAACTAAAAATTCCACTTATTCAAAGTGAGGTAACTAAAGTAAATACTAGGTAATACCATGAATTTTTTTTGAATCCTAGCTCTGTACTGATCAGGTGTTAAGTAGCAATAAATATCAATATATAAATAAATGCCAGACAGATTATGGAGTCCAAGGGCTAGAATTTTGTTTCTTTGATCAAAACAATTTTCCTGAGAACACCTGCAACTGCACTTATCCTTGGACCAGTTCTAGTGAAGTGGTAATAACTTCTCTCAGACTGTCTTGTCTGCAAAGGCCTTATCCAACAATGCTTTTGCCTTGGCAACTTAATTATTTGTTAATTATCTGTATGGGATCATACATATATATTCATATAGATAATGTCTTACCTTGATAACAAGCAATTAAAGAGCTGGAGCTTTCCATTTATTACATTTTCTGAAATTCTTTCTTTGTGCTAACAAAACACACAAGTATTCCATATACTAATTCTAGAACAGCT
Source organism: Cichladusa arquata (assembly GCA_026413545.1). Lineage (NCBI taxonomy): Eukaryota > Metazoa > Chordata > Aves > Passeriformes > Muscicapidae > Cichladusa > Cichladusa arquata. The sequence goes on from JAOTQP010001652.1 coordinate 20,442,812, forward strand.
GTTAATTGCAGAAATATATGAGTATGTCTCAGTGACATCTCCAAATATGAGATTATGCAGGTAGGAACTGGATGGACTTTCTGTGGATGATGGTAGCACAAAGCAAGGACTCAAAAAGCCACAAAAGCTATCATTATTATTATTATCAGTTTTATTAATATTATCATTATTATTATTATTATTAGTTAATGTTATCAAACAATAAACAAAAGAGAAAACACATAAAAGATCATGTCTTGGTCAAAATTACCTTATTTTATTACAACTTATTGCTCTATATTTTGTATTAAATATACACACTATCTACAAATCCAGAAATATCTTCTCAGTCAGATTTCAAAAACACAATAATGAGCCTGTGTTGAGAGGAAATCTTTAAAGGATTGTAAGATGCCTACCTGAGCAGGAATGCAAATTCATATTGCCACATAGAGAGTTCAAAACTTTTCTCCATATTAAAAATATCTTTTACATTTTATGAATTGGTGCTATCATGAGCTTTGCATTTAAATGTGTGTAAATGGCAATTAATAGCAGGCAACTGCTGAGCTGAAATTGATTACTGTGTCTTATTTCATGATAGTCTCAAATTTATCTGTATAACATAAGTTCTGTAAAAAAATAAATTGACTTCCTAAACAGCAAGATGTAAGGAACTTAAGCAGCTGGATGCTAGAGGCACATGCCAAAATCTCAATGTTATATTGTTGGAGCAGATTTTTTTTTTCAGAAAGACTAGCATGTGTTTAAGTACAGAAATAGATCATTATTTTTCACTTCCTCTTCATGTACTAACATTCAGATCAAAAGGTTTTTTGTGAGGACATAGAGAGCAAAATAAGATCTCAGAGTGAGTATTGTCCAAAAAATAAAAATATGATGCCTGAACATTTTAAAAACACTGAAAAAAATGGTGATGTAGTTATTATTAATTTTTTTATCACAGTCCATTTGTAAAGAATGATCTCAGTTTTCACAGCTACCATAGCCAATTATGAACATTTCTTCCTTATAGCCCTCAATGAGTCCATGCTGCCAGGACTTGGCTTCTCAGCTAGATACGAAAAAAAAGATGACTTAAAGTTAACAGTTGACAGACTCAAAATCATTGATATGAGCATAAAGCATGGGGTGGGGTTTTTTAGTGTTGTTATTATTGCAATAATCAAGATTGTTGTTTTATTTTCTTGTCTGATTAGTTAGATTACAACTGCCTAAATAAATTCTAATTTTATCAAAAAATCGATCCAATTTTTTGTACATACAAGAATAATTGGCCAGTAGAAAGCTGCTGTATCACGCTATTTCTTAAGAATTTTTTGTCAGGCAATACAGAAGGTGTGGAATTTCTGACTTCAGTGCAATGACTCCATCAGTTGTTATCTTTCAATTAATCAGTATGACACAAAACATTTTATGCTACTGAAGTTAACCTTTAAACAGCAGGTATATATGAGAATCATAAAGCTGGCATTCATGCCTGACCATGGAGACAGGTTAATTTTCTCAGCTGTAAAGCTGTAAAATTTTTCTTGCTGTAAAGACAGCAAGAGACACTCCTGATGGAATGTGCCAGTCAAAATAAAGTATATTTGTAACTAAAATAATGCAGAAGGTTAAAAACCCCACGTTTCAATAAGAATTATCCCTTCAAGTAAAAAAAAAAAAAAAAAAAAAATCACTTTCCAAATCTGACAAGTTAACTTTTACATCTCATTAGTCAACTTTGTAAAACAAAATTTGTCTTAAACACAAATTTAACTAAAAAGGACCTTGCATATAAATTAATTTCATAGAACTACTCAAATCCAGAGCTTGTCTTTTTTAACCCTCAATGCATATAAAAACTGCATTTTCGCAGAGGACCATCACCAAAGATGACACTGTAAGAAGGAAGACATAAAATAAAAAGCAACCTTTTATCATTTCTACCCTGAAGTTAGCATATATAAAAAATTAAGCCACCAATAGCCCTAAGGACATTCCTTGTTCATGAAACCCTGGTTGCCTGGGAGAACAGATATTATTTTTGCATTACAGGGTTAACATACACCATTTCCCCAACACAAACTGAGCATGGATTTTTCA
>JAOTQP010001652.1:20444999-20472448 GCA_026413545.1 Cichladusa arquata
CTGAGGTTTATTACAGAGCTTTTGCAATGGTTTTTCACAGGTGTTTTTTAGGAGCATGGATTTTTCAGAAACCAAGCTTGGAAAGTAATGGCAATATTTAAATACTATCATAGTAGCTACATAAAAAGCACTCCTTTCCAGAAGTACAATTTACTACAAACTGACAAAAATAAATGTAAAGCATTTAGAGGCTCACAGATCTCCACTGCCATATGGTATCACAGCATTAGATGAGCATAAAATAATAGCTACCTATTGTAAAGTTAATGGAGTAATTTATCTCATAAAATGAATTTTAAAATCCCACATGAAATCATGCAAAAATTTCCTGTAGCTAAATACCTTGGTAAGCAGAAAACCTCCACTGCACTTGGCTTTAGGATTGTTTTAGTTTTTATACACCATGTGTTTTCAAAGCACCATAGTCTCAAGAAATTACCAGTATCATAAATGCTAGACCATGGAAATTTTTATTAACCCTACCTGACAAAATTTTAAAAGTCAAACAACCAGTTTAAATGTTTAAATGTGACTGCTTCCCTTGAAGGGGGCAGGGATATAGCTCGAAATACAAAATAAGAGGGGTAGAGTAGATAATGAAGTTGAACTGTGCACTCCTGTGAGTGCAAAGCACACAGGTGTGAGCCCAGAACATTCCCAAGGCATAGCACATCAGCCTGCTTGAATACTTGCTCTCAAGTGAGAAGTGATAGTTAAGAAGAGCAGAAGAAAGAAAAAAAAGTAACCCACATGCATAATTCAGTCTGAACTGGAGATATTTCTTTCCTGGAAAGTCATCTTTTCAGAAACAGAGGCAAGGAAAACTGAGGAGAATGCCGGAATATCTTTTGCTTGACAAAGATGCTACTTTTCAATCCCTGCTCCATGTTTAGGTGGCAAACTCTTGCACCAGCTTTAGCACATCTCATGATGCAGGTCAGTTTTAGCCCTGCATTTACCCTGAGCCCATCCCCTGTTACAGACCCAGGGTCATACCTCAGTTAGGGGGGTTCTTTTCCATTCTAGCTCTACCTGGAGACATTTGTATTTAAATTTTCTGTGTGAACAGACATCTCCAAGGAAATGTTCTTATCTGTCAGGCCTGAGCTCCTGTCCATCTCCATTTATTTTCTTTAAGTAAGAGAAATTTCATTCAGCATCTCTAGTTTCTCTGCACTTGTGACCTTCAGAGGAAATCAGATGGCTGCTTTTCCTTAGCAGGCTCTCTCTTCTCTGAGTTCCCTAATTTTCTACAGTAAATCTCCTACAAATTTCTCTGGACCAGAAAGAAAAAGCACTCCTCCTCTGTACATTCCAGAAACAAGTCCAAGAGCAGCATATCATGCCTTATATAGGGTATGAAACCTCAACTCTTCATTATGTTATATGCATTTCAGCTACCAACAAACTAATTGCCTAAAAAAGATTTTTTAGCCACTGTGCCACCTTTTCTCTTAATAATCACCCTTGAAATTTCAGTCCTTACTACTAAATTGGTAGAAAGTATTAAATGTTTATAAAAATGAGCAAACATTTACTTTGTATATTGATTTTGAAACATGCATTATAATAGCTCCTTTTCAAACCAGTACTTTAATAATTGTAAATTTATTCCGTTTGTTTCCTTAGCTATTAGGCCAAAGTGTTGTTTATTTTTCTATTAAAAAACTGTTCCGTAAAAACAGGAAACAGAGTGCAAATTCAACATACACTAAGAAAATGCTTAACAGAAGCAAAAAATGGGAAACATTTTACTGTTAACTATAAGAAACTTTTTACTTTTCACAGTATAAAAGGCTACTTTAAGAAATAAAAACATCCCTAACCTATTTTGAAGCAGACATGTCATAGAAAAGACTGAGCTGAGTCTCTGCATTATGGATCTAAATCAACAATTTTGGTCAGCAATCCAGAATTACACACAATAACTCACCAAGTCTTGGCTCTCCTATTAACTGGGGCACATGGTGTGCACTAGTTTTAGTATGGTTCCAAAGTGCTTCTATTAGAGATTCAGTCTGAAAGCTATAATTCTGACAATATATTTAAAATGCTCTAGCTTTTGAATAGAAGCCACTAAACTGCTTTGGAAAGATATGTTTACAGAGAGGACAGAGCTAGAAGCAATCCAATTACTAAATCACTCAAAATGCTATATATATTCTGTTCTCTCTGGATATAGCACTTCACCTTTTTACTCACATTGATAATTTGTTACTGTAATAAAGAACAAGTTACTAAACTGTTATTTTTAATAAAACAGGGATAATACTAATTTGAAAAAAAGAAATCATAACAGCATTAAAAAGACTTAGTCTTTTCAGAACTGTACTTAATCTCATTTTGCAGGTTTCACACCCAGAATGGTTTCCATATACGCACAAAAAAAAGCCCCAAACCAGTGTTTGGTACTCTATTTCTTCACTAATAACAAAGCTGAAATTTCAAATGGCAAAAAAAATTGAACAATCCTTTAGATTCCACTTAGTTATAGAGAATATCATTATTAGCACATCCCTACACTTGTCTTTCCCATTCATTATTAAATATAAAACTGCTACTTAAACCACGTAACTTTTTGTTTAGTTTTTTCATCCCTCATTTTCTTCCTGTTTTTCAGTAAATCAAGCCCCTTTTTTTTTCCTGATTTCTTTTTGTGTCTTTTCCTCCAATCTCACTATTGCCTGTTTTCTACCCTGTCCCTCTCTAAAACTGAGACTCATATCAAGCTATTCTACATATTCAGAATATTTGCTCACTGGAGAAACTTCTCTCCTTCTCCTTTAAACTCTTTGACTCTCCTTAGTCAGCCTTTGCTTCCCTTTGATAATTTCTTTTGAGTTTTTTAGTCCCTTATTTATCTGCCCCAGGATTTAGATTGCCTGAATAAATCAAGAAGCGTGTTAAAAATCAGAGTTCTGCAGGTCTGTGTTTTACATCTTCATGGACTTTAACTATGCTAGTAATTCAGAGAACATTCTCTAGAGCACTTCTGTTTCTGCTGTTACCTAATTGAATAATTTGCTAGCTTCAGAAAAGGGTATCCAAAAAGTTATTTTTCCACTGCCTTAAAAAAAAAAAGTGTTGATTGTACTTTCAATTATTAAGTTTTTTGTTACATTCACTTTCATAACTAATATTGTTCAGGTTTCTAACTAAAGCGATTCTAAGATAAAGATACCAGAAACCTTACAAAATAATTTCTCAAAAAGAGAAAACAAAGCTTCAAGACACTTGAGAGCAGATGCAATCCCAGCTTCAATTATCTGGATTTATAATTGGCTCTCTCTGGAAAAGATCTTAGCATTAAAGAAAAGCTGTTTTAGGACTGATGTACACATTTGATTGTGATCAATCTAGCCATACCCCTTACAGTTAGATAATTTGGATGTTTATTTCACAGTTCCCTGAAGGCAGGTGTCCAGCCTTGAGAGATACAATACTTGAATACAATAGGATAAAGTTTTCAGTGTTGATGAAAATATAAGATTGTGTGTTATTAAAGTATGGCTATCGTGCAAGGTATTTATTTTTAGGGTACAATACAAAGTGGATTTTATCATTCAGTTTATAGTTTTATTCTAAAAATAAAGAAATATGAAAACAGCTTTTAACTAGGTATAACAGCTTGTAAATTATTTTAGCGTTTATTAATGTTACTGTCTAAAACATATAAATATATAATATATAAATAAAAAGTCACTATTCTTCTACTTTTTTCCATTTCCTCTAGGCTCTTGACTATCAGGACAGATAGAATGTATTTAAACTTGAAATTTGTTTTGTTGTTTTCAAAGAAAAGGAATAATGGAGAATACTGTAAAAGATGAGTGAGAGGCATATTCCCTACCTCCTGGAAATATGAATATCTCCTAAAGCATCAGCTACTTACAAAACACAAAATATTTAAATACATATCTTCAGACTACTAATAGATCCTCATACTGTGTTATGTAGACTTGACAGACATTTAGATATATAAACAATAAAATGTATCCTTGTCATCAAAACAAAAATAACTTTATGGAGATAATCTTTAAACACTTCCTGAAGAATTTATGTTAGTTCTTTTCTAATTCAAGCAAATTAACAAATTTCAGTGCATTTCAGGTGCATGGAAATTGAAAGAGCAGGTAAAGGCCAGATCCAGCAGTACACTCTACTGGTGTATTGGTGGCCATAAAAGACTATATTTAATTAAGTACTCTCTAGGAGTGCTGCAGACTATGAATAGCTTAATGGCAGCCTACCAGCAGTTTGCAAGATTACAGCTTCGGAGGGGATTAAACCTGCCAGCTTCTTTTAATAGTCCCTACTTCACAGAGACTTTCTTCTTTTCCATGGTAGATTTCAATAATTGGATTAATTTTTAGTTTGCTGAAAGCATAGTGAAGAGAACTGTCTCTTCCACTAAACAAAATGGACACAGAGAGAAGAAGCACATGGGTTGCCACGGACACAGGTGTATGCTGTGCCCTAATCCCAAATCCATTCTCTTCCTACAGGTTATCTCCAATTCTAAACCAGACTAGAATTATCTAACTCATCCTCATCAAATAGTAGATGCAAGTACACCCCTGACACAACCAGGAGCAATGTGATTCTGTTTCACAAAGAAAAATCATTCACCAAAAAAAAAAAAGTGTCAATACTCTGCTTCTAACTTTTATCAATCAAACATTAACAGACACATTCTGCAGTGCTGGCCCAAGGAGGCTTTCATTGTGCTTTTCCTTATGACTAATCCAATTTATTTCAATAGCCCATGTGCTCAATTGGCCCAGCATCCCTTCGAGGCCACAAAATTCACACTAAGTACCCCTTTCACTGGAGAAGTGAGGCAATTTTACAGGTACAAAAGTCCTTCCCAATGTGACCATCCTGGAAAAAATATTTCTCTAATCACCTGAAGAAGCACTCAAGCTCCCAGAAGCATTTGTTCCCTTTCTCATATCTCCTCACACACGTACCTTCTTTATACCCACTGTTTTAACAAAAATAATTTTCTTCTTCCAATAGACATGGTCTCAGGTGTAATCTCAGATGAGCATAACTGCTATAATGCAGATGCTATTTACTGAGCAAGGCCCTGCAACACAAATCATAGAATTTGAACACTTATTCCTGCAATTTTCTAAATATTTTAGCTGAAAATGAGAAATAACACAACCAAGTGTCATCCTCAAAGGCTATCAGCATATAGAGGGTTAAATATCTTCATAATTGTTTAAGAATGCATAATGTAAGAGATAACAAAACTCCTAAAATCAGGTTAACAAAACACAAGTATCATGGCTGAAGTAGATATGCTGAATTAAAAAGGAGATTTAAGGAGTATTTTTATATACCACAAAGCAATTTTGTGTGTTATTTAAAGCACATTTAGTGGTATTTGTTCCATTGATAATTCAAAAGAACAGCAATAATCTTTTAATAATTTCTTCTTGTATATGCATACTAACATTGAAAGAGCGAAATTCTGAAATATAATTGCTCATTCTTTGTGTATCCATCCCTCCACAAAATAATGTAATAAAGAATAATGTATCAATGAGAAGTGCTATCACATACTCACATTTTGACCTGTCTTTTATTTCATATTTGAATCAAATTAGATTTAAATATTAAAATAGCAACAATGGTGAATGAGAATGATTGTCTTAGGGCAGAAGAAGTACCAATTTTCATTTGTATATGTGAAAAACAATAGGCTATTCATCTTTGAGTATAGACAGAAGATAATTTGCTCTCAGCAACATAAACATGGCAATAGAATGTTAAAATGCTTAAAATTAATCATGTTCTTAAATGCTTCCCTTCAGTAGAAGATGATTTATAAAGTAACAGGTTGCAATATGTTATAAAATTCTTTGACACCTGATGTAATTAGTGAAGAATATATTTTTTAAGTATCATAATTTTGAAGTAGAAGGGAAGTAGTGACAAAGAAAAAAAAGCACGCAACAAAAGCATAAAAGTGGGGAATCTGAAGAGTTTAAGAATGTGTTATTTCAAAAAGAACAAGTAACACATCTGATTCACAACCATACTTTTGTCATTTCTTCTCTAGCATTACACAACTTCATAATTGTAAGTTGTGCTTTAAACTTCATAGAAGAGCCTAGATTTCACATCATTGTAAGTAAAATATGTTTTGCTGTAAGTGACAAGAAGTATCAAAACCGATTGGTTCTGCCTTTAAACTCATCAATTTTATAAAACAGCAAAAATACACTTTTGTGAATAAAAGTGTAGACACATTTTGCTGACTCAGTACCTCACTGTCCTCTCATTGGTTAGTTCTCTTTTTGCACTAAGTACAAAAAATTCTTATAACCATGCTGCTCATTTGGAAAAACTCTTCAAAATTCTCACACATATTTTGGTTTTTTACTTTCTTTTCAAAGACATGTTTTTTTAAAGCTGTTTGATAATTAGCCAAATCAGGAGTACAAAAATCTTGCTTTTCAATAAAGGGCAAAATTGAGGATATAAAGATCCAAATACTGCTGTCCTGACATATACCAAGTATACATTTCTTTTAAATTTTCATTTTCAATACTATAGGGATTTCATAATTGGGATACCATCACAAGGGAATGATTGGGGTGAACGAACAATCACTGTCAAAAGCATAAGCAAAAAAATAGTGTTTAATATATATTTATTTTTGAGAATCATTCAACCACTTGCCGTCCCATTTAAATACCACTGCTAAGCCGGTGTGAGAAACAAGCTGGCCAATAGAGTGAAAGTATAATTCATACTCATGTATTCACTTAAGCAAAAGCATATTCTATGACCCTGTCATTCTCTAAAGGGGATCAGTACTTTTGCCACAGGCAACAACCACATCCACACCCCCCAAAAGGCTTCAAATATGTTTTTTTATTTTATTATTTACTATAACTACAAAACCACAATTAAAATTTTACTTACTACAAGTTTTCAGCTTGTGTTTTGGCCCTCCTGTTTGAACACTTTATTGCAAAACTAAGATTTAGTGGAAAGTTCTAAGGCTGTGTATAGTTCAAAACACTCACACTTATTACATTGCTTGTATAATTCTAATTGAAATAATTACACAATTCTAATGTACAATTCTAATTAAAAATTGTTGCTCGTGCAAGATTTATATCATAGACTACTTATAGGTCATGTGAATCTGTTTTACTTTGGAGAAAACTAGATCCAAACCTGTGGCACCTGGTAGTCCTTCAGAAGAACACTGCTTATTTTCTTATAATATAAATGTAAGAAGATAAATTAACAATAGATTTCTGTATTTGATCGTATTAAAGGATGATATTTCTAAACACTTCATGCTACATAATATTACAAAGTCCTGCCATTCCAAGTTCTATTTTGTGAGGTAATTTATAGGGAAAAAATTGTGCAGTGCAGATAGAATAAATTAATCCAAAATTATTTCACTTTTAACAACCAGTGTCTGTCTTGCACACTGTCAAAGTATTGGCACATTAAGACATTCCTGAAATATTACTGTTATCATCTCTACTTCTTGAGTTTACTGAGACCATAATTTCCTCCTCAGAGGAATTTTATCTCATGCTTCCTCTCGTAAAGAAAATTGATTGTACTTTCCTTAAGTACAGTTTTAGGGAAATGTTGGTTGTTTAAATTATTTCTGGTATGAATCTTATACCAACTCAACATTTTCCTAAATTACTAATTACTAGTATTGTGTGTTTAATAATAGGAAATATTTATATTAAAATACAACACTCTAATGGGTTTTTGTGACCTGTAACAGGTGATTGATTGTCTAATTCATATTCTTTTCAACTTACACAACTGCAGGGATTTTACATCTGCAGAACTTCTTCATGCAATTGCAACACAAATTACATTCACCTGAGTTATCATGAATTTTGCTTTTTGGAAAAAACCTGTCCTACATGTTAAAAACACAGCCTGTTTTTAAAATCAAATAGCTTTAGATCAAACAAATCAAGTATAAAGATATCATATGGCTAAATAATATAGAAAAACAACTGTGGAATTGCCCTGAAAAGATACAGTCTTTAAAATTATGTACCTGGATCAAAGGGTTAAAAAATACGGAGCAAAACTAAATCACAACTGTTCTATAAACTGCAAGAGTACATGGTAAAAATTCTTTCATATCTAGGAAAAAAAAAATTTCAACCAAATGTTGTGAATTCAACTAGCAGCAAAAGAAGTTCTTACTAAATTTTTACTCAATCCAGTAAGATCTGTTTATGTTACAATAGGGTTTTTCTACAAAGAATACAGAAAAACTGCTGTGTATGTTAATCACAATAGTAAGCAACAATTAATTTTGTTCTGAGTGATTCTGCTATAAAAAGATAGAAGAGTTAATTCTGATGATTAAAATCAGTCAGTCATTCCCGTGTTTACCCTTTCATCAAACTGCTGTCACTCCAAGATGTCCTATTGAATCACTTATGATGAGAATACTTTCACTAACATCAGATTATTCTGGAGCCAAGAGGGAGTGGGAACATATCAGACAAACAATTTTGAGGCTATTTAAGCACACAATTATGCTTGCTATCAACTATAGACTTCGTAAGAGTGAGAAACTACTTTTCTTCTATGCTGTAGGACAAGTAAAACATGAAAAATGCAACTTTTGCTTGTGATTCACACATAACTGTGAACAGAATTACAATCAGTGGTGGAAATACAAATCAGAGTGACATTAGTGCTTTAACTTGAATGATATTTTCTTTTCCTTCGCAAAAAGGGTCATTGAATGTTTCAGAAGTATAAAAACACTAAACCGCTCCAACTATGAATTAAAATATATTTATTTTGTCTAGCAGAAAAATCCAATTTATACCATCTTGAATTTAAAAATATGGAATTCTGCGCATGGATATTAACATCATTCTTAATAACTTCTCTTATGCTGAAAAGCCTTTTCATCCTCATTTGACTGAAGAAATAGAAACCCTAACAGATTAGCATACAGCTACATCCCAAGCAAGACAACATAGTGACCATTTTTGGCTTCTTTTGCCTACAGTATCCTGAGCTTCAGTCTATTTGTCAGTAACCATGTACAGGAAACACAGGCAAAATCCCACTGAGGATCTGTGTGGAAGAAAGCCTCTTGGCCAGTAAAGAGCACAGAATTAAATTGAAGAGTACCATTCCTTCAATTTTCTGGTTCAGCATTCTTTATATACATAATTTTAAACTAAACCAAGAAAACTACTGATTTTCATAAGCTGAACCTTTGTTTTTGTTTAAAGGGACAGCAGAAGAACACAAAGAAAAAGTTTTGAGATCAAGATAAAAACAGGGAGATTACTGAGCAATTACCACCATGGACAAAGAAGACTCATCTCAGGGAAAGTTAACTTCACTTTCAAGAAACAAGAAGAAAAATGTTAAAACTGCACTTTTCCTCCCTGCATTTCCCAGGCTCAATTTCACTCTGTCACTCCAGACTCCTCTCCCAATCCCAATGCAACACAAGGAGATGGGGGTTGCAGTCAGGACACATTGTGGTTTTGTCCTCCACTCCATCCTTCTCACAGTTCACTCCAGCATGGGTGCCCCACAGGTTGCAGTCCTTCAGAAAATTTTCCCCACCATGGGCTCTCCACAGTCTTCAATTCCTGTCAAGGAAAAGCTGCTTCAGCATGGACTCTGCACTGGCTGAATTCCTTCTGGAATACCTGCTCAGGCACGGATTCTCCACATGCTGCATGGAAAAATGTGCCCTGATGCCTGGAGCACCTCTTCCTTCTCTGCTGTTTCTCATTATTTTTATTTCCTCCTCCTTTGTCTGTCTGATGGGTTTTTTGCATTTTCCTGACTACATCTTCACAGAGGTACCAACCTGGCTGATGGGCTCAGCTCTGTGTGTGGTGGGGCCATTGCAGGGCTGACTGAAAGAGGCTGTGCCAAGCAGGGGACAATCCCTGACAATCCAATCCAAGAATCAATTAACAGACATACAGGGATATTAAATCTCCCTCAGGGGTTTACCTACTGGGCAAAAAATCAGCTGACAACCTGAGTAAGACAGAAGCACATACTTAAAAATAAGAGATGAGGTAAATAATGGGGATTAAAAATCAGAATGCAACAGAGAATATTGGTTATATGAAACTCAGAGTTCAGGTATGAGCTGGGAGGCTACAATCATTTGTGGTATTTCTTAGTGAAAGTAAATATTTCAATCAAACCTTTTCCATTAGCACGTAGTTTAGAAAGTTGCTGCCAAAGAACTTACTCCTGACTAGCAATCTTGGACTTAGCAATGTTTAAAAAGCCACACTGTGTTATAAGGGAAAAAAAAAACTACAAAAAAAAAAGAATCAAACCAAAAGAACAGCAACAAAAGTCTGCAAAAAACCAAAACCACACAACGAACCATGACAGCTTTTATCAAATTTCTCAAAAACCTTCTTTCAGTTGTTGGTAGAAACTAAGAATGCAAAACTTCAGACAAACAATAAGTTTTAAAAAGTTCAAATTATATAAAAACTGCAGTCAGGCAAATCCAAATTTATTTAGTTACAATATGCTTCTTTCAAAAGTTAAGCTGAAAGATACTGAAATGGAAACAACAAAGTAGCCTCAGAATGCTAATGGATCATATCAGATATAACTGAAAATTTTCAGGATAACAATTCACTTTATCAATACAAACAAATTCAGTGTTTATAGGTCAAGCAGTCCATAGAGTATTACACCAGGAAGTGGTATAGTCAGCTAGATAGTATTTCCTGAAATGCTTGTAACAAGGGAATATGGAACAACTGTTTTGTAAAAATTAGATGAAAAAAGAAAGTGATGAAGGTAAAGATGGAATGATGATTTCCAAAGCTATAAAAACACATGCTGAGATTCAGGGAGAAAAAGAAATTCTCAGTAGACATAGAGATTTTAATATGTTATTTTTACTTTTATGTCACAGAAGTCTTTATTCTGGCAACTAAATCACCTATTTTTTTACATCTGCAGATTTAACAAGAGGCAATCATTTAAAAAAGAACATCTCTTGAGATGTACATTGTTACAAATGCCATACTATATTTTGAAAATTACTCTTCTCTCATGTGAAAATACTACCTACTGTAAAAATCAAGTTCCACTCTATGATTATGTAAAGTTCTTTTTTTTTTTTGTACGTCAGTATTATTTCGTTGTCCTATAGCTTTTTAAAGCTTTCTCTCCAAACTGATAGTTCCCAAAATGACAGAACAGAGCTAGAATTTGAAAATTTGCTTTAAGAACTGCCAGATGTCAGTGTTGGTGTTAATGGATTTTGCAATACTCTTTGAGCTTTTAATATTTTCCATACTAGGAAATGTAAATCGGCTCAAGACAATGTCATTGCCACATAGAGCTGAAGCATTGCTGAAAAGGGTATAAATGCAAATGTAGACAAAAGGAGACTACCTTAAGCTTACTTCAAAAAGTCTGGTGGAGCTCTGCTGACTGTAAGTGTGTTTTTGAAGGGCTAAAGAACTGTTGAATTAATTGTCCTTAAGTACTAGGAAATATACTAAAACTAAATCCTGATCCAAAACCCACTTTAGCTGTGTGAACTACTGCATATTCACACCACATCCATTGGTACTGGCTCAAAGGAGATTCACTGTGCACAGGATGAAGTGAGCACAGCAGACACGAATATAATGAGCAGCCTTTACCAGAGTGTAATTTTTTTATTTTTCATTTACTGCCTGATACAACAAAGCACAGAACCTGAAAATGACAGCAGTTTCCTAATTAAAAGTCCCAGCACTTTCTAGATCCTGGATGCTTCACTGTACACAACACACAGAAACAATAGGTATTTGCAAATCCTTATCCCCTTACATTTATTTTAGGCACTGAATAGGGAAAAGCTCAAGTTCAAAGTATCTTTACTGAATGTGTTTCCCAAAACTGAAAACAGGGAATTCTCCCAGAGCTTTCTCTCCCTCAATCAATGTTTCTCTTTAAATGAGACATATTATTCCTAAATTTTTCCAAGTAGTATACTAATCTCTATAAACCATATCCTTACAAAAGCACTTTGGAAGTCTTACTCTGTTGGAATATTCAAGTGATTTGTTCTGTCTGTGGTTAAGACACGTTATTACCAAATAAAGACAAAGTAGTCTAAATTCCATTAAGTAATTAAATTCTTGACTCTAAACTGAGTCAATAAGGATTGGATGAAGTATTCAGATTGCCTGCATGAATTCCAAGTTCTAAACATCTGAGCAGTTTATCAGGACCTTAAAAAAACACAATTTAACCATCAAACTTTACTCTGAGAATTTCCCGTGCTTTTGCCATATTAATGTAAGTGAAACCATTGCAACACTAAAATACTTTTAGAGCTAAAAGTGTAATTCCTCTCAGCTATCTGTCCTGCCCAAGAGCAATAAAAGTCATGTCTATGTTCTTTGGAGGGTCACTCCAGCAGCTGGTAAGTAAGGACATAATGCTCAGAGACAAATTGGTCAAAACCTCCCTGCCTCTCAAACCAGACTAGAAGTTTAGAAGTGACAAAAAGTTGCTATGTTACCATTATGTAACCAAAATTTTTCTTAGCCTCTGATATTCCATTTTTTTTGAGATGCCTTGACACAAATTATAACATAGCTATAGATACCAAAAGCTACTTCTATTAAGATTTCTCCATACAAAAAAAAAATTATTTTCTTCAGAAATAACATCAAATAATATTATACAAGTATTACCTTGTATCAATACTGTCTCCATTAAATTAATTTAATCTCCAGAAAGCTCAACTAACTTGCATATTCTAATTAATATCATGCTGAAAATAGTTAATGATGCTAAATTACAGCAATCTTTTTAAAAGGGTCAAATTTGTCGATCTGCGTTTAAGCTATAAACATCAGGCATGAAAATGAATTGGGTTTGAAGTAACACTAATTCTGAAAGGTCCCACTTAAGAAAATTATTTCCTTCCACAATTTTTCTAATGTTTAATCAAGCCACCCAGCAGAGGGTTATAACTGAATTGCAATGTTGTACTTCTCTTCCTATTGCTTTGAGCAGAACACCCCATTTTCTTCCCTGGAGTTTCAGAGAAGTTCTTCTCTCTCCACCAGGATCTATGTAGTCACACAACAGAGCTTTAAAACTGTTAACATCAGGTTGCTTCCTCACATCTTAGAGGTATTTTTATTAATGTTTAACTTTATGCCACCATATATTTGTTCCCACAACATAACCATCTCACACTGCACAGATCAGCAGCAGTAATTGCCAAGTACTAATTCTCATAATGAACTAACATGCTCTAGAATTTATGAGTGCTAGTTCACATGCCTCCACTTCCAATAAATAGCTGCCTTAACAAGACACTCCACTACCTGTTGAAATTCTAGAAGATAACCCATTGGCAAAAAGAAAAATCAGCTATGATGAATGATCTGCAAAGTGGCATTATTTAAAATCAGTGTTTGTTCATCAAATACAGACAGCTATACAGAATATGTAATTCTTCAGTTTCTTAAACACTGAAAGGTGACTCTGCATTGGTACATGCAATTATGAAGCTGAAAAGTATTTATCATTCCACGATTCCCTAACTATGAATTGCCATTCAAAATACAAATGTTTCCATGTTGTCAACACAGTAGTAAAACGCTGCCATTCTTTCCAGCAATATTAACACATCATAACACAGTTTTAGTCATGACAAAATTTCAAGAGACTGTATCTCTTTTCACATATTCAAAATTAAACAGCAGAATGAAAATTATTCATGTAATTTCCAACTATTCTCAGGAAAGCTGGCTGTTAAGAGGGGTAAAAAAGTAGTTTTTAATGACGGAACAGAGAATCAGAGATGCACAAAAGATGGATGGAAGAATGAAAGATCTGATGCTAGTTACCAAAAAAAGGCCAGAGGACAGAAGCAATGAAAATTAACGTGACTAGGAGTCATTGAATGATGGCACATTTTATGCTTGTAAAGGAGGTTAAAAAACCTCTACAACAAGCAGCAGAGGAATACTAGAAAGGAAATTAATCACCTGCATTTCAGAACACAGAAAAGAGGATGTGCCATACATAGCATGGGGTTCACACAGATCGAGGAAGATGAAAAGGAAATAAAGGAAAAGCACTTCACTCAATGAACACTATCTATCCTGTACACCCTAAGGCAAGATTCTCTGGGAAACATAGTGTCATCATGTAATTAAAGATTGTATCACCAGCTACATGTACAACACGGCCGTATTGAGGTTACCTGCATCATCTTAAATCAGAGCCTCTCAGACCATTTTAATGGCTTTGCAAACAGAAAATACATGCAAATATTCCAGATGGATGCTGAATGTCATCTTTACTGCTGGGTAATCAGAGATCATAAATACATAGAACATGCTAACACAGGATGCTATTTCTCAAAAGCTGAAAGGATAAATAAATTTTAGCATTTTCCTTAAGTTACAGCAACAAGCTTCTGCCACCTTTTTATTGCCCATAACATACACATGAAATAAACTTTGTAGGAAACAGATACAGCAGCAAGATATTGCACTTCTTACAAGAAGCTATTAATGCTCTCTTCCACACTCCAAGAGGAATTAATCATCTCTTCTGCAAGTAGAAAACATGTCTTTGTTTGGTGTCCAATTCATCAGTTATACATCAAACTTCAAATACTGTTTTTCATTCAAGTGTATGACTTATAAAAACTTCACTAATGGTGTTTTTCACTAAATATATAGCATCTATTTTATTTCAAAATGTATTCAACAAAAATTATTTCTAATTTTTAACCAAAGAGGATGACCATATGATTTTTATTTTTGTTTAATATAAACAAAATAGTTAATTCTTATTTTTGCATGGAATTTAACTGTAGGACAATGTCATACCTTCCTAAAGAGAATGGTCTCTGTTACAACAGGCACAAGCTCCAAAAACACTTTTGCCTTTAAATTCTGTTTTGAGTGCCACAAAAAGAAAGCAGAAATTCACACACAGCAACATGGAATGAATATTCTCTTACAGAAACAGTTTTTCACAAAAGTTTAGTAAGATAAATACTGTTTTTAAAAGAATATTCTTTTAACAGAAGAACAAACTGTGCAAAATTAGAATCTATTCTAAACTACAAAGAGAGAAACAATATATTTATTTTTTTAATATAACAAACATATGCCCACTAGAAAACAACTTGTTACAAAAAGCTAAAGAAACAAAAATGCTATGATAACAACTGAAGTCCTATTATAGCAAATATGATTAAGTGCAGGATGAGGTTTGTCCAGTAGAGGAGGGCACAACACCTTGGGTATTTATTTTAATACACCAACACTGTTTTAGGATGGGAAAGGGGGCCTTTCTTCACCAGTAAAGGTAGTTCCTATTTCATTTGGGAGAGCATTCCAGGGGAAAAGCTGGTGGCATGATCAGGCTTTCCAGCTGCAATCAGTTTGCCTCACATTTAAGAGTGTTTTATCTAAACATAGTGAAGTAAGGAATCTTCTCCAAAAGACACTGAAGTGGAATGTCAATTGTAATGCTGCTAACACTGAAAATACATGTTTAATTGCTTCAAAATTGTGAAAGAAGGCTACCCATAGTAAATAATTGACACATAGAATGTAGATTTCTTTCCAAAAATTTCTTTAACCATGGTGTTAAAGCAGGATTTAAGCTCATGCAGTGTAAACAGCATGAAGCAATAAGGAAACAAGGCTTTTACTTCCCTCTCCTGGCAGCAGGATTATGAATGTATTTTATCTTCAGCCTTAGCTCATAGAATTCTTTAAAAAAAAAAAAAAAAAACTCTTCATTTAGTCTGTAAAGAAAATGTTCCAGTTCTAGAAAAAGAAAATGAGATGCTGAAATCACACCTGGAGTTCAAATGAAAATACTGATTAACAGTTCAGCATCACTGTATTTTATACTCCATGATATTTTTTAAGAAATGTTCATGAATAATTCAAATCTCTGTTTTAGCCCTTTCATGCTCTCAAAGCTGTTATCAGACAAATAAATAGTAATACCAATAACTCCACAAAGTCTAAGCTAGCTTGTCTAAAGAAAAAGCCTAATGTTATTAGGCTTGTCATGAATAGCTTGCCCTGTTTCTATGAAGACAACATGAATGTGTGTCCTGTACTGGACGACTTTGTCCGTCCTCCAGGTATGCCCAGAGGGCAATGTAGGCTATAATGACCCATCTGTTCACTTCTGGCAAGTGGCAAACTTCTAATGAAGACAGATGTGGGTCACCCTGTACAAGAAGGCTGCAGGGTGCTAATGAATCCACCTAATGGTCACTACCTGCCTCTGCTGACTGATTGATGAGCAAAAGGGTTAAGCTTCAAAAGCACAGAGAAGTATTTCAGGCAATCATTAGTCTTACCAGGATATCTCTGTCAAGCTGCTTAATACACACACACACACACAAACTTTAATGTTGTCTTCTTCCATTTAAAAAAAAAGCTTCTATTATTTTATTTAGACAACATGAAATAACCTGAAAAGGTCAACAAAAGATCTCATGAAAGACTTACTGCTGTTATTACCCAGAGAAATAAAAGTTTCCAATATTCATAGGAATTTATAAATATGACCTTTGACACTAACAGTAAAACAAAAAATCTTAAAGGAAATAGCTACAAATAGTTACAAAATCCTACAGCTATTCATGCTTTCTAAACACTACAATCTGACAGCAGTATATGGAAGAACTTTTTACATTGTACTCTACTCAACCAGACCTCAAGTTAATAGATTTTTTTTTTTTTTTTAATAACAGTTGCTACAGAAGCAAGTGAGGATTTGACTCATTCTGTCAATTTCTACATGAAGGTGATGGCACCACAAAAGCCAGATACTTGTAATAAAATATTGCTGGAGATCCAAGCATTCATCAATTCAAGTAGTGAGCAAATGTCAGGAAGAGTTACAATGGGGAATCCCCAGAAAGCAAAGTTCTCTAGAGAAAAAAGAAAGGGAAGGTGGAAGAAGAAAAAAAAAAAAAAAAAACACAAAACAAGCAAAAAACACGGACCACACCAAAACCAGCCTATAGTGAAAAATGTTATGACTTTGAGCTGGTGTGGGGTGAAACCTGCAGAGCACATTGCCATCTGCCAAGATTCACCAGGATTTTGTTAATAAACAGCTGCAACAAAGCAAAGTCACAGCACTATACAGAAGTACAGAAAAGTCATAGAAATTATTCCTAATGTTAAAACTAAAAAGAAATATTTTTATATAAGAGCTTTTTAGGAGAAGTGGCTCTCTTGCTTTCAGAATCAATTAATTTCTTTTCAAAACACCACACAAGAACCTACCAGTAAATTTCTGATGTAACTCTACTAAGAGTAGATAGGAAATATAAATTCACCAAGTGCTGCAAATCATCCACTGGGAAATATTTCTTACCAGCTATACTAGGCAATGGTATATTAAAATACAATCCTGTAGTAAAATTAAACCAAATAATATGTTGCATCAATAGCTGGTCTTATTAAAAGGCAGGAGACATCATTACTAGAAAATAACGTTCTATTTCTTGCCATGCTCATATCTGTTGAATAGTCTTTAATACATCCAGTAACCTCATTAAGCACCCACACTCTTGAACAACAAGATCCCAGCACTTTCATTTTACATGGCTCAATACATTCTTAAGAAGAGAGGAGATTCTGGCATTTTAGGAAAAAATGTGTTTGAGAAGTAAAGAGTATTGAAGTTTGGCCTGAGAAGAGTCATGTAATGTTTATCTAGGTCACAATGTAGTAGAAATTCTCAAAGGTTTGATAAACAAAAGCTAATACTGAACAACCTTTGACTCCCAGAATAAAGACAAAAAACCTTTTCAACTTTTTTAACAGAATTGGACATAGTTATAAATCTGGTCTATGTGCTGAACTTGGTTTTTCATCCATAAAAAACTAATGAGTTGGTGGCACTCAAAAACTTACCTTGCATGTAAGCAATGATTTCTGGTAAATACAAGGAAATTTATGCCAACTCTATGAGGGTATAAATTACAGTTTTGCCTAATATATGCCAAGAGTGACTCCAGTGTAAGTTACCTTTTCAAACAGATTTAAATTCACAGATGATTTACTGTTGTTCCCAGAAGAGAAATGATTAAGCAGCCCCAGAATTTTGCCTGAGGCAACAGAAACTCTTCAAGATCCAGTAACTCCAATGTACACAAACCTGAAAATTCTATTTTGCAAGAAGCTACTAATGTTACACACCAGATAAAACTATATATGGTGAATTCATTATGACAGGTGATTTCACTGATTTATCCTATGAAAGCAAACTAGAAGTAGTCAGATAAAGGGAGAAAAAACCCACCAAAACAAAAGAAACCTCTGGGAGCAAGGGGTATCAAACATGGGTGAAGTATTGCAAAAACAGCAATTATGTATTCATGGTCTTATTCACAATTTCACTGTCAAATAAAAGCTACCTCCCTCTAGAAAAATGCCCTTTAACATTCAAAAAGAAACCCAAGTGTGTATATCATAATAGCATGCATGCAGAATATTCTGAAAAGAACTGCTGTGTTTGTCACTTAACTCACTTGCCTGAGTGAGGACCTGTAATTTATTAATGAGAAAAACTTACAATTCCAGTAAAATCTGGTTGTTAGGTACACATTAACCTGTGGTCTATTTTTCCATTACATCCACAGACAGTAAGACATTCTTACATGCTTGAAACAAGTAATGAAACAGCAACTAAATAGACAAATTTTTATTATATCCCACCTGCCTTTTCTCAACAAATAAAAGAATTCTAAAACCTTTCAGAAATTTGAGTCTAAAAAATATCCAGCCAAAATCTGCATGGAGAAAGGAAGTTGATTAAATTTACAAGTCTTTAGTAAGACCTCTTTCAAAAGGACACAAACCTGTGCTAGGCCAAAGCTTTTCTCTTCTAATATTGATTATGTATGGATTTAGAAATCACATTATTATTTTCTGCCTCTTTTCAGAAAACGTTTGTATAGGTGAAGATTACTAGTGGTAAGATTATTACTAGTAAGTTCTCCTTTATTCTTTACAGTAATGAATACAGCTCATTCATTTTTTCTGTCTAGCAGCCTTCTCTAAGTGTCTCATTACTCTCAATTTTCCTCTAAACTGGCTCTGATTGGCCTCCACATTTTTTATTTGAAATATGCTAGAGGTGACACCATACTGCAGGCAAAGTTTGCTCTTTGTAGCACAGCTCACAAGAATTATTCCACATTCATTGCAGGCCAAACTTCTTTGCTCACATCCTAATACAGCATCTGGCCATTTTCCCTTTTTCACAAAAACATCACAATTTTTACACACAGACAGTTTAGGCATTGTTGTTCCTTGGCATTCTTCAAGGTATTTGGAGCAGAGCTACCTATAAAGTCATCTGTATTAAGGAAGAAATAAGAAACTGGCAGCATTTCTCCAAGCTTTATGCATTTTTCTTTTGACTGTATTGGTAACACTACCAACTGCAATCTGGGTCTCCAGCCCTTTCTCTGAAATTCTTCAAGAAAATATTATTTTGTGTTTGCTCAGTGAAAGTTATTACAAAAAGTGTCTTTAAAAGCCTAATTTCCTTAAGATAAAGTTTCATACTGTTACTATTAAAATGAAAAAAGGACCTAGTTCTATGAAATTTTCACCACAAAATGGGATGGTGTCAAATTTTTTAAAGTATCCAGGTGAACGTTTCACATTTTTAGTTCAACTCCTCCTTTTTCTGATATGGTATAAGCCCCTTGCTTTCTTTCCTACTTCTTAGTGGGGAAATAGCTTTTTAATTTAATAATGCGTTTTAATTTATAAGCCATTTCATTAATTCCAAGGTGATAGTACTTTATATTAAGCACATATTTAACAATATAGAAAATTGGCTATAAATACGTTGGGATCAACAAACTATTTACAGACTGATTTAAGTCCTCACAATAAACATGTACATAATTTTCTCATTGCATAATGATTACTTTTTTGGAATGCAAAGGAATCAATGATACCTCATAAAATGCCAATATTAGCTATCTATTGAAGTTTGATTTTGATTCTGTATATATATATATATATGCATATACATATATATATAAACATTTATTTTCCAAACTCTACATGGAAATTCTCCTACATGGCCAGGTTGGATGTCTCTGTTCTCCCAATCCCTCACATAGGTTTAGTGTATATATTTTTAAAACTGCAAAATATATGAATGAACATGCATAAATCATTCTTTAAAAATTCAAAATCTTTTTACTTTTTAACATCTTTCTTTTTTCTGTATTGTAGATATATTAGAGAAAGTATCTCTTGTCTGCTTTTTTTAAATAGATTTGCTTTTCAGGATGTTATTGTGAGCACACAGAGCTAGACAAAGAAGGAAAATGAATGGACAGAAGTCACTGTAAATTGTTCTTTAGTCTGTTTGCCTGATTTGATTGTCCTTTCACTTTAAATACAAAGAAAATGAAATTTTCAGGTCCATTATCAGTTTGAAGGAATTTTTTTCCCAGCACTTTTAGCAAGACTGTTGTACCTCCCCAACTGTACTACTCTATCTTTCATCTGCTTTATCTAAAAGATATCTAAAAGTTTCTTTAAAATTTTATCTCTTTTTTTTCCCTGAAGAAACCTTCAGGAGCAGGGGAACAGGGAGAGAGAAACAGTTCCTAATGAAACAAAGTTGTCATGCAAAGTTACATATTGCAGAAATCACATTCTAAAATCAAGGAAGTCCTGTACACTGCACTGCTTCCTTTTGTTTTTCACTCGTTAAGATATTTTTAGAAATTTATTCATCAAAAATAACAAGGGCAAATTTTATATTGACCATATTAAAAAAAAAAATAAAATAAAATAAAAATCAGCACCTAAAGCTCCTTATATAGAGATTACACCAAAACGAAACACTAACCTCTGGAAATCCTAACTCAAGCCCAGTTTAAAGACAAAAAGGAAATCCAAATATTTTAAGACATCAAAACCTCGACAAGGTAATTTGGGAAATCCTTGTGTTTTCCCGACAGGACACTATGACAAATAGACAGTTGCAGCAGCACATTTAAACATTTGTGAATCTAAATGAGAATAAACTGATGATTAAAAACACTGCAATTTGCAGCCTGTTCTTTAGAGGAAAAAATTGATATGCTTTCAGGTTCAGGAGTCAATTCATCCCTTCTTGATCATTTTTAACCTATTAGTCAGTTTTAACCAAATTTGACTTGGAACTTGCAGACTTGTTGGCATTAAAGTTTTGAGGAAAGAAAGACTGTCAGAAGATATTCCTCTGATTAATGGGCTGCACTGCAAGCTCAAGTCTTAGCATAAATCTGTGGATCTACAGCAAAGTGCTATGAATGCCTTTAGAATACAAAAAGCCTGCATTAGCATGCAATCTTTCCTGGGCACCAGCAAATCCAATCCCAAAGCTCAGGGCTAAGTTTGGTTCCAAGGATGAGGTTTGCAGCTCCTGCATTCACTCCCAGAGCACATGGCTGAGTTCAGCTAAGGGTTCCCATCACTATTTCCCAAACACTCATTTGAGCTGTGGCTCTCACTCCAGTTAAGGACATAAAAAAGCTGGTTTTTATCTGGTCAGCTGTGCTTTCCATATCTTGAAGAACTGAGATCTCTTTAAGGTAATGACAACACACTGCTCATCAGCTTCAATTACTGGGATGCACTCTTGGCTTTAATTCTCACTTAATGTGTCTTTTCCTCATCATTTTTTTCATGATAAATGTCTGTGCCTTAGCATGTAACAGATACCTTAAAAGAATATTGTAATCAGACATTTTGTGTAATTTGAAAACATGAGGCAACATTTATTCATTAATTCTTTATTGAACTTTAAAGTAAGATAGGAAAAAAAACATTCTCTTCCTCTCCTAACTTGCAGTAAAAGACTCCTTGTTTTTTATCAATTCCTGCCTACAAAGACCAGTTTTTCCCTCCCTTCCCTACTCTATCTAGTTTTCTGCTTTGCTTCTTCCTTAGCAAAAGGAGTTCTAGGCTATCTCATCTCTCTGGGTATCCCTTTACATCATTCCTTGTTTTCCTTGACATCACAGGCAGATTTGCACACCCGAGAAAGACAGAACTGCTTTACTAGGAGTTAAAGAAAGCAGCATGAAAGAGCCAAGAAGGTAAAAATCTTACACTTAAATCCCTTAAACCCTCAGCACGGCACACACCTGAGCACATGCCAGAGAACAGCTGCCTCCCACTAGTGCAGCTCCCCCCATTTACATCACTGTTCAGTCCTCCAGTCTTTTTTTTTGTTTAGTGAGACAAGGTAGTAAGTTCCTCATTCATTAACGCCTGAGAATATTCCAAATAAGATGCCATGGCTCACAGTGTGTCTTTGAAAGGCATCCTTGTCATTTCAAGTGATCTCATCAGGCAGCTTTTGCAAGTTTATGCCATATTAATACAAGTACATTCAGGATTCTCTGTATAGCAACAATCTTAGTTATAATAGCCTTCAGTTGCAAGGCTTGTGTGCTAAAATAGTGATCTTTCCTCAGTTATGCATCCATATGTTTTCAAAATTCGCAAGTCCCATAGACATACCTAAGTTAATTTTTTTTAATTCAATTAATTTTATGCATATGAAAAGTTATTTGCAAGTTTTTCTCAAAACTATCAACATTTCTGTCTTTTGCACCAGTAATACCTGTTGCTTGTTTAATGAAACCCTGTTGGCCACTTCTAGTGCTCAACTTTCAAAAACAATGCTTGGTGTTCTATCACTTCTCACCTTAAGCCGGTAGTATCTGTCCAATTTACCTTACAATTCTTTACAGTCATATTAGGTGAAAGTAGAATGCACAATGACAAGAAGTTTTACACCTAAAACACATTTTGCTGGAGACATGGAAAACTCAGTCAAAAGAGAAAATACAGACAGATGTAGTGAAGTATTGGTTTTTTAAAAATTTTTCTAACTGCAATCTCGAAAAATATGTAAAGAAAATTTTATAATAAATTTTATGTAAGAAAAATAGTATAGAGAAGTTAAAGCAGTTGCCTGCAGCTCAAATCTTCTCCCTACATGCATGCCTAAAGGCTCTAAAATTCTGCCAAGAAAGGTAAACCCTCTCAAATATTTCATTTGTTCAGTTTAAAACAAAGCAAAATAACAACAGACAATTTATTCTAAATATATTTTTTACATATATTTATCAAATCTTGATGAATTCTGAGAGGAGTCATGAGTCATTTGATTCCAGTTTTGACATATTACAAAAGTGTGTGAAAACACAAAATCACACAATGGGTAAGGTTGGGTGGGTGATGTTGGGTCACCTGGTCCAACCTCCCTGCTCAAGCAGGGTCATCCCAGAGCACATTGCACAGGATTGCATCCAGAGGGTTCTTGGATACCCTGGGGACTTCACAACCTCTCTGGACAAACTGTTCCAGCCTCACCATTTCTAAATATGAAAAGCTCATGCTCTTAAATCATTTCACAGGATTTACACCAAAGTAGGAAAGTGGTGGGGGGGAAGCTTATGGATTTTCATTCTTAACTAGCTGGAGGTTTTTTCATTTTCAGTATAAATTGCAGGGTTTTTTTCATCCTCTTATAAAAGCCTTACACCTGGTATCCGGGTATAAATTAGTTTTCAAATAGTAGGGAAAAGCTGAAATGCCATTGCCTCCTTTTCTTCCTGTAATTCTATTACTGTGGGATGAAGAGGTCATATTTTTTCTTGCCTCATTTTTTCTTGCTGTTGACTTTTTTATAATGCTGTGTAGCTTCCCTTTAGAAAGTTAAAGGAAAGATTTATGGGTCTTCATTTTTAAATGCTTATCTAAATACATTTAGTGGGAGCCTATTCTATTACAAACAGCTGCTCTCTGCAATAACTAATGAAAGCCAAGATTACTCACTAAAGGGAGGGGCCCCACAATATTGTACAATTATGCAGTAAACCCTAAGAAGCAACACAAGGCTTGTTCCAAAAATGGCAAAATCGTGTAGTTATTATCACAGGATGATTCTAACAACCACTCAATGGAGAAAAATAAAGCTTAAAGAAGAGAAAGGATTACATCTGAGGAATTGTATGCTAACACATGTCAAACAAAGCTTTAAGTGAGTTATGATTCTCTAACTCTAATTATGAGATTTAACACAGTAATTAGCTAAAACAGGTCTAGCTACATCACAAATTTTTAAAACTCTCTTGGTGGAAGCAATTCTCTAGAGAGCCGTTCTATTACTAATTTTAGGGAAAAACCTTCAAAGGAAATCACTTTAAATACTCAAGTAGTTTTTATGACCACTTCAAATGACATTCAAATAAATCTGGCCAAGACACTGGAAAGGATTTAAACCATGACAGATGCTTGCACAGCAAATTAAGACCAACCAGCCTACAGATAATGCAAACTGAAGTTTATTTTTAAAATTTCTCTTTCCAACTTTTAATGAATTTAGCATTGCAGCCTGAAAACTTATGCCAAATCAGCTGCTTGGTTAAATATACAGATATGAGTAATCTTTCTTTTTAATTTTACTCAGAAGTTCCACAGACACAGGTCCCTGAAATACGTGTAGAAACTACTCAGGCACGAACATCAACATTTAATTAACATTACATTTTTAAAAAACACCAACAAGGTGTAAGACCCTATCAGAGGAATAGACAATTTAGGCATTGAAGGTCAGAATCACACAAATGAAATCTGGCAATGCTTAGGATTTTTGCCAAAGTGCCATTTATAATAAACCTACAAACACAACCAACACCAGGCAGCATACTGATCATTGTGCTGCTTAAACCAACCAGCAGGGTCACTGATAGAGATTCCAAAATCTTGTTTGTCCCAAACTTTTCACACTAACTTTCTTTTTTACTTTTAGTTTGAGAATAGGATGAACAATCTAAAACTGGAAGTCTCTTTCTGTCATTGATGCTTTCAGCAGAAATCCGAGCTGGCTGCTTGTACTTGTAAGACACACAGAGGAGGAAGCGATGGTCATACACACATTTTCTAGTTTCTTAATGACCACTCATTCAGCAGTAGAAATATATAGTCTGGAGTACCTTAATGAGCACCTCTACAGGAAGTTACAGACATAAATGAGATGCCTTCCTCTTAACACAAGGCTATAAGCTCAATGAGGAAAAATACTTCCTTACATCCTATTTAACAATGACCCACTTGGCAGTCAAGAGAAGGGGCTAAGTAAGGACTAGCTAAATGAGGATTAGTTTTACTATTTGCCTTCCCTGCTTCTCTCAAGATCTTGAATTCCACCATCACTTTGACCTTCACATCCCTTAAGAATTTGTCCTTTTTCATCAGTAGCAAGCCCAGCAGGGCATCCCTCCCAGCTCTGACTCACTCAGGGATCAGTTTGACTCTGTCCCATAGGGCTGAATGGAGAGCTGAGCTGATTGATATTCAGGAACACTCTCCTCAGAGCACATTCTAATGTGCAAAAAAGCTATCAAGTGTGGCAGAAAACCAACCTAGATGAGTCAAAAGCTCAACTAAGTTACTGAAAGAAGATCATATTTTTTACAAGCCATCAAGTATAAAGTAAATTGGCTTTCAGTAAAGGAAACCTTTAAAAATGTGTTCACTGCTCTGAAACCACAGCAAAATTAATAACTGCAAGGATTAGATTTCCAGTGAAATAAGGAGAAATGTCTGCACATATGAAAAGAAAGTCTTCGTGAAGTATAAGCTCAGGAACAGCAAAATGAGCCTGACTGCTGCAAAACAAAAGGCTGAAAAGCAGAAGGCAATCAACATCTATCAGTACAATGCAAATTTTAAAAAATTAATTCTAAAGAATAAATGTCTAATTTTTGAATAAAAAGGTAAAAAAAATACCCTGAATTATCATTATTCTTAAGTGACATTATATTGCCCAGACCTAGCCCATCTTGAGGTTTAAACACACACTTTTTCCAGTTAAATGATTGAAATACATCCCTTATATTTCAGGACAGAATAAGTAGCAGAGAGAAACAGGAATTAAAAATTTAATTTGTTAAAGAATTTTGCAGTTTCTTAGCCAAATTTCCACCCTATATACAAAGTACAGCTCCAATATAAAATAGCTGCCAATCAAAATTATTGTATAAATGTCACTTAGATGCTTGTAGTGAATCTTATTCATACAGTTGTTTGTTAAGGCATTTCTTTGCTAGCTATACCATAATTACAATATAAATTGCAATTTATACTGTAGCTTAATTTTATTCCCTTCTAAAGATCTTCAAGAAGGTTTTCCCCCAATTTTCTTACTCACACATCTCCACCCTCAGTCTCAGTGTTCTCTGCAAACAAATAGCTATTGTTAAGCTAATAATTCTCTAATACTAACAAGTTTATTTCACTAACAGCATTGTGATGGGTAATGCTGAAACCACAGAGAACAGTAACTCAAATTATTAACTAGGAGGGCTTTGAAGATTTATGACTAAAGTGGCTCCCCAGCAGGGAAGAAGCTTGTGATTCCAGACAACATATTTCACTTTAGAAACAAAACTTTCTAAAAAAACATTTTCTTGTTTAATCAAGTTAGATTTCTCATCTTAATTCTTATTCAGAGCTGATTCTTAAGTCATACACAACATATCAAGTAGAGCACAGATATCTCTCCCAGAGATGCACTGGTGATTGTCATGGACAAGACAGTACTGACTAATAATTTAGCTTCAAACTATATGGATGAAAAATACATGAAGATGGCAAGAGTAACAAAATTCAGTTTATCATTGTCCACATCAAGCAATTAGACCTCAGCACTGCAAACTGCTCAATGACCACTCATTTGTCCAATTACACCTTCTGCACACACCTGCATTGTGGTCTTTCCAGCTGTCAAACACATCCAGCTGTGGTCCTTCCATTCAACAGATGTTAGGACGTTGGAGCAGCAGAAACAGTTCCTTTTAGTGTGAGGCACATAAAACATTTACAAATTTTATGTTCATGTAGTGTAATTTCTTCTCTTGTGTGCTTGTGTCATACTTTCCCCTCCCCAAGCTGAAGCCTAAATTTCTGGTTTCCAACATGAATATATTTAATATTAGTCATGGGTTGAAAATACCTGAATAAAATGCACTAAGCTGGGTAGAATGCATCTACCTTTAACTAATCACAATGATCTGTGCAAATATTTCCCTTCCCTTTATTATGAGCTTTTCAGCTCCATGTTCAACTCTACTGATATATTTGAAATTCAGTGGCCTGTAGACAGAGTGTTTCTTTAAACATCAGAAAACAATTAGTTCAGTAAATTCAATATGTATCTAAAATTTCATTCACTAATTCTAAATCCATCAAAAAATTCACAGCAAGTTTTTCTTGATTTCTAACAAATCTGACACATTGACTACAGAGAGAACATTCTCAGTAACATGCTGGGAACAAGACTGGCTATCAAAGAATATTATCTTTCTGGTATTTTGGGGGTGG
>JAOTQP010001652.1:20477627-20505123 GCA_026413545.1 Cichladusa arquata
TTTTTGGCAGCTTGCTTCCCTTCTCTTTGTGTTGGTAATTTCCCCCAGGGGGTTAAATTCAGCGCCTGAGACACCTGAGTCCCACTCAGGGGTCTTTGAGACCCTCACCAGGGGGGTTTTGAGACCCCCAAGGAGGCCAGGGGTATGCCCTGGGCTCCCACAGGAGAAGATAAGGCCAAAACAGTTGTTGGAAGAGCTATAAAAACACTCAAAATACACATATGAGTTTATTTATTGCATCTGCTTTCATGTTGTTTCTTGTCCTGTTATATTTTAACTGTGAAAATTCCTTAAATTACTAAAGTTTACTTACTGCTTTTATTTAAGTGAATTTATGGTAAACAAAAATATAAAATAGGGTGTTTTGCTTACAAGAAAGCACTGTCAAGACCCCCAGAAAACAGAACTGGTTTCAGACTATTTGAAAGCTCTTTCTTCCCTTGGGCTCATAACGCTTTACTTCTGTGTGTTCTGATGAACTTGATGCCTATTATTGCTTATAAACATTTTCACAAAAAGTATTAACTGAAACCACTGATTCTGTAGCAGTTTCTAAGAAAAACATGCATCTGCAGCATGTTTTCTGCTGATAAATATAACCTTGCAAACAAGTCCTTGAAAATAATGAAAAATTGTCTAATTCTATGAGAAACAGGAAGACGAAAAGACTCAGGAATTATTAGCTCTACCCACAGTAGAATCAGAAACATATCAAGAAAATGAAATATTTTATTAAACCAAAAGATACAGAACAAAAGGTTGAATATATGAATAGACTTCAATGAATCATTTAAATGTTTTCCCTTTTATCCTTAGTTATGCCTCTTTAAAGTAAAATCTTAAACTGGACCACCATTTCTATCAGAAACCTGACTAAAAAAGGGCAATGAATCTGAAATGCCAAAAAAATTATAAAATACACAAACAGAAACAAAGATGAACTGAACAAGAAACACAGGCAAATCAAAACTATGCTGTAAAATTTCTATAACTTATTCATAAGAAAGAACAGTAGTCAGAGAAAGGGCAATGACTTCTGACATAAGCTACAGTAAGGACTTTACTTAGAAAAGTAGTGACCCATTTACACACTTTGGTCTTGTTATAAGTCAGTTCCATAAATAGAAACTAATAATTAGAGTCTTGAAAGATGACCATCTTTTCCCATGAAAGTGTTCATTATTTCCCTAGAGAGACAGAAACAGAACTCTTCTTTGTCCTCAAAAGGCTTATTAAAAAAAAAAATTAAGATATAAATATTGTAGGGAAATTAAAATTAAAATCCTTAAAAAGCTTTATTCTTTTTAATCCTTATATGCAGATTAACTACCTCACAAGAAGCCAAACTTCTTTAAATACCACCATTCCAGAAAATAAATCAACTGCAAGTTATCATGGTGAAAGATCAATTCACAGATACCTTACAGTCTCTACAACCACAGATACAACAAGTTTCCTACTCTTCTTACAGTTTTTTTCAGCTTCACTGTATTAGTGTTGGGCAATGTTTCTTCTATAACAACAACAATAATATTTAAAAATTAATTTGCATGCATACAGAACTCTCCACCAGAGTTCTCAAATTATTGTACACTCACATACACCAGAATACAGAAGAAAATACTCTAATTCTTAAATTTTTAACAGTGATGGAATGGTCAACCTTGCTGTTTTAATTCTCATGACAAGCTGTCTTAACATCATCAGTTAAATCTAGATTTAAAAAAAAAAAAAAACCTTTTTTGAATAAATTATGCAAAAAGAAACACAAATCTGTAATAAAAAAAAATCAGTTGCACATTCTATGAGTTCCCTTTACATTTCATATCTCCTTTCCTAAGAGATGAAGCAGACAGGGAGATAAAATACTACCTCAGTGTCTTAATCTAGAAATGGAAAGCTAACTGCAGATGGAAATTCTCACATTCCCACCCACATTTCCAGTATTCCATTGTTTTAACCCCAGGGTCACCCAAGTTCCACAGAGCCACTCACCAACTCCCCCACCAGCAGGATCGGGGAGAGAATTGGAAAAGTGAGAAAACTCGTGGGCTGAGATGAGCACAGTTTAGTAGAGAAAGCAAAATTCACTCACATGAGCAAAGCAAAACACAGAATCCATTTGCTGCTTCCCATGGGTGGCAGGTGCCCAGCCATCCCTGGGAGAGCAGGCTCCATGGGTGTGACAGGGACTTGGGAAGGCAAACACCCAAACAGCCCAAATGTCCCCAAGCTGCACACAGCGAGCACGAGGCCACATGGACTGGAATATCCCTTGGTCAGCTGTCCCAGCTGCGTACCTTCCCAACTCCTTGTGCCCCACAGCCTCCTCTCCAGCAGAGTCTCAGCAATAATGAGAGTTCCTCTGATTATACAGTTTACTCAAAGACTATTCATTTTTCTTATGCAGCATTGAGAAAACATGATGCCTTGCATTTGGGCACCAGCATCCACAGAAAACACGACTCCTAACAAAAAAGCAGAATTTGTGACCTGGGTCTCCACGTCGCTCTGCTGCCCCCTAACGCATTTCTTGAAAGAATAATTGCAGGGGAAAAGAGTAACCAAAAGAAGGAATCCTCTTCTATATTTTGTTTAATTATGAACTATAATCCACTGTATGCAATTATTGCTACTCAAGCATCCCCTTAGCATTTATGACAACCTACAATCTACAATGATGTAGCTACTTCAGAATCATCTGTGATGAGGAACAGTGAACAGCTCCTGTTGAGGCCCTTCAAAGGGAAGACACCCTTAACCTGAAATTTGTTTGAGAAGATGTGACAAACACTAAAGAGCATGGTTTATTATATTATTGTAAAAGTCTATCTTACAACAGAACTCAAGAGTTCTAAGCTGGAGTTTACAGAATTTGACTCTGTCATGTCTCAGAATGGTTTTAAAGTAGAGCTGCTAATCTGTAAAACTTCTCTTAATATGAGAACACCTTTTTTTTTAAGTGTAGATTTGACAGCAGAATTACAGCATACCAGCTCTGAAAGTGATTCACAATCTAAAACTTTTAATACATAATAAATTCTTTGAGCAAGCAGCAAGTTAATCTACAACTAAGAAATATAGACAGTACAAACTTCAGAGTAAAAATAACATGACAGCCTACAGATTGTGAAAATTAGCCTTATTTGCCACAGATTGACATAGACTTGCTAATAGCAGGAGTTGTACATTCAAACTCCAATATCTTTTGAAACAGACATTGTTTCAAAAATAAATTACTACCCTGGCCTATAATGACACACTTTAACTAAAAATAAAAATGTCAAGACTTATGAGGAGATAAAGGTTTTTAACAGGAAAGAAATCACTGATAGGTTTTTGATTGTAGTATTGACAACTCTGCAAGCAGATTTCTTTGCAAGACGCTTTAGATTTGGAACTTGTATTTTTAATAAAATTAGATTCTGTGAAGAATTGAAAGTCCAAGCATTAGTGTAATGTCACTTTTGAGACTAATAACCATTAGTACAATATATTAACATACTGAAAGCACAACAGAACTGTCAAAGCTCATTACTTTGTAAGTCATTATTTTCCTAAAATGATCAAATTATGAAAAAATTTATTTAAATAATTCAAGAATGTCTCTGATTCAACAGGTTTCACATATTGAAATCTTACACAAAGTGCTAGAACTTTGAGAGTTTTCTTTAACAACTCTCCTGTGGCTTAGAAAGCAGCAACAAAAGTCAATGTACTGCATAATTTTATTACAGATATGAAACACAAAGTCACTTTTACATACTATTTTTTTCATCTATTACCCTCTTCCTAATGAAGGAATTAAAGGGAGGGCATAGCCTCATTAATTAATGAGCTATTTGTTCTTTTTCCACTGTAATTTAAGGATGAGGAGGATTCATGAAAAAAGATAAAATATCTTCTTTGCTCATCAAACATTATGACTGATTCTATCATACCAGCACAAAATTCAATGCTTTAAGCTTTATCACCTTTTCCCACTTGGGAATGTGGATAGCAGTCAGCTTGTCTTAAATGATTGTACAGTAAGAAAATACACAACTATAACATGGATTTTTCATTGCCACTTAGCTCCAAGCTTTAGACAGTCTAATTCTTTCTGTAGTTGCCTTGTTTTATGTATCTTGTAGCTGTGGGCACTGATATTACTTCAGAGTCATGCTATGCTCTTGTTCTGTAATGTTTACCCTACACATTGAAGTTCCAAAAGCTGAATTTACAATTTTTCTTCTTGTCAGAAGGACTTAATTATACATCTAAAATGGGTTCCATTTCTAGTTATAAGTATCACTCTTCTTTGAGAGTAATAAGAGGAACTGCCTAAGGCAAACAGCATCCCTGCTCAGCTCCCAATAGCAAGAGACACTCTTTCCATACATTTATCTTTGCTAACCGCTACAGGAAAAGAGAGTCAAAAACCTCTCTACTATGCTTAGAAGTACTCAAGAAGGCATAAGGAAGATCAGACTTCTGCACCATCCCTAGAGCTACTTAAAAGACATGTAGATGTGACACTTAGGGACATGGTTTAGTGGTGGACTTGGCAGTGTGGGGTTAGGGATTGGACTCAGTGACGTCAAAGGTCTATACCAACATAAATTATTCTGATTTTCCAGGAACAGGACTGCAATTGCAGCACTTTGTGGTGCAAGGATGAAGGAGGGAGGAACTTCAAGTGTATCTCTTTCCACGGATTATACAAGAATCACATCCTGTTCTGTTTTTTTTTACCTGGCTTCCCAGCCAAAATACACTCAGCCCACGTGGCACCAACATGGAACCTTCAGTCTTGAGACCTCACCAAATTGCCTTGGGCAGGTCAGGCTCCAAGGCAGGAGAGAGGAAATCATACAGCAGCCAGAACTTCTGCTTTAGCCCCTCTCTCTGGTCTTTGATCACATAGCTGTGCACCCCTTTGCTCTGAATGCTTCACTGGATAATTTCAAAACAGCCCTTGTTTTTTGCATTGAGAAGAAAAAACATGAACAATGACTCCCGTTCATCTGTTCTAGGGAAGTCAAAACTACATAAACTTTCATCTTGGTTACAACTTTTTCAAGATTAATGAGATCCTTAAATGAATTAGTGAATCCTTAGAAGAATGTCCTTCTTCATACAAATTTAAAATACATTTTCAGAATATGAGTAACCAAAACTTCAGATAACAATGAATCTGGAGGCAAATTATGGCATTTATACAAGGGCATACGGTTTTATGGTTTGTTTTCCCTTCCTTTTCTAATACTTAATAGTCTAGTTGCCTTTTTTTTAAGCTGCTACTGTGTTTTGAGCTAGCATTTATTTAGAACAAAGTGTTAAAATTTTAACTTCTTGAGCAAAATTTAATTCAGTGCCACTGGTTTTAATGCAGAAAATTAAGATTGGATCCCAAGTGCATCTATCTGCACTAAATCTCACATGCTATTTTATCACTCCATCGTGCATTTTCATGCAGGCTTTCTACAGCTCTTTATAACTACATTTCACTTTTGCTATTTTGTCAATTTTGCACTCTGCGCTGCTTTATTCAATCTTCATCATCCCCTTTTTCCAGATCAATTATGGGATTATTAAATATCAGTGAACTAGAATAAATTCATTGAGACTCCTTCACACAGTAAAGTCAGGAATTCTTTCTCATATTGTTCTCTGTTTTGTTGACAATTACTAAACCTTGATATATAGATCTTTAATTTCTTTAAACTCATTTGGTGACACCAAAGTCTTTCTCAAAATGTTTATAGAATAGATGAATGAAATCAAAATTCCATCTTATTTCTGTTAGAAAAAACTTAAAATGTGTCATGCACATCCTCATCTTCTCTCCTGTTACTAACCAAATTATAATAATTTGTGTACCACAGTTACTCAAGTCAGCAGTTTCAAAAGTGAGTTTCATTAAAACAATTAGGTTATAAGTTCTTTTTTACATTGTTAATATTATTCTTTAAGAGATATGTGTAAAATAAAGTGGTGAAAATCTGCGTACCTTGGGAAGGTCTCTCAGCATCACTTGAGTTCACTTCTGTTTCAGAGACAAGGATTTAACAAAACTAACACACAATTTCTCTCTTCAGAAATTGTTCTCTTGTTAGTTCATTGGCCTACAAGGACATTTTTAGCTGCAGCAAAATCTGTAACTTCATATAAGTAGCAAAAAAATATTTAGGAAATATGACAGCCATCAAAAACAATAAATGCAAAACTTATTTTTAAACATCAGATAACATTCACCTTCAGGGGCTACATTATAAGAATCTTACTACAGAAAAATAAAGGAAGAAACTAAGGGAAACAGGATACATGAGATAAATGATAATTGCCACAAACGGTTCCTTCCTATATTTTTTCCATTGTTGGCCAACTTACTTGAAAGAAGGGGATATTATAATCAAATCTCTTATAAGAGTGCTGATGACTGTTGCCATCCTAAGTACAAGGTTTCAAACTTAAAATCTCCAACTCCCCACTGTTGTTTACCCCTGAAGTTGCAAGGGAACTTAAAAGGTTAAACCGGGTTCACTATGGTCACATACAGTACCATAAGTTCAAAGTGTTAGATCAACAAAAATATTGACAATAATTTTAAGATTGAGCCTATTTCTCTATTAATAAAGCAATCCCTAACTGCAAATTTATTTTCAGCTGAGATTTTGTTGTGCTCATGTTACTGTCTGGGGTAACAGTAAGAACTACTGCAGTAGTTTCAATTTATTTGTCCCTTTATTTCTAAACAGCAGTACAAGTGAAAGAGATCTAGAAAATAATAAATTGCTAAAATAAGTATCACTATTCAACAAGGCTCAAAAGAGGCTAAACTACCACCTGGAATGATTACTGCTAATGGTTATAAATTATTATTATTATTATTACACGTGTTGTTTCCACCTTTGTTTCCCAGAAACTCTGAAGGGGCAAATGCTGACCACTTTACATTTCCTGCTCCCACACACAGTGGCCGAGCTGCATGGACACTTCTAGGTCTGCACAGCGCTGATTTCCAGGCTGCTGACAACTGCCCAGTATTTGTTCTCAAAATGCAGAGCTCTATTCAAACATGCCCTCTTTCTGCTGGCAGCCAAGGAACAGCCAGATGAGCTGCTTCTTTGCACAAGGTCTGCCATCAAAAAGTACAGATTATTTTCTAAAGACACTTGATGCCACATCCTGGGAGAACTTTTCAAATCGTGGAGAAATACGGGAAGATAAACAAAGGAACACATTTTCTCCTTTGACCCTAAATTTAAACCCAGAATTATTAAATTCTCCATAGAATTATTGTTCCTTACCATTAAGCTGCAGATTTTTGTTTAAAAAAAAAAAAAGGCAACAAAAGTTTAAAATATTCACTGTCCTTCATTGGTACTAAGAGGTAGAATTCATTGACAAAGTTTTCAACAACAGATTTGTAGAAAAGAGTGAAAAAGTCACACACAACGGTAGGAAAAGAAGTGCTCCAGAGGTGGCTATAGATGGCGCATTTCCCCAATTTTTCTCAAGCTGCATGGGTAAACTGGATTCTGCCTTCTTCACTGCTGCAAACACGATGCAGCAGAAAGCTTTGCCCTTTCCAGTGTTTTCAGGAAAAAAAATAAAAAAAAAAAAAAAAAAGAAAGAAAAAAGGATTTATAAATAGTATCTTCAGGGCATTACAAGTCCATGAATAAACATACCCATACTGCACCCACATGAAGAAATCACGCTCTATCAACATCTGTTCCAGAATTACACATGGTAAGGATCACTCTCCAAACCTGCTACAAGTGGAAATCAATAATGAAACTCTTCCCTCGTAAGAGATATTCTGCCAGTTTAGGTGAAGTAATCATTTGTGAGGTTAGACCTCCGGTGCTCTGGGCACCAACTTCATCGGGTTATCTTCTTAAATGAGCAAAGCTCATAGCTAATAGTTGCTAAGAGGTCATTTATTACAGAAGCACATCAGTCTCAAAAGCAAAGTCCATTGAAGTCCATGCTAAGTTTTGGTATAAAGTCCTAGATAGAAGCAGAAGTTGCTCCTGGAGGTCCTGGCAGAGCCAATGATGCTGGGCATCTCCTGTCTTCTTCTTGGGTGTTGATGATGGCGGTGAGCAAAGCAAAAGCAAAATGGCAAAAGCAATGGCAAAACCCCCAGCTCTCCCCAATGCATGTTCTTATATAGAATCTTCCCAACAAGCTTAGACACAAACTCAGACCACCACTCCTTAACCTACTAGAATTCTAGTTTCTTAGCACACCAGGTTACATATAAACTATGCATACAGCCTATCTTGTTCTATCTAAAAAACGTACGCAATATTTTACTATAGTTTTATTATGTCTAAAACTATGCTCCTGGAGCCTCCACTGAAAACTCCAGAATGTTTTTCAACCTTCACCAGAACTCACACTTCTACTCTGGCATCTGAGACCTTTCATTCACTAAAAGCACTTAAAGCTCATTCTAAAACTTACTGACTCGCTTACTTATCCTAAAACTTACACCTATGCTTTATGTGTGAGTGGCTTAATATACTTCAATCCATCCAAAGGCTTTAATTCAATCCCTCCACTCTGATTTCTCCCTGAAGAATTCAGAGAGACTCCTGGCTCACTGACTCCAACAATCATGATTTTTATTAGGGTTACATCTATGAGATGCTAAAGGAGCTCTCACATGAGAAGTATCTCAAATGTGGATCAGAGCTCACCCAGTATGGGCCCCTGACCCAGGACAGCCAGCAGCCCCTGAGCCAGCAACTGCATTCAGGGCATGGAAGCCTCTGGTGCTCTCATCATTTCTGGGGAAGGCTTTGTGCAACACAAACTGCAGACTTCTGCTCCTCTCTTTTTCTGCTAGCACCCTCATTTGAGTTGGATGTAACCATATTTATCTACCTGAGGCTGGAAAGAAACTGCTGTGATATAAAAATCTCATAAAGACAGTAAGCCAATAAAAATAGAAGCATTTTTTGTCTCCAGTGAAAATTTATACAATTCACAGACATTCCCACAGAAAACTGATTTCATGGCATGATACAGCTATAAAGTTTGCCAAAACACCAGAATAAAGAAATAAAAAGTAGATGTATTTTGGCTAGTTTACGTGAGAAGTCCCAGGCTTCAAATTCAGTATGAGAGACAGAACCATTAGACATGAAGGAAAGTTTCATAGTCAAGAGTGATTTATGGAACTTGTAGAAATAATATAATGTAAATAGAAACTTTAAAAATAACTATTTAAAAATAAAGCACTAAATGTATTTAAAAGAGGTGCCCAAGCAGTGTGAAAAAGTGCTTTAGTAATGCTGTATTATTCTTTCTGATGCACCTAAGATCACATAGATTCTGAATTTAATCTACTCTGAATTGCACTATACAAAGATACTGGTTACAGACAGTGTAGCAGTGAGAGATGAGTACATTTAAAGTTAAGAAAAAAAAAACAGGGAGGAGGGAGACAGGAAAAAATGGTTTATTACAAAAAGAACAGTGATAAAGGAAGCTGAAGCTCACCAAATCACCATGAGAATAAATTATAAATGCTTTAAAATAATGCAGATGAAATAGTCCAGATTTCCAAGCCTGGGCCAGATTTTTTTTGGGGGGGGGAGGGGGAATATTCCCAAGAGATGATTCTCCTTACCCTAGCATTTCTTTTTACAAGCTGCTGCAAATTCAGCATCTGTTTCATTTTTCAAGCTTGTCATGTGAAAATATCTAGCCATAGCTTTCTGCCAGAATTCTTTCTTCAGCTCAGACCTCACTCTGCTCACATTATCTTCCTCCAATCTGCTGTGAGATTTTTTTACTCATTTTCTTTTCCCATTGCAGCTGAAACTAACGTTACCATTTGGGTTACTGAATGGATAAATTGCATGCATTGTTGTCTGGAGAAAAGGAGATGCTGGTCTGGTTGAGGACAGGTCTGGTATAAAGACATACTTTTTTCAATTGTTTTCCCTACTTCCAAACTGTCCTCTAATTTTTCGTGAATCTTTTCTATTTATCATTATTTATGTATATATTTTGGCTGCATCCAAAACATCAAACCCAGGATTAAATTCTCCATGAGTTAAGTACAGTTCATACACATGAAAAATAGAAAGACCTCAGCAGATGGAGAAATGCCAATGCCATCACCAGAACAATTTTTAAAATAAGCAAGTTGCTTTGATGGGTGCAGTCCCAGATTTGCACTTCATACTGCCACAATATATCAACAACAATTGTACAATATCTAAGACACTCTCTGGGGGATGTGAAAGGTACTGTGTTGTGGTACTTGCTGAAGCTGGATATTAAATTTCTAGAGTGGGGAAAAAAAGCTAAAGAAATGGGGTTTGAGTTTTCACTGTTTGCTTGTTTTCCCAGACAATGATTCTATGACAGAAAATGATTTTATAAACAAAAACATCATATTATCTTACAGCTATGGTTCAGGAGATGTTCTCAGCTTTCACATCACGTAATACAAAAATTGTAATTACACATTGTAATTCTCTCCAAGGCAGTGATTATTACATATAAAATTCTTTGGAGGTTGCCTTTGATCACTTAGTAGTTTCCATTAACACATGTAATGTGTGCATCTATGTATTTGTGCCCTTTGTATTCAACTATGCATGTCAAAAAGAATTGCAAGGGGTTTTGCTATTCTCTAATCACATGAGCATTACTAGAAATAAAAATTTATTACTATAAAACATGGAGTGTCTCATAAGGAGTACTGAAAAACAGATTCATATTTGGAAGAAAAAATACGCTCATTGGCCTCCAAGACTGTCACAAACCCACCCTTCTCAAATTAAGCTGCTTAAACAGTGTCGTCTACACAGCTAGTTTAGCTGAATTTAGTACATTCTATTGTTTTCATTAGGAACCAGAAAAGCAAACACTGTCAATACTGACAATACAAATGTGTCAGAGTAATCTCATCTCAACTGTAAACTTTCTTTTGTTAATAAATTGGTGGCATTTTTTCACCTGATAGCTGAGAAACTTCTCTTTCAAGTTCCATAAAATATACTAAAATGGTGAATTTTAATAATCACTTTATTCAGGACTTTTCTTTATTGTGTTAGAACCATAGTAATTCCAACCAAAAAAAAAAAAAAACCCTATTCTGAAAAATACAACTACTGAGTTTTATTAGAATACCATGGAGGCTACACAAATATTATATTGAAGGCTTTAGTAAGGTTGAAGAGTATAGAGAGGAGGGGGAAGCGAGTCTTGTCTCATTCATATTGCCATGAGATTAAATCAATGCACAATTTCATACTCATAACTATGAATGAGATCATGATCTAGCACCAGCAGTTACAAAAAAAGGTAATGGGATCCAAAGCCACTCCTGATTCAGATGCAGGCAGAAGCCTCAACAGAAGTCAGCTTCCCCTTGACAACTGCTCAGCAGCTGGTGGGAACTGAGAGCACAGTGTTCTTACTCCAGTTGTCAGTGAACAGCTGGCTGGCTTGGAAAAAAAGCAGCAGCACACACTGTCAGTGAGACAAATCAGCAGACTCAGCACTTCTGCCCTTATTTTGCAGTGGCCAAAGCCATGTGGCTACAGTAAGCCTCACAACAGCCTTGAATTAATAAGCCCTCCTAAAATTTCAGCATCAGCCTTAGCTCAGGACCATAGTGGTACTGTCACATAACTTCTGGTTGGCTTTAAGAGCAAGCTGTGCTTGCCCTTGGCTGCCTGTAACACACCCTGTAGGTGTTTACAGTGCATGTCACCCCAGGACACCCTTTATCACCTTCCATCAGTACAGCATTTCATTCCTTAAACCTTCTGCTAAATGGGCATCCACAAAATCCTGGACTAAATAAGTTAAATAACTAACTAAATCTGCCTCCTGCTAAATTCTTGAAGTTACCAAACTGAGCCTCTAATAAACCCAAAGTGGGCCTTTTCCCAGCAGCTTCTTACCACTGGAGAAACACGAACCCAGAGCAAGACAAGAGACAGAAGGGAAATGACTCAAGCTCCCAGCTCCTCAGTGTTCTGGGCACGCAGAGGCATCGCTTCAGTGCCACCCAAGATCCCACCCGCATCCAGAAGCAGCACAGAGAGCTGAGCCTGAGCTTGGATGGCTGAGTTGCTGTTACATTCCCCAGCTGCAGGTTTGCCAGGCTGCAGCGTTCCTCAGCCTGAGTCTCCAACTCACACCTTATATGATCACTCACACCACCTCTATAAATTGCCACCAGTGCAGAATAGCTGTGCTCAGCATTCCCATCACCCAGCTGAAAACAATCACCCACACCCTAAAGCTGCAGGATACTTAGGATCACCTACTTTCAAAGGAAAATTGGATTTTGTCTCAGAACTGAAGCAATCAGAATTCAATCTTGTTCACCAAGCCAAAAGAGACCCTTGCACACCCCTGCACGACTGTAAAAGAGAACAAGACTTTTCCCTATTAAAATACCATCAGACTCTACAGCACCACCAGAAGTCATACTTGGCTCTGTGTGTGTCCTGGACTATTAGAGTGATATTTGTTCTCATTCCTACACTTATTATTCTATTTTAGGAACTAAAGGGCTTATCCCTTCTTCCTTGTCTCGTCAGTGGCTTTATGCAGCCTGTGGTCTGTTCCCATGGTAACTATAAAGCCAGGTGGAATGTACAGATGGCATGTGGAAGTGCACTTCCAGCAGCAGGCAGCAAGGGGTCAAGGTGAAAGGACTTCATGGATATATATTTCTCAAAGTCTTTAGAAGTTTGATCACCATATCTGGGGTGAAGGGAAAAAGGAGGGTCCAAAACTAAGCAAAAAGTGATTATAAGAGGAAAAAGAAGAAAAAATAATTGAAAACTAAGACCACAAAAGTGAAAAACTAAGTGGAGTATAAGGTGGAAAGCTGTGACCCATCTCTACAAGAAACACTGGCATCAGCAAAACCCAATATTTGTTCTTTGTTCTGCAAAGACATGTACATAACCGAAATAGGACGCGCACAATTGGGGTTTTGTTAGGCTCTCCCCCTCTACTTAGTGTTGGACACATTTTTATTTTTAAAAAAGCTCTAGTTATTTTACAGAGAGGCTTTCACTAAAATCCCACTGCTAATCCCCTTTGGGATATTTGATAGCATGCCAGCTGTATTGTGAGCTCAGAGGCAAGCAATGTAGGCATTTTACACAGCAGACACTATAGACTCTACAGCTGCATTCCATAACTTCCCTCTCTCTCCCCACTAATATCCAAAAAGCACTTTAGGAGACTTCTTTTCCTGTGCATGAGCCTCCCTCCACCTCATTTGCAAATGAGCTGCTCATTCCCATTTGTGAATGTATGGCACCATTTGGCAATTCAGCCCTTAAGTGCAGACAAAAGTTACATTAGCAATTACTTTTCTGGAAAAGTAACAGGAAACAAACAGCAAGTCAGCACAATGTGCCTGATCACTGTGGACAAGGGCTTGTGAGGCTCAGAAATCTTTCAGTGTGCTCCAGCTAGCAGCCACATGCACATCTAATGGCAAAAGAGTCTGTGAGTGCTGGCAGGAAAGTAGAAACAGCATTAGGGTGAACCCAGTGGAATGGCGAAAGGCTGACCTGGTCCTTCTGAGCTCTTAGGTTTTGCCCTGCTTGCTTTTATTTACTTCCATCTCTTTCCTTCCTCTGGAAAATAAAGTGTAGA
Source organism: Cichladusa arquata (assembly GCA_026413545.1). Taxonomy (NCBI): domain Eukaryota; kingdom Metazoa; phylum Chordata; class Aves; order Passeriformes; family Muscicapidae; genus Cichladusa; species Cichladusa arquata. Next base: position 20,491,269 of record JAOTQP010001652.1, read on the forward strand.
TCCTCCTTTTGTCTTTAAGTCAGATCTCTCTCAAGCAAATCTCAGTTCAGTATTAATAAATATAGAAACAAAAGTACTGCACTGTAGATCTAACAGAACACTGGCCAAATAACATACACTCTTATTCCACAAATATATATATAGCGAAAAAATACGTGGAAAGGAGGACACACCATATTAAAACCTCTAAAAATGTAAATTCTTTGAGGAATGAAAGATCTTAGCTATATAAGGCCTATATAAGCTGCTAAAACACCTGCTTTGTAAACAAAGATAAAGACACAGCAGTGGCACAGAATTTAAGATCCAGCTTACACACCTGAAGGTTATTGATGAGATGGGAAAGGAATATTTCTTTTGTTTTAAACACACTTAAAAAGACGGTTCAAGTATAAAATCTAAATAGTGACTGATAAGTCCAATCAGCACTTTACAGAAGTAAAGATCATTCCCAAAATGCTAAGCAACATTGTGCATTTCTACTGTTATACTTGGAAAATTATATTATGCAAATATTTCCTCTGACATGAGACCAAACTTTTACAAATATTTTCTGAATTATTTATGTTTTTTACAAAATACAAATGTTTTGCCAAGTGGCTGACTTTGTATGATAAAAGCTTTTCTGGGTACTTCCAATTTTGATCTCAAACCACACCTTCAGCTCTTGGATTTGTTTCAGTTATTTAGTTTTCAGCAAAATGTATGGATTTCTCAGACATCTTCAGAAATATATCCAACTTAGTTCCACTTCATTATACATATTTTTACAAAAACAAACCTATAAAGACTTTTCAAATTCAAGCATAAAATAGAGCAATTTTAAGCATGTGAAGGAGATGAGTGTCCCAATGATTAAATATGCTTTGATGTTTAGTTCTTCTCTACTTCTTGTTCACTTTTTCTGCTTTCTGGTTACCTTCTGTGCCTAACTTACCATGGACAACAACAGCTGCAACCAGCCTATCCTAGAGCCTGTTTTCCTCTTCTCAAACTAAGTTTCCGTTCCTCCCACATAAACATTCATGAGAGAGGATCCCAGGCAAAGACTTTTGAGGTTTTAGCCATTTTATTCAATAATGTGATCTGACTGTCTCTTCCATTTAGCTTTTAGGAAGGATGTCCATGCACTTGAATTCATCTTAAATGAAGTCCACAATTGCTTCCCAGTGCCTGCTCCCACATAATGCAGTTTCATCCCCTGCTTTGCAATTCTAGCTCACAACTAATTCAGTTAGCAAAGTATATTCTGCTTAGATTCACTGGGCCTTTTGCAAGACCTTTGGAAATGGAAAGGTTAGTGTATAAACCATACTTATTGCGTCACAATTCACCAAATGTTACTGCTTGCCCTAAAACCACAGAAGCTGACAGGCAGAGCTCAATGTCTGCATTAATGATATCACTCAGAACCTGCATGGGCAGTTTTAGCTGCTGAATTATCTCAAGTACCCAAAGGCTGGTTTGGCTTTGGCATTACACAATGAATCAGGGAGTCATCATACTCTGCAACACCTTCCAGCTTCCTCCCCACATGGATTCTTCCATCTCCAAATCATCAGAACAGACCAAGCTTCCAGCACTTCCTTGTGCAAGCTAACACTACCATCTCATCAGAGAACTGAAAGCACTCTTCAGCCTGCTCCCAAATGGAAACTGAACTCTAGAGAAGGTGCTTTGCTGGGTTGGCATGTATTCAGCAGAACAATTATGGAATGAAAACTCGTATGTCTGGCTCTTTCCAAGCTAATTTCTTACTGTGTGCTTAAGTGGCACGTTCCCTGGGACTCTGTGCTGTATCAAAGGCTTTACATGTGAGAGACTAGAGGAAACCTGGGCAAGATTTCAAGCTTTGGCTCTTGGCCAACTCTGCGACACTCTCCAGTCTCTATGTTTCAGCACTCAATACCTGAATTAGCCAGGGCTTTTTTTTATTTGCAAAGTTACACTATTTCTTTGCTACTCTCAGAAATTGAGAGCAGAGAGATTATAGTCTGGCACACTGTTGAAACTTGAGCATTTCATCAATAGAAACAGTAGTTAACAGATTCACATCCTTTTATTTCTCTGCTGACTTGAGGAAAGAGCTAGGAGGGCTGATATTTTAATCTTTTTCTTACCAACTTAGAATTAAATATATATACATCAGAATCTCAAGTGCAATGAGGAATTTAAACAGAACACGTGAGGTAGTGTTACAATATTTTTGACTCCTTATGGCAGAATCTCCAACTGTTTTATAAAATAGTCCTCTAGCCCAGATATTACAGAACACTGATTTTCAGACTTTCTCGAGCAAGGCCATATCACATCAGTATTCATATAGACAAAATACTCTTCTTTAGTATTCTCACTAGCATTTGCTTTGTCTTATGCTGGGGCTTTTCATCTTTAGCCTTAAATTCCAATGAACAAGAAATTGGCATGCTACCAATTTACTCTAGAATGCCTCACAGGGTTTTGGCTAGGTAAGGTGCAAACATAATTTCATCTCTTTAACAGTTCAAATGAAATTTCTTTTTCCTTTCTTTCTAGTTCTCAACTGTCTCTTGGCCAACAGTGATGGATGAGTAGTTCTAAGGCACATATTCCAGACTTGTTTGTGCTTTGGATAATGAGATTTCTTTTCCTGCGGGTAAACTCTGCAGCATCCTCAGAGGTGGGTCACTTAAGTTGTCTACCAAAATTCCTCTTTTCATCCATTACAGTAAAATGATCATCACAAGGAGTTCTCTCTTCAAAGATAGTCATTTAAACTGAGGCAAACCAATTTCTTGGCTCTGCCTTCTGCACATAGGATATTTTCCCAGTCTGCTCTTATTTTACACCCTTGCTTACCTAAATCCTCTGGATGTTCACATTTTATGCAGAAGGCAGTCCAAAACCCTTTTCTTTGTCTGCAAGCTAATTATTTAGTTCCTGCATTACTTACAGCATCTTATCTCAGCATATTCCAAGCCAACCAGCAGCTTCCATGTCTCCTTCACTTCCTGGAAAACTTTCTGGGCCATGACAGCCAGGTCACTGAGCACCTCATCAATCTGTCTTGCTCTTACAGACAGAGCTCTGTGATTTGGCTTCCACATTCACTCAGACACTTTAAATTGCAGGGCCAACAGAGTTTTTATCTCCCCTGACAAAGCATTGGAAGTATCCCAGAAGAGACTACGAAAGAATATTTTAATTCATTTTTCAAAATCTCTAGTTTCCTATCTCATTTCTTGAACCCCTTTTAGCCTTTTTTTTCTTTTTCACCACCTTTTGGTGCTTTCAGCATCTCTAACAGCCCCATTTGGGCTTACTGGGAACAGCACCTTAGTAACTTTCTTCCTGTAAATTCTCTTACTTCAACACCAGCACGCCAAAATTTAACCTTCATCTAATGGAGAAAATTATAGGATCTCTCTGTAGGTTGAACACCTTGGGTAGCACTTTCATTGTTCCATATGTTCTGGCCCTTAGAAATTACTGAAGAACAGGGACAGGGTTAGCAAGGCCCACTGCTGTCGAAGTGGACAAGTACCTGCCTTCTGTCTGTCACCAACACAGCAGGCTGGCTGTGGAGGGCATTAGCATGCAAAGCCAGCAGCCCAGAGCTCCTGGAATGCATCCACATCTTCTTAACCTGCCAATTCCCTCTTTGCTGGTAGCTGGACAATGTGGAAGTCATTCCATAAGCTGTGCATCATACCTGGGCTGTGATGCTGCTGCTAAGGCACCTGTAGGGCTGCCTCCTGTCTGGCACAAAGCAGAGACTGCTCATCTGCAGGGCTGCATTTCTGTTTGGTGTCAGATTAATCTTAAAACAAACAATAACAAAACCCCCACACAACACAACCACACAACATCGAGCTAAGCATGCCCAGAGAGAAAGAAAAATTGCACCAGTCTAAGGACTAGCTCTTGTCTGGATCAGTGCCACAAGATACCAGACACCAGAAGGAACTAATTGAATTCTAATTCCCTAAGATTCCTATAATGCTGTAGACTCCAAAGTACTCAAAAACTGAGTACCTCACCTTTCTGATGTTGATAAATTAAGAGATGTGTTGGCCAATTGCCATCTATTTGTAACAGCACAGGTTAAACTCCACTTTTAATATGGAGACCTCATTTTCCTATAAAGCAAATTGGAATTTGCTTTTCCTAAACATGGGCAATCATAGTTATATAGAGATCCCAAGTAAGACCTAACCACTAAGAGACAACTTGCAGCTTGAATTTTCATGCTGGACAGAGATCAAGACATCAGTGAGATGCTAAAGAGGAGGTATTATAAAGGATCTGTACATTTGACAACCTAAGAGGAGATAAAGCCCTGGATTAATGCACGTCCCTCTTAACTGAAGTCTCTTAAGCCCCATGTTATCCATTGCAAAAGAAAAAAGCAGATCCTTGATTAGAGGCTAGACTGAAAGAAGTGCAAAACACAGTCCATATTTATTCCCTTTTTTCACTAAAGTAGAAACACTGAAAAGACTAAAATAGTTCAGTTTTGCCACTTTCTGCTTGCTTAACCCTCTGCTGTTCATGGATCAGGTTAATGCAAGTAGGCTCGGGAAGAACACCAAGTTGCATTTTCAAATATTTTTTTTTTAATAATACTTATTTTTCATTTCTGGCTGGTCCACACAGATTTTTGTGCTGCTTTAACTAAGGACCAGATGCAGCAAAAGAGATACAAAAATACACATACAGAAGGATTCTATCTATGCCAGGGCAACATCCAGTTCTAATGCCCGTAATCAAAATTAATGTTGACAGAAAATTTACACTGAACTAGTAAATATTAAACTGTACTTGGTATTGATACAACTGAACTGTTACACAACTCTTTAGCTTACAACCATTGTCTCTACCAAAATACCAGTAGGAATTTCAGCAATTACAGTCCAAGTATTTTGAAAAATTTCTCCATTATCATCAGTACCAGAGTGCTTGATATCTTTTAGATCCCTTTCCTCCTCTGTCCAAGATGCAGTAGTCAAAGCACTTCCTCAGAATCGTCTGAGGGCTGTAATCATGCTCAGCCTGTGCCTAAAATCTCTTCCCCAGCCCATTTAATTTCCCTAACAATCTCTCATTAGGCACAAATCTGTTTCCCTCACCAAGCTCACCAGTATCTATTCCCACTCCAGCAAGTGGATCTCAGACTTCCAGGGACTTTTACTTGAAAGGCTGTTTTATTGACAACTGTATACAAAGAGAAAGATTATTGTGAATAAAAGATTAAAGGAAATCAGTGGCAATCAACCATTCAATAAAAGTGACGAGAGCTATGCCAGCAAAACTTTGTAGTGCAAATCTGACCTAATTGACTACTTGAACCAAGTTTGAGGAAGAAAAGTGAGTTTACATCCTAGCATGCAATTGATATAGTTAAGCAATACCTATTTTACTTACACACTGATATCTGCATAAAGGTGATGGCTACAGCTAGTTATATATGTTTAAAGTATCTTTTCCTTATAAAATTGCTTCCACACTCAGGATTTTATCAGTATGCCATTTTTATATTTAAAGGGAAAAAAATCATCTCTTTGTTTACTAAACTCATAGCACCACACAATATTTGCATCTGCTCTTTAAAAATTTTAAACTTAAATGAAGCAATTAGAAAGACCAGGACAAACACCCTTTCCCTCAGCTACAGAAGATTTAACATTTCCAAGGTTTAGTCATACTTAGATAGTTATTCTGTCTCTGCCCAGAAAAATAACAGACTTTCTTCCAATAGATATATTTGCATCTCAATATATGTCCTTGGTAACACTTGGTAAGTCTTTAGTAGGAATTTTCTAAATGAAAAAATTCTCTGTAAGTCTCAAAAATATGGCATACACTTCAGTTTAAGTGTTTGTTAGGTAGTATAATATATACAGCTCTGTCTCTGAATTGTAAATCATTAAAAAAAAATCGTCTCACAGAGGAATGGTAAATTCTGGAAGAAGTACTAATTCATATAGGAAGAAGAATGACTCATCTTTTGTGAAAAATTATCTCAATGTATTCAGCCAACACCAGCCTCATATCTGTCAGGCTTAGAGAATTTCTGGGAATCTAAAGAGCCTGACATTCCTGTCAGCTCCAACAACGTGTACCCTTAATCAAGATATGCACATGTACATTGATGAGACATCATTCCTGTCAACTGATCTGAGGGTTTGCCAGCAAAGAGAAACTATCCCAGAACTCACAAGGGTGTGAATGTAGCCTGTCCTCACCAGGAGCTTGCATTGAACTGGTACCCTGTGGTAGCTCTTTTATTCTTTTCTCCCTTTAACAAAGGACAAATATGAAAGCAATCAGTATCTTGCTGGGTTTTATCAATTTTAAGTCATATTTGATGTCTTATTTGTGTCCAGCTCTAGATTTTAATAGGGTACATTTTGTGGTACATTGGGGGAAAATACAGCATTTACATAAAAAGAAAAAAATTAAAATAATATGTGCAGATTAAGACTCAACAGATTCAGAACACCAAAGGAAGTGAGAAAACAGATCCATTTAATTGAAACATACTACTTATTGTGTTAAACACGCTTGCTGCATTACAGAAATCTCTTATTAAAATGAAGGACTGATAAGTCTTACTGGGAATTACATGCCAAAAATTTGCTGAATCTCCTTCTGGATATATAGCTGGATAGCTCACAGGCTGCAAGTATTAGTAAGGAGGCCATCCTTGGAACAGTTTGAGGACTAACGTCCTATATATCTTTCACAATCATTTATTTTAAATTGTTTCAAATATAAATCATGTACAGAAAAAAAACAGCAAAACCACAACAACTCTTGTGCTTGCTTTCTGGAGTATCTCTTCTTCAATAAACTCTGAGAAGTGGAACATGAAAGATGGTAATTTGATAACCTGAATCTATAGGCCTGGATTTTCTTCCTCCAAAGAAAATTAAAAGGAGACAAGGCATTGCATAGATCCCTTCCAGTCTGGATAATTCTATCTGTGGTGCATGTTCACCCTAAAATAGAGGCAGACAGCATAAAATGCCTGGAACGCAGTCTGTCTGCGCTTTTCCCTTTGTAATTATTTTCTTGCACTATCTGTGATGAGATGCAAGTGACATCTCAGTTTCAATCTGGAATTTCACTTTAGAAAGCCCAAGCATGACAAGTTAATTCTGGTATACAGAATGTCTGCTGAACGCTTTGCAAACCCCTCAAAAATAACATCTTTGATGTGTGCCTTGGCAGGACAGCAACCACACCTTGCTAGCTGAAAACAGCCAAGATCACCAAGAGCCCTACAACTGACCAAATACACACACAGGCATTACTTTGACAAGTTTTAGAATGCAAAAATTAGAAAAATAAACATTGGCCATCCTTCTTATCTTAATTTAGCTCTACCCTACACAGTGAAATAGCATAAGTTCCCTACATATTTCGGGAGTTAAGAATAAGTTTTCCTCAGACTTGTTCATCACCATTTTGCTCATTTAACACGCCTTACAGAAATTTAAGCCTACGTGATGAAAGACTATCACAGTTCTTACCCAACTGAACAAAACTACTATAATTCAGCACCGAAGAGTAGGAAGATGAATTATTATTCTCAACAACAAAACACAACCTCAAGGGCATAGTAGTCACAAAAAACAAGATAGCAGGTGTATCATAATGCACACAGCCACCTGTGTCATTATAATGCTCCTCTCGCTTAGCAGGAACTCCATTTAAAGAACTGCTACAAGATCCAACAGCAGATCTATGCATTCAGCCTTCCCTGAGTACATTGGTTACCACTTAGATAACTTAGGATCATACAGACCAGCTGAAGATCATACCTGAATATTTTTTTATATATATATATATATATATACACCCATGTTTATTTCTGGTACATGGTTAAAGTTTGGAGTGGAGAAAGAGTGGGAAGAAAAAGAAAAGCTGGAGCTAATTATTCTGAAGGGCATGGCAGCCAAGTAAACTGCCATCTTTTCCTCAACCTCAAGATAACACCCTCCCACCTACAAGGCAGAGACAAGTTCCTCCTAAATAGGACTCAAAGGACATGCACAACCTCTGGCTGCAGGGCTTGGCAATTGTGAACATAGCAAAATGTCACCAGCAAGGATTCTGCAGTGGGGCAAGACAAAAGAGAAGGTGCGGGACCTGCAAGTGTTGATAAAGTTGATAGGAGAAACAGTCCATAGTTCAATGTATTTATTATTTCAGTATAAAATGACAAGTTTAATCTATATACGCCTAGTTTCAGCTTAAAATTCTAAAAATCAACAAGAAATTTTAAGATGCCATAAATGCTAACAAAATGATATTAATAAAACACCTTTTCTAAGACTAGTAATAGAGTTTTTATATGCGACAGGTTAGATTCTCACATCCAGGGATTTTTTTCTTCTTGTCCAAAAGCACCATATGAAATATAGCCTCAGTGTAAATAAAAGGTAACCCCTTCAAACTTAAAATATAAACCAGCATTAAAGCAAGCTTAAAAAGCAAACTCCATTTTATTCTTAGTCACTTGATATCAATTCAGATTATCTCCCTTGATTTAATTGGAATGTATCTTTTTCACTGAAATAAGAACACTGGAAAGTGTGGTTAATTATCTTTTGATTTTTCTATATTTTTGTGGTGATGCTTTTTAAATACAAAAATCATGGCTGCAAACATGGAAAAGATTAGAAGAGTTCATTCTCCTTCCAGCCAAAATAAATCTGAGTCAGTAAAAATGCTTGGAAAGTTAGAGTAGGTTATAAGGACTCTGTGAAGGGGTTTTTTGAGCTCATTTTCAGTATAGAAAACAATCATTTTTCACATCACTGGCCAATTAAATGAGTTCAAACAAACCTCATATCCTGGGGCAATGCAAATTTGCAAGTAAAAATATAGCGCTCAATCTTAGAAATCCGAAGTAGGAGATCAAAGGGAAACACATAACAATACCATAATGCAAATGAGTTTTTGCCTGGGAAATAAAAAGCTCTGCAAAAAAGTCCACGACAGCAGAATTCCTAGAGCTCAGAGTTCTATAAAGCCAGTTAGCAGAGTTTGACTCATCTTCTTTGAGAACAAAAGCCTGACCCTGAGGAAAAGAGCTGGGCTGCTGGAGAGGCAGTTTCAGCTCCCCAAAAGTTTGAAGCTTTGGAAATGTTTAACTTCCTCTAATAAAATATTATCTATGACTTTTTTTTTTTTTCATTTTGAAGTGATTGTATCCTATCTGCCCCGCGTGTCAAGAACAATTAAAAAACAATCCATTAAAATAAGCAGCCTCAGGAACAGTAGAATTTTTCAGTCAGAATAAAGACCTAGGGGTCCAAAAGCCTACAAGGAACTGCAGTACATTATTCCCTTATTTTAGACTCTCTGACAACCATCTTAATAAATAATGCTTCTAATTTGGTAGAGTAAGATATCAGGGGAGAGTGAATGAAATATTCCATTGAAACTCTGTGACAGAAGTTACAATTATTGAAGGCTCCAGTTTTTTATGTTTGTTCCAGTTATTTATGTTTGTTCCCTCCTGTAAAATTACCCAAGAACTTTTCACTTGCAAGCCTTCCAATTTATCAGGGTAATAAGATATGGCTACGCCATTCACTGGTTATTGTTTGCTCTCACTTCCAGATACTTTATGTAGATATGCTGCTTGTAATGCTGAATTTTGATAGCCTTGGATCCCGCAGGAGTCTGAGCCCGTGTGGGCTCCAGCAGGCTCAGCTTAGGCTTGGTTGTTGTCCACTGATGTCAGAACACACAGCTGCTTCGGTGAAGGCTCAGGTCTCATTGTTAGTCCTGGCAGGGACACAGAGGTCACCTGGAGTCAGACAAGAACAAAGAAGAAAAGAGGCTTCCCTGCAAACACACAGCCCTACAGTCTCTGCTGAGGAGGTGAACTAGGAAAACTACAACATATACAAGACAGTACAAGGGGCCAGGCAGGCAGGAGAAGAAAAAGGAACAAAAAGATGAGGTTGTCTCTCTACACAATGAGGTAGGCACAGCTCTCCCACTATGCAATTTTAAGCATTTTGCAACAGGAGTTTTCCACCTACATCTCCATGTAATTTGCAGGTGAGATTCGCACATTTTATTTGCATATACTTCACTTGAATGTACTTGTGAATTACATATCCAAGTCCACTCTTTTCACAATATTAGCATAACACACAGGTGTACCCACAGCCCAGCTCCAGCTAATCCCTGGACTATTCCTGGCACATCACCAAGCAGCAGTGACCATAATGAATGACAACAGCAAAGACATGACAGCCTTATCTTTCTGCCAAGGGCTCTGAAAGCCCCAGCAACTCATCATCACTAATGCAAACCCGAGAAAGGAGGGAAATATGCTTTCACTAAGCAGCAGTCTCACTGGGGCCTCCACTTGTGATAACATTCACAGGAGCTTAGAAAACTTCCTCTAATAAAACAGTCAGTAAAGACTCATACATGACAAATGCACCAAAGCAAGCACAGAAGCAAACAGCCATTCTAACTACACTGGTTCATGACTTTTTATTTTTTTAAAAGCTTTTTCCTGCTAATTTTTCTTTTATTATCTAGGTCTATGGAAAAAAATATTTTTAGGGGCTGTTAATTAAGAGATCTTAAGCTAATTTAAAATTTAAAGCTTATGTAGTTACCAGCTTCATACACAAAGGACATAACCTCAAACATAACATTAAAAAATTCAAAATTCAGCAATACAAAGCAGATTACTTGAAACTTCTTCTTTCACTTAAACATTCTTGCAGTTCTTGCCATCAAGAAGTGCAGGAAGAGCAGCTGTAGTCAGCCCTGCAGCAAGAAGTTTAAGACTTCAAAGCTAATTTTTCAAAGGCCTCTCAGTTTGTTGTTGACAACAGTGTTTTTATTTCAAATCCATAAGTCCTTATAACTAAAAACACTAAGATATGGGTACATGTATGAGTGTCCCTGAATGCAGGCTAAGATGAAGTAAGAGACTTTTTTATACAGTAAGAATCAACAGGCAACCACAGCACTATTTGAGATGATTGGAGGCTCAGAGTTGTAACACAGAACAAGGAAAGGCAATTGTAGATAGCACTGGGAAACAGCCATTTAAATATAAATCTTCTTTGCAAGGCTAAAATATAACACACCTTTTCTAAAATTTTGTTTTTGAAATATCCTTCCTTATATGCTCTCCCTTCCCTGCAGCACCAGTGTGTCCCCCTGTGCTGTTGCTGATGGGCTCTGTTTCCTCTCACAGACTGCAGGTCCTGCTGCAGCTCTCCTCACCATGCCAAAAACCATCCACAGCGCACCGAGTCAGCACTGCTGACTCCTACCTCCCCTTCTCCCCCAGGGAAATCACTCCTAACCACAATCTCCATTGCCTGAAGATCAAGATGTGTGGTAATTACCTTTGTTGCATCTTCCACCACCACCTGCAGTGCTCAGGATAAAGTTTTCAGGCATGACAAGCACCTGCACGGTCTCGCAGTGTGGCACAATGCCTGACAGGCTAAATTAACACTGGTGGTGGGGAAAATATGCTCTCAGAGATACACAGCACTAAAATAGGGCAGCTTCAAATCAGCTCCAAGCTTTAAAATTAGAAAGCCCAATGAGTAAAATCAGTATATTAATACCTGTTATTAGGAAAATTATGTATCTAGCAGTTTTTAGAAATAAAGCTGTGCCTGTGAAGACAAATGTACCTGTACAATACATAGGCTACATCTACACTGTCTTGCTCACCTAGAGTGATCCCAAACACACCTGTACAGTTCCTGGAAAACAAGGTCCAAGTTCCTTCACATGGAGTCAGAGAATACAAATCTGTCACAGCCTCATATCTGTCCCACAATATTCTCCTCAATAACAACAAACACAATGAAACTTTCTATTCTTGCACCTTCTTATATTATGACAATTTTAAGGCCACCACATGAGTAACCCAGACTTTGGCCTACAATGATGAAAATAATCTTTAGATGATTCAATTGTATGGATTTGAATAAACTGCAATTTAATTTTTTTTCTATTTTGTTTTGGTAGCTTGTCCAGGAGACAATGAAGGAATGAATGGAAGAAAGTCTCTGCATTTCTAATTGCACTAGCATTCACCTCTGCCTATAATCTGATCCTCTCTTAATGCTGTTATAGCCTGGATGTCTTCTAGATTAGCAGCTTTCCCTACATGTCAGAACACTACTGCTGAGCACAAATCCTTTCCCATCTTGCTTTGTAAATGTCAGATTCTTTTAGTCTCTCTGCTGCATTCTTTCCTCCTGATGCACCAGATTAGCTTTCTCCCACAACTTGGAGTATAATAGATAATTTTTTTTCTTGATCTTAAGTCTAAGTTTACATTATAATTGTAAACCCTTCATGGTCTTACTCTCTAGTCCCTCCACAATCCAACTGCTGCATCAGCCACCAAGCCACTGTCATATACTTGGAATCATAATCCATCAAGCCCAAGCACCCTCACAGCCCTTTCCAGTATCATCTTAAAGCTTCTAGGCTGAGCAACACCTCTTTCACATTCATCAGCAATCCTGATGCCCTGTATTATTCTTCTGCTTGTTGTATTGAAATTTCCATCTTTTCCAAGTAAGACAAAAGTCTTATGTACAACCCAAGGAACTTCGAAGGAACTGAACCTGTTTCCATAGAAACAATTTTTATCAATATTGTTTTTGTATTTCTAGTCCCACTGGGGAAAGTAAAAATATTTTTTGACACTGGAATATGCTTATGTTTAGTTTATAACATGGACCAAGCCTTAGAAAGGCAAACAAGAAGTGATAACTCTGGCTCAGTGAAGTTGGTTTAGCACATTTGAAAACTTTCGAGATGTCCTACTACTATATATGTATATGTAGATTAATGCCCCCTTTGAGGAAAAGCAAAGGGTATTAAGGAAGGAGAAACTGATACCAACATTTTGAGATATAAAGCCCTCTGTGGATGCAAATCCCAAGAAATCTGCAGAACCAAACATCTAGATTTAACTTTTCAAGCAGTGACAGAGTGAAATGCTTCAACATCTTGAGAGTAGCTCTTGTGGGCATTTGAGTGTCTCAGAACTGCCTTTCTGAAATTCTCAGCCTCAGTGAACAGGCAAGCTTGCTAAGCACTTGCTAAAATATTCAGAGGAGATAATGGCCTCACTGCTGGTGCCGAGGCGCAGATTTTCCCTAATCCTAGTTTTGGAAGACACAGTCTTTCTTTAAAAATGTTACAGTTTATTCTGAATGCTGTAATGGTTGTGGGCTTATTGGTAATATTGTTGGTACATAGATTTCAATATTTAAAAGTAAGTTCAAAATTCACAATCTGAGGCACTTGCCCAACCCTTTATGGAGACCAGCATCTTCATTACTTAAAGCAGCACTTTACAGCTATAGGTCCATCACAAACATTTTACACAGACACCTCTCCTATCTTTGCTGATGCACATTAATCACTTTCACAGCATAAGGTGCTTTCCCACCCCAACTTCTTCGGCTGTATTGTCAAAGGAAATTTAAAAACAAAAAAAACCCCAAAACTTGAGAGCAAGCAGCTCAGACCAAAACTCATCATCTATCTGAAAATTCAGTCTTCTCAGATTTACCCAACTGCACAATTTCAGCTGTAGATATGACAGATGTTATTGCAGGCCAAGTTTCATCCTCAAATACATGATGAATTTTGAGAACTTGCCAAGGAAAAATGACAACTCAAAAAGTTACTTCAACAACCAGGTTTTACAGGGGGCTCTACCTCTCAGACCCAGAACAAACAAGATGCAACTAATTATCTATATTGTGGAATTCAGAGAAATTACTTGCAGCAGCTCAAGGCATAGAAAGACAAAAAAAAAAAAAAAAAAAAAAAAAAAAAAAAAAAAAAA